>JAIOKQ010000230.1:3750000-5000000 GCA_020654165.1 Oryctes rhinoceros | reverse complement strand
TTTTACGGCATTTTGAATTGTTGCTCGTAAAACATCTGGCTCCAGATTAGCGATTTGATCTTCAACGTTAGCTCTCAAGGCTTACAAGGTTCGTGATTTGTTATGGTAAACGCGAGATTTTAAGAAGCCCCAAAGGAAAAAGTCTGGCGCTGTTAGATCTGGCGATCTGGACGACTAGTTCGAATCTCCAAAACGGGAGGTCACTCGACCTGGAAATTGGTGTCTCAAAATCTCCATTGTTACCCGTGCTGTGTGAGCGGTTGCTCCGCCCTGTTGAAACCAACAACGATCGAGACGCAATTCAGCAATTTGCGGCAACAAATATTCATTTAGCATTTGTCTGTAACGTTCACCATTCACAAATAAGAGCCAAACACGGTTTCACTGCAAATGCCGCACCAAACGGCCACTTTCAAGGGATGCAATGGCTCTTCTTTTATTTCACATAACATAACCACTTAAATAAAGAAGGGGCTTCGTCGCTCATTATGATTTTTGATACGAAATCATCTTCTTCTTGCACTAAGTTCAACAGAGTATGGCAGCAAGTTAACCTCGCCCGACAGTCAGTAGGCAGCAATTCGTGAACATTTGCAAAGTCTGATGCTGTTACATCTGGTGTAGATGGTGATAAGTTAACTTTGCCCGACGGTCAGCAGGCGGCAAATCGTGAACAGTTTGCACTTTGTAGGAGAACATTATCAAATCTTTCACCAAAATTCGTTGCAACGAACGTCTGCTGATGCCTAATTGTATGCGTCGTTGTTTGTACATTTTCTCTGACATCGTCGGCAACAGCAGCGATGTTCGCATTCGAACGAGCACTATGAGGCCGGCTACTTCTTACGACATCTCTAGTGGACCCAGTTTACACGAGGTGCTCGGACAAACGCTTAATTGTTCGAGCACATGGAACACGATGACCAGGAAAACGACGGCGAAATTCACGCTGCCTTAAAACAACAGACTTTAATTTTGTCAAATAAGAAGTAACAATAATTCTATGTTCTTGAGGTGAATATCGCTCCTTGAACTGTTGACAACTAATTCTCTATACATCTGCATCATAAATGTCAAATCACAGTGACATTTGGCACCAACTGCAAAAATGGCAGCTAATTCAAGTTATGACATTACTTTTGTGCCACCCTGTACTTTATAACTTAAGAAATAAATATATAATAATAACTTAAAAATAAAAATATAAAAATAAATATAACTCCTCCAGATTTGTCGAATGCTTAGAAAGTGATTACCGCAGGTATATAGCTAAAAGATACCTAGTGCCTCGAGTGAATTTAGCCAATTGAGAGTGCCAAACTCTGTAGGTCAAAATGCGGTAATTCAAAGTTATTAGTGACATGTCCAAATGTTTCTTCCAAAACTGAGTTGCAAGGATTATATGAAGTTGCTCCTTTCATGTATTTTATTACAAGTATTATCATCGTCAATCATGTTCAATTAACATTGTTACAATGTTAGTAATCACAACTACTTTACTACTAGTCTTTACTAAATTTAACTCAAGAGGTCATCATTGATCATCTCCACTGCTACATACTCATCATTGATTCCAATATTCAGTAATGCGGCAAATAAATTAATAAAATTCTAACTAGTCGCTCAAATTATTCTGACACGGCGACTTATATTTTTGATTTGACGTTTTTTAATGTACTCTACAACATGTCATCAGTCCAGGCTTGAGTGGAAACAACAACAAATCTGTTATTTTAGAATGTCCTTTATATGTTTTATACAGTTGGATTAAACAAGCTTTCCAGTAAACCCACCACACGCAAGTTGATTTAGCTTTTATGCTATATGTACTTAAATCAAACAGAACCTATAAAACAAATAATAAAATGACTAATTTGGGAGATGGATTGAAAAAACTTCTTAAACAAGTGTTGAACTGTGACCTACATACTTCAAAACATTCCGAACCGATCTTCTTGAAAAAATAATGGATCTTTTTCAGTTGAAGGCATTTTGAATTTAACTAGATGTGCACAGATTAATAAACACTTCCAAATATTTAAAACAGTCTAACTTTATTATAATTTTACAAGCTGTTGAGGCTATTCGCCGCCTTAGGAAAATTTGACGATTTACGATAAACGAAGGTTTGCTGAAAAGCATATTAATCGTTTATTAACTAGAAAACAAGCAAAAATTGTAACCATTTCCAAGAACAATTTTTTAGTTGCGTCACAGTTTCATTCCTGTAGGGTAATCTGCTCCGACTCACCCCGCATAAAAATATACAAGATATTGTATTTAAAAAGTTATTGTTACTCCGGCCCAAACCGTCCTATTAAGTTGTAGTGCGGATAAGAAAACATCTTTTTTTGTTTTTCGATTCTGTTACAAATTTGAATTAATTTTACAAAAGCGGCTAAGTTATCCTTAAACAGTCATTTAGCCGTTTTAATGCATGTTCCATCATCGCTACATTATATTAAGTTGTTGCAGCAACCTATCGCTGCTAATTGTTTGGATCCAGACACAGGATTACAAGTTTGTGCTGTATTCGATTCCTTCCGTGTAGTATGCCAAGATCAATTTTATGATTGTGCACTGTGATCTTTTCTAATGTTGGCAACAGATAAACGGCAGTCCATTCACAACAGTCGTTAATATATATTATTTACATCCGGTGTTGGTATTGTAATAAATACATTTTGAAATTTTGGGGTGATTCGTTAACAAGGCTTTACCAATAGACAGTGTAAGTACTCTAGTCTATATTATCTGATTTTAATGAAAATACGGAAGGTATTGAAAAGGTCACACAATCAGTTGAAACTGAAAAGAAAAATAATGTGCATCTTGTAGTTTTATAGAATTTAGACGATATAAAAAAACTTTGGTTACCCTTTCATTAAACAAATGTTTTTTACATACACCTGTAGAAGTATTATTTTCATTTGTTACTACGATTCGTGTATGCTCTTTCAAATATGAATTTTAAAAATCAGTTGTAATGAAAAGTAACAAAATATAGAGTTAAAATTGTATTAATTAAATTAAATCACCCAACCAACAGTATCAAATGTCTTAGTGTTTTATGCTATACGTAACAATTTTCTTAATAAATTTCGTCTTAAATTTCATGAAACTAAGACGATTTTTACGTAACGTTTCAATTCCATCTCAATTCTTTTTTTGTCTCCTCCATTTTCTCCTTACATTTCCTGCTAGTTTATTAATTATTTTGGAGAAGAATCCTTTCAATCACCATAAATCTTTCTTTACGCATTTCGAAAATCATTCGTTGCCTCTTACTCTTTCAAGTTAATTCTTTTATACCTTCTCCACAAAGTACGCCACAGTAATTTAGACGAGTAGCAAAGTCGACTCAAAAGAATGTTTTACATTTCCTGCTTTCATTTCAAAGTGTTTAGTGTTTTAGTTTAAGTGAGCCTTGTGTACCATTTTAGTTCATTTAAGTTTAACAATTTCGAATTTAAAATATCTTAAATTATATTTAAATATTGCCTACGATTTCTAATCAAAAGCTTGTCGTGTCAAGTACTTGTTTTAAAATAATTTCATAAATGAAACGTTAACGTTTATGCTGTTTCGTAACAGTAGCAGGTGCGGTATTGTAACTACTTATATATAAATTTGCACAAAGTGTGACGTACATAATTTGCTTCTAAAGGAAAATTCCATTAACCGAAAAAAAATGAATTACTTTCCAAATTGAATAAGTACTTCCCTACAGTACTTAGAAATAATCAAGAATTTACATCATGCACCTCACTTTCTTCATTTAATCAGCGGAAATACATATACGCGAGACCCTATTAAATCACAGAACACAACTGTGAGGCATTAAAATAAAATCCAACCCATAAGCGACAAAACTTCTGGTGGTACATAAAACGCTCGAGATATAGATGCAAGACGCCATTTCCTAGAATTATAAAAATAATGCGATTCACAGTGTTTTTTAATACCCGATATAAAGCTAACGACAGCTTTCGCGTAAGTTGGCGCAGTACTTGACATAGAAGTGCCTCTAAAGTGAAATTGAACGGCATTATAGGTAAATTGGATCATAACGTTGAAATTTTCAATTGGATTGAATAGTGGTAATGGTAGTGTTTTAATAGTTTGCCTAGCGAATCGTAAAAATAAATTGATATTACGAAATTAAAGGATAAAATTGCTTTGCAATCGCAGAATTGACTACAACTGCTGCTATGTGCAGCAGTATTATTAAAATAATATGACTATCCTCTTTAAGAAAATATACTGTAAGCAAATATATTTAAGTCAATTAAGAATAGGTTTGAACTTTTGTTCTTTGTTACACTATTCTCTTCAGTGCCGCGCCGCGTTATATACATAACAACATAATATACAGGAAGAGAGAAGAAACAATCAGCAACTTTGGCATGGAAATAAATACTAGAGAGGCAAAAATGGTCAAAACCAAAAGAAGGCGAAGAAGATATTAAATGAGGTAATTAGAGGAGGAAATTAGAAAGAGAAATAAAATTAAAAATAAAAAAATCTACATGAAAAAATGTTTATGGAGAAAGGTAAAACAGATGTAGGAAAATCGAAAGAAACAAACAAATCAATACAAACCTACTGCCAAACAAGCAGTTGTCGGAGAGAAAGAAATCTACAGAAACAAAAACCGGAAGGTACAGCGCAGTGACGGTTCCAAGTCCAGTATATGGAAACAAAATGCGGTTTACGTCATCAAACCAGGAAAATAAAATAACGACAGCTGAAGTCGAACAGTTAAATAGAAGAATTTGGTTACGACCACGGAACTACGTGTAATGCCGTAAGGCAAAAATTGAGGAAGAGAAGGAATAAAATAATTTGTCATTAAGGGAAACATAAATGAACCGTAATCTTTAGAAAAGTCCTATGTTTACGCTAAGATTACTAAAATTTTGAAAAATTCGTACATGATTCAAATCTCGATTTATAGGCAGATGTACGGTGTGGCTCATTATAAGCAAAACTACAAGATTACCTTCTAAAAGGGTAAGCTACAAGAAAAACAAAAGAACATATTTGGTTTTAAAACCATACTTGACTATTAACTTTGAAAAGAAGGCAAATTTCAAATCTTCCAATCTTTTCGCTAATCATTACAAGAAGTAGGGGGTCAAGTTGCCCGAATTAACCACAGTATCTGTTTTCACTTAGAAAGTGAAGATATTCTGCCCGTTTAATTTTTGATGCACCTTTCTGTATATACATCTCATGATATTTACAAAAGTAGTTATACGATGAAAATAGATTTGAATACTGAATAGACTAGAATAGAAAAACAAAACAATATATGTAATAATTGCAACATCAAAGAAGTAAGAGAATACATCAGGATCTTTAGTACTCTGCAGTATAAGCAACTACTATTATCCTGTAATCACGAACAAAGCATTTATAATACCGTTTTATACTTCATGGTGTCTAGAGATTAACTAACAAAGCCTGCATAATGTAACTAATGTAAAATTAATATTTCAAAGGGTATAAATTACGTACGTACGCGAAGCTACTGTAACCTATATTTCACTAATTTGCACACAAAATAATAATATTTTTAAAATTTAAAATTTTAAAAATATTGAAAAGAGTTCACAATATTTTGCTATATCAGTGCTTTAATTATCGTCAACACCTACAAAATATGTGATGATGGCATCCGATGAAATAGAAAAAAATAAATGTAGACTGTACCCTTGTATGTAAACATGAATTTCTGGCTTGATAGATATTTCTTGCCTGATTTAGTTTTGTCACACTTTCAACAATTTATGCAATACATGATTTCACTTCGTATGTTAGAAATCCAAGCATCAAATTAAAAAAAAAATAAAGGCCTTGGCAGTAAATGATCTTCTAATAAACTGCATTTATTTCTTTTTAGATTTTGATGTAGTCCTCCTTTTGCTCAATGCACTTTATCCAAACTTCTTCCAGTGAATGTCTTCTACCTCTGAAACTTGAAATGAAAGGTCTGAAAGATATTCATCCACAACAGCTGTCACATCCTCGCCCAAAACGTTTACCAGCCAAATGTTTCTTGAGAATAAGTATTAAGAAGTAGACTAGATGCCCAACAATTCATATTTCAAATCACTCAAATTTTCCATTGTCAAAGTATTTTTGTTGATCCGGTGTGTTGTAACAATGAGGAAGGACATTTTTCTTTTGCAATTTCTTACGAACTTTTCATTTAATTTGTCCTGAAGACTTATGCACTGTACATTAGTTACTATTTTACCCTTCAGGATAATCAATAAAAAGAAAATAACCTTTTGTATACTACAAAACACTGGCCCATCAGTTTTCTGGCAAATGCCTTTTTTAGTTAGAAATCCACCGGCTTTCGCCCTGCTTCGTTAACGACATATGTTAATGGACTCACGTCTTATCCATCCCAGTAACAAATTGTGGCAAAAATTGGATTCTTTTTAAAATGTCTTTTTAAATTTCTTGTCGCATTTGCTTTATCTGAACTTAACAAATCCAATATCAATTTCGCGTTAAGGTTTGTAATATTGCAAAGGGATGCAAAGGGATCATTCTTTCTTCTTTCTTCCAATATCCTTACGCCTTTATGCAATACCATATGATCCAGTTTTTGCTGTTGTTGTCCACGTGAATTATCCTCAAGAGATGTACGACCATATTTGCCTTTCGCTGCCAATTTCTTCGCTGTTTTGGGTGAAGAAGCGGATTTCTTTTAACCTTCAGATGAACTTCTATTAGCAATAATATTAACCATTAAGCTAAGACGTGAAGATCTTATAAATGTTATAAATTATATAAATCTTAAATTTTATAAATCCCCTAAACCATAACCTTGCTGTCCATTATCTAGAATCCTGGACATCTTTATATTCTTAAAAATCTAACAAGGTCTTTCCTAAATGAATTGCATCCAACTCTTGCCTTTCATCATTGGTGCCAAACAATGAAATAGTTAAAAAAGCCTATGATGAATTTATCACATTATATTTCGGTTTGGAAACTGTTAAAAGATTGCCCGGTTTTCAAATCAGGCAATGCAAATGAGGTAAGTAATTATAGATCCATATCTATACTATGTAACTATAGATCCATATCTATACTATGTAACTCAGTAAGGAATGTAAGAGTATACCGTGTGACCTTATTTTCAGAGGAATTTCAGTTTATCAGCATGATTTGATGCTCAACCCAGTTCTCTTGGCAAAACAATCGACCTTAGGCTTTTCTGACTCCCTAGTTCCCTTGCTTAATTCCTATCTGGACAAACGGTAGCTTTTTATTTCTCTTAAGGGATATAATTTGACCGCAGTAATTATGACTTCAGGAATCGCTAAGCGATTCAGGTTAGACCCACTTTTGTTCTTGCCTTTTGTTGATGGTTTAAGTCGACTCTTGAGTTGTAAGTGCCTCCTTTTCATGGACTTTGCGTCAAGAAAACTTAAACTTAGTGTATGAATGGAGAATCTTTAATAAATTAAGTCTTACTATATCCAAGTGTAATGTAAAGTCTTGCACGCGTTCTTTAGGTAGCCTTGTCAGGTTCCGTTGGAAGTATGCGATGTTAATGTGGAACTAAAACAATGTAGTGATTACAATTAACTGCTTAATCTGGATTAAATTTCAATAATATTTTAATATGAAGCCAAAACATGACTTACGATAACATTCTTTTTCCGTAATTTAGATGAATCCCTAGCAAACTTAATGTTTAATTATAGTTTTTAGTAATATCAGTTATGAACAAGTGTAAAATTCTATTGTTTTCCTCTTCCCTATGATTTATAACTATTAGATTATTTTAAACTAGAGGTTGCTTGTGTTGCTTTCCTAGCTCTTGAAACGTAGGAAGAACCTACTAAAAATTATTCTATAATCGTTTAAATAAAACAGAATGCAATGCCAATCTTTTTGTCGATGATCCGCCTTCGCGTTACGCCTTATTTGCAATTATAAGGTATTATACGATGCTGAAAGAAATGTCATAAAAGTAACAAAACCATAGATATATTTATATGTTTTCGCTACGTGTACATAAATTTTAATTAATTCTATGCTCTCTCTCGCGTCGAGTAGTTCCAAAAACTAGTTTAGACATATTTATAACAACGGTAGAGAGAAAGATGATGTTTTTAATACTTGAACAATGCAAAATTCATTTTTGGTGCCGGCACGTGAGCCTGTTCACTTCACGCTGATCAAAGTCGCTTTTGCTCTGCCGACGAAACAAAATATTAATCGTTAAAAGCACCTTCAGAGTTATTCTACACCGCATACGCGAATGAATAATATGTGTAAGAACTGCCATATACACTACCAGCGAGTATACATCATACATAATACAAGGTAGAGAAACGGTTCAATATAACACGAAACTCAATCATAGAATACAATCTATCGTCGATTATGAAGAAATTACTTGAAAATTACCTCTAAATTTCAACACTACTATAAAACAAATGATCGTTTATTAAAATTTTACGTCGTTAAAGCAAATGAACATTTCTAAGACAGCTGCATTATGTTGACGTAATAAGCAATAAAATATTTTTTATTCGCTTTCAAGGGGATACGTAACAACGCCACGTTTAATGCAATTTCTTATATATTTTTTTTGATTAACTACAAGCTTATCGAATCATGTTGGATAAACAAAATGAAAAAAAAGAAAAATACTACATCTAGCTTGTTTTCGTAGTATATCGTATAATAATTATGTGGGTACAGTGGGAATCAACGGTTTACCAATATCCATTTATTCTCCAAAGAAAGTTAAAATTAAAAGTTGATGTATATTGTAATATTCCGTTTGAGAGATATGTGATATGTCTAAAATTACACAGACGATTGTTGTAGCATAAACTTACATTTAAGGGGATGTGGATAAGTTAGAAGGTAAAGTAAATGGACACCACTGCCGTCGTTGTCTGCTTCTATTATTTTTGTAACTACCACGCTACCTAAAAAAAAAAGATTCCATCATAGTATGCAACTTTGAAACTGATCGATTTCCATTTATTTATCAACATACCATAAAGATACAATAATTGTCAGAAAATATTCGTAACTTCGTAGGTGATTACTAGAGAGGACAAAGACAAATGAAACCACAGCGACCAGACAGACTCGTATTTTGTCGTCTCCCTGGGAAACCAATATGCACACGAACCCTTTCCCACGAGACGAACATACACGAAGCTGTCTAGTCGCCGCAAAAGAGCAACAGTTTCACCCGCCCACGTTCTCTCTAGTTACTTTTACATTTTACAAGGAAATACCAGTTGATTCTCACCGATCTAAATAAAGCTTTTTAAGGTGCTCGGTCATCCTAAGTGCAATACAAATTCTCGCTATTTCCGTTAATATGAGTGAACTACTTCTTCAGCTTTCTTTTGATGTAATACAATGCGTGCAAAATATAGCGATGTGAAGCAAGTTTAAAATGGTTTGTCCTGGAATGATTTTGGTAATGAATGTAAAGGTTGCTTTCGAAACTAAATTATTATATCTGTACGCAAAGGCCCGTGTTCAACGATATTATAGGTAGTATACAGCGTAATGAGAGATGTATATACATCATATAACGTACTGCTTACCAGTATTCCCTCGCAACCATTTGTTGTAGGAGGCTCGTGTTTGAAGTAAAATGTTGTATTACTAAACGGACGAAATGCGGAGATAACTTCATCAGTAAGTACATACTTTACGTTCGTAACAAGTTTTAGTTAGTTTGATTTTTTTTCTGTACTAGATGATAATACCGCCGCTATAGAAAGTATTTATCACGACAACGAAATTAATTAAATTCATATCAGATATTATTCCATTTCAACATCGTAACAGGGTAAATTACGGAAGAATAAACCTCTTCAAGGAAAAAATTCTGCTAGAATTTTGAATGGAGTTACCACAGAGAGGGATTACGTTCATTCCGTTACAAGAGGTCTTATTCCATTTGTGTAGAATCTTACATTCTCCATTCTGCTCTTGAGCTACATGTTAATGATCATGTCAAACTTAAACCTGTGCTGATCTACTGCGTACAGGATCCAGGAGCTTTAAAAAAATTCTAAAAATAATTTGCCCTTTATTTAACACAGTCCAAGACGTATGGTTGACGAAATAGAGTATTTAAAACTATTTACTATTTTAATTTCCTATTTATGCGAAAACTAGTTTGGTATTCCGAATATTGAGGTTAGCTGTAACTAGCGCCACGCACGGTGACTCCAATACGTTCACTCTGGAAGTTCGGTTTTGGAGGCGGAAATTCTTTTTTTTGTAGCCTATAGTCTTCGGAGTGTAAGAAAGAGGATATATTATGAGTCCAGCCAACGGCGGTAATAGTGGCTTTTCTTCCTTTGATCCTAAAATATCAAATTAAAAAAAAACCGTTCCATAACAATCTTCGGTGTTAAAACTAAATGTGTTGCGGGTTTGGAGTAAGTCATGGTTAATCGAAAACTCGACGTTTCGGCCACAAAGATGTTTATAAGATCCTTTATTCGTGAGGTTTAGTATATATCCGTGAAACAGTAGACAAAGGTTGTATTAGAACACTCCACCCATCGAATTCGGCAACCACTGGCCTTCAGATATTATTCGGCGCAGCTTCTTTAGCTTATAATTCTTCCTACTATTACCATTGGAAAATTCAAGGATCCGTAAAGATCCTTAAACACACTAAGAATGTCAATAAAGGTACTGGCGATATAAAAGTGTATTGTTTCTCTCATATCTCTGCAGTTTATTTTCGTCTCTGTCATGGTTAGAAACTCATCTTCAGTAAGTATGAAGCTTCTGAAAATTATTGTCAATATTTGCGATTAATGTTACTATCAAATAAATCTAGCATTAATATCAGATGTGAGCACAAACAAAAATATTTTTATGTTACTATATTTATTGAATTTATGAATAGAGCTCCCCAACTGCGTGGCGCACCATAGGCGTCGATAAGGAACATAAGTAAAGTACATAAAAACAAAAGAAATAAAGAATTTTAAAACGCTTACTTTTGTAATTAGCCGTATCCAATATAGTGGGTGTTAATGCACAAGGAAAATAGTATTAGTCAGCACACGAGGAGGTAGGCACATTAAAACTGTTACCGTAAGCGCAATCCGATTTCTCAAACATCTGAAGCATTAGGAATGTTTCCACAGTCGTTTCTTTCAAGGATGTTCGTCGTTCTGAAAAAATGTTTTTATATCTTGAAAATGAACGCTCGACGTCTAATGATGTAATACACGCGTAATTAAAATAATCTTTGAATTTAGTCACCGGATCAGTAGAGTTACCTTCCCAAACTTGTCTTAACCTGCTAAAATTTGTATCTTTCTTCATAACACTTTCAAAATTTCTTGTAACGATATCATTTTTTTTTGTTATTTATACAGTGTAGGAGTGTATTAACGTCATCTAATATTTGTACCGGCAATTTATTTATTGCCTCAAGTACTTCTCTATAATTGTTGTAAACGGTTTGTAAATCTGCTTCAACGGAAATATCTTGGAATTTATCCTGGCTTTCCTTAATAGCCGCAGATTCGTTGGGATTGAATTGCAAGACGACTGATTTTATTTGCTGGAAGTATTTAAAATAATAAAACGCTGCCTTCAGCCATGTCCCCCAACGCGTAAGAATCGGCTCTGGTGGTTCGGGAATAGCGGGACACTGTTTATGAAATTCACTGGTACGTTTGGGAGATTTGAGAAACACTCGTTTCGTATTTGCTATTAATGCATTTACCTCAGGGAAATTTGCACGAATAGTTTCAGCCACAATATGCAGAGCATGAAGTTTACAAATAATATGTAACATCATCCCATAATGTTCTTGAAGAGAACGACCTACACAACGCATTGTCGCGGCACCATCGGTCATGAAAATTAATACTTGAGTAGTGGCAATTTCAAATGTTTGTAAAGTATCAACGACTACGCTCTCGATAGCGTCGGCAGTACACGATTTTAGTCTTTTACTAGCTAATAAAATTCCCTTTGTAGGTTGACGAGGTTCCAGTATACGTACAATCACATTCAAAATAGAATGTTTTTTACGGTCTGTCGTTTCGTCAATACATAACCACAGTAGTTTATTTTTTATTGCAGATCTGATCCTGTTTTCAATTTCGGTACGTACACTTGGCACACATCTCCTTAAGCTTGTTTCCGACGGTAACTCAAAGTCTGGATTATATTTATTCCAAAATTCACGGAATGGTTTCTTCCTGAGTAAGGAAAACGGTAAATTACACGCAGTCAGCATATAAAATAAATCAATTATAAATTGAGTTGCCTCAGTCGGTGATACACCCAGTTTTTTATTTTTGTGTTGCTGACTATTTACATGTCTTCTACAGCCATATTTATCATTGCACATCAGAGGTATATTACAAATTTTACATATAATCTTACTTCCATTATATATTAAGTCGGGAAATTCTCCACAGAACTTTTTCACTTTGTCGGCCTGTGGGCGTTTCTTACTACGCGCGTCCGCCATACCGTCACAACCCGATCGCATACGGTAATAAACTACCGAAATGCGATGCGAGTTATTTGCTTATATATTACATTACATATCCCCCCGGCCACGCCCGGCAGTACGCCTTCTGACTTGCCACGCACTTTGGGGAGCTCTATTTATGAATTCAAGCACAAGCTAGAATGCATATTTCAAGTTACAGGTATTATACAAGGTGTCCAGAAAGGGTACAGGGGTACAGGGTATTTGTAAATTCAATTAAAAAAAACACTACATGTCAGAATTTTTTTTTTTTTATTTTTAGTCGTTAGAAAAAGTTTTAAAAAGTTAAGCTCCGAAGATTATGTTGTCCAAATGTTGACCCTCGCGCTGCTGGCACTTCGCTAACCGAAAACGTAAATTTGCCATCATGCTTCTACACATTTCTCTGGAAACAGCTGCCATTTCAGTGTGGATATTGTGCTTCAATTGCAGTAGAGTTTGCATACACTGTCAATTTAAGGTGTAAGGTCGAGGCTTCGCGGGGGCCCATTGATTACGCCGAGAGATCACTTTTTCCGGGAAAAGTTGATTGACAGCCGCAAGTGATTGGTTGGAGGTGTGGCAAGTGGCGCCATCTTGTTGAAATCATGTTTCCTAATTAAAACCTTCAAACACCTGCAGTTGTGGACCCAGAAAGTTTCTTACCATGTCGCAATACCGTTAACTGTCTACCGTAAGTGTTCGCCCGCGCCGGTCTTCAAAAAAATAAGGCCCAATGATGCCCTCACCAGACATGACAGCCCACACCATAACTTTTGGACTATGTAATGGTCGTTCATGTTTCTGTCTTGGATTTTCGTTGGCCCAGTAGCGGCAGTTGTGCTTGTTTATGTGACCATTTAAGTGAAAGTTCGCTTCGACACAGAACATAATGTTATGGAACATTGGGAAACGTTGAAGCATTTCATTTGCAAAATTCAGTCGTAGAGAATAGTCAGTAACGTTAAGCTTTTGAACAAACTGAATTTTATAGACTGTAAGATGTAAATCTTGCTTCAAAATCTTGTGCAACGACGATTTTCTAATGTTAAGTTCTTGACTGCGTTTGCGCACTGACTGAGACGGATTTTCACGCATTGAAACTCTCACTTCTTCAATCGTTTGTTGGCTTCGAACAAAGCGCGGGCGACCTGGCTTGTTAATTTGTACAGTCGAACCGATATTTTCAAGCATTCGAATCCATTTTCTGATGTTATCGTCCTTCGGTGCATTCCGTACGTTATATTCTGCACGATATAAACGTTGAGCTGTGACCATCGAATCACCATTGCAATAATAGGCGCGTACGCAAAAAGCGCGATGGTCTCCCAGGTACATTTCCATGGCTACTAGATCTCCAAAGAGCAGTGCAACAATCTATCCTTACTGCGCCGTTACATGGCTGGCGCAGATACAAATACCCCCTATCCTTTCTGGACACCCTGTATGTTGCTACTTCGACTCCTGCGAATAATGATTTGCAGTTATGCATTAACGCAGCAGTCATTGAAAGCTGCAACATCGTTTCGTGAAAGAAAAAATTACTCTTCAAGGCAGACAGGTATGACGAAACGGATTCACTTTGGAAGGAAATGCCTTCGCGTTTCTATATCACTAAAGATCAGAAAAATCCATCTGATTTTAAACCTCATAAAAACTTTGTTTTTTTTTCCAAACAACACAAGTTCACTTTTGCAGCCGATGGATCAAAGCGTCATTTCTATTTTTAAAGCAAATTATTTACGTAAAACTATGGAATAATGAACCAACGGAACCTCGAGTGTAGAAAATAATGAGCAAGATGCTATTGCCAAAATATTCTTTACGACTAGTGTAATGAATACCATTATGAATAAGATATGGCAAAAGATCTGTTCGTCCCTTAGAAAATTACATATTTTCCTTCTATTAAACGTTATGCACAAAATAGTACGTGCTGAAATAAACACGTTTATTACTCTATAAAGAAGAAAATATAATATTTATTTTACGTTTGGAAGTTCAATTCGGAGTTATAAAAAAAATAGAAAGGAACATGAAGTAATTTTAGTAACAAACGGAGAATACTTGGTGCTTTCATTTCGTATGAAACATTTATCAAGAAACACATACCTAGCAATTGTAAAATACATTTCAATCGCCGCTCTCTTTCCTATATGCTAGCATAAAATTTGTGCTTCAAATTTGACGTCATACGTTATGTGCTACGTACATATGTGAACGAGACGTATGCGCTGTAGCTATAAGCGGCGAGAATAGAAAAATACATTGATTTACGCCGAACCGGCAAGCTGCTGAAATAGGAAATTCAGTTTGGTAGAGCTCCATTGGCAGTTCGAGGAATACTTGTAATAATAATAATCTAATGAATGGTGAACGTGCAAAAGGCGTTGACCTCATTCGAAGGCGTTTGTTTGGTACGTGATGAGGTATTATTATTGCTATTATTTGTGTGGGTCCGTAGCACTTGTAGCGATAGTTAGGCGTACAATATATCAATTAAATTATACGCACGCGTGTTATTCAATATTCATATTCGAGTAGAATTAAGTAATCTCGTGTTAAAGTATTTCTTCGAAATGGAATACAACCGATCGTTAATACGACATAATGGTATATGTATATAGTGCAGGAAGGGGATCTGTTTAACGATAATAAAATTTCAACAAAAACTAGAGAATATTAAAAATTTATATATTTAAGTTTTGCTCTTTCCTAAATCTATTCAAGGTGCACAATAGGAAAATCTGAAAGCTTGCCAGTACTGAAATAACAACGTAGGCTTCTATGGCGTGGGTCAGTTAAAACTAAAAGTGCTCTGCGTTTAAACCGCGTCATGGTTAATCGAAAACCCCACGTTTCGTTCACAATCATTCTTCAGGAGAGGGAAGCACCAGTTAGCACGGCAACTCAACATCAAAACCACGTCAGAGGCTAACTCAGTGGGAAGCAATTAATCGCGGTAAGTCAACATGTGAACGTCCAGAACGATGTTCACCTTTTGTGGATGTACGGCTACGTTCAAACTCGTTTACCCAATTGTAAACAGTTGCTAATAGAACAGCAAATGTACCATGAACTTCATTCAATTCAGCTTTTTAAATATAGGCCTTTTAAATATAAGTGTTTAGTTACAGGCCGAAACTCAATTTTCTCCATTTTCTTACATAACCAAAAATTCTTAGCTGAAATCGACAATAAAAATGAAGCCATGTGATGGATGTAACTGAGACTTTGAGACAACTATATAATTGCAACATCGAAACTAGTTTTGCTTCACTCTTCCGTCTGTCAAATATATTTAAAATGCAAATAGAATTAAAGGATTATAATTAATTAGCATTGCAATAGCTCTACGCACTTCACCTTCCTCAGGCATTACATGCAGCACGACTCTACACAACTTTTGGACCTCTCACACGGAGCACATATTGCAGCGACCCATCTCCATATAAAAGCATAATTTTCTCCTCGATTAGTTATTTCCACTAAAATCAAATGTATCCATCCGACTATATTGATATATTCATGTTAGAGCTAATTGAAACTATTCAACTTTGTTACACATATACAGTACACGAAGCATACAAGACCATTCAAAGATAATAAAAAAAGAGAAACATGGCATAAATGTATGTTACTGCTACTAAGCAGAAGCCTGACAATATCAAACGTTATTATTCGGATTTAAGGAAAAATCATCCACTTACAAGGAAAGGTAGGCAAATGTGCCTCACCGATTTAACTTGGTGGGTTTATAGACTAATCTAGTGTAAGACTAACGGAAACGATCTTAGCGGCCCGATCGCCTGTTAAGAAGGTAACCTTCTTAACAGGCCTTAACCTCAAGATTACCCTTGGCTGTTTCACTGAATAACTTATAAAGTATGAGAGATATCTAAAAAAAGTTAAGATAGGATTTTATCTGTTTTATATGCCCTAAGTGATGGTGTAACTGTTTTCACGATATCAAATCTCTGCTTACGAAAACAACCCCCTACCCTCTCATTTTTACACGTTACATCCATAACGAAATTTTCTTATTTCTAATATCATTTAGAATACTGAGATTAACAGGTGCTTGGAGGTCTATTGTTAGTGCATTGTTCTGTATCTAATCGGTATCCGTGATATGAAAAGTCTTTGCCATAGCCATAAGACTTTAGCTAGATAGGTCTGTATGTATGAGTTAGGAGTCTTATATTATAATGTTAAAATTTAAACAGATACTTGATATCGATAAAGCAGTTACGCCGTCGTTTAGGACATATAAAACAGACAAAATCTTATCTTACCTTTTTTTCGATATCTCTCATAGTTTATGAGTTATTAAGTGAAACAGCGAAGAGTTAGCGAGGTTAGTGTGGCCGACACCCCTCTAACGGACGATTGGGCCGCTAAGATAGTTGCCGTTGGTCTTACACTAGATTAGTCTATAAACACACCAAGCTTCATTTAAATCAGTGAGACACATTTGCCCACTTTTCCTTGTTAGTCTCATTATAAGTTATTACTTTAATATGTTGCAACAAAGACATTCGACCGAAATACCAAAATCTATACCAAATATAGCAAAAAATTATGTTTACATCCTCATTCCAATCAATACTGCTTCAATTATTGTTTTAAATCAAATACAAAGTAACAATCAATAAAAGCAGATTGAATTACTCCCCAAATCATAAATTATAGCAGACATCTGTTCCAATGATTTAACGTTATGTAACGCTTTTAGTGACCATTTAGCACAATTTAGCACAAAACGCCGCTATCTCATTCTACGGTTGGTTTTGGTTCTAATAAAATATAAAATAATGTACAGCATAATCTACAATTTTTTTTAATTCGCCCGTCGTTGTATCAGATGTTTTGGATACCATCAGTAAATTAAACTAATTTAATAGAATCGGTGAATGCAGTCTCTTTTCACGTTATTAAAATATTTTTTTAGGTGTTTAGTAAAAGCTCTGAAATTATCCTTTAACAAAGTGCGTCTTTCGATCATACATATCTAGCACTTGTTTTCCAAAAAAGCACTCTATAAAAATATTGAAGATTATTGATCATCTTATCTATTTTTTCTAGAATAAAGCGATCATAAATATATGCATATAAAAGCATAGAAAATTATTTCAATAAGGTTAGTTAATTTTGTGAGAACCTATACAAATACGTACACGCACTGATGTGTGTAACAACACGAAATACCGCATATGCAAATTAAAGTATTACTATTACGAAAATTTAAACGTTCTAATTACCATCGTTGCCGCTTGTACCTATAGTAGAAATAATTAAATAAATAAGATTCCGATTAATAAAAGCTTCCTTAATTTTAGTTTATTAAATATATTATTTTTTTTAAATACAGTTTTCAGTTAAAGTTGATAAATATGAAAAATACAAACTCTCCAGTGAACACCACTTCAATATTTGATGTACAAAAGGTATATGTAAAAACTCAGACATAAATCAAATAAAAACATTGTTTTCTTTGAGAGATCGAGATAAATTTATATAAATAACTCCAAGTGAGGGCTTCTTATTGTAACCGTCACTCGTGCTTTAATTCAAATGCAGATTTGGTTGAGACTGTAGAAAAAAATTTTCAAAGAAACTAGAAATCTACAAAACTACTCAGATTTGGAACAATTGATTCAATAATATTTATTTATTATTTATTTATATATACACAATAAAATAGTTTCGACCTTTGTTTTATACAAGTTAGCCAAATCAAACTAAATACATGATCCAACAATGGGTAAGTAAAACTTAAACAAAACAGGACCATTTCTCCTTAATTAATGCAATTCTGCGTTACCTGTGTTGAACATGTTTTTCGTGAATTAGCAGCACACCCAAACGGATTATTTACAAAACAGCAGCATCGAAAAACCAAACAAAAACAAGTACTTAGAAAAATACCCTGCAGCCACTGTCTGGCCAAACTCATCTCTTCTTTTTAAATAATCCAACCGTATTTGAAAGTTAGCTTCAAGTAGAAGCGATGTGTCAAAGTTAGAAAAGGCTTAAACAGATTTAGGTAAAACGTACACGTACTTACAGCTGAGATTTTTAATGATCTTGTCAAAGCTGTCAATATATGGGTAAAAACATTTACTTTTCTATCGTTTCACGCTGCGTTGCCGAATGAAATGAGATTATATCCTTGTGAAAGTATGAATATAACTTATTTGCGTTAAAATCTTCGTGCTTACAACGAAATGCGTGCGATATCCAGATAAGGTATCACAATGCCGAAAGGTTAAATCCTTCGTACAAAATACAAAGGAGCGGCCTTTAGGTACAACGAAGGAGCTCTTAAAAAAGAACATAATATAGTTTGATAAATGCAGGTAGATGCTTCTAATTTGATGTTAGAAGCTAATCTGAAAACTGTCGTATAAATATACCGTTGTAGTGCGAGATATTTTCTTCCTAATCTATCCACAAGGAAGATACCGCCCGGATAGAAATAGAAGAAGATGGTCGTATTAATATCTGGTCTTTACCTGCCACAAAATTATAATTTTTAACCTGTATGAAAAATTGAGTCGATTTATTTTAAACACGGTAAAAAATCCTACAGTGTTATTACCAAAGCGTGGACAGGCGTCAAGACAACGCGACACACATCTGGTGCAATTTTAACAGTGTATCGCATCGCGTTAAGTTTGAGTTATTTATGGGCTATTTATACAAAAGTGTTACAATTAACAAATGGGCCTCGATTTTTAAAAGACGACCGAGTATTATTCAATTTCAGTTTTAGAAAATTGTTTTTGGGTTCCCCATGATTTTGACAAATAAGGTGTTTTGTAATTTTCTGGTTCACACATTACATTTTCGACTTTCGTTCTATTTGATGAATTCGAAGCAATGAAATTTAAATTTAATGGTTACTAATTGTGGAATCCATTCTAGTCTATGATATTAATTGATTTGCCTTAGATCATTGTTCCGGTACATTTTACTGTCTTTTAATTACCATGGACGATTAGCCTCGCATGAACACTTTAGGAATTTCGTAACGAACAGTCATGCGATGTTGCTTCTTGCTTCTTATCTATTACAAGATGTCATTTAACAACAATTTAAAAAAAAAGCAATACAAATCAACAAAGCTAAAGTACAAATGTACAAATACTGATATTTGATATTAATTAACACTAAAGCTTATTAAATCATGAATATATAACATGTAGAAAAAACAATTCATTACAACCTGTCGATAAGCACCAAAACAATATTAAAAAGCGCTAAAAATTGTATTTTATAGAGAAGCATTAGATTAAGATACGTGTCCACCATACTGCAAGAGTGGAAAACAATTCTTTCCGTAAGTAATATAGAGAACAAAAAAAAAACAAAATCAAATAAACAATATTCGAAAATAAGTGCAGGGCAACACAAAATTATACTCAAAAGTATAAAAATACACAGCGTGCTCCCGGATGTAGTTGACAAAAGGAATAAAAATGTTATTAATAATATCTATTATTAATTTTTCCACAACAAGTTACTATGAAAAATTCGTTTCAAGGAAATTAGCTAGCTCACCATGAAAAAAGCCGAGATCAAGTGTATAGGGCGTTAGTTAATTAGGGAAACGTATGTATGTCTCAAGAGATAAGTGCTGTTATTTATTATTTTAGACAATATTTATAGCCCAAAATTAATATTACAAACAAACATTTAATGTTGGAATTTTGAATCTTATTTTAACAAAGATCGACGATAAATTCCAATAGTACACAGAAAAAAAATTGTTGCGAGAATTAAGGCAATTGTAGCATTTTTGCTTGCAAATTGCCAGACATAGAGGGATGGTAAAAATTTGTAAGCTGTTAGTGTACAAGATTGTACTAACTCAAATGTCACAAAATGGTGTTAAATATGGTGGTACTTTATGCACTATTTTAAAACAACCTTAACATACCGTTTTTACACAATCTTATTAACATTTTCTTACTAATGAATGTCGTCAAATTAAACTTTCATACTTACTGTTAAAGTAAGATTTGCAAAGAGCGCAAAAAATTATCACAATCCTCTGTCTGCGATTTCAACAATATAGATTCTAACGGCTTTGTAATGAAAGCATGCATTCTTTTATTAGATTGTCGTAAATTAATTAACAATTGTATTTTGTTCGAATACAATTTACTTCACCTTACTAAACAAGAAAATATGCATTTTAAAGAGAAAAATGTTGTTGAGATTCTTGTAATAATGTTTATGTACAGCTTACAATGAAATTTATAGACAATTTCATATGCACAAAAATATGTTATTTCCTCAATACCTATTGTTTTTACAATTATACGTATTCTTGACACAAATTGTAAAAAATGAATAACACAACGTTGTTTGCAGATTTCCAACAATATTTTTTCTCTGTATATGGATGACGCACTACGTTGCATTATTAATAATAACGAACTCCTAAACATAATAACTAAGTTTTTAAAAGTTATCTATCATACACGGCTCCTTCTAATGTCCTAATATTTGAGAAAAACAATACAAAACTATGAACGAATGTAAATTAAAGGTTGTTGGAAGATATTGATAATATCGTAAAATCAGTTCTTGAATTTTTGTAAAACCGACTTTGTACTTAAGCTTAATTTTAAACAATTTTCTTATATAGGTGTTTTGTCAGAAGTAATAAGTAACAGTACTTCTCCCTTGAGGCTCTTTTACGTTTACTTAATTGACTAACACCCTGTACATCTGATTTCGCCCTTATCAAGGAAAGCTGTTTTTTGTAAAGAGCAGAATTTTTCTTAAGGAATAATTTTTTGTCGTAAAATTAATAATAAGGATTTCCTCCTCTTATCAACAGTATTGAAGCAAATTCGAAAGAATTTGCCTTCCAAAGAAATATTTGAACACTACAATTCTAATTTTTATAAAACACTTTTGCATTAAATTAATGCAAAATTACTTACTATTAATTATTACCTCTTCTGGTTTCCAAGTAATCGAGAATTTTTTAAATAACAACTATTTTTTTTTAATATCTTGAGAGATTAATTAATTATCTAAATTGTACGATCAACATTTTAATACTTCACATAGTAGAGCAAATGAGTCCTGACATCATTTACATTGTCGATAGTTGGTATATTCATAGATTTCCTTATTGTCAAAAAGTCGGTAGATTGTCTTTCGGACATTTGATTTGAAGGAGACAATTATTTCATTTCTTGAATAACAGCCTTTATTTTGCTTTTATGGTTTGACATAACTACAAAGTAGCCTGAATAGATTAATTTTTTTCTCCGGTATTTAGTTTTTGGCTATTGAGAAGTATAAAGAACTTTGTAAATATCCCCAAAGCAGATCTTTTTTTTAATGTCTCTTATGATGTTACAATACAAAGATTATTTTTCTTTGGAGAATAAATGAACTTTGTCAAATCGTTGACTCACCATATATGTATGTTTTTTTGCGTAACCACTACTATTACATCACATGTTGATGGGAAAAGTATACAGAAAAAACTACAAGTTTATAATATTACAGTTACAAAAGTAGTTGAGTTGAGGTAAGATATTAAAACTTAATATTCGGAGTATATTGTCACCATAATTCGTTAAAAAACCCATCCAATTAATACAAGCCTGTTTCGCAAAAAGAATGCCTAAGATTCGATTTAAACTAGTGAGCAAGCGCAAACTTCAAAGCTTTAAGAAAAGCATTAATATAGATTGTAATACTAGTGTGAATATGAGAAGTATGGAAGTTTGGCTTTGAAATATGGTCACTTAACTTAGGCAAGATTTTGCATATTATATAAATATATCGCCGGACTCGTTGCAACTCTGAAAATATCATTGCACTCTTAATTGTGTACGTTTGCAGAATGCTGAGATAGCTGATTGAACAAAGTAGCCTTTACCTAACCCACTACTTTTCAAATTATAAATACACGAACAGCTTTTTTTTTGCAATATATTAATTTAATCTTAGGCGTGTTGTCTTGTAACAACAGACCATAATTAAGACGCGGGTAATAAAGTGCTAATCTTGTAAGTTTGTTTAATTTACCTATTGATATAGATAAGCTTGACACTACTGCAACCACACGACGATCTCATATTTTATATTTGAATAAGAATATCTAGTCATAGTTATATCATGCAGTCGATAAATAGCACGGCAACTGTTACTTAAGCTTTTGCCAAGTCCAATATAAAAATCCTTAAATGCAAAGAAGGTAATTTTACCACCACCATAGGATTCATCGAGTGTACGGTTTACACCAGTTAACCTCTAGCGCAGCATTCGAAGAATTTATCGCAGTTGATCGTTAAGTCATTCAGTAATTATAGATGCTTCAATTATATATACTCACATTAATTAAAAAATTAATAATATCGTTTGTTCAGTTTACAGCGACGATAGACCTAGGATTGTAGTTAGACAATAAACCAAAAAGAAAACACGAACCTTCTTTCCCTTGGTTCTCACTGCTGCTGAATATTACTCCTATTCTGTGATTTGACTTTGTTTCTTTGTTTGTTTGAAAGTTTAATATTGGAAAAGAAATCACCAACTTTCTTTCTTTCAGTTTCCACTTTATTTAGCTAGTTTTCGCCGAACGAATTTTTGGTTCCTTCAGGCATTCTTTCAGTTTCTCTCGTAATCAATGTAATTTTTTTATCTTTTTCTTCCACTCCTCTCCATATTTATTATTTTTTCTACATAACAAATTTTACTTTATTATTCAATAATTACGTCACATTAATTATTTGATAAATTCTATTTTTAAAAATTTGCTCATTATTTTTAAATATTAAATTATTTATAAATATAAAGGTAAGCAAACATGTGCATTTAACGGTAAACACGACATAAATTCAGAAACATAAAGTCAAATTAAAAAAATGAAGAAGCAATAGCAGCATCGAAAATCGAAATATTTATTGAATGTGAATTTATTACCATGTGTTTAATACGTACCCGCATAAGGGCAAAGGGTGCATTCAACCATCAAAATATCGCGTATATGCGTAGTACATTCGTAATAAATCCTAATAAACGTTATCGGACCTGTGACCTGAAAATATCCAACTGATAAATATACGAATTTCCCTATTTAATAAACGGTATATGCCACTACCCTGCCTCAATTTTTTTTAACTACAATATCCATATGTAGTAAATTATGTTATGTAAATTGTGGTATAGTTAACATATACCACAAACATATCACTATTGTATTTTTGAAAGAAAACATTTAATCTCATAACTTAGCTTGAATTCTATAAGAGTTAACATATGCTTAAGTAATTAAAAAAGTTGGAAAAATAAGAGTCATTCGAAATACTTTTTTATAATAGACGTTTTTGCCCATATTCAAAGATTACACTAACCAACAGTGTGATTTTATTGTTTCAATTATTAGAGCAGTTTCAGGGTAACTTAGTATTATTGAACCAAGGCTGCAACGTAGAAAAAAAAACAAAAAAACAAAATTAAAAATTTATTGACAGATGAACGAAAAATATCTCAAATTAATTAATAATACGAAATAAAATCGATATAAAACTAAAGAATAGAAAACAATCACATTGCAGATTCCAACAATAGTATGCCATCATGTGAGTGTCACCTTTTTTGATAGCTGTGCTCCATTGATTTTATATCTTGATGGAATCGTTCGCGTTGTTTTTCAGTAAACTCACTCAGGTTTTCCGGAAATCTATCCAAATAGTTATGCAGAAAGAAAGAAAGGTTAGCACCTATTCTCTTAAAATTATTCACCAATTTTAGTACGAGTTCTTCAAAATATTCCGCGAGTTCTTAAGGACAATAACAAAAGACCTCCCTCACTTTCTAAACCACCCACTTTAAAATTATCCAGTAATCTTGAGATAATTTTAGGCATAGCCCCTTGTAATCTCAAAAATTAATTATTGTTTATTTATATAGATAGCCGTCTTATTTGTCGACAAAATTCAATTTTGTATAATTGTTTGTGACGTAAAGCGGTGCAGGAAAGTATAGAATTAGAGCTTCCCTGCAACACTTGCATGCTACTTCTAGAAGTAAGGCGTTTCGTAATTTTCGAAAAAGTAATATTATTACAATTTGCAATGGTAAAAATGTCTAATGTATGTAATGTGAAATCGAGAAATATCTTCGGCAATTAAAAATAAAACTCTTCTTGTTGGCTTTGTTATGGATTACTTCTAATCACGAAGTTGGCGGATGTCTACCGTTACCATAAATATTAATATTTTCTAACGTTAAGAAATAATAATTGTTTTACTTGACTATTACACTCTACTTATTATATTTATAATTTCAAAGCAATCCAATTAATTTAGCTTTAATTACTTCGTAATGCGATTTACGTCAATAATATAAAATCGAATTTTTGAACATTTAAACACGTAATTGGTTCCCAAAAAATATTGCTATGTTATAAATATTACAAGTACTGGCAGAATTTCGCCACCTATTGTGCCTTAGTTCATCAAACACCAAACACCATACAGTTACCTATTTCTCCGACGACAACTGCCGTATAGAATGTATAACTAAACTTATGCGGATATAGAATAAAAGGTGGAGCCACCGTATTCATAATGCAATGTAAACTTTCATATAGTTACTAAAATTGTTTAAAAATGTTTAATAATTGTTTATTCATGTAGTGTAACATTTCAGCTATCATTTTTATTGAATTAAATACTTATCAGAGAGAACTAATTTGATAATGATAGCAAGGACTGTGGCGTAGTATGGTGAGTATCGGCAACTTTCGCACCACACAAGTTTAATTTATTATATAGTAATATAATAATTATTCGGCCACCGACTGACGATGAAGACCATTCGTATCCTCGAATTAAACTTGTGTGGTGCGGAGGTTACCGATACTTATGTGTTGTTTATTAGAACTAATTTGTAAATTACTAACAAAATATTATTCCATGTAACACTAACATTTCTAAGTAAAAATAATCCAGTTGTTGAATCTTATACAAATTAAATAGTTTGGAAACTAACAGGAATTGATACTAAATGCATTATCTTTCCTTTAAGGCATGTGTACAAGTGTTCCACTGGGAGCATCCATAAGGAATGGGGAATCCATCTACCAATTTATCAACATACTTGTGTCCGCAGAGAACGCACCATATTGTTATTCAAAATTTAAAAAATGTTATTTCTTTAATTTTGAAGAAACTATCGTTTGTCTGTTCATCATTAAAAACCAAAAGAAATCAAAACAAAATATTTTGTTTAATTGTGAATTTAGTTCATTACAGGAATAGATAAAAACATTTATGGCAATTAGCACTAAAGTGTCGATACATTCCGCACCACATTAATTTAATTAAATAATCCGGGACAGCAGTTTCAGGGATGCATTGTCCTAATTTTCAACTGTTTGGCTGAAATAACGTTTATCGAAAAAAATTTTCTTGAAGGAAAGTTAATTTAATTAGAGATATTTTATAATGTGGCAACTATTACATTTTCAGTTATGAAAATAAAAAAATAGTTCAAGAGCCACAAGTTTTTTACGCAAAATGATTTAATTTGAGAAAATTAAATTCTCTTAATAAATAACAAATTAGATTTTCTCATTTTTTTAAGGCAAACTGTCGATCTCCAACTGACACTGATGCGGAAAATATACAGTGTGTATTTAGAACGAAATGTAAGGAAAAACAAAAGCAAAAATTTTTGAATCGCATTTTATTTTGAATCTCTATACTAACAACTTCTTGTTATGACATTTGTTCATATTTACTCATTTCATTCGTTTATAGGATCCTTTTTCGTCATATTTTACGATTACGAACATTCCATCTTCTAATTTTAATTGTTCGTGTTGCTCCAAATCTGTCTTCATCTTTTTCATAAGTTATACTAATATCAAAGTCACAACGTTCTTTGTTCTTGTTTTTGTAAAGCATTTTCTTATTAATAACATTCTACATTCTATATAATTGCGCCAAACAAGTACCTTACTCCTTTGCGAATACTTGAAATTTCTAATTTATGACTCCATCTTGCTTTTAGTGTACATGTGTATCGGACAAAAAAATTATTAAAATAACACCAGAGCTAGCTTACCCGTTGAGTCAAATGTAAACGTTACTAATGCAGGTACAGAGGAATATTCAGTATTCGTACAGTACAACCGTTCTATCTACAGGAAACGTAGTAACAACTCAACCGTCCCTTTTCAGAATTCACTTTTGCCAAACAAGTTAAATTATCAAATGATTAACATTTTTCGGCGGTGTTATACAATTCTATCGTAATCTTTGTAAGTCGGTATCTGTCAAAGGCCTATTTATCTAGCTTTAGTTACATCAACGGAAATGATTCTTCAAAAGCATAGAAATGCGTTATCTTACATTACTACTTCCATTGTTAGCATGAATGAATGTGTAAATGTGTAAAGTGAGACCTATAGCAAAGCTGTATATTTTTGTTAGAAATTACATGGAACTACCGAACGTAACAACGTTACAACGCTAATTATAGTAAAGAAATATTACATTTCTCTGAATTGTGGATCTTTTATAACTGTTTATAACAAGTACGTGTGTATGATGAGACAAAAGTATATTTGGACGGCTGGCAAGCAGTATGAGCACTGTACAGAAGGCTCACTTTCGTTCAGATTTATTACTTATCCTACAAGTTTGCTTTTGTGCAATCACGCCAGTAGATGTACATAGCGCAAATACTCTGTTCTTTTAAGCACCAACAATACTATTACTGAAAATCGTCATTAACGAGATACGAATTGATTTCTTCAAATTTGAATATCAGCTTTGATGCTTTGGTTAACAATAAGCTTTGTTTATGCTTACTGTTCATAATATGTACACAAATTAAAGATATTTAATAGCACTCAGATCATTCAAATTACTAAATTTTATGTATTTTTTTTTATTTTATTTTTTTAACTCTACTTTAGTAACTTGCTACATTATTGCGCCTATCAAATTAAATTACATAATTATAAATCATTGTTGTCTGCCGAGACATGTGAAAGATTGGATATAATTATAGTTTGTAAAAAAATTGATAATTGTTAGAGGCATATGTAAAAAAATTCACAGAACTAGAATGTGTAGAAGGAAAAGTGAGTTTAGAAATAGATGAAACCGGTTGTGCAGTAACCAAGAAGAATTCCTTTAACGATGGTAGATAGCCTTAAAAGCAATTTGGATAAAATGGAAGAAATTCTAGTAATTACGAAAGAAGACAGTTACACGAAGAAGGTAAGTAACATCTTATTGCACAAACGCACAAATTTTACCGCAATTAGCCGGAACGAAAATTTTCGCAACAGTAAACGCTAAAATAGGCTTTTGGCAATTAAAGAATAGTGAGAGTAATCATTTGACAAGCTTTTTGAGTTCTGTTTGGAAATATCGATATCTGAAACTACCCTTTGGCGTTAAATGTTCCAGAACAAAAACAGCATGAAATCATACATGGGTTAAGAGGGGTGATGTCAATAGCAGACTAAATCTTAGTATTTGGAAAAAGCGATACCGAGACTGAGACGGTAATAGATCGCTATCAGCGTCTATAGAACCTACTTAAACGACTGAAATAAGCAAATCTAAAGCTAAAATGTGACAAAATTAGATTATGTCAATCAGAAGTAAAGCTTCATGCCGAAACGGAGTCCACGCCATGTACCATTTTTCCAGATGGCATGCCAGAATCTTAGCTGTTCTATTCGCACGTCAATGATTTAATCAATATATTTGTGGCAGGAAAAGATGTTGTCGTGGAGACTGACCACAAACCATTGATTTAGATTTTTCACAAGCCGATAGAAGTATCACCAAAGCGAATGCAGACGTTGCAGACTTTCTATCGAGGATACCAGATAACGTATGATATGAAGAAACCGATCTAGAGGTATACGCGATGAAAGAAGCATTTAAGCATCTTCACGAGGCAAATCCTTTGAGAGATATTAGGATGAAAAACAGCACAATACAGAAAGCAAACAAATGAATAGTGTTAATGCAGAAACAAAGGAAATGATGCGAAACTGATTGTATATGTTTGAAGTATGCATCCGATCAGTCACTCATATATGAACGAAATTCCGGAAAAACTATTGCGACGGGTGAGAATGAATGTTTTCGATTTCAGAACACTAGGTATTAACGTACATAAAGCGCCCAAGAAGTATCTATTAACGGCTGACCAGTATCAAGATCTTTTTGAAATAGATATGAAAAGCCAGTTACGATTATCACGGAAATAGGGACAAACTTCACAAGTAAATGAATTCAAAAGTTTTTGGACGAGTGGAGTTACAACATGTTGTCTCTGGTCCACACCACCAGTAAGGAAATACTGAGGTGAAAGCTACTGTAAAGATAACTAAAATTTTGTTGAGGAAGTACATGGAAGCAAAGTAGTGTAGCAAGTGTAGTCATATTTATTAAATATTACTACAGTGGCGAAATACATTACATGAGATGAATAGCAGTCCAGCGCAAAGGATGTTTTCCAGAAGACTAAGACGCAACATTCCGATGTTAACAGCGCTCCTACGATTAAGGGGGATGTTAACAATCCAAGAACAACGTAACGTTACTAAGCATTATCACGACAAACGAAGCAAACGGCATTCTAAGTAAGGGATGACATTTATTTCAAAATGAAACCTTCAGATTTGTGTTGGACACTGAGAAAAATAAAAGAAAAAATAACTTCTAGAACATATGACCTACAATATAATGATACTAAGTATCGAAGAAATTTAGTACACATTAAAAAAGACACAAACAGCATCAAGACAATATTTTATTAAAAAAAAAAAACAAGAAGAAAAGCATTCAATGCTCGCATATGTAAAATGCGAGCATTGAAATAGGTACACTGGAATTTCGATACTACAATTAATACTTGGTGGGATACCCCTTTGCTTTAATGACTCCGGCACATCTCCTAGGCATGGAATCAATTAGATGGTGACATCGTTCCACGGGAATATCGTTCCAGACCTCCTCAACACATCGAAACAGTTCTTCGAGGTTTGAAATATTTTTATCCCGAATACGAAGTTTCACATCTTGTCACAAGTTTTCAACAAGAAGGCCAATCAAGAAGATCTACATGATTTCGTCGAAACCAGTCCTTTGCAATCTTAGCTGTGTGCTTGGGATCATTGTCTTGTGGGTACTTCCAAAGTACGGACAAATGATCCTTCGCATATGGTAGCATAACGTTGGATAAAATATCAACATACACATGTCGATCCATTATTCCATTAATTTTGTACATGGGACCAACTCCTACATACCAACACATAAACCTATAGACCAACACATTTCCTACAAACCCTTTTACTGCTTTTGTTGTATGATTAGGATTCATCGCTTCATTGGGGCTTAGCCGTACATATCTTCTGCCATCCGATCCCATTCTATTAAATTTTGACTCGTCACTAAACAATACAAATTTCCACATGATCTGCAGTCCAATGCGAATGATTTCTGGCAAGCTGTAATCTTATCATTCTATTTGTTTTGCTTATAAGCGGTTTATGTCTAGCAATCCAACCATGTAACCCGGCTTCTTGTAATCTTTGTCTGACTGTCCATACACTAATTGGTCTATCAATCTCTGTAATTACCTCTTTGTGTATATCTGCCACCGTTTTTAATGGATTCGCACGTGAGAGACGTGCTATTTGTCTATCAATGCGAACCGTCGTTTTCTTAGTTCCTCCCTGTTGTATTTTTTCGCAGGTTCCGTATTTTTGGAAATATTTTATTTGATTAGCAATCATATTTTTCGATACAGATACTTGGTTAGCTATTTTTCTCAAACTCAAACCGTTTTCGTGAAGTGTAATTATAATTTTTCGAAGCTTGGGCGTACAATATTTTCCACGACCCATTTTTAAAATAATTTAGTCTGTGCTACCGTGAAAATTAATTATTATGGGTTTTAATATACAAAAATCTAGTGTCTTAATCTTAGTGTCCCTATTCATTTGCTCGCCACTGTACATATATACAGAGTGAATCGTGCGGAATGGACTAAACTCTAGGAGTGTATTCTACAGGTGAAAATAATGTAAGAAAAATCAAATATTGTTATCCGATTTTCACTCAACACTCCTAGAGTTTGGTCCATTCCTCACGACTCACCCTGTATATATACACGCGCACAATCAAACCCACATGCTTGCCATCTACAGACATTTACACACACACATAGCACAAAGTACCGAATAAAGCCAGTTCAAAAGTTTAAACATTTTGTTCATTTAAAGTCATAAACAATAACATTTTCATTTTATTACTAATAAGAAACTATATGGTTTTTTTAAGATTTTAATTGGTATTTTCATTTCAAACCACAATGTTTGAATTAGATTACATTCTTTACATATACAGAATATGAAATGATTACAAATACATCTCGTATGTGTGTATTAAATGTCGTGTATTGTGTCATATCTAAAATATTTATCGAATAATTCAATGTCAAATAAGTTAAATGATAATGATTTATGATGGAAAATGTGACGCGGTTAACAAATAAGTGATTAAACACAATTATCTAAATATAGTGTATAGGACGTCGTGCCACATTTAAGAAAATCAAAACAATATTACATATACATATGTATAGTAATAGCCATTATGGAATCGGCAAACTTTATGTCCTTTACGTCAAAAGTTGACATTGTATATCTTTTATTTCCTAAGATTAATTCTTTTCTCGCGATAATCATTCAATATAAAACGTAGTACTTCATTTTTTACATATGTATGGACCATTCTTACCGAACACTACATCCTAGGATAGAATATACATATATACACCTTAACAGAAATTAGGAAGAATACTAGAAAAATTTTTACTATTATGAAGTATACTCCCTTCTATGTCGATTATGAAAAGATATTACTTTTAGAATTTAAAAAAATTCACAGCAGTTCAAAATTCGCTGTTGCAAACCGTCACAGAAATGTCACCAGCAAAAGACCTCAATCTTAGTTGGGATAACATAGAAGAGATGGTAGTAAGTTTCATATTCAACTTGTACTTATGTACTACACGAGCCGAAAACCGAACGGAGGTATCTACGGATTCACATTAAGCAAAATTTTAATCGTTATATTCATATTCATATTTTTATTACATTCGTCATTGCCATAGTTGTCACTGTTCAACTGACAAAATCATAGCACATTCGCAACTTTAACATCCAAATTCATCGTATTGTTTCTCCCTTTTACACATCCATTAAAAGCCATTACTTTCAAGATTTCCACATCGCACGCATTCAAGCAAGAATGTTTACCAACAGGTACCAAATATTCTCAGTTTCCGCAATGTTGTACTTTTGTCTACTCCTGCTCATGCCACTTTCAATTCACAGTTACCAAAATAGTAAGTAATTATGTTAAAATACGAAAACACCATTACATCAGCATTCGTACTAACGTTTAATTCAAATTTAGTACCCATCAGCGACAACCAACACGTTCAACATGACAGTTGTTTTTGTGAAGTGCATGATAGCAATTCAATACCATTTTCTATCGGAGATAAAGAATTAAAAGATGGTAAGAGTAACGCGTTATATCGTTAATTTGCATTCACTGAAGAAAATTTCCAGAAACAATGGTTGATACTTCAAATTCATTACCGAATAAATTTAAAATAGAAGATAGTAAGATACCTGAAACCGCTATGGTTTATGAAGCAGGTGAGTTTTATTGCCGAAATATAAAGGCAATGTTTACAATGTGCTGCAATTACCTGTTTTTAAAGAATCAATTGTTCTAAGTTTCGTTAGAAACATAGAATAATCTTGAAAAATAAAAATACGACAAACAGTACAGAAATGAACGCTCACTTTATGTTTGTACGAATTTTTACCAAGATGACCATGCCAAATGACCAATATTTGTTGAAACATTCGTAATCTTCAATCTGGAATTAGCGTTAACAACGAACTACACAGATATAGTTTGCATGATCTAATAAATTTGTTTAAGTATTTGTCCTTACCATGGAACCAAAGTTGTTAGCGTTAAGTTCTATGCCTTCCTTGAAAGTCGCTGGCAGTTTTTCCACCTAATAGAATCTGCATATTATATCTCTTAGTTTTAACAGACTTTCGGCCTCTACCTGGTTTATTGTGCACTTAGCCCTCTACCCAATTAGAGCCGCTTTAATTCCTTTTGGCCTGGAATACTTTTTCACCACCCTTATGATTTCCTATTTATCCCATTGTTTAGTAGTTGTTTTAACTACCGTACATACTATGCCTACAAAGAGTTTTAGATTTTTACTAGAAATTGACGAGTCTCCTTGGATTGATTGGCCTGCCTTGATATTCCCCTAATGACCCTCGTGTTCTGGTACCCACACCAGAGTCACCATAATTAGCTTACCCAGATTATGACCATGCTTCGAACATTACTGGGTCGATTATTAGGTTCTCGCTTGTGTACTTCTTCAATTCACCTTCAGCACTGCCACTATTTTGGCTTGGAATATTACAATTCTTGGTCTAACTCTGTCGATTCCAGTCTTTGTCCTTGAACCGTTTGTGTACTAAATAGACTCGGGGTGGGGGGAACCTTTTCCCTTCCTCTCTATCTGGTACTACTGTTTTATGGTTCCTAGCGAAGCTGTACTTGGAATTAACTGCGTAGTTAAGCTTGTTTATAATCACCTCTCCAATTTATAAATATTTAAGGAGGACTCTATTGAAATTTCTCAAACCGTTATCTGCCGTATCTGGAAAGAATATAGCAAATACTTTATCTAAAAATATTTTTGATTCTACAAATGTTTTCTTATACAAACTTTTTGAATTTTTAGCATTTTTTTATTTTAACTTTCATTTTAGTGAATTATTGCAAACCAATAGATATCTTCTTGGAATATAAGTCCTGCGCGAGTGTCTTCGATAACGATAAAAGGAGTAAAACATAAACTGCCTAACAGAGTGTATTACAAGTGATAATAAATCATACTAGGCTTTGTCTACTATATTTTCTTCTATATTTTCAGATATATCTACTAAAACAAATGATACCATCGAAAGATAAAAATTTTAAAGGATACGAGCATTCCTCAAAGATTACAAGACGTCACCGATCTTTCAATAAGATTCTCTTTAAGAACAATACCAAAGACCATCTTCAACCACAATTTTCATCTCCCAAATTACTTTCCCATTAATGACCGCAATCATCTGGGAGCCTCTGATGTCTACCAGATTCCATATTCGTGCGGTACCAGTTATACTGAGTCAACAGTATAACTAATCAACTAATCAGTAAAGTAATCAACAGTCTACTCTATTGACCCAGGACAACGTACGGTGTTATTGGTGACCGCAAAAACCTACGTATCAGATATTCTAATATTTGAAATAATTAAATGAATTAATTTAGTATTGCTCGTTACCAGTTTGCACTATGACACATCAACGCATACGTAGAAAAATTCATGCTATTAAGAAATATGGAGAGGTTCCGAGAGAATGACACTCTCACTTTCAGCACAATATTGATATTAGAAATACGCAGAATGTAGATGTATATTATGTATAAGAGTTACAAAAAAAATTACATTGCTCGATGGTGAAAAGAGCATTTACCGGAAATAATAGGTGCAATCGTATCTCGAAAAAAAAAAACATTTTCGTTTCTGTATCTTGCTGGACGTAATTTTTGTTTTAATCCGTTGAGTAAACATGTTGATACTACGTATAGACAAGCATTCCAATAAGAAATTGAATGAGTCGAGCTGATTCATTGAAAATCTAAAACGACCTAAATTTTAAGTAAAATATTTGTACAGTACTACGTAATTTCGAATATCCGGGCTAGCAAAGATGAACCGCCATAAATGTACATATTTGGGAGATAACACGTGTATTTGCACTTTCATATGTATAATGCGATACTGTATGTTGCAGTAAACAGACGAACTACGTTTCATTAGATTCCCTTGAAGGACATTCCGTAAACAGCTATTACCTTGTTAGACCAATGGGCAAATTGAAAACTTCACATAAATAAAAAATACATGCGTACGTAAATAAATAAGCCTTTCATCACTTGCCTTTGTTATCAAATAAATTCGTATTCGTATCATATATCATCTAGTAGAGTTGAACTGTGGATTTTCCGTTTCATTTTATCGTGCAAAAGTAGGTTAAAGACGCAATCGACATCGATCATAAATCTTAAAATTTTAATTACTTGTAACGTGACTCATTAAATGGATACATCTATCCATATCTTTTATTGTAAACTTAAAGTTTCTAGATCCTGAGAAGTACCAACATAAAGTATTTCGAAAATAAGAAGAATTCCACTTGACATCGTAATCTATACAGTTACTTATAGGCCCATGAACCTCTTAACGGACTTTTCCAAGCTATTTAGAGGAGTGACACTAGAGAATTTCTTAAATGGTTTGAGTCTTATTTATACAATAAGAAACAAATAATTTGCCTACGTACTAAACTAAAAAAACGTAACATTAAAAAGGGCTACCATTAATAGCGGTGTTCCTCGATGTAATATTCTATGACTTCTTCTTTTCTTACTTTACTTTCAATGTCTATGTTGTTGATCATCATTTATTCAGATCACAATAAACTACACGGATACGACAATTATTGGTGAAAGGTATCACACTCGATGAAGTGATTAATAGAGCTCCCCAAAGTGCGTGGCAAGTCAGAAGGCGTACCGCCAGGCGTGGTCGGGGGGATATGTAATGTAATATATAAGCAAATAACTCGCATCGCATTTCGGTAGTTTATTACCGTATGCGATCGGGTTGTGACGGTATGGCGGACGCGCGTAGTAAAAAACGCCCACAGGCCGACAAAGTGAAAAAGTTCTGTGGAGAATTTCCTGACTTAATATATAATGGAAGTAAGATTATATGTAAAATTTGTAATATACCTCTGATGTGCAATGATAAATATGGCTGTAGGTCCCTGACGGAGTCGGTACAAATATTAGATGACGTTAATACACTCCTACACTGTATAAATAACAAAAAAAATGATATCGTTACAAGAAATTTTGAAAGTGTTATGAAGAAAGATACAAATTTTAGCAGGTTAAGACAAGTTTGGAAGGTAACTCTACTGATCCGGTGACTAAATTCAAAGATTATTTTAATTACGCGTGTATTACATCATTAGACGTCGAGCGTTCATTTTCAAGATATAAAAACATTTTTTCAGAACGACGAACATCCTTGAAAGAAACGACTGTGGAAACATTCCTAATGCTTCAGATGTTTGAGAAATCGGATTGCGCTTTACTTATGTTCCTTATCGACGCCTATGGTGCGCCACGCAGTTGGGGAGCTCTAGTGATTAATGTTGCTAACATCTTTCTGAAAAATCTTAGTGAACAGCCAAATGATAATAACTTGAAAATAAACCATACCAAAACAAATTTTATTTTATTTAACACTACGGGGAACAATCGAGGAAGAATAGTGATTTAAATCGAATAATTCTGTCTAAGTAGCCATACAATTTGCTAATTAACCTATCCATGCATATTTACAAGCTACTACTTCTTCTGTTCCAAAACAAAAGTTTATTTGAGCAAAATACTTTTACTTATGATTAGTCGAAACAGAATAAAACGTTGTTGCTATTTCAAGCATCTACCGTAAATGACGGCCTTGAAAGCTTCAACAGCTTACCTACAGAAGCTAAGGAAATAAATGCCTTGGCTATGTTTAAGAAAGAAATGTTCACGTTACTATGTAATATCGAACTACTCAGTTGGCGCAATTTTAGATAGAAATTGTAAACTTAATGTAGAAGTTGATTTTTTTGATACATTGCTTCTTTCTATTTATAAAATTCTTCATTTGGTTTCTGACTTTTGCAATTTACAATAATAAACTGTTACTATTATTATAAAAGTACCTTCGGATATTGGCATAGCTTTAAACTTGAGACTCAAACGTCCTTGAACTTCTCCAACTTGTTAACTTGTTTTCATATAGTGAAGATTACCTTAAGGATTAGTGCGAAATTAGTGCAATATTTTTAACTAGTTTGACAATTATCATCATCTATTTGCTTTGTCATAAAATAACCTAAATTTTTCTATTGACACTAATTATTTCTCTTGTTTTTCGGAATTACACAAAAATGTTTTATGCTATTAAAAACTATGGCTTCTCCAAATTTTCATTAAGTTATTTTATACGTACGGATCTATATGCTAAATTATAAGTCACCAGTTGCGCTAGGAGCTCGTTCATTAACACTTCTTTTGTATTAAACTGCATATTTCCTTTTTACAATTTAGCAATATACAGGGTTACCTGTAAATAGCACGTAAGCTACCGAAATCTGAAGACTACCTATCAATGTGTTACTGAAAATTTAAAAAGAAATTTATTTGTAACATATACATTTTTTTCAAATTTTAGGGCCCAAAATGCAGGTAAAGCCGGTCCATATCTTTGTTTCTCCTATATTATACAAATACCGCTGATGAATCAAAGTTAACCCACATGCAAATAAAAATCGATAAAGCATTGTAGATGTATGAATAGTGAATAGTCTATTGAAATGCATTAGTCTGTCGTACAGCTGATGTCGAAGTGTTTATGTGTTTACATTGAATATGCCGATGACCATATGATTTGCGTTCTTAATGTTTAAAGTTAATGCATCCGAAATGTCGGGTTTTGAGTTATTTGTAGTTATACATTCTTTTTCTTTTTATGAAATTTGTGGTGGTCCTAACAAGGACCGATCTAGGCGAAACAGGACAAAATAATTTATTAATGTAAAAAATGTTCGAAATGTCCACCGTGAGCTCTAATACAGGCATCAATTCGGCGACGAAAGTTATTATGCACACGAGTAAAATTTACCATGTCTTAGCGAATGCGTTGATCTGCAACATAAATGCGATTTTGCAGATCTTCGACATTTTCAATATCAGGGCGACGATCATATACCAAGCTTTTCATGTATCCCCACAGAAAAAAGTCTAATGGATTTAGATCGGGACTACGAGGTAGCCATGGAGTACGACTTCCACGTCCAATCCATTGTGGAAATCTTTGGCTCAAAAATGCTTGAATTACTCGACTACTATGCGCGGGTGCTCCGTCATGCATAAACTACTATGCGTGATATATGACGGCCACGACCTTCGAAACGTGGAATTACTGATCCTGTTTCTCGAAGTCGATACACGGTTCTCACAATTGTCTCGGATGATGGATGCCGCCGATTGGGAAACCGTTCCGCGTACAAATTTTCTGCCGCAAGATTATTTTGTCCTGTTTCGCCATAAATCAAAATCATATCGGTGTATTCGATATTCGTATAGGATGCCATTGCAATTGCGTGTAATGACGGTGAATGCTATGTGCATACTAAATGGATATCCGAACGCTGCTTCAGCGACTGCCGGTGATTCCCATATGTTAACTAAGACAGAGTCGGACTCGAATAAAGAAGAATCATTTTCTCGTTACTACGTGCACATAGAACCATAATATTTTGTATTTAGGCATTACTAATGCGTTTCTTTCACCTAATTTTTTTTTTTCGTACTATATCCGAATAAGACTGTATATGTACTTTTACTGCTGTCTGTGCTTTGTGTGTTGTTTTATTTATAAATAGAGCTCCCCAACTGCGTGGCGCACCATAGGCGTCGATAAGGAACATAAGTAAAGTACATAAAAACAAAAGAAATAAAGAATTTTAAAACGCTTACTTTTGTAATTAGCCGTATCCAATATAGTGGGTGTTAATGCACAAGGAAAATAGTATTAGTCAGCACACGAGGAGGTAGGCACATTAAAACTGTTACCGTAAGCGCAATCCGATTTCTCAAACATCTGAAGCATTAGGAATGTTTCCACAGTCGTTTCTTTCAAGGATGTTCGTCGTTCTGAAAAAATGTTTTTATATCTTGAAAATGATCGCTCGACGTCTAATGATGTAATACACGCGTAATTAAAATAATCTTTGAATTTAGTCACCGGATCAGTAGAGTTACCTTCCCAAACTTGTCTTAACCTGCTAAAATTTGTATCTTTCTTCATAACACTTTCAAATTTTCTTGTAACGATATCATTTTTTTTGTTATTTATACAGTGTAGGAGTGTATTAACGTCATCTAATATTTGCACTGACTCCGTCAGGGACAGTGCACTATTTTGTAATTTATTTATTGCCTCAAGTACTTCTCTATAATTGTTGTAAACGGTTTGTAAATCTGCTTCAACGGAAATATCTTGGAATTTATCCTGGCTTTCCTTAATAGCCGCAGATTCGTCGGGATTGAATTGCAAGACGACTGATTTTATTTGCCGGAAGTATTTAAAATAATAAAACGCGTTTATGAAATTCACTGGTACGTTTGGGAGATTTGAGAAACACTCGTTTCGTATTTGTTATTAATGCATTTACCTCAGGGAAATTTGCACGAATAGTTTCAGCCGCAATATGCAGAGCATGAAGTTTACAAGTAATATGTAACATCATCCCATAATGTTCTTGAAGAGAACGACCTACACAACGCATTGTCGCGGCACCTCGCTCATGAAAATTAATACTTGAGTAGTGGCAATTTCAAATGTTTGTAAAGTATCAACGACTACGCTCTCGATAGCGTCGGCAGTACACGATTTTAGTCTTTTACTAGCTAATAAAATTCCCTTTGTAGGTTGACGAGGTTCCAGTATACGTACAATCACATTCAAAATAGAATGTTTTTTACGGTCTGTCGTTTCGTCAATACATAACCACAGTAGTTTATTTTTTATTGCAGATCTGATCCTGTTTTCAATTTCGGTACGTACACTTGGCACACATCTCCTTAAGCTTGTTTCCGACGGTAACTCAAAGTCTGGATTATGTTTATTCCAAAATTCACGGAATGGTTTCTTCCTGAGTAAGGAAAACGGTAAATTACACGCAGTCAGCATATAAAATAAATCAATTATAAATTGAGTTGCCTCAGTCGGTGATACACCCAGTTTTTTATTTTTGTGTTGCTGACTATTTACATGTCTTCTACAGCCATATTTATCATTGCACATCAGAGGTATATTACAAATTTTACATATAATCTTACTTCCATTATATATTAAGTCAGGAAATTCTCCACAGAACTTTTTCACTTTGTCGGCCTGTGGGCGTTTCTTACTACGCGCGTCCGCCATACCGTCACAACCCGATCGCATACGGTAATAAACTACCGAAATGCGATGCGAGTTATTTGCTTATATATTACATTACATATCCCCCCGGCCACGCCCGGCGGTACGCCTTCTGACTTGCCACGCACTTTGGGGAGCTCTATTTATAAATCTACATATTTCATAATTAACTCTAATATCCTTTTTTACACGTTGTTTTCAATAAATATTTTTAGAGAAGCAATAGATATTGGAACTCTCTATGTTTTGAGCCGAAAATCTTTTCTGCCTAGCTTCATATTTAATTTACTAAAGAGCCAGTTTCAATAAAATGAAACGAGTTCTTCTACCATGATCTGCAAAAATATATAAGCTGTTGCAGCTTAAAAAGTTGAAATAATAATAATGTGCGCCCCTGTTCAACCCGAGCCCGAAACGCGTTTAGTTTTAAATCATTATTCAAATAAACACATATAATACCTTAAATGTAATAGCATACTGAACTAGAAGGGTAACAACTATTTTATCAAAATTGGGGCAGCAAACTATTTTGTCATTTATGATTTTAATAAATGTCTGTCTATTAAATAAATTAATGAACACCTGCTTTCATATAATGGTAGCAAGGACTGTGGCGTAGTATGCTAAACAACACATAAGTATCGGCAACCTCCGTACCACACAAGTTTAATTTATTATGTGTATAGTAATATATAATATGTCTATTATTTATTCATATATTATATAAATAAATATTATGTATATTTATTTATTAATATTAATAAATAGTACTTAACGAATAGTCCTTATCATCAACCGATAATGCTTTTATGTATATATACTGTTTATAATAAAAGGATAATAACAATAAAATTCATTTACTAAAGTCCAATGAGAGACTTCTAAAGTTTGCACCGCTTTTCACAAAGTAAATTAATAAACGGGTATATTTGACAGGTTTTAATTTAATAAACTGAGTTCATTGACGTAATACGTTTGTTAGTTAGTAGAACCATTTTTTCTTGTCGCTTTAGCAAAATAAAGTTAACGAACCCGATTTATTGAATTCATTTTTTGAGTGTAACATATAGTGTGAGGGTATATTTGTTATCTTTCAAATTCGCAACTACGACCGCGTAGTTTCTACTTACCAATTCACCGTTTTTCTCCAAAACTTGCTTGTACTGGCGACGCTAGAAACGTACTACATTCGAAAATAGAAGGATTCGATACATTTTCAATCAACGATTATCTCAAAGATAATGAGACGAAATTTACATATTGAAATCCATAGAAAATTATCTTAAAATAGCACCTTATACACCTTATAACATTTTCAGACAAATTTGCGCTAACCTTGAGGTAAGATTATGTTTAATTTTTACGAAAATAGAGAAAATGAATCGCAAAAATTCTTTGATAATATACAAATAAAAATACAGTTGCATAATGAAAATAATAGAAAATTATGTCTTACATCCTACATGTTCTGGAGAAATGTTTTGTTGATTACAAAACATTTTTCATGATTTCCACAAACATGTTGGAGTACTAAGAGCTCCATAGAGCTCTTAGCACTCCAGAGCTGAGATTGTTTCTTCTTTTTTTAAGACGTAAGCTCTTTATCGTCGCTTAAAGATTTTGTTACTTATAATAAGTACCACGAATACTTCTCCACCTTGTGTTGCAAGAATCGGTGGAAAGATACATTAATCGAGATTATCCGAAATAGAAAATAAATCAAATATTACATTTTCTTGCTACCGGAAAGTTATACAGATCTTTATCTTTCGTACTTCAAGTAAGTTACAGTTACGTAAGCATATTTGTACCAATACTGCTAAAGAGTATGTTAAACAAAACGCGGAAGAAATTTGAAATGTGTGGTACTTCCCTAATATTGTTAGTGCTACTCGGAAAAAAACATACTGTTTATGAACCCAGATAAAAGTGACTGTTTCTTTTAACAAACTTTTTCGGCCTAGACTACTGAGAACGCTTTTAGTATTTAATTCAACGAATTTCAGTTTTTTTACTCCGATTAACGTAAACATTTCAAACTTTAGTTAATCGGAGTAAAAAATAAAATATGTTATGCTGTTAATCGAAGCAAATGCCAGAAATTAAAAGATATCTCTATTACACTTGCTAGTAGAAATATGGTTCTTATAGGAGGAACAGGAGGATTTGCATGCACAGAAAAGTTACTTTGCGAAGAAAAGCACAGTGAAGTGGCAGCATAAACACATTGGATACATTGATCTACCACTTTATTTTATACGTAGTTAATTTGAACGATTCGTGTCCAAGTTTTTTCTAACTTTCAGTATGAAACGGCGTATATTTTGCTAAAAGTTAAATTTTAGCAATAAAGATAATAATAAAATATGTGCAAAATACATAAAGTACAATACAAGACGATACGGACTCAATTCAAGTACAGTCGAGACTAGCTGCCAGCGAACGATGAACAAATGTTGGTAGCAGTTTTTCAATAGCATGTAAAAAACAACCACGTCTGCAATGCATCGTACAATTCTGAGCGAATTGGCCGCTGAACTAAAATAACACTAAAATCTTGAATAATTGTTTTCTTATTAAGGAAGGCAGGCATTCACGAAGTGAAATTATCAAGCCAAACTCTTAACCTTATAATGGTTTGTTCATTATTAATTTTTTATTTCATGGCTTGACCCAATAAAATCCAAGTTAGTTTTGTTTCGACACTTGCATTTACTGGCATTTAATTGAAGATTCATAGCGTGCTGATATAGAAAAAGTATAATCCAAATAAGAATTAATTTTGTACGTAACACATTGTCAGATGACATAAACTGGTAGTGAAATTTATCATTGCATATCGTCGACAGATATATATAATGGAAATCAAGTGTACTTTGAAAATTGACTGATACAAATTAAAAGGAGCAAATGGCTCGAGACCGACCCCTGAGGAACACCTCTACCTATATCAATTAGATTTATAATGATTGAATCAAACAAATTGTTGGAGATATTTATACTGGTGACTGCGCAAATCTTATTAAACTAGCATCTGACAAATGTCGTCGTTCTATCTGGAATGTTGTGTAGTCATCAATTACTACCGTGGGCATAGCTGCCCCTTTCTCATGAAACGTTAACACAAAGATAAAGAACATGTTGCAATATATATCCTCAGCTCTTATCGCATTAAATAATTTTACAACTTTGATTTACTTTTATATTCAGCATTATTACAACAGACAAAAATATAGATACTCAGTAGTATTACTGCACTTACTAATAAATACAATTTATCGCTTCACAACATCCTTTAATGTTCAGGCGCTGTTAGACACGGTACTGTTGCGTTTTAACGGAAACACCTCTTACATGCTTGTCTGGCTAGACTTCTAATACGATAAGGGTGTACTATGTGTAAAAACACAAATGTTCGTAAGCGAACAGGATGTGTTTTAATAGATAAAGGAGAAGAGGAAGTAACTATGATTGATACAGAAATTCTCACAGTTACAACAGAAAGCAATCGGATAAAACCAAGCACTACTCGTACTTAATATTTATTAAGTCTGATGGAGTACCAATAAAAGTTCTATTTAATTTAGAGATAAATACTTTAACGGCGACATAAGTTATATTATAGTACGCAGAGTGTTCATTTTCGGCTATACTTGATGCAAGCTTAGTTTTTTTTTTTTTTTTAGTAGCATCAACACATTGCTGCGAAGAGCAATACCTCGTTTTCAACGTAAAACCAGCTATAAGTAGTACTTGAGTCGATATTTTATTTTTACTTTTCGTATGGTGCAGCAGAAAAAATGGATGCGTGCATATGCTGCTCTGGTAATTTAATGTTTTGTCCAATCGGATTATTTCAATTACTTATATTTGTATGTTTCGAACATTCATTAAATGCCAGTATTAAGTAAGGTATTCTATAGTACCTGATATGTATGTGAGAGGATATTTGATTGTAGCATTAATGACCTAAGTTTAACGGTTTCAAGTCCTAAGTATTACCCACCTAAAATACTTCGTTTAACTTCATTTGCTCGCGATAATATACGTATAACCCTTTTTATTTTTTTTAATGCATCAAAGATCACTTCTATTAATATATAGAGCAAAAGCTTATATTAAAACTAACTAAAAATAATTAAAGTTTGCAAAATATTATCTTTAAATGATTAAAATGTTTATCCAAATTTTCTAAACACTTGTTTTGCTCGGTATCAACGGAGAAAATGTTGTAATGTGAATACTGTTAGATCTTTTTATTTTATCAACTTCTACATTAGAATAAGCTACGCATTTTTTCGATGTGATTTGGGTAACTCAGTAAGTACAGCTTTTCTTTTATAAAAAAGAGAACCAACAAAATTTGTGATCTGACAAAGAGGGCTACAAAAAAAGTGTAGTGTGTAGATAATATTTAAATAATTGAAGAGGAGAATTACAACGGCATATTTACACAAAACTCTATTTCATATAAATTGCGTCTGGTTTCGAGAATACACTAATCATCAGGCCAATGTTATATTCGCAGCAAATATGATTGTTAAAGCTATTTTAATACATAATTTTTGAACCAAGAAGTCCATCTTTTATCGGATAAAACGTGCGCATAAAATATTTAGACTCACACAAAGTCAGTACGGATTGTTTAAAAGTAAGTAGCTTATCAATAAGAGTCCCCAGAACCCAACTTGCTGATCAAAACAAATTCTGTAAATTAATTGCTACGACCTAGGGTTAAAAACGTATCAATTAACATACTTTTCTCGTGTAAAACAACGTATTTCTTCAATACAATTTAATGGTACATTGCTTTTTTTGTAATGTCGATTGAACAATCAATTCAGAAAATACCAAATAGAAAACAAATTAGTGCAAGATATACCAAGCTGTCTGTAATCCAGACAATATTTCTTGATAAATTGATGTGCGTATTCGCGTGAGAACCCCACTTCTTCGTACATATATCTAAATGTACATTCAAGATACAATGTGATGTGACTGCGATATATAAATGACATTTTCCGTTTCCTTCCAGTAGTAAACCATTTATCCTCTTCAAGTTCACACAACCTTATCACAATGCGCACATTGACCGTTCTGTTGTTCGTTGCTCTGGCGGTAGTTTTAATTCATACAACTTCAGCAGGTGAGTCATTATCACGCTGTATTCATTCACATTTATTGTTTTAATTCAAATAGTAATATACATAAGTGCACCTCTTCGCACAGAAATAAGAATAGATGAATAGCTGATGTCTTAAATGATGCGCATTGACCTCTACTATCTTAAATTGTAACCTTGTTAACCGATTAAATTTTGTCGCATTGGTATATTTGTGATTATTGATAATCTTTAGGACCTTCACATGTAAGGCATTACACAATATACGCCTCCTTATTTTTATTTCCAAAATAAGAAATTTCATAAATTTAGATCTAGTTTTTTGTCGAGTCCTAATTTGTATGATTTTATTGTACAAAATTAATATTCAAATTATTTCTACGTCTTTATCTGTACCAATTGTAGAAACCGTTTAAGAACTACCTGCGTCAAAAACAATATTTTTCTGTTGTCCGCTGTCTTCTTGTGTAATTCGTGATTTTCAATCGTCTTCTTTTTGAGTCTGAACAATCAATGAAACACTCAAGTGTTTCCAGTAAAAAACAATTACCGTGTGTTAGTATCAAAGCAATCAGAATGCATCAAGTGGAACGCTTTTATACAATTTACCTGGTAACAAAAAAACAAACGAAAAAATACAACTACAAAAGAGAAATCCAATAAAAGTCTATTAAAATTTATTCATTTTTGAAATTTATTCTGAACATTTTCTATGATAACAGATAATTTTATTATGTAGTAAGACATCGATGTAGTGTACAAGAAGGATACAGCACACAGACTAGCGCCGTTCCATACACAGGATGTTCAGTTTAAACCTTGCTCTATGGGCCAGTTTTTCGTTTCTGATGGTACAAGGACAGTTAAATTACGAAGGAATTAATTTTTTTATTGTAGATTCAAAATCTCGTATTATAAAACTAATTGACTGTACAAGTTTACCGGAAATAACTCCAACTTTTGGAGCGTCTTATATAAATTTTACATTCTGGGAATCTACGAACTATTCTGCATCTAAATTCATCATATTAACAAATAAATACTTTCACACAACAAATAGAAAATACAACAGAAAGGTATCGTTCAATATTTTCAGCATTATGAATTGAGCATAGATTAGCTCTTTTTAAAATGTTGCCTCTATATCTAGAAACAAAAAGTTTACCCATAGAATAGGACTCATACTGAACACCCTATATAATCGTCCTGTGAAATTACTTCTATGCACTGATAGTGATAATTACTACACACCCAAGCATAGAGGCTCTTCCAAATTCTGGAATTGCTTGGAATGCTTTCTAATACCATATTAGGCATTTTAAAAATATGTCTCCCCATACAGGATGATCGATAAATAGCGAATCAGGCACTTCAATCCATCTCAATCCAGAAATAAACCTAATAATAAAGATTTCATCGGTTTCGAAATATTTTAGGGTTTGTCCTCAATGGCCTAAATGTGGATATCGATTTCCTTGAAAACATCGAAATATACAGGCTCCTCAGTATTCCTTTTACTTGATTCAAACACCACAACAGCATTTTTTTTTCTGTATCCACCGCATTGAAAATTTATTCCTTTTAACGTTTTTGTACAATCATTAAAGTCGGTCCCTTTTTCGCAACTCTTGTTTCGTTGACTCTTGGGAAAACCAGTAGGCAATACGAACTCATTCTTATGAGGCGAATAGACACGAATCTGTCTAATCTGTGCTAATTTCGTGAAGCGCACTGAAATTTACTAAGTTTAATAATCATGCATGTATCTAATATTGAATGTAAAAGGAATATTTTAACGGTTACTCGCCAGTTTTGCGTCTAAAAATTACATGAACAAGTTTATGGTATTAGTATTATTTGTTTAGCATGACAATAATAAATAAAAGATACTGACGATAACGTTTTCAAAGTTTCGCATTTAAAAATGACACCCAAAATTGTCAAATTAAGACTACGGTTTGCTACTGCCAAAAATATTATTTTTATAAACATAAAATTTTAACAATGCACAACGAACGCCGGAGATTCCTTCCTTCCACCCTCCATGTTTCTACAAAAGCTGTTCAACATTTATATTAACATTTTTAATGTGATTAGTTTTGCAAATAGCTACTTAGGTTTAAAATTTAAAATAAGCACGCAAGAAGTACCAATCTCGGTGTTTTGTTTACTATTGTCACCGTAACCAAACAATGCTAGCGCCAGAAACAAATGGATGCGTTTAACTGAACGTTTTAACTAAGGCTGTTGAAAACAAATTTGTAAATATCTTGAAATCTGCTATATGTAGACATATGTACCTAGCCCATACTACGTTACCTTATTTCTAAATGAACAAACACTTATCCATCGTTCTATATACGTTCATCTTCTACCATTTAGTCGATAATTTTTAATTTTATTTTGTTTGGATAGTATTACTAAACCTCCAAAGCACATTTATTACCTGTACTGTTAATCCAATAGCAGTAACATTGCCATTAACGATTTGTTATATCAACCTTTTGTAAGAGTAGCAACATCAGACGTGTAGAATCAATCTTAGAATGCCAACAGCACAAATTTACATTTTATCGTTGTACAAAAGAATGTAAAACTAACGAGTTTATTCCTCCTTATAAAATCATTATCCAGTGCTTTCCTATGTTGAAAATTTCTTTTATTCACTGCTTTCTCCACATTATTGCTTCATGTCTTTCCAGACTTTCCTACTTTAATCTCACTTTCTTCTATTGCTTCTTAATTTAATATAGTTCCTAGATTTCCTTTGTATTCTTCATATGTGAACGAACTTTTCAAGTCACAAAAATATTTAAAGTAGCATTTGATCTATCTAAAGTCGATTTCTTAAAATTCATTCTATAGAAATGTTAGTACCGCTATCTTCTTTATTATTATTTTAATTTTTTTAAAACGACCATATTATTTCGATATTTATTATTTAATAAAATGAATTTTGCATATTACTTTAATATTTCCGGATCCTATTTTAACTTGTCTGAAATTGTAATGCACCAGTACAGAATTCTCTGAAAAAATATATCAACGTGAGAACACATGCTTTATCGCGTGTTTCTGCTACGCGTTGGTCTGTAATGATAAGTTGCCAACTCCATTACCACATATGTACGTAATACTCGAAGCATCGGCCTTCCAGGGGTAATTTCCGATTCTATTGCGGAAATGCTGCAAGTTAATAGCCAATTTTCACAGATTCGCAGGAAATTCAATTTTAAAATTAATAGCAGTAGGTAATATATTATGAGACCCAGGTAAGTTCTGGATTTTGATAATAATCGAAAAATTCATTTTATCAAACAACACTTTTGGCTACGTTTTATTTCGAATTAACGGGAACTTCCGATATTAGGTAAATCTTGCAGTGAGTCATCACCTACAACTTTACCGTTCGAGAATTATATCGAAAAAAGTGAAAGTCAATCGATTTTCGGTAAAATGAATAAATTTTCGCAGATTAAAATATTTTGCTTTGCATATCTAAACACATTCATTTGCGTCTCTATCAAGTTTCATCAGGTTTCCCCAATACTTAAAGATAATCTTCAAAAATACATTTTATTTATTTCAGCATTTTTAACCAACAGATGCTAAAAAAACGCTTCTCTGAACTTTCTAAAATTTTAAAGTTACATAACTTAGTCTTTAGCAAGTAATGTTTCTTGATAGTTCTTCTGAGCTAACGGTATTTGTTTCGATCTTTGATGTCAGAAGTGTCGATTACATTTTTTTGTTCTAGTGTATTGCTTTCTTAACTCACTTAGGGGATCGTCCTTTAACAACAGACTCCAGACCTCGCAATTGGCATATTCGATATACATCAAAATATAGGTATCGTGCCATTAAAAAAAATGAAATAATAAAACTGCAATTCGTAGAACATAGCAAGAAAAGTTTTCTGCCAAATGTATAAGTTTATGTCCACGCGTTTTCCTCAAATTTGTTATTTTAACTTAATTAGTATACTTCTTACATTATATCAGTAGCCTCCTTTAAGTTTAGTAAGCACTTTAATAATTAAAAGTAGTTTTGTTCATTAGCAAATAATAATAATAATAATAATAATAATAATAATAATAATAATAATAATAATAATAATAATAATAAAGCTTTATTTCGCAAATAATAATAATAATAATAAGAAGAAGAAGAAACAAGTCAAAAAGAACGAGACAAAATTAAGTGTAAAATTATATTAATGTTACTATTTTCCAAATGTTCAAACTATATACAGCTTGATTCAAATTAAGGGGGCTACTGTTACTAAACATTAAATTGGCAAATTAGCAGTATCTTTACTGCTGGTTAATAAAAAAATGGCAATGGCATAAAACTGTTTTTATAAAAAATTCAAGCTTTATCATATTGTTCAGAAATAAATAGAAGGAAACTCATTCCTATATTTGTTCTACATTAACTAACCGACTTCGTAGAACCAATAGTGGTAATACCAGCCTGTGGATTTGAATCACCTTGTATAGAGAATTTTCTAGAGATTATATTGTGGTATTTACAATATTTATAATTCTTTATATGTGTATAGTCTATCCAACTCGGAAACAACTGTGCAAGATTGTGCGATGTATACTCTTCAACGATAAAAAATATTTTTTCTCGTTCCCATCAAATTCTAAAGTAAATTGTAGATTTTCAATCAATATTTACTGACTGAACATTACTGGCCTTGAAGACGTATTTAGGAACGTTTGTGCATGCAAGCGAATTATAAAATCCTCAGCTCGTTTTTTAAAGTTTTGTCATGTTCCTTATTTCTTACTATTTACACTATAGACGTTCTATAATTTAATAAATGAAAAATAAATTGAAAATTTTTGCTGAAACTCACAGGTTTCTATCTTCAAATAATTTCTAAAACACTTGGTAGATTGCAGAAAGAATTTAAAAATTTTTGGCAAATTTTCTACGAATTAATTCTTTTTTGTTACAAATGGACTTTCGTCTTACGTTTTTTATGCATCTTCCAATTGTGAATCCAACGTAACGTAATCAAAAAATTAACCCTGATGGTATTGGTGGACTAATTCACGGCAAACGCAACAAAAGGAGAGAAAGAAACTTCTTTTATAACGAGCTTGGACGTAATCGCTCCTCGTAATTGTGCACAGTACACAACCTTCCACTTCTTCAAACTAAGGCTTTTGACTCTTGACCATTATTTACTGGTTAAATATTTTCTATACAATTTAATGGAGCCCGATTTTCCCAGAAAATTCATACAGTTTTTTTGTTTTTTTTTTTTATTTGAAAATTCATATTCAGAGTCATTGCAAAAATTTCTTCTAATAAGCAAACACCTACACAGGATACTAGTTATAGCATTTATTTTTGCCGTTAACAGTTTGCTTTTATATTTTCCAGAAGAGTGTACTCCCGGTGATATTAAAGAAGAAGATTGCAATACTTGCACGTGCACAGAAAGTGGAGTATGGGGATGCACAAAAAGTATATGCATTGATAAACGAGGTATAGTATTATTTTTTTTAACATTTTCGCACTAAATAAGTGGCACAATACACAAATTTAACTGGCAACTTTCATGTAATTTCTTTCATGCCAGGCCGCTAACTTCATATCTGCATCTAAGAAATAGATTGAAATGAACACGCTAAAATTAATTTCATTTTAAAGATTCACTAGACACTTCTACAACAATTTTTGAAAAATTTCTTTGACTTCTTCAGAAAGGTTTGTGGCCAAAATGCCAACATGATTTTCTAATCATATTTCTTTTGCTAACTGACGATATTATTCTATAAGTTAACTACATGATGCAACTAAACGTTTTCCGGGTTCGAACCGTGTCATATCGATAAAAATAATAATTTTTCGCAGAAATCGCAGTTGGTTTTCGCCTCTGGCATAGTTCATATGCTGAGTTACCACGATCAACTGCTTCCCGCTCAGTTAGTTTCGCCTCTGGCATGGTTTACACGTTGAGTTACCATGTGCTAACTGGTGCCTATCTTTCTCCTGAAGAAAACCCAATACGATTGTAGGCGAAACATCGAGTTTATTATTATTATTATTATTAACAATATGACACGGTTCGAACCCGGAAAATATTTAGTTTCAACAGACTCCGGTCGTGGAAGCCTACGTTTTTATTTTAACTATATGATATTCATGATACAGTACCGAGGTTCTGCGATGTTTAAGAATATATTTCCATTTTTAAGCAACATTTACAGAAAACAGTGCTCTATTCAGTGATGTGAGAATAACACGTAATATTGCAATAGTTGAGAGCACAGGTAGGTTCATGGATAACCATAAGGGGCGCGGACTTAGCAGAGACATATAAATATCTAACGGTTCATGCAGCTTAAGAAGTACACCTGACTTTAATGGTATATTTGTCGCGAATTTTAAACCAATTTTAGCCACTTTCTCTTGTTATATCTTTATTTAACATATGTTGAAGGTTTTATTGTGCTTAGAGTGCGAATACATGGAAATACCGCCAATAGGATAGAGAGATCATATTATTGGCATACATGTTAATGGTTCTTCGTTCGGGGAAATTAACCAGAACCAATCCACCAAGATCAACACTAATGAATTAGACAGGGCCGAAAAAATTGTCGAAGCGGAACCGAGAAACAAAGAAAAGCTAATGGGGTGAGATAACCTATAGCATATATAAGTAGGTTTCCATTGGTATTCATCCGAGGCACCATAAATGCCCAGCGTTACATTGATGAAGTAATGGAAACCCATATTCTTCCATACCTTCAGCAGCGCTACACTTTTCCTGCAAGATAATGGCCACGCCCACGTAAAGAGAACTTCTCTAAATCAGTTGAGAGAAGGTTGAGGAACCTAGAGAATCCTCCGCAAACGCTGGAAGTTCTCTAGAATGATTTGTAGGTTACTTACACCTACTGGAATTAATGCCATGAGGAATACTGAAACTAATAAGGGGCCCAACACATTGTTAATAAAAATAAAATTAAACTGGGTTAATATTTTGCGCTTTTTCTTCGAAAATTGAATTAATCATTAGCTTTGAATAGTTATATATTTCTGTCAAGCCTGGTTAAAAAATTCGTATCGTTTCTTGGTAATGCAATTTCCATGTCACATCCAACAGTGGCTGGTGGTGACGTTAATTACAAAGGGAATCGAAGTGTTATAATGCAGCTCTACAGCTACAATATTCCGGCCTAATGCTGCTTCTACCTAAACTTATGATTAGCTGTTTTTGAAATGCATATTTACTGGAGATGTGCTTTGCTATACTAACGTATTTTCTTGCTTTGAATACTAGTTCAAGAATATGATGAATATAAATGGGAATGCTAACACACAGCTACAGAAGCTGATCAGAAAACGGTCGAAAAGGATAACATGATGTCAAAAGCGACTAGACCTTGTTCCAATGAAAAAATTAAATATGGTACAAGAGTTTGTACTACCAGCATTACAGAATCATGATACACATTGTTTTTTATGCAAAACGGTGCTTCAGGTAAAGAACAATATAAAAACAGTACTATGCAACCCATTTGATGATCACATAGTTTGGGCATTTTCTTGAACAATGGGCCTTCAAGTTCAACAGATATAAATCTGACCGACTATGGGTTATGGGGTTATTTCAGAGAAAAATATTTATTTTGCTTATAGTTTAATAGACTTACTACTGTATCACGTATCATCGAAGACATTCTTTGGAAAACTCTTGCTAATGCCAGTCATAATATAGTAGAACGTCTGCTTCTCCTTCAACAAGTAATTGGGTGCTTTGTTATAATTGTTCAACAAGCCTAATAAGAGACTTCCAATTCTATAAATTGCAATCTACTATTACTTAATTTCCTCGGTGTGAAAATATTAAATTGAATGGCGCCACTTTGAAATAACTATACTTAAGGGAATTCAATTTTAAATCTAGATGGAAATCATATCTGTACGCTTCAACAATCACAGGTGTCAGGAACATCTTGTCAGCATCTGTAAATTATTTCTGGCGCTGTGTACTTTGGACAACATACAAGATAACAATTACACGCAAATGGTTTGATCATCACATTTCCTTACGACTATATGCGTACAGATAATTCTATTTATTCCGTAACCCCAGCGAAGTCCTCAAAACAGTGTGTAACACATGCAGATGTTTCGCAGATGGTTGAAATTTGCATGCATTTGTCGCTAAGGAAAACGTTACGCTTCGCTGTAAATAATTACTCTTGTATTTTAAAATAAATATTCAATATAGTTGTATCTTTTTATTATTTTGATGTGACTCTCAAAGCTGTAGTGCTCAACAGTATGCACAATATCTAGCATCCTTTGTAACATTCATTCATTGCAATTTTGCCACTTGCAAAATCAGCGGGCACAGAAGAAAGAACTGAATTATTTATTAAAATGCAGAGTCTGAGAAATAATAGTCTCAATCCTGCCATTTTTAAATCAAATACTATAATAATCCTATCGATTTTTTAAACTAAATGTTAAATCTATAAACGTAAAATGTAAGATCCGTATAAAAATCACCGGACAAATTCTCACAGATGGCGTTTCCTTTTTCAAAATTGTTTGATTAAAAAATTTTAAGATGTATTAGTATAACTACTGGAGTGAAAAAAAATTTAATTTATTAATTTTAAAGTATTAATTTTAATCAATATTTAATAAACACCCAATTTTGTGGTCTTGTTAACTTAGAAAATAGTGATAGCGTAAGTAGAGCATTTTAAAGAAACATAGTTAGGATAACAGCATTATTTTCACTTCAAAAGATGCTCGGTGATTTTTAGACGAGGTCTAAATATACATTATCATTAATCCAGTGTACTAAACTGAATTAAATCTGTGTACAGCCGTCCATCAAAAACATCACACACCAGAATGTAAAGTTGGCGATTTCAAGACGGACGATTGCAACAGATGTAGATGCGTAGGTTTTGGAAAATGGGCTTGCACCAGGATGAGATGCATTCATAAGAGAGGTAAATTGAATAGACTAATCGAATAAATAAATATCTATGAGTAGCTTGTTAATAGACAATATATAAACTCGTATCTTTTACGCTTTTTTGCTTCTTACTTTGTGTAAATCTCAAAGTTGCTAGTGAAAATTATTTTTGCTTCAGTGCGACATTATCTAGCATGTATGATTATGTCTTCGATATGCACTATTTGACTATTGAAATTGCGACGCAATTAAAAATTAAGTTTATCGTATTGAAAGTAAAAAATCGTAAAATTAAAATATCTACTGCTTAGCCGATAACTAATGAAATCCCAGAAGTACTCACGTAAATATACCACGTTGTCGATAAAAGGCATATCAGCAAATATGCGAATTTGAAATTGTTGACCTAAACGAAAGTTGCAAATGAGAAAGACGGCGAAGGGTTAATCGCCGCAGTAATGACAGCAGTTAAAAGAATATACTCTGTCGCTATAAACCAAGACGCTTGCGGTTAAGGACCACACCGCGACTTCAAATGCCCTAACATAATAATGATGGATCGTTACGTGATATTGATTATTTATCAATGGAAATACTGCCCAGCGCAAAAGACTTCATGGGACGATAGCGTGATTACGTAAATACAAGAATGGCGTAGAATCATATTTTCTAATGAATATAAGCATTATTAGGAACAAGATAACCCACCGGATCACCTAACTTTTCGCTTATCAAAAGTATATTAAATTTCATCAAGCGAAGGAGTAAGCATATTGCTTATTTGCATTGGCGCTGCAATTTCAATAATAAACGATGTACTTGTATAATATAAAATCAGTGAGAAAATGCGTCAGTGTTACGTGATACCGTTGATTAATTTAATGACAAATCATATTATTATAAATTATTCGAACATGCATCCAATATTGCTTAGTCATTTGCTCATTATTGTCAAAAAATTAACGCCATTAACTTAACAAAAACGTGCAGAGTGAATTGTTACTATAACTGTATCTATCATAATTGGATGCATTCGAAACGGGTGGTTATTATCAGGGAAATCTAGTGACATAACTATTTTTGACGTATGGCAGCTAACCTACTTCTATATACGAGGAAAGTTCTATAATTACTTGAGCACAGCGAAAGATGGCACTACTAGAATTGAAATAACTGATTTTCATAAAAGTAGACTTTGACAGTCCACAAGATGAGTGCCACAATTATATTTAACTATAAATACGCGCGCGTGTTTGACGATGTTAAAACGTAATGCGATTGATTTTTTATGTCGATTTATAACCGTTGACAAATCCAATATTTTTACTTTAGCGTGAACAATGTATTTTATCGATTGAAAAAACGCATTACATCGAAGAGTACACATTCATCCTATATTTATTGCGTCATATCTAGTCTTGTATAGTAAGATTATTACATTTTCTAATGACCTTAATGATTTCATAATATCGTTATTTATATCACATAAACACCGACATCAATGGAAATTTAGTAAGTTTTCCTATGAAGTATTAAATTTTATGTAAACAATACAAAAACACCAGAAGATTCTACTGCGAAAAATAGAATTTGACTCATATAACTTAACTTGTCAATCCTAACCGAATTCACTGCGTCTTTTTATATATACAAACCTTATATAAACAAATAGTAAAGTAATTTTATTGCATTCTTATTAACAAAATTCATCAAGCAATTATTAGGGTATAACGTAAGGTATTTGTGACTTCACATGAAGATTATCTACAGAGTGATCAAATTAAATTATTTTTCAAAAAAAAAGGAGAACAGAAATTTATTTTGTAATTTTTGTAATCTGGACTTACTTCTAAATATTGCAATTAGGAGTGCGCAATATCTTATTGTTAGCTTGTATTAGTATTTTACAGATATTTACGAAGCGTATTTATATATTCATTAAATTTTTATCAACTATACCTTATTTTTCTTTTTTTTGTTCTTTTTTTCTTATTCGTACCTTATTATTTAGTTTTGTTTATCATTTTCCTTACAATGCAGTAACTATACAAAGTGCAACTACTTCTAATACACTTAATAGTAAATTACCGAAATATTAAGAATCCCAAAATTTAATTCTCTATTAAACAACAAGAATATTGGCCTTTTCTGTGAACATTCCAAGCATTTAATTAATCTTCACTTACCACAATTTTAATTCACAAAAGCAATTCAGCAAATAAAAGGAAACCAAGCAACAATAAGCATATAAAACTACAGTTCGACAACCAAAACTTTTTTAATTTTTATTTAATAGTTTTAGATTTAATAGCTACGATCTAACAAATTTAACATAAAAAAATAATGTGGTATGATCTTAATTTATTTCGATGCAAGAAACTAATGCTTTGAATCCAAACTACACAAATTGCAATTACGCAAAAGCAATCGCATGTAAACACAAGCAATTAAAATTTTAAATAAGGTTGGATAAGCGCCACGATATGCAGAGCATATCACTTTGAAGTACAGTATATCGCAATTGTTTATTCGAATAAGCACCTTAGTCTTATAACTAACCGCAAAGATCACTCCAAAATTTTTGTAGCTGAATTAGCAGCTCTAAATTTGTTAGCATTTTCTACTTTAGTGACTTGTCCATAAAAATACTACCATAATTCGTCACTAAGTATAAAAACTATGGCAAAATGTATATTTTAAGAGAAAAGATCTTATAAAAATAAATATGAGGTCTATACCAATTCTTATCTGACCTTATTGCACATTACAAAGGTGCTCCAAAAATAACGCGAATAATTCGGGGTATTGATTTTAAACCACTCGCAGCAAAAGATAAAAAATAAGGAAAGAAAGCACTATTGAGCTAGCATGTTTCCGCCTACTCTGCATTATCAGCGCGAACGCTTTCCTGCTCCACATTGTTATTTGCCTCTCAGCTTATATCACTAGTTTCCGAAAACAACGATGTAAGTATTTTCCGGTGCCACCTGGTGCCAGAAACTGTAGTCACGTTGTTTAGAAGGTAGTGGCTAGATGTCAAAGCAGTTCTTAGACTGTTGAGCACCTGTTAGCGTACGCGTGAGTGCTCAAATTTATTGTAATCAGAAGGATTATAGAAGTAGGTTTGTAGTTACTTAAAGGTTAACATTATATTAATAATTGATTAATTAATTCAAGCAACAAGGCATTAGATCACCTAGAACTACTGCCTAACTGCGTTGCATGTAACCTCACAAGAGCTTATAAGTGTTTCTACATGTTCTACTTCTCATATTGTTTTATTTCCAAATAATGGCTTGCAGTAACCTGGAAATCACTTATTCGTAAAATAGGGTTACATTCATACCTCGCTCATATTCACATTTTTACCAAGTATTTGTAATATAAATCATCCATACAATCACTTTTTGTACATACATATGTTTTTGCGCAAAGAAATTTGTGCAATGGATCTATAGGAAATACTTGTAAGTGGAAAAAATTAGTTTACAAATACTTCGTAAAATAAACTGTAATATACTCCCAACGCTTACAAGTGTTTTCTTCTTTGAAACAGATTTTCCAGTACCTTCAGATGTTCAAAACGTACCATGTCCGCCATACGACACTTTCATGCTTGAATGTAATAAATGCACTTGCAACTTTCAAGGGACCGGTTATCAATGTACACAGCAAATATGCTCATCGACACATTAGACCCTATAGCATTGATGTGATGCCGAGTGATACGTGATAGTATTAGCAATCGTACATGCAGAATCGATAATATCCGTGTTTTATATATTGTACAACATACATAAGTATTGCCAATGTATTAAGCCGTAGACATAATACAAGCCTTTCCTTAAATGAATGGTATTACTAGCAAATGATCATGATTCTTGTTTTCAGAAATTAGTTGAACCAGATGAAAATTTCATACAAGGCTGTACCTACTAATGCATGCTCTTGTTCATCTGACGGTACATCTGCTGCCTGTATTCTTATATCCATAGTTTAGTTTAGTTTATTGTTTCTATGTGTTTACAAATAAAGCAATTCTTTTATAATACACTTTGTTTTATTCATTAAACATCTGTAACTACGCATATAATTACCACGAACGTTAATTACCTAACAACTTCTATAAATAAAGAGTAGTAAAAATCTTCAGCTACAAACAGAAAAATCTTGGAAATGCCAAATAACATTGACATCAAGGAAATGAAAATTGTACTTGCTGTTGTGATCTAATTATTCCTTTTTCTCCTTGTATACTTTCCTTCAGATTGGTTCAGATCTGCAATTTCCGGCTGTAAAATAACTGAGAAACCAATGAGTTTACGTATGGAAACTAAAATATATTTTATGAGGAGAAACCTAAAAAATGTTCGAAAAAAGAAGACAAATATTTTATCGAAGAAAAACAGTGAATTGTTTCTTTTTTTTGTATCTGGTGCGTTGATTGATGATTATATCAATTATCTTGCTCCAACCCACAGGAGCCATTTTTCAAGCCTTGGTTAAATTGTGCGGAATCCAACGACTGCAAAGTTTCTTCACTATTAAATGCTTATGTAAAATCGTTTGTATTTGTATCATATGTCGATCCTCTTCTCGTACAGCATCGATATTTACCGAAACAACAGCAGTTCATTGACGACTTTCACCAAATTCATCACTGACTCTAGTACCTCCACGCTTAAATTCTGCAAACGAGTCTTAAACTGTGGTTTTCGACGGTGCTTCATCACCAATAGCAGAATAAAGCCGAACAAATGAAGCTGAATGCATTGTTGTTGAGTTAAGCCGCTTTTAAAATTGTAAACAATCATTTCCTTTGAAACGCTATTATAACAAAACTACGCGGCCGACTATTTTTCTATCAATAGCGCTTATCACACTAAATGATGAAATTTAAGACAATCAAATTAAAATATACGCCAAGTGCCATCTAGTGGTCAATTCTGGAAATTTTTAAGGTTCTCCTCGTACCTGTTAGTATACGCAAATATTCTCAAAAAATAAGGGTTCCACTTAAAGAGGTTATATGTACTTACAACATTAAGAAGGCTTTTGTATTGTCAGTAAATATGTCAAAACTTTACATGTGTAATACTAAATAAAAGATATTGACAATCACAAAGGTAGTACGTCTCAGATCAGTAGCAATGTATGTCGTTGAACTTGTCTTTGAAAGGTGTAGAAGAATGCATTTAATATTCGGTATTCTCAGTGGCGAACTTACCTTTAAGCACACTAGATACCTGCCAAGGGACACAGACTTTGAAGGGGCGGTAGCTAAAACTTTTTTACAGGTAAATTATAACATTTGTACTTACAGTTAGTCAATATGACCCTAGATTTAATTTTTCTTGTTTCATTATTTCCAGGGGCACTTTTAATAGGCCATCGTCGTGAACCGCCCTGTTGTAAAGGTATAAAGGAGGTAAATAGTTGAAAACTACAAAATCCTCACTGAGCTTAAAAGTCCCACACCCAGCGTCGAAGCAAAGCAAATATTTGGACAGGAATAATAACAGGTTGTCATTGAATAAAATTTCGATTCTTCACTATATTTTGAGTGTTTATATGATGATTTTTTTTTCATTTTTACCAAATCCTTCTCCAAACAACGGTTCCCACTCATAAATTTAGACAGAATGGAGCGCCTCCACATTTTGGTAGTTAATGATCAAACATTTCTTAACATTGTCTCCCTTCGCGCAAGTGTTTACGTATATGTCGCCCACTATCAAATTTTTAACAATAGATATTTTAAACGATTTCGATAAGCAATACTTTCGTTTTGAATCCTAATTTTTGTTAAAAATAAAATCCGTGCGCTTTGTGTTAATTTTTCGCAAAAAATTTGCGTCTTGTAAACAGTAAGAAAATCACCAATAGCGTAGTAGTTATTAAGTACTTGAAAATAATGGAGAATAGATTTTTGTTAGAAAAAATAACACTAGAAGATATGAATGGACAATTGCATAAATACTTGGAATATGTTACATTACAACATGTTACATCAGGATAATTACTATATATAATGAAATAAAATAAATTCATGCTGTCTCAGGGTGAAAAATATTAAATATGGAAATATTGTTTTAAATATACACTCCGCCAAAAAAGTATCGCATAATTTGGTTTTGGATCATAAAAGTATCGCATAATCTTTGTTTGTTGCATAAAGTTGTAAATATACTTTAATGCGCTCTAAGATATAATTTCTATGATTGTTTAAATAAAATACAGGCCAAATAAAAACAAGAACTCATACTTGAGATTTTTATTAAAACAAGAAATTATAATTTTGGAAAGAAAAATGTCATAACAGTAGCTTTTAATACTGAGTATTGCCACCTCTGGCTCTTATGACCGCTCGCATACGGTTCGGCAGAGATTCGATTAACCTCCGTATATAAGCCTGATCCAAATTCTCCCGCTCGTCACGGAGAGCATTTTCTAGTCCATGCAGGTCCGCTGGGGCAACATTTAGGGTTCGTATCCGTCTGTGAAGGAGGTCCCACACGTGCTCGATAGGGTTCATGTCCGGACTTACCGCAGGCCAATCTAAAACTGGAATACCAACATCGTTAAAGTATTCCCGGACGATTATTGCAACATACGGTCGTGCATTAACATGAATTCGTTTCCTATAATTGGCGCATATGGTACTACATGTTCTTCTAAAATGTCCGTTATATACCTGTAGGCAGTCAGTGTACCTCTGTCTACTGGTACTAACTCTGTACGACCTGTTAAACAGATGCCTCCCCAAACCATAATAGAGCCACCAGCGAAATTAGGTCTAGGTCTGATATTACACTGCGAATAGCGCTCACCGTCTCGTCTGTACCCTGAGATACGCCTATCTGAGGTGTAAAGACCAAATCTTGACTCATCTTTGAAGAGTCTATTGGCCCAGTCATTAATGTTCCAATTTACATGTTCTCTGGCAAACCTTAAGCGAGCCACTCGGTGGTTCCTAGTGAGACGAGGGGCTGTTACAGCTACTCTAGCTCTTAATCCACTCTGTCGTAACCTATTCCGAATAGTTTGAGTACTCACACGAGTATTTCTGACTCTAGCCAAGTCGTTCTGCAATTGTCTCACAGTTACATGTCTTCGACGTAATGCTTGTAGTAGTAAATAGCGGTCATCTTGGCGAGTAGAACATCTTGGACGACCTGATACAGGTCTTCTACTGTAATTGCCTGTTTCCCTATATCTGGCTACGGCTCTAGAAACACTTGACTGATTGATGTTCATCAAATTAGCAACGTATGCTTGAGATCGTCCATCTTCGATTAAAGCAACTATAGCAGCCACTTGTACTGAAGTTAAATTGCTCATTTTAGGTTTAAAAGCGTCGGTACAGAACTCTGACTTCGCACTTTAAAATTTGTCCGTATAGGAAGACTTTCAATAAACAACTGAACAAACCTTACACATATGCATTTTTCTAAATGTGTTCTTTTAGAAAAAAAAAGTAAAAAAGCTATGTTCCATGATTTTGTTAGTGTTTTTGTGAACGTATAAAAATATCTTGGTTTATAAATGCCCTTTTTTAGTTTATGCAATACTTTTTTGGCGGAGTGTATATACAGGTTACCTGTAAATAGCACGTAAGCTACCGAAATCTGAAGACTACCTATCAATGTGTTACTGAAAATTTAAAAAGAAATTTGTTTGTAACATATACATTTTTTTCAAATTTTAGGGCCCAAAATGCAGGTAAAGCCGATCCATATCTTTGTTTCTCCTATATTATACAAATACCGCTGATGAATCAAAGTTAACCCAGATGCAAATAAAAATCGATAAAGCATTGTAGATGCTATGAATAGTGAATAGTCTATTGAAATGCATTAGTCTGTCGTACAGCTGATGTCGAAGTGTTTATGTGTTTACATTGAATATGCCGATAACCATATGATTTGCGTTCTTAATGTTTAAAGTTAATGCATCCGAAATGTCTGGTTTTGAGTTATTTGTAGTTATACATTCTTTTTCTTTTTATGAAATTTGTGGTGGTCCTAACAAGGACCGATCTAGGCGAAACAGGACAAAATAATTTATTAATGTAAAAAATGTTCGAAATGTCCACCGTGAGCTCTAATACAGGCATCAATTCGGCGACGAAAGTTATTATGCACACGAGTAAAATTTACCATGTCTTCGCGAATGCGTTGAGCTGCAACATAAATGCGATTTCGCAGATCTTCGACATTTTCAATATCAGGGCGACGATCATATACCAAGCTTTTCATGTATCCCCACAGAAAAAAGTCTAATGGATTTAGATCGGGACTACGAGGTGGCCATGGAATACGACTTCCACGTCCAATCCATTGTGGAAATCTTTGCCGCAAGACTATTTTGTCCTGTTTCGCCATAAATCAAAATCATATCGGTGTATTCGATATTCGTATAGGATGCCATTGCAATTGCGTGTAATGACGGTGAATGCTATGTGCATACTAAATGGATATCCGAACGCTGCTTCAGCGACTGCCGGTGATTCCCATATGTTAACTAAGACAGAGTCGGACTCGAATAAAGAAAAATCATTTTCTCGTTACTACGTGCACATAGAACCATAATATTTTGTATTTAGGCATTACTCATGCGTTTCTTTCACCTAATTTTTTTTCGTACTATATCCGAATAAGACTGTATATAAAGCATGTACGTGGATATTTGTAAATGCTTTTGTATGTGAGTTTGTGTATGTGTATATATGGACGTATGTATGTGATATTTGCGTGTATATACAACTATGCGCCTTGCAGCATAGTTCTCTATATTAAAAAAGGCAATAATGATAAATAATAATGCACTTTCTAGTAAGTATCTAAGCTTCATGACAGCTGAAAATGTCCTCCCATTCGTCATTGCCGATTCGGTACCATGAATATATAATTTCATCTAAAATTGATACGTTCGAATAAGAAACATAAAACAATCAATAATATTTGCCATCCATTTACGCACGAATTTCTTGCAAATCGTCTCTCTTCATTCATCCAAGAATACCATTTCGAGGCCCTGTAGCACTACATCTTCTAAAATACCTATATCAGGATAGACACCCTCACCGTCAGGACACACCAAATCAGCGCAGCAAATTCAACTTCTCTTTTTATGCGCATTATAAACCCCACCACTTTATAGGTGTCAGCACACACTGCAGAAACATGGGCCTTGAACGTCATGCCCGAATCTAATAGCGCGCCGAGATCTCGAACTTCGGTTTTAACATATAGAGTACTACCATCAACATAATCTACTAAAATATTCGTTATACTTCAGCGGATTATTTTAGATTGACACTTTTCTCATTCCTGGCTAGAACGTAACATTCATTCATTCATAGAATTTAAATAAAGCTTTACACTTTCTTTATTTAAAAATTAATAGCTCTATATGTTTAAGAACTCGCACTAATTACATTACAAAATATTCATCGATGCCTTCCGAATACCTGATCCTGAACACCGCACAACATTGCTGTGCAAGCGTAATGTTGACCGTCGGGAGAACAGAAGCATTTGTTGCAACCTTGCTGAAATATTTCGTTTGGTTTGCAATTCCAGCCCTGCCCTGAAACACAAGAAAAATATCAAAATGTACCTAACTGCTTTTTGAGCTACAAAAGGATCTACATATTAGAATCTATTCCAAACAACCAAAATTAAACGAATAGAGTCGTCTCTACCTTTTCTGTACTTTTTTCTTTTTTACCTTCATTTGCAAAGAAGCATTCTAGAAAAAAGTATTTAAGAAACAATGAATTACCATGAAAAATAACTATGAAATAGGTGTGGTAAGATCCTTAAGTACACCTACATGTACAGCATACCCACTTTATGGATAAGTGAAAGTAATTCATTCAGCAATTTAAAGAAAAACTTTTCAAGGATGTCCAGTTTGTTTTCTAAGTGATGGGTTTTGTATATTTGTATTTTTAAGATGCAGATCAGATTTCTATGAAACACGGTTGTTTCTTTAGCGACCAAACGAAGAACATTTGGCTCGCTCTCAAAATCAATTAGCTTCTGTAAGATAAACCTCGAAATTATTACCATATTATTTACGTTTTTATTAAATAGAGCAGTCTATATATTTTTTCAGAATCTGATAGGGACCTTCTTCTAGAAATTTCGTTATAAACATTTATCTATACCTAAAATGTAGGACGTGGTCTGCTCTTGGACAGGAAACCTTAACACGGTTCTTAGTGAGGCAATGCTGTCTATATCTTTGAACATGCTGGATGCCATAGCAACGTTGGAGAATTCCTTCGATCTATGTTACCCTGACTAATTGCTACTCCTTGGCTGATATTAATCTTTACACCTTTAATTGAAAGGCTGTGCAAATTTGGCAATAGTTTCTCAAGGAGAAATATTGGCTATCAATACGGGTATTGGGATACGCACTGCGAGCTCTCGAGAGGAGGCAGGTTTACTCTAAACTCGTACTTAACCACAGGAACAATGTTATCCTTAAGTTAGTACATCTTTTAACACTGTCAAAATGCATGTTATCCGTTGTACTGAACAGGAAGTAATTTTAATCTGGCGTAACTCCACAGGTTTATCACCTGGGAAGGTATTTATATTGCCCGGTTAAGACAGAATCAAGAAGCTAGTAGCATTTGACAGGAAGTCTTAACCGAAATCATTATTAGCCTTGCTCAATTAAAGAAACAGCTGTAGATAGAATTATGCTAGCTCAAGTGTAAGAGCGTTGTCTGTTCTTTCTCATTAGCTTGTTGTTTATAGAAATCCGATTTTTTTTTTGTTAAGAGCTCTTTTAACAGTAAATAATAATATACGACACGTTCCATTAAAAAAAAAATACAACCTTCGGTAGTTACAAACTTATGAAACAAACTACACGTTTCAATATAATTTTAAAATTAGACCTTATAACAAAAAAAAATGTTTTGAAGAACCTCCATTAACAAAGGCACTATCTTCCGAGTCAACGTAGATGACTATAAATAAGTGAATGGATGCAGATTATTTTAAGTAAAACAAATTAATTCATAATATGTATTACGTTCCGGAATTCTTTTTATTCCTTTTGCAAACTAATTTTGTATTTGTTTGTTTTTTTTTCTATAACAAATTACATTTGTTTCTTTTATTTTTTCTTTCAGTTTCTACAGAAAAACATCTTTTATATTACTGGACACCACATTCGATGCGCATTTAAATTTATATTTAAAAATATTCTAAAACAATTAAAAGTAAACAATGAGGACACATTTCAGTAGACATACAAATATAGCGTAAGAACACAAAATCACGGCGAAAAACGCTAAAGCATCGGTACACTAGTAACCATACAAGTTTAATTTAAATATTCGGAAAGAATTGGAAAAAAAATACGAAACGTAAAAGGTAATATGAAATAATTTGTTTTATTTCAAATATTCAACATCCTCAAAGACAGACAAGCAATTGAAAAATAAAGAATAAACGCACTTGAGAAGAAGAAATAGGTTTAGAACATAATACACTCCGCCAAAAAAGTATCGCATAAACTACAAAAGGGGCATTTATAAACCAAGATATTTTTATACGTTCACAAAAAGTTTGCCTCGTGTATGTGAACTATAAAAACACTAACAAAATCATGGAACATAGCTTTTTTACTTTTTTTTTCTAAAAGAACACATTTAGAAAAATGCATATGTGTAAGGTTTGTTCAGTTGTTTATTGAAAGTCTTCCTATACGGACAAATTTTAAAGTGCGACGTCAGAGTTCTGTACCAACGCTTTTAAAACTAAAATGAGCAATTTAACTTCAGAACAAGTGGCTGCTATAGTTGCTTTAATCGAAGATGGACGATCTCAAGCATACGTTGCTAATTCGATGAACATCAATCAGTCAAGTGTTTCTAGAGCCGTAGCCAGATATAGGGAAACAGGCAATTACAGTAGAAGACCTGTACCAGGTCGTCCAAGATGTTCTACTCGCCAAGATGACCGCTATTTACTACTACAAGCATTACGTCGAAGACATGTAACTGCGAGACAATTGCAGAACGACTTGGCTAGAGCCAGAAATACTCGTGTGAGTACTCAAACTATTCGGAATAGGTTACGACAGAGTGGATTAAGAGCTAGAGTAGCTGTAACAGCCCCTCGTCTCACTAGGAACCACCGAGTGGCTCCCTTAAGGTTTGCCAGAGAACATGTAAATTGGAACATTAATGACTGGGCCAATATACTCTTCACAGATGAGTCAAGATTTGGTCTTTACACCTCAGATAGGCGTATCTCAGTGTATAGACGAGACGGTGAGCGCTATTCGCAGTGTAATATCAGACCTAGACCTAATAAATAATAATAATTTCGCTGGTGGCTCTATTATGGTTTGAGGAGGCATCTGTTTAACAGGTCGTACAGAGTTAGTGCCAGTAGACAGAGGTACATCGACTGCCCACAGGTATATAACGGACATTTTAGAAGAACATGTAGTACCATATGCGCCAATTATAGGAAACGAATTCATGTTAAAGCACGATAATGCACGACCGCATGTTGCAATAATCGTCCAGGAATACCTTAACGATGTTGGTATTCGAGTTTTAGATTGGCCTGCGGTAAGTCCGGACATGAACCCTATCGAGCACGTGTGGGACCTCCTTCACAGACGGATACGAACCCAAAATGTTGCCCCAGCGGACCTGCATGGACTAGAAAATGCTCTCCGTGACGAGTGGGAGAATTTGGATCAGGCTTATATACGGAGGTTAATCGAATCTCTGCCAAACCGTATGCGAGCGGTCATAAGAGCCAGAGGTGGCAATACTCAGTATTAAAAGCTACTGTTATGACATTTTTCTTTCCAAAATTATAATTTCTTGTTTTAATAAAAATCTCAAGTATGAGTTCTTGTTTTTATTTGGCCTGTATTTTATTTAAACAATCATAGAAATTATATCTTAGAGCGCATTAAAGTATATTTACAACTTCATGCTACAAACAAAGATTATGCGATACTTTTATGACTCAAAACTAAATTATGCGTTACTTTTTTGGCGGAGTTTATAATGTTGTTTTCTAAGGGAACTTCACGCATTGTTTCTCAATGGCGTAACGTTACCAAGAGTGAAGAAACTTCAAGGTAATTCCGTCAATTCTACTAAGTCTTATCGTGATTTTTATATTGCAACTCAATATCGAATCTCTACTTAGAATATCTTTAAAATACGACTAGACTCAAGTGAGGATACTTCCAATAGCTCTATAAAATAAATAGCATTTCATTGCACAAGAAAATTCCACTATTTCCACTTTCGATTCCGGCTAAAAAACTTCTTTTCATGACCAATTTCACTACTGTTTCATAAAACATTACAACAAACAATTTTTGACTTAAATTACTCTACATCTCTTACCATTAACGAATTACATGCATAGATAGAGTGAAAATTTTCCAAATCAGTACGCAAAAAGAAAATTCTCAGGAAGACATACGACTAAAAAACAACACCGTGAGTGCTTGAAAAAAAATCTACAATTACATAACAAACCTGACAAAAATAGGCAATAAATATTATATTGGGTGGAATGGAAACTTAAAGTAAAATAATTACCTTTTCCATCAGAAGCACATGGAATATCTGAGCATACTTTTTCACCTGCGTTAGTACAGTGACAAGCCTTACATCCGTGAACAAGTGTCGTTCCCGGTTCACACCCTGAAACAAATATGAGTTTTTAGGCTAGTTTCCATATCTCCTGTTTTATAAGAGAGTCAATTAGAGCATCTTCATTCAGTGATAGCTGGTTATTTTTTGTGGGGCTCCCGCCATCGTTAATAACAAATATAAACGATAATTAACTAAAAATAAACGAGTAATAAGAACGCTGTAAAGAGAATCTGAGCTCAATAAACCGATGAATGAAGAAAAAAAATTATAAATTGTAACCCTTGCACACAACGAATTGCCACTGATTCCGCTGGATTACGCTGGATTTGGAATTGGATTACGCTGCCGGTTTACATATTTGCATGCACCAGATCTGCCGAGGAAAACTGTAAAAGACTACACTACTAGTAAGACTAGTAATTTTAAATATATTTTCCTTTCACAAATACGAAATATAAATGAGATTTAACTTAAAGTTCTGAAATATTGAATTATATAATTGGCTCTATTTAGATATTACATTAGAAAGCATTTAAAATATACAGGGATAATCCAAGTATTCTAGAGTAGTGCTAAGAAACAGCTTTTGGAAAATCGGAAATTCAACCAGCATAAGCTGCGTCGATAATAGACTCAAAGTTAGAAACAAAGTTTATCTTCACCTCATCCCTTTATTAATCGCGATAGCGAAGTTTTGACAATTTTTTTTCCAAAAATTCATTAATGTCGAAACATAAACGTAAGCTATTAATTTTGTAAATGTAGCATTCTTCATGCGATACAGAAACGTAACTCTAACATAGATTTAATGCTTTGTAATAACGTTTTACACTACAAGCAACCGTGCAACCATATAACGTTAAATTTTACTAAGAATTTTCGTGAATCTAAAACAAGCAATAATTAATTAACGAATTTACTACTCTGAATACTGTCTTACGAAAATGTTTTGGGAAATGAGAAGATGGAATACAAAAGATTTACTCATTTCCGTCATTGGCTGGACCTATATATATATATATGTGATAGTTATGTATATATATACATAACATATATATATATATATGTATATATATATATATATATATATACATAACTATCACACTCCACAGATAATAGGCCAGAAACAAGAATTCATGCTCTGAAAGACGAGCTCGCAACTACTAGAGGGACCTTCACTTTGGACGGGTGAGCAAACTGAAATCACTGAGCGCAGTGTATGGATAGTGCTAGAGACATTTAAATTCTAAAAAAGTCGTGGATTGTAATATGTATGTTTACATTTGTTATTGCTAATCTCCATTGTAAGTAATTTTTTGTTTCGATTTCTAGATAAATAGAATGAATGTTTCCTGTAGCATCAGAAGTTAGATTTAATTTAACGAAAGCTTCCGGTTGTAGATCAATGTACAAATTACACCTATTACCTAACTCTTCTTTACTTGATCTTGAAATGTTAAATCAAAAGCCTAAGATCGATGATGTTAGTATGCCTTATTCACACCAGGAACCATTTGGAAACAATTTACAAGTGCAAAACTCGTCTTTGGCTGCAAATAGGTAACAAGTAACTTTTGAATTCATAGTTTGAAAACATTAGACAAAATAATATTCTATACGGAGAAACATAATCGGGTACTGCTGGATAATGATTCTTTTGTTGAAATTTGGTATAGTTAAATGTTCAATGCTGAATATAGTAGTCGAATAGATCGCTCAAATTCTTTTCGGCGTTGGTTTTCAATTTTTCAAGATAAATGTAAATTGCATAGCAGGTTGAAAAGTATGCCTCCGCAAGCAGGTGATTGATTGATAGTTTTATCAACTTCAATTCTGACACATTTCACTTAAGGTTAAATTTTAAACATGTTATTTTTAATAATATAACCTCATTTATGACTAAATTTCGCCATTATCCGTGCGCTTCATGAAATTAACAAAGTCTACTAGACAGAGTCGTGTCTATTCACCTCATGAGAATGGGTTCGTGTTAGTTACTTCTTTCCCGTAGAGTCGACAAAACACGAATCTGTCTGGTCTTTACTAGTTTCATGAAGCGCACGGAAAGTGGCGAACTTTATTTATGACGTATAGTAATGTAAGCTTTATCTCTTATGGTGCCTAATACATCTAATAAAACAAGGCTGTTTACATACGCTAAAATCAAAGTTAGCCACACTTACCTATCGTAAAGGGTAGAAGAAACGTAAGGGAAATTACACTGAACAATGAAAAAGTCCTAAAGCTGTGCATTACTGAGGCTATATAAATAATATCTACATCTGATTAATAAAAAACATAAATCGGCACATTTCGTCATTATTTTATCAATAACTCGTAAAATAATGAATAGTTCATTGTCATTAATTAACAATCAACGACGATTAAATGCGTAGCTATCCAGAAAAGCGGTTTCTTTAGGTGTATGAATGTACGCATGTACGATAATAATAAATGATAACATGATTTAAATAAAGATAGCAAGGACTGAGGCGTAGTCTGGTAAACAACAGTATAACCAACAACAGCATCTAAGTACAAAAAAAAAACTAAAAACTTGTCTGCAGAATACAAGCAGCCTCCAGCAAGTATCGCTCTCATCCTCTTTCTAAAATTCAGAACGGTCAAGTTTTGGATGTGACTTTGCAAGCTTAACTTCCATGAAGTTAGTACTTAGCTGACTCTAACTAATCTAGTGACGTAGAACTATGTATAAAATCTATGTATAAACAACAATGGAATGGAAATAAGTTTTTACAACTAATTATGCTACACATTTGCAAACTATGCGCTGATCGCCTCATCATAAGTAGCTCTGTGTTTCATCCGCCAGATAGAATAAACTACAAGTCGATGTCGAAGTATTGCCGTTTAAGTTAAAGATCTAAAAACTTAATAGGTAACCGATGTCACAAGCGTTCCTTCTCATGGACGTTGTCAATTATTTAATTTGATTTTGGAACATTAATGCCAAACCATCCACCCGCTTCGATTAAGTGTTTCTTAATTCAAGCAGTAACCATATCTTTAGATTTTGACTGAACTAAGTTGGAAGTATCGTCAACATATTGGATTACCAAACCAGAAGAGATGTTATACGACAAATCATTTATGTAAGTCAGAATGACCAAAAGACCCTAAATAAATCATTTATCATCCCAAAATACCACTTATTGACCTCACAAGATGGTCCGCTTTATCTCTAACTCCACACGGACGTAGTCACCTTGTCTTATCAATCTCGTCTTAATTATTGTTTCCGATATTTTGAACATAACTGGCAGTATTTAAGAGCTTGTCATTAAACGTGTAAGTGTTTGCTACATTGATACGCAGTTATGTTTATAACTACGTTTCTCTATAACTTTAACTTATTTGCTTAATAAAAGGAATTAATACGGTGAGATAACACTCCGAAATTCCTGGAATATACCTTTGCCATTGATATTAGAAAAAAGCATTTTAAATAAAATTCACTGGATAATATATATAAAGAACATATAAGTATCGGCAACCTTCACATCACACAAATTGAATTAATTACATACCAGTTACCGCTTGATGATGAGGATCATTCGTGTCCTTGAAACAGCCGTCCCGGATTAATTATTATGTAATCAGTTAAACTTGTATGGTGCGAAGGTTGCCGATACTTATGTATTGTTTACCTTACTATTGTTTTTAATATACAGTATGTTCACGGATTTGGTACAAACTTATACAACAACGAACTTTGATATATTTTTAAATCATTTTGGGTTTAAGTTTTTTTTTTGTGCCCATTTAGTATTCTGATTAACTACAATAAATTACTCCTGTACATAAATTCTCTGAAAACGTTTCTAAATGTTCTTGGACCAATTTCGCTAATTATAGTTCGTATTTTATCTTCTAATTCTTCCAAATTCGGATCAAAATTATTATTTTTGTAAACTCTTTGTTTAGCGTGTCCCCATAAATAAAAATTCATCGGCATTAAATCAGTGAAGCGAATTGGCCGATGAATAAGTCTAAAACGATCGGCCCATTTTTCAGGAAATTGGTGGTCAAGCCAGTTTTTAATTAAAATTGTTGAATGCACAAAGCATCCATACTGCTGAAGGTAGGCTACATCCCTGTTAATATCTTTCAACGATGGTAAAACAAAACTTTGTATCATATCCAAATAGTTATGTTGATTTAAATTGTTTTTCCATTCCAAATTCCATTAATAAAAGTAACTTCCTCCGAAAACAAACATGTATGATGGAAAAATTGATCCTTCATAACATTTTCTCCATCCTAAGTACTAGTGTCTAATCTAAACGCATTGTCTCTGGCTTTCAAAGTATGAATAAATTTAGGTTCGAATGAGCGAATCCTGTTTTCTTTAAAAACTTTTTGCAATAAGCTCTTGCTTACACCCAACTCCCCCGATCGCTTATGTAGTGACTTTCTTGGATCTTCTAATATTCCATAGCTCAAACAGTTAATATATCATCTATACTTATATTTTTACTTTCTTCTTTCTAACAACCAGAGCAAACAAGAGCCAGTTTCATCAAATTTCTTAATGAGCTTTTTCAAAGAATTAATAGCGATATTAATACCGGGGAATTTAACGTTAAATCTGTTAATCGCTGTTCTATAATCAGCAATCTATTAACACTCAACTCAAATAAATTCGTTGTTGCAATGTTAGCATAATTATGATCTTCGTGATTGCAAATGTCGTGTTACTTAAATTTGAAACAGACAAACAATTTAATTGTCAACAGAATTTTAAAGCAATACGATTATCAACAATAATTTGAAATTTTTGAAAATAAGCAAACACGTTTCCACATTTATAAACATACAGAAGTTAATCAGTGCATTTTAGTATCTTTTCTAATAGTTTTAAGGCGAGCAAAAACTTTCATAAAGAATAACTTTTTTTCATAAGATGTTGAATACAAATGTTTTTTCTCTTGCGCACCAAATCCATGAACACGGTGTATATAACTTAATGTTTCTTTCCCAATTGTCTTAAATTGTGTACACATTTGATTACAATAGTCTTTAAAATTGCTCGACAACTGGTATACGAACATTATCGAAATAATCAAATCTAATACGTCTCTGACCATATATGTAAGGTTGGACATTGTCTTCATGCATAAATAAGAATTCGCCTCCCAAAAAAAAGAAAAAACAAATGATCTGTCGACTAAGGACTAACTCTATATGAGCATAGCAAACTTCACTCCGGAATATTATAGAGTCATCACGAGATAGAATCTACGACAAGCTAGCTCATATTCATCATATTCTACGATCTCCAGCGAAATGCAACCTAGTCTAGTTAGTCTTCTACCTACCAATCGAGTTTCGTTTGACCATTTGAATAGAAATCAAAAAATCATTAATAGATATTTTCAAGATCGTTTCTTAAAACGGAGCTAGTAACCAATCTGATTCTTAAAATAAATTGTCCAAGAAAACATTCGTTTCTTACACTGGTGTCGTCCTTGTTTTGGTTTGACAATGTCGTCCATGTTTTGGTCTCTGACAATAAATCGCCATATCATTATAAACGTCTAATTACACGTCTTATAATTAATACAATATGAATAAATTGATAATATAACCATGAGAATATCCCTCGGCCTAGAATATTACTACTCGAATCGCCTGTGTCAAATTACTTGCACGATTCATTCTCAAACTTGTCTAATTCAATATCTAAAACCTACAAAAAAAAAAAAAAACGATAAACACATCAAATTCAAAAGAAAATCAATTTCCAACAGTATTTTTAAAAAGTAGTGTGTAATTCATTATTGCACCAAATGCCACAATTGACGAGTAAAGTATTGAACATAATCACTACTTTAAAATAGTCTAATAAAAATACAATTTAATTTCACTGGCTTAACCAATTAGAGAGACGTAGGTTCAAATTCTGTTGGTGTTACCTCAATATTAACTAATTTTAATAACATAATTAATTATTTTGTATATAATTGACATAAATAAATATCTAGCCAAATATTATAATTAAAGCCCTTTCTACTTATCATTAAAGTTCGCCACTTTCCAAGCGCTCCGCAGACGTCGGTATAGTGGTGTGATTCGTAATATATGCGCAAACTATCTTATTGCATACGGCAAATGTTTGGCGACCAGTTGGAATGCACGCGAGCGTAACAAAGTGATTTTATAAGCGATGATGCAGAAATAAAATGCTTAGTTTACCACTCATCTCTGATGTATTGGTCAAAATCACAGTACCAACACCACGTAGGAAGTGCAAAGCACAATAATAACAAAAGAGGTGTATATCGGGAATGGTTTATACATGTTACATATACAGCTATAACCGTTTACTTTGTTAAGCAACGAATTATTTATTTCATTTTGGAAAAAATACTCCAATCCTACATTAACGAGCTCGACAACGTTTAAAATTTTAGATATTCGTGCTTTACTTGATTAGCAACGTCTTCAAATATATTAGTAATTCTTAAGCAAATAGCTCTATACGGTGACATCGAATTATTAATGAAATGTAAATATTTTCTATGACGAATATTCAGATGATATTAATTTTACCTTGAATGCCTTAAAGCTTGAACCTTGTCTTTGACTAAGGAATAATAGAAGAGCATATATTACTATATGATAACGTATGCAGATACGTTACAACAGGTTTTTCAATTGATTACAGCTAACTAATTGCACGGAGACTTCAAGAATCTAATTATCTAGAGTTTAACTTTATTCCTACTAAAGATTCAAATAAAACAAAATTCAATAAAATTTCAGCAGACAAAACAAGATGAGTGGAAAACATAATCCACTAGCTCAAGCAAGCTTCTGTACTGATATAAGAACAGCTGCAGGTATTGTGGTACAGTATACATTGCTTAAGTAAGCATACGTTAGATTCTTGCAGCAGCAATATTGTCAAAGACAGAATCTTTTATAGAAAAAAAAAAAACGGTGAAAGAATTTGTTTAGCAAAACATCGGTATTTCTGCTAAACAAACGATATTTGAAATTAAACTAAGGTCTATCAAGAGCCTCTGTATGTATATTTTAACACACATAAGGGCATTTTGTTACAATATATGTATTTAGGGCCCACTATTCAATTGCATTGTACCATCTGAGGGCCGACTATATTAAATACTATAATAAACATACTAGGTGTGAGGATTATAGAAGAGAAAAGTACTTGGCATTATGAACAGAACTATTAGAAACTGTAGCACCCCAAATATGGGCAAAATTTATAGAGAACACTGAGGACATTATCATAAAATGGTGAATTAATTTTTGCCTTTGTTGGTTCTTCCGACGATAGTTTTGATTATGAAAGTAATTAGTAAAGTTATCATTATTTATTTAGATAAATTTCAGTTATTAGAAGTTATCATTAATACCCAACATCCTCGCTTGCCTTCCACTGGTGCTTAGCCGGCCTCCATGCTGAGTCTATGATTTATGCATTTTCAACATTTTTAATGTTGAAAATGTATCAATGTGTTTGCTAATAGAGTAAACACGTATTTATGGCAATTTCCAGACTTAATATATAATCAGGCCCCAACTAAAAACTAAAAACTGGCTATACAGCTTGGTTAAGCTGTATCAAATAATTAAAAAAATAAACGTCGGTACATAAGTTACAAGTTTGATGAAATGTTAGCGCGCAAAGGACACACAAGCTTTGAAGCTTCCTCTACATCAAATATGGACAACCTTTGACATGTTGTGGGCCAAACTTTAGTGCGATATAAATAATACGACGATGTTATTATAATGCAATTTGTTAAAATAGGAAATTGAAAAGAAAAAAAAAGTACAACATTATAATTAAATTGTGAAATTTGAAATTATTACAAACTACGATAGTTAAATAAAATTAACAACGAAATCAATGAGACACTTGAGCTTGAATTTGGGAAACTAATCCATCGATGTTTGGATTAATTCCATTGATACAAAGACGTAAAAAATTGTCCAAATTATCATCAGTCAGCCTTGTACGATGTTTTGATTTATTAACTGTTCGTATTTATAAGTACTGCCAACACACAAAACAATCTTCTTTCGACTTTTCTAAGCTCCGGAAAATGGTCTTCTTCGAAGTATTTTTTGTCTAAATTGCATAACTCCAAGTCTTCAAATTTAGATTTTAGAAATGAGTTTTCTTGAAGCTCGATCAACTCCATTTGCAAATGTATTGAAGCACTTTGTACATTACTTTTTGTTGGAGTAGTAAATAAATAAAAAGGCGACAAACCCCATATCACTCGATCTTCCTCATTTGGAGTGAGTATGAGTAAGTAGTGTAATTTTTTAATTGGGTTGTTCAAAATGTCTCGCGAGCCGGATCAAATCTTACACCGGGCCGGATTCGGCCCGCGTGCCGGTTGTTGCCCAGATATGCTCTATATCATCCGGACCTGATCTTTACACTGAACTGATCTGTGCTACGATGATGAGTAACGTCGCGATAAGAAAGATCGCGTTTAAGATGTACGTTAATTAACTGAAGAAAAATTTCAAAAAAAAATATCACAACAAAATTGGAAACAAGCCCGTACATAATCGATATGGAAAATAAATATTTACAATCAGAAACTTTAGTTCATGAATCGACCCAAAAATTTAGTTATTATTGTAAATAATGATAGTAATAATGACGACGACGATTATAGTGCGGAAGAGATTTAAATTAAATTTATTTACTTATCGATTAAATTTTCATAATTGTTGTGTTTTAATATATTGTACATTATCATGTTTAAGTTTAAAATAATATTCCTCCTTTGCTATTATCATTATTAATACTTCTTTGAAACTATTGAGATTTGTTAAATTTATTAGGTCATTAAAATTTTGTTTTAAGAATTATGTTCTGTTGGAGTAACATTATTCTTTATCTCCTCTCTCTACCTTTATCATTATCTTCCATGAATATATTATTAAACATATTGTCCGCAGACTTCCTATTCTCATAAAAACATTTCATTATATAATAATGTTGTGTTATTAAATATTAACCGCCAAAATTTTATGTAGATCCAATGGTATCTATCAACTGCTCTGATCTAGCAACTGCTGTGCGAACTTACTCTCATCTCTGCAGCTATAATTTCAGCAGACTGCTAAAATTATTACTTCATTTTTGCTAAGCACATTCAATACATATAACTTACCTGCAACATTATTTGCTTTTTGACTTTAAGTACTACAGAGTACTATTATATGGTTGACGAACCATTTTAATTTAAAGGTAACGTAGTGTGTCGATAAAGTAACGCATAAAATTCATAAGTTTGTTATTAAGTGACATTTCTACAGCTTTCTAAACACTTTTATGATAACCACTAGTTAAATCACGTTTTTTTTATTCCCTGCTGCGACGTCAAGAGAACATCAGTATCAATATGAATATCAAGATTGACAACAATATATGATCTGCTTCCGTTTCCACTCACAAAATGAATTTTAATATGTTCATATTTCACATTTTTCTAGAATGTGTGGGCGAACTATTAATTTTGAAATGTTTAAGCACGCATTGTTGTTTATCGCAATAATTTCCAAGCGAACAATATATCATTTAATTACCATTTAATAACATTCATGAATACCTATATACGTTCGAAATTAATTTTATATTGAAGTACTCGTAACGTGAAGTTGTAACTGTATAAGTTTTATTCTCCTGCAAGACTGTAAAAAAATATTTGTTACACGAGAAGCACGTATATTTACAGCAAAATGCACGTTTTGTATTTATGCTTGATACTAGTTTTTGAGGTGATTATTGTCAGAACTCAAGTACCGCCAGGTAAGGCATCAAAAATCTAAACTATTACGAAATGCAGAATTACACGACTCTCTCTTTGATTACATACTGCTTAACTCTAACAATAATATAATAATTTGATAATATAATGATAACGAAGTTTTGATAATAGCTTGTTCTATTTGCGAATGGTGTTTAACCGGCTTTGTGTTTTGTAACTGTATGGCTTCGTACGAAATAGAAGAATAGAATAGAATAGAATAGAATAGAATAGAAGAATCAAATTTATTTACAAAAGGCAAATAATCTGATATGGACAAAAGTGGTTCAAGGAGACTTTAGAAAATCTAAGAAATAGCGCTTAGTAAGGAGCAGGACACTTTTTCATTTTTCATTTTAAGAGCAACCTCAAAAGATAGAGTTCTTGTTTTATTCAGTTGATGAGTATTTGCCTATATAAGTATATATTTATAAATATCGATAATATTATATATATATATATATATATATATATATATATATATATATATATATACATATATTTCTCTTTTTTTTGACTTGTTATATGCACATTTGCGTCAATCTATCTACCTATTTATCTATCACGCACTTAGATCAAAGCTGAATTAGAGGAAGTCACGGCACATCTGCTTCTACGTTAGCAACTGTTTGCAATTGGGTAACGTGACCCTATATCCACAAAACATGAACATCGTTCTAGACGTCCGGTGGAAGTGACTATCCTAGAAATGATCCGACGTTAGACGAAATCCATATATGGTTCTGAATGATCGACAAATCAACGTGCGCGAAATAGTTGAAGCCAAAGGCATATCGCAAAATACAGTGTGAAAAAAAGCTCGGCAACATGGGTGCCGCGTTAAGTTTCAGGAGAATAAACGCGGTGGTCGGCTCTGCTGCTACATTGACGTTTTTCCGAAAAATTGATACACTATTACACTCTGGAGACAAAGGAATAGACAAAACAATGTGTTTTTGAAAGCGAACAGTCTCTAAAGTAGACGAAAAGTCATCTACACCTATATTACTAGAAAATGGACAAACAATAATCGGAAAGGCGTCGTTATTGGACCGGCTGAGCGAAGAAATCTACAAGAAAACATCCATATTTGAAAATGAAAGAGATCCTGTTCCACCAAGACAATGCAAGAGGTGCACGCCTGCGCGTATCATCAGATACGCAGTTATTTACTCCCAGTCGTATTTTCTATTTTTTCCAGTTTTACTAACTATTGCCTTTTTGAAACTATTTCCCAAGTAACCTGGCATGGATTACATATATCTACAAAACCACTATCTGATTTCTAATCTTATCCCACGAGATTTTATAACTTTCAACGTTTTGTCTTTTGCAATGGCTTGGGTGCTTCCAGCTTCCAGCAATGTTCAGGGACTGTTCTAGTTCAGGTCGTGTTCTTCTCGTCGGTTTTTCTAGTATTGGTGGTGAGATGAGGCCCTACTAGACTTTGGTTCGATTTCGTCTTCCAAATTGTCATTTATTCGACTGTTCTTTAAATCCTCCGCGGTAAATATATCAACATTTGCATTTAATTTTTCTCTTTTAATGTATGCATCTAACTATGTCTCCCTCGCTTCCTTCAAGTTTTGTTTTGTAATCGAACGCTCAGTATACGGTCCTCTGGTATGTATTTCTCTCTACCTTTCATATTTGAAAGTATTTCCTTCTTTTTTAGATACGGCAAGAATTTTACAATAACTGGCCTGGCGTCTTTCCTTTTCCAACAGTACATATCGGCGGTGCTTACAATTTCTTTAAAGTACAAACTTAGAAAATATACTATCGTTTACACTTATTTTGTGCAGGTCCAAATACTATAATATTATTTTTTTCGGTTATTTTTCAAGATATTTGCATTTATCTTTTAATTGTTTTTATTTCCTCTTAACCCGTATGTAATACTAGAATCTAATATTCTTGAAATCCGTTATTTCTTGTTTTAATGTAATCGTTTGCTATTGTGTTACATCGACTATTATTTTAATTATTCTACTTTGAAATATACTTACGTCTTTACTCATAACATAAGACAAATGTGTCGGAATCCTAAGAAGTCACAGTAACCTTCTCTCTCTTTTTTTTCCTGACCTTACATTATTTTACTTGTAGTTTCACCCGATATTTAATTAAAGTGAATGTGTGTGTGTGAATGTAATTAAAGTGAGGTAAATATAAACGTTCTCTTCAATGACTAAACGTTCGTAATTTTAAAGTATAGCAGCGTGTATAAAATATCGTGCATCGTACAAAATACGGGTCGTCCCACTGAGAACTACATCGATCGATATATGAGAGAGTATGCATTGGAAAATTCTGAAAACTTGATAGTACACTGAAACCGATATGAACTATTAAACTAAGTTTCTTTTAACAATCTGAAACTTTCAGTTATACTTTGCAGAACAGTTGGCCGTATAAGGTAGTATTAGAGAGTATTAGAAAATTCATTTTTCGAAAACATTATACAGCGTGTCTCACAATTACGCTTAAACTTTCAAATTAAAAAGTATGAATTTTTCTTAACACAATTACCTATTTTTCTATTTCTTATTAAATGTCTCTTGCAAACAGCAAAAGAAATCATTACGCATGAGAAAGAAAATGCCGAGCGGTAAATGTATCCCATGTACTTGGTATCATTTCATTAAATTCTTCATAAATAACAAATAGAACGCAACAAGTCGATTGCCTAACAGTAGCGTCTTCTACGCCTTTCGGTTAAAGTAAAAGGAAGGTTTAAGGGTAGGGAAAAGAAGAAGAGGCCAGGAATCTTAGGCTTAATATAAGCAAGGAAATATTCGTGGATGCTATCCCAGTCGCGCGACGATCTTATAAACGGTGAATAAATTCCGGATTTCTGCGCCAGGACCCACCTAAACGAGAAGGCGCTACCCATGCCCTTACGAGCGGGAATCCGAGGTATGTAGCTAGAAAGTCGCTCAGCAATTCCTGAGTAGGTGTCAGTTCTGTACTCGATAAAGTAGTAGACTGGTAATTTAAAATTTTGGAGGATAATTGGTACGTCAAAAAAGGAAGAACACACGCAGTTTCGTCTACCCAACAAGATTTTGTTTGTTTACAGAAAAATTATGATACAGTATCTTACTTTTATACATCATTTCGTATTCTACCATATATAATAAATCAAGTAGATATGCCTAGCTTAAGGTTTTACACTAAATTTACTTTAATCTAACGAGTCGTCTGTAGTTAGAAGTATAATTCTGACTTATTTACTAAAATAAGTCAGAAGTTAATTGGAAAATTCACTAAAATCTAATTTTAAATTGTACAAATAAAATGTAATTGAAAAGGTAATAAGTCAATTTCAGATTTATTATAAACTGTAAAATTTTAACAATACTCACATCCACGTATTATCAAATTAAGAAATTATTTCTTTAAAAAATAAAAAAGCAACAGTACTACTTGAAATTTAAAAAAAATGAATAGAATATTTAAGTAATTGGTAGTAGTAAGAGTTATCTACTTAAAAAAAAAGAAATATATCTACTACGGTTTGTCCATTGGGTCGATACCAATGTTGCGAATTTACTTATCTGTTCATCGTACCGAGTAGAAAGGTCACACAGCCGGTAACTAAACGCTCTAGAAAGGTAATAATCTCGGTCGCCACAATTACAAGGCTCGATTAAGTCTACGAAAGATACACTCCGAAATCGCTACTTGGATATTATTTGCCCTCCAAGAGAACTTTTCGAACGAACATTTTCACAAATAAGGAAAAAGCTAAAAACATAGGCTTCCACGGCCGGAGTCTGTTGAAGGTTTCGGGTTCGAACCGTGTCATGTCGTTAAAATTACAAAAAAATCATCAATTTTTTTATTTTTATTTTTTTATTTTTTTAGTTTTAATTTTTTTTTACTTTTAATTTTTTTCTTAATTTTAACATGACGGTTCGAACCCGAAAAACCTTTAATTTCGAGGAAAAAGCTCATGTACATACCTAATACTGGAGTTATCACGCACGGAAAGCTAACGTTTTCACCACGTTGGGTCAGGCGAAGTTCTATACGCGAAGCTGTGATTAAGTTAAAAGAGCTGCAATATCCGATAATTAAAAAACTTGATGTAGCTAATTCGGACTGCGCGAAACGGGTTGCCTGTCTATGAATCATATAGTAAGCGCATCGGGTAATACAGAATGGCCATAGCAAATGCTCGTTACCGATGGCCGTTATCCGAAATAATCGTGCACATTATTGAAAACAAAAAACAATAAGATAATTTATGAAAACCCAAACATAATATAGAAAACAACTTACCGAATACACTTAGATGGTTGAAAACATACGGAAGTGAGACCTTCAACACTTCATCATCATTAGAGAGGACAGGAAAGCGAGTAAAATCATACCTTTTTTGCAGCGACTAGACAAACTCGTGTCTATTCGTCTCATAAGAAAGGATTCGTGTTACCTACTGGTTCCCCCGACAAAACACGAGTTTGTCTAGTCGCTGCAAAACAGGTATGATTTCACTTGCTTTTATCCTCTCTAATCATCATCATCATATCATAGCATACGTTTCTACAGTGGTCTCTTTTAGTCCTGTCCGTTGCTGCGTACATACCTGCTTATATTCAGAAAAAGATCATTCTATACCATGCGATGTAATATTCGCGTACTTAAAGTAGTCTTTGAATTTATATAACGGATCTTCCGCAACACTTATGTTAAACAGATGTGTTTTGTCATTTCTTTGCATCGATAATTGGAATGTAATTATCCTTAATAGTTTGTCTGCGGCAAATTCCGCAGCGTTTTGAAATTGCATTTGTTTTAGTTTTAAAGCAGGTGCTTCTGTAGCATCCAGTTGTAACATCGCTAATTTGATCTTTTCAAGATGTTAAAAGTATCAGAATGCATACGCATATGCAATCCCCATACAATAATATATAGGCTGTTCCGTTTGAAATAACAAAGTTAACAGCTAATTCCGGTATAACAGGAGGTGCTACGTTACTAAAAATATTTTAGTTGAATAGCACATGACGGTTTTAGTGTACTGCCAAGTTCTCAAAGTTTTCTAATGTAACATGGAAACAAAATATATAAATGAGCATAAGTAAATTGGCAACGGGATAAGTAATTTGTTTGTAACATATTACAAGTCCTTAATTTTAATTTTAGGGAGATGTTTTATGGTCCGCTTGTAAATTATTATAAAATTTTGTGGACTGATCTTTAAAAGACTATTTGCATCAAAATTAAATAGTTACACGGCATTCAATTTGTAGAGACTTTTGCCTTTCACACAGAAAAAAAATTGTTGCGAGAATTAACGCAATTGTAGCATTTTTGCTTGCAAATTACCAGACATATAGGGACGGTAACAATTTGTAAGTTGTTAGTATACAAGATTGTACTAACTCAAATGTCATAAAATTGTATCAAACGTAGTTGTACTTTATTCGCTATTCTAACATTTTCTTACTAATGAATGTTGTCAAATTAAACTTTCATATTTGCTGTTAAAGTAAGATCTGCAAAGAGCGAGAAAAATTGTTACAAACCTCTGTCAGCAATTTCAGCAATAGAAATTCTAACGGCATTGAAATAAAAGCACGCATTCTTTTGTTAGATTGTCGTAAATTAATTAACAATTGTATTTTGTTCGAATACAATTTACTTCACCTTACTAAACAAGAAAATACACATTTTAAAGAGAAAAATGTTGTCGAGATTCTTGTAATAATGTTCATGTACAGCTTACAATGTAATTGGCATTTATAGACAATTTCATATGCACAAAATTGTTATTTTCTCAGTACAGCCCTACCTATTGTTTTTACAATTATTGACACAAACTAAAATAAAGAATAAAATAAAGAATGGGTAACACAACGTTGTTTGAAAATTTCGAACAATATTATTTTTTTCCGTGCTTCTTGAATATTCTATTTTTTTTTTCTAATTCATCTGTTGTTGTAGCCGTAGGGTAATATTGTCCACGAGCATTAAGATTTGACTACATTAAAGATATACACACATGAACAAAATACAAAATGGACAGCCTATACTATACCACAATTAATTAGTTCCACATTTGATTGCGTATTTTTCACCGACATCTTTCTTCTGTCAGCAAGGTATAACTGAAATGATTGTAGGTGGTCTCCGCGTATACGGAAGTACTGAAATTTTTCAAGAAAGGTTTTATCATAAACGTAAGCCTTCAATAAATCCATATAGTAAAAACACAATCAATATTACGAGGAAAAATATATGGAATACATGATTCAGTATGCTGAATAATATGCTCCTTTTTTTAAATAAAAGTAATTTGCAGCTTACTAACTTACACGAAATTTCATTAGAAAAACCATTAAAATAACATTGTTTCTTAATTGAATTGTTTTTCTTATTACAGAACCTTGCACTCCGGGTCAGATAGTAAATGATAGATGCCGCACCTGTAACTGCCTATTAGACTCCAAATGGAGTTGTACGGCAGAGATCTGCAATGAACGTAAGTTTTCAAGATGGAGAGCTAAATTTAGTCATAGTAATACATCTACGACCTAACTAAAATTTTAATCTTCGTAAAGGTATAAAAAATTAAATTTCCTGAACAACGTAGGTTATTCATTTTAAAAGCAACAAAATATATGTCTTTATGAATGAAACACTTTAGAATAGAGTTTAGCTTTTGATTTTACTGAATACGTAGTTTTACTGCATTATTGAGGGCCTTTATAGATAAATACAACATTTATGATACAGCAAATTTATTTATCTGTTGAATGATTTTTAAATGTTACGTGCAAAGTTTATTCAATAATTATGTTCTTTCATAACGTTTATTGGCGATATCTGTAGTAATGTGCATTAATTCTAATTTGGCCATTACCTTTAAAATTTCGGTATCCGCATACTTGCCAAATGATATAGTAAAAATAAAATTAATGCATGTTAGAGTTGTAAACAACAAGAGTTTATTATCATATCTGTAAATAAATTATTCTCACACTATTTACCTATTGTTATTGTTTACTAGTAACAAAAATACAAGTTACTACTTAACTTTTATTTGTTGACGCACGTTATTACAAAACACGCTTTGCATCGAATCTATAATATCAAAGGCCTAACTGCTATATCTAAAGTTAGTAATTGGCGGGAAAGTACAATACAGTATTGCTAACCCTGACACAGACTTAGAGGAAGCAAAATAATAGATAACATCAACCATTGTAATATGCAGCCGTTATTCTTACTTTAGTGCTCGCTATATTACCCCACAAACTTTGCTTTCATTATTAATTTTATCATTATTAAATTTATAATTTGTTTATTATGTTCTAATATTTTTCTTTGTAAACAGTAGAAGATAATATTATTAATGGGGCAAGTACATCAGATACTTAACTATGCTAAAATTCATTTCAGAAGAAGACATTGAATGCAAACCAGGCGAACATTTCCAACAAGATTGCAACATGTGCATCTGCCACAAGAGCGGTCATTCGGCTATATGTACGAAAGTAACCTGCTAGCACAAGTGACTTTATGTTACAACTAGCATTTCCATTCACTACACTGCTTTAGGAAATTAACTAACCACGTAACTGATGTTGTATTTTATAGGCTTCGAAAATTTACTTAGTGTGGAGTACAAATTGCCTTATATTACAGTTTTACATTAGAAAAATAAATCCACGCTATATTAGTTTATGTTTATGTTCAACCTGTAATTCCCTTTCTTGCGATGGCTCAAGAAGATGTGCAAGGCTACTAAAACTTATCATAATCTCAGAAGTCTTTACATGTAAGTAGTTAATTGTTTCCCAACTGTAAATGATGACTCAAGAGTATATCGATCCAAAAAAAAAAAAAAATTGATCCTAGTGGGACTCGAACTCACAACACATAACTATATCCAATCAGGCACAAGCACACCGTTGAATAATAATGACAATGATAATGCACAAAATGAATTAGGATACTGCTACCGACCATCTACGGATCCACATTTTGCCGTTACATCAACGTACCTTTGTGGAGGATGGAAGCCGTTTGGTAAGTTACCTAAGATACCTAAGATTACCTAAATTGTCTAAATTTCCGCATAGAAGCTCTCGCTACTCATTTCTATAGAGGTTGCATGTAGAAACTTCGACAATTTATAGGACGAGGGCATCCATAATTAGAGTCATCCATACATGTTCTTACGTACTTCGTAATAGTATTGATTACAAATAAAAGAAGATACAACGTTTTTATTGTCTATAAAGGCGAAACAAATGCAGCGCAATGACAAACCGCGGAGTGAAGTTTAGGCTTCGCTGCTTTCCAACTCAAATCTTTACAACAAATTAAAGGAAATAGTTTATTCTATCAAGTGCGTACAATCTAATCTTAAAACTAGATACTTCACAAAAGTGCCTCCCACTCGACAAATATTAATTCCTGCCCAGTATACGTAGCTACTGTAACGTTTCACGAGGGAGAAAAACAGAGAAAACAGAAATTAATGATTTTTTCAAATTAATTAAATCGAAATAGGGTTCGGAACTGTCTCTAAAGCACTCTTCTTGCAAATTAAATTTTATTAGAAAAGATAAATGAAATGTTAGAAAATGGGACGAAAACTAAGTTGATACACCGAAGTTCTAACATATTAACGCCATGTTTATGTTGAAATAAAAACGTAGGCTTCCACGGACAGAGTCAATTGAAAGTAAACGTGTTTCTGGTTTAAATCGTATCACGTCGTTTTAATTAAAATAACAAAAAGCTCGTAACATATGGTGCTAATATTTAAGCGTCCAGAGCAACATAGCTTCTGCATCAGAAATATGTCAAGGACATTTTAAGGCTTAGCATTTGAAAGGTTAAAAATAGTCTTTCAAATGTTTCTCTGAGAGTTTTATATAACAATAACAATGTGATACAACTTTATAAATAAAAATTACACATGTATCCACTGTTCAAGTTACTTGTTAATTTATTTTATTTTAAGTTGCACAATGTCAGGTCCATAAGGTAGAAACTGCTTATACATTTATATTTAACTTTAAGGGAAAGGGCAGCTGATCACCACGCCGTACAACAGTACGCAACCTACCTTCACTTGTGTGTATGTATAATATAACAAATCAATTAGCAATAAATGTTATAAAGAAAATACAGTTCATTCTGTCCCAACATCCATATACCTACGTCTTTCAATTTATCTACACAACATCTAATAAAATCTTCCAAAACACAATATATTTCATCTAGTAAAATCTTCCAAAGCGCAATATATTTCAGTAAATTATCAAAACATGTTTTATCTTCTTTATCAGTTTAATTTGGAATATGCTATGAAAAACGCTAATGCCATGTGTTTACTGGCTTAGAGTATTACTAACGGTACCGATTCCATGTTTTCATATAATTCTAGCTAGTTCGTAGATCAGATTAATGAGTATCGGAATCAGAATGTTCAATTAGTACATGAGCAGAAGATACTTCTCTACCTGGGTAATTTAGAAAAAAGGTTTTGAAATAAAAGGTAATCGGAAACAAGCCTTGCAAAACTTATTATATTAACATGGATCTAACCCTCCTTTTGAACATAGTTGTTGTTTATAAAACACTTCTCATAATATGAGACATGTTTTCCAATGCCGTTGTTGCACGTATCTACATGTTACTGTAACAGCGAAGTTACTGCATCTTTCAGCTCATCATTTAGGAATTTAGCAATTTACACCTGCAACGCTTTTATTTATTACACATTCTCAATATTGACCATTTTCTTGTAATTCTACTTACTTAAAATTTTATCTTTAATTGTTTATTTTTATGGAAGATAGGCTTTTTGACAAATAAAAGTTGAAATAGATTTATTACAACGAGATGCTACTTAGATATTCCAGAAATGTCGCGATAAATAACATTGAACGATTAACGACTAATACTGATCCTAGCGCGTTTGTCGCGAAAGAAATGCGTTCTTTAAGTCTTTTGTTAATGTGCCCAGCATCGAGAATCAGCTTTAATTTGTTTTAACATGATGGAGATTCCGGTCGTTTATGCACCTCGTTTCTGGACGTTTCCTTCTCATGCTTTCCTTTACCCAACTTAGGAAATCACAATATAACTCTGCATGAGAGATACTACTTTCTGTAGGTAGCATAATCGATATTGAAACAACAGATTAGCCCAGGATTTGTTGCTTTTAACCTGACGGGTTTTCTTTGACTGAGATGAAGAATAATCTGTACTGTGTCGATTTGAGCATTTTTTCAGCCGTTGTTTCGGAAATTAGAAACATAATTCTTAAAATAGCTAATAAAATAACTGAATAATAAAATAAAGCCGATTGTAATGGTACTCCTAGTAAGTTATGTATAGAAGAAACATAGCCCATTTATTAATGTGTCGATTGGAGAAGGAATGTATTAAAATTCAAGACTTGTGTCGTGGTGCCAAATTATAAAAGTACAAAAAGACGGCGCAAAAAATTACTAACTAAATGAGCTATTGAGTTGCTTTTCGAAAATTATAGAAAAATTAAGGCAATGGAAAGAAAAACTGGTCTAAACATTTCACAAACTTTTAATTGCGAAAAATTGCTACCGATTTCGGGAATATCATATCTTCGAACAAAAGAAAATTATTCAAAATTGTCTTTTGCTTTAATAATAAACGGTCAACTGCGGATTTATTTTAAGCTTTTGGCAGCTTTAATCCTTAAATCCTATTCCAAAAGCTGAGAAAAATTGGAATTAGAGTAAATATTAGCGAGTGGTTTAGGTCATGGTGTTTGGATAAAGGAAATAAAAGAATAAATAAAATAGGTCGGCAACATATTTTCAGTCGAGTTCGGTGTATGTCGCGGGGTACTATAAAGTAGTGTTTTAAGGTCATTATTCCCTTTGGCTTTCATTGATAATCTACCTAATCATGGATAAGTCTCCTTATCCATGCTTAAACTGCTGAATCTTCCCCTACAAATTATTAGTAATTTAATGATTAAACGAAACGAACGACCAAAAGTCAATTATGAAGAGGCCTAGCTTACTGTATTTTTTAGGAGAATCGTAGCACTCCCTTATTCGATAGTAGAAAAATGGATAAGATTGACATACAACAAAATGTTAGTACTAGATTTCTTGGTAAAGTAAGCGTGCAATGCGAGCAATAGTAAAATTAATGAAAGAAAACGCAGCTGAACATGACCAAATTACTTCTAAAATGATAATACATCCAAGAACAGATGGATTAAAGGCATGAATAAAATTATTGAATAAAACGTGAATAGAATAATGCAGAGTAAGTTTCAATAAGAAGAATTGCGCAAAGGATACATGAAGATTAACACAAACAAGACAAAAGTGATGGCACTAGGAGAAGAGAAAGGTCAATATAAGTATAAAACTCCACCTAACAATGGATTGTTTAAGTACTAGCGAGTAAATTCAAGGCAACGGAGGAATGGAAGAAGAAATAAACAAAATCATAAACAACGTAGTCAAAGTGCACCATGTTCTCAAACAAGACACTTATTAGCACCAAAGCAATAAGTAACGGCACAAAAATGGGTGTATTTAAAGCAATACTTCGGCCGGTACTGACATATAAAAGCGAAAACTAGGTACCGAATATCAGTCTAAAAAGTTCCACATTACTGCTTTAATAGTATTTTTGAAGCCAGGCTTCTTGTGCAGCCATTCTTTATTACTCATAATAGAATGGTTTGACCAGCAGTGCAGCCTTACGTTTCTAAGGTCATATACATAGACTGTTAACATTTATTTGTATTAATATTGAAATTTGCAAACGTTTACGTTAACCTGCCCAGATCGGAAGCTGGCAGTACCTCATGCGAAGCGATCTCAAGCGTTGGTTTCGTTCAAAGATCGACTTGGAATCTTTCTCATTGAGAAACTTCATTGTATGCGTTTCTCGTTTTTAACATGTTTGTATGTAGTTTTGATGGTACTTGCATTTTATTTTAGGATGTACTACACCTGTGTGTTCCAAAGGCAATAAATTACTATTAGTCCAGCAGAATGTATATTCTGGCAAAGATTGAATCTATCCAATGTTTCCATCGCAGTCTTCTGTTCTGTATTAGATGCATAGCCCCAGTTTTGGTTGGCAACCTGCATATTTTTTACAATAACGAACTACCTAATTTATTTCTGCTTCTAATGCTGGGAGGATGTACATCGTATGGAATATGTAGAAACATATAAAATGTCAATAACGCAGATGTCGATATACGACTTTTTTATAAGAAGCATTGATGACGTTACCATATGTTGTGCAATTGAATAAACAAATATCTGTTTACACGAACTGTTTTAATAGTAAAGTTACGTCAAATTCCAAATACCTATTGAAGGCATAGCAACGAAAATATTTTATTGTTACTGTATAGCAATATAATGAAATAGAGGGCTTAAAAGAAAAAATGCCATCATATTCATGCAGTTTCAATGATATATTTTTGTAATAAAATATAAGCGAGGTTAAAATAATAATGAACATTATAAGTTAATATATAATATTCGTAACTCATACGCTGCAGGCTTATATCTACAAAAATAAGACTGATTTTTAACAAAACTTCACTGTACATAATATTGGACCAACTACATAATAATCTATGTGATACAGTTAGAGTGCTCAAGAGCTCAATTACGGAATAATACCCTAGTCTACAATTTTATAGAAATCCATATTCATTAATATTCAGAACAGGTTTTTTCGTATTCTGTTTCGTTTCATTCGCTATGTTGTTTCCCCATTCGAACATCTATACCCATCTATCCATTAATTCTGTTATATAAGGATATAACAGAATTAAATACGGGACTCATAAAAAAGATGCAGTGTGCGATTTGCGGCGGTTACAAAACACTTTCTGTCTAATAGGTCATGTATTGAACTTGAAAATAACTCGTTTACCTCGATTCAAAAGCTAAACCATAAAAACCAATAAAACACAAGGCATTATTTACGGCAATAATGACAGGCACAAACAAAGTATAAACAGTACATCTGTCGCCTGAATAATTTCTAATTCTCTCAGTATTGTAGTACGTGGACATCTTTTTATATAAAAGAGAAGTTGTATAGTATATGTAACCCGCCCCGTTCATTAATGCTGCGCTAATAAACCCAATACTCGGATCTCGCGAGCAGCTACATCAATGGGTACGCATTGGAAAATTCTGAAAATTTGGCAATTTACTAAAAGTTGAACTAAAATATTTTCAATGAGCTGGTACTTTCGGTTATATTGGAAATATCTACCAACTTTGTTATTGCAAAATAGAACATCCTATTATCTTACTACATTTTTGAAATGCTAATTCAATTTTAAGGTATGTTTGATAAAACAACTATATAGATAGATATTTCTAACTATAATTAAAATATTTACATTTTTTGAAAACTAGAAAGCAACGACATAAGCCAGATACCGTTCCCTCGAGCAGTTCTTGCCTTTCTGAATGATTGTCTGAGTAATTCTCAACGCCAAATGGAATGCGCTGAAGAACTTTGAGAAACTGCTCATGTAAGCGATTCCCAACAATAAACGATAAATGAAATTCGACAAATAACAAATGACAGACGAAAACACAATTCTAAGAATTTAACGTGATGAAAGATTTGACAACACTCCTACTTCTACATAATTATAACAAAATGAATACAAAACAGCTATACTACAGCTATAGTTTTCCAATATTTCGACCTCAACATGAGATGAGTTTTAGAATATCAATGGACTTGTTTACAAAAAGAATTAAGATATACGAATGTTTCGCGCTTGAAAAACATTTATCAATGATTTTTCTATCGTTTATAATTTCCACATTTGGAAGCGTAACCTTGTCGAGCAGGTGTAACTAAGGTAAATCGGTTTACAAACAGTTTGTTATTTTCGAGAACCGCATTGTTGTCATATTAATTTAGAAAATTACGGCTGCCTCATTTACATTTGTTTAAGTATTACGTATATACGTACATCTGCAATTATCCGGCATCTTACCCAATTGATCTATGCAAATTAGTTCATAATTTGCTTTGTAATTAAATAACAAACAGCAAATCTCGGACTGTAATAAGGGAATACCATTGAAAATAATAATCATCACTACTACGAACACGAGAATATCATTACTTTACAGAAGCTTTTTTCTGAATAAATAATGTAATAGCTTAGCGAAATCCCCTCCTTCGGCACCGCTCTATTGTGTATCAAAGTACTTATGCACAATGTAAACATATCTATGAATATATAAACGATGTTCTCAGCTGCTGTTCAGTAAATCATTTATTCTATCTAGGTGCAGATAAACACAGAAAGATGCGTACTTTATGTGTATTTTTGATAGTTGTAGTAGTTGCTGTTCTGATTGAAACTTCGACAGCAGGTAAGGAGTACTATAAAATATTGTTATTTATAATATTTATGTAAATCGTGTAGTAATATTCAGTAAAACATATAAATTAATTGTGTGTCATCAACATCCATTACTGCCCAATAATTATGCAACTTGATGAAATATTAGTGTGTTAGAAATATTTTCATCGATATTTAAATTCAATAGTAATATAAATTAATTACAATAAAACATCAACTATTAATTTTAACAATAATTTAATTAATTCAATGTTTCTTATGCAATGATTTATAAATCATCATTTATATGTGTAAACTGCAGCTGTTCGTTTTCGTAATGTACAGTCAAATTTCACCAAGTACATATTTGGGAGAGCTGCGGGAAGGATTTGGATAAATCCGACTCAAGCTCACGAGGCCCAAATTGACCCAAAATAAACATAAATTCAATTTTGCAAATTTCAAATTTAACATCTATTCTTATGAAATAAAAATGGTATCTATGTGATTTTCATTGGATAAAAGATATCATTATCATTATTATTATCAAATCTGGATGTGGTAAGTTACCATATCTAAATATAGTAACTTACCACACATTGATAAAAGAATACAATCTCAAGAGTACTGAAAAGACCTTGATTTACGTTTGAGTATATTTCGAATGATGTTATCCCAATATCTCATTTAACAAAACCTTAATGCCTAAAAAATAATGAATTCGTTGTATAACATGCATTTTGAACATTTGCATTTTTCATGAAAACCTACATCTGCCGTTGGCAGCATATACAAGGTAATAAGCAAATTATTGCTGTTTTAATTATTTTAAAATAATTAAGCTTCTGAAGTTCTCTGTGTTAACAATTTGCAGTTTAAGACGTAATATTCTAAATAAGAAATGTTTTAAAAAGCAGATGAGAATTTTTATCAGTAAGCATTAACGCATAAATTTAGTTTTTAATACAGCCAATAAAAAAAAATCGTTTTTAAATGGAGGTTTTCAAAACTTAATTTACTCGGTTAAAATGTTTGCCTTGATATTACAACAAAGTGCTGCTACCAACCAGGTATATGTACGTGTGGAATGTTTCAATATTTTGAAATATTACTTCGTTAAGTTTATTCCTTTAAACCAACAACTATGAACATATGGTTGTGGTTGCGTCAAGCATGTATACAGAATTATTCGCGTTATTCAACATAATAATAGTGATAATAATACTAATATATCTATATTAGTATTATATCATAATATCGATGATTAACAGTGTTAATCATCGATTTAAGGGTAAAGAAAAATATTATATATATTTACATATATAATATTTTTTATATAATAAAAATAATATATATATATATATATATATAACAAAAAAATTCTTATAAATAACGATATAAAATATGATGGCTAAATTATTTGTTTTTGGTAGTTTTATTTTTCGAACTGATAAGGAGCTATTGGCACTTTAAAATTATTTTTATAGTGAACAGGATGCCCCAAAGATACAAAACATTTTTTTAATGAAAAATTTTAAACTTGAAAATTTGAAATGCTTTCTATTTTGTGAAAATGTCATTTTAATGTGTAGATGATCAATATGTATTGCCTTTTTTTAGACCAAATTCATATCGAAGTCTACTAATTAATGTTCATGTCATACTTGCGAAAGATTCACTGATGTTCGCAAATCAAGATCAGGATCATTGTAAACTTTGAACATCAATAATTTGTTTAATATCTTTTATCTTCTGCCAACGGAAGATGTAGAATTTAATTGTGTTTTCTTAGAAAACGTAAATGTTCAAAACGCCTGTTATTCATTATTTTTACTCAGTATACTCAAACGTAAATTAAGAACTTTTCAGTACTCTTAAGATTGCACTCTTTTATCAACGTGTGGTAACTTACCACATCCAGATTTGATAAAACAAATGTTACAATAATGATAATGATATCTTTTATCCAATGAAAATCACATAGATAAAGGCTAAAGTTTTTTACACAATATGTAGGTAACAATAATCTTTATTTGTAGTATATTGTTATAAGACATTTTCTAGTTAATAAAATATTCATAAACATCTACTTCTTTTATTTAATTAAACAATTTATATTTGTGCGAAATACTATTTTTATTTCATAAAAATAAATATTAAAAGGTCCAAATGGTATTACAAAGTACAGAGTTGAGAAGTTTTTCGATAAATTTTCAAATCTCCGTTCATAGGTTAAGTTGATTAAGTATCGTTGGTATAATAAAGATCATTTGAAATCCATGGGAACGATGTAAATATGTCTTGAAATTATGTTGGTTATCATAAGGATAACACCGTTATTTTTTGCATTCGAACAACAGAACACTTGTCTGAATTTGAAGTAACAGAGACGTTTTCATATAGAGAAATTTGATTCTCATTTACGTTAGTAATTTTGATTTCTTGCAACACAAGTTGTTTAAAGGACTCTTCCTTTTTTACGAAAACCCTTCTTGAAACAAGGATGAAAACTTAATCTAGGGGAGGTTGAAAAGAATAAATGATTAACACTGTTTTCCTTTGCGATTAAAAGGAATTGACAAGATAAACCTGTCAACTTGGAACGCTTTCCAACAAAAACAAACAATATCATTTTACAGCACATTACGTAAACGGGCAACTGCGATTTTTAATTTAGACAGTTTAAATCATTGCACAAGAAAGTTCACTTAATTAAATTATTGTTAAATAATAACAGCTCTATTCAGACTCTAGATTTACCAGTAGCCTATTTAACCTTAACTTTTTCCCCTTTTCCCTTTTTCAAATGTGATCTAATTGAAAGCGATAGATTGAATAAATATTTAGTAATTGATGAATTTACATTGTTTTAATACACAACGTGCATGGATGAGTGATGGCTTCCTTCCTGGGCAATTTAGAAAAAAGAATTTCAAATAGAAAGCTAACTATTAGTTCAGTTTTACTGCCATAAAGATGATAGTTTAGCTATCGAAGGGTGCGTCCAGTGTTATTGATTGTAGAAAATAAAGGGGCGCCTAATAACATTTCTAGTTCATAACTAGGTTGTAATAAATAAAAAACGAAAATAAAAGTGTGCAAATCGTTAATTTCTGTATATTTTCACTACAAAAGTTACAAGATTTTTTTTTAACGAACACTATAATGTAATTGCGTTTTGGGTACATCACTTTAAGTCACGTCAACTTTCTACAATATTTCCGTTGCCTATTTATCTTCGTGTCTGAGATAATTTGAAATTTTTACAAATTTCCTTATCAGCTAAGAGAATTATGAGTTTCAAATGAACGGGTATTCCAAAAACACAGACATCATTCAATACGAGTATATTTTTAACGACGCCTTGCTCATAGTTGTTTCTTGATAGAGGACCTAGGAGTTTATTTGATTTTTACACACATAGGCTTTATCGCACTAGTAGAACACGTTATGAATATTACATAACAAAAAGCAAAAACAAAATAATGTAGTGTATCTGTGTAAGCTCTGCTACGCCAAACACCGAGTGAAGGTTCAGACATAATGTATTGTCCTGCTTCTCAGCTTTATCCTTTATCCGTTATGTTCAAATAACGGGAAACACCAAGCAAAAAGCTGCCTATACATATGTATATTTAAACTAAAACTAATAGTAATTATAGAAGCATATTAAAAATATATCATTAGAGAAACTTAAACTACAAAATTAAAGCGTCAAAGTATATTTAGATGTTAAGGAAGAACTATTTTTATGGAATATGTGTATGTATATGTATATACACCCACAAAGTACAATGCCGTAAATACTTGAAAGAAATACTATTGTACAACGTACAAATACCTATATCAAAAGCTTTTCTCGTGCAGTATGGAATGGTGGTATGAAAAGTTTAAACCTTCAGAACAATTCCGTCATCCGCTCTTGATCAGAAAAACGTATTTCACCAAGCGGAATTGTTCCTTTTCATGGCTTCTAGTCAGCATGTCTATGACATTTTTTATCAAACACATACAAAAATCCACTGCGATGCTACAGTTCCATAGAATTGAGATACGGCAATAAAAAACCTGTGTAATTCAAACGACGAATCTCATTTCCTAAAACCAAAAGAAATATTGAAGAAAGATTCTTTTAAATGAGAAAAAAAAAATACCTTAAAATAAATATTTTTGGATAGTTGGCGTGTTAAGCGAAGGTTTTCATTTTTTTATCTAATTATATCCGAAAATGTATTCTGTTGACATTTTTAGTTCCTTTTGGTTACATTTGTTTGTACGAAGCAAAGCAGTGTTGGTGAATCCTTACACCCAATTTCCTTCAAACCCATTATCTTTCTTCGTGTTATACATATCTGAATTAAGAATATTTAACATGGATAACATTATATGAATAGAATTGAATAAAAATTAAGATTATTGAATCTAAAAGCATTTTAATTTTTTAGCAATTATCTAACGCAATCCCTATGCGACAATAATGTTAAAAATGTACTTGATATTCTTGTGTTCAAATAAGGAACTTCGTAACTGCTCACTGTAGCTCCTCAATGAGAACTGTACTCCCATGTCCCTGCTTTAAAGACTTAGCTCGAAAATTTCTTTATATTTTGATTAACTCTATAATTTTGTCGTACGACAATGACGAAACTATTTCATCATTCAATAAAATAAATTTCGAAATAGTTCTTATTGTCGAAACTTGTTTATCCTATCTCATTTTGTTTTCTAAATCAGATCCAAACTTTATTATCTGAACAAAATCAAATAACATCCTCGCTGTTTTCAATATCCATCAAAAATATCTATCGCTTCCAGGGAAATTGTCAGGCACGGTAAGACCATGCTTAATATTGCAATTTAATTAACGCGGGAGTAGCACAGTGTTCACCGGTATACATACATATCCGATACAAAGAAAGATAGTGAGTCCGGGTGATATGGTAGGGAAGAGGTCACTAATACTACTTCATTTCGCGTAAAACTAACTATCAATGTCAACAGAGTACGCTTTCAGACGTGAGTAAACATCTTCGAATAATTATTATAACATTATCATATGTCAAATATAATTTTAAGATAATCTTTACAAAACCTGCCCTAAGTTTTTCGTCATGATCCCAAATAACACTGGCCAACAAATTTCAACTTTTGATTTTGCCATAAAATAATTTATACTAATTTCAATAGAAAACATATAAACATTTATTTTAATAAAAGGTAGAAGGTCAAGTTAGCTCGATTTTTTTTATATTTCAATGAAAAGGTTTTTTTTAGATTAGATTTAATGTATATTTCAAATTGTTATAATTAGAAATGTGAATGTTGCTAACAGAACAGGATTCCATTTTCCCTGATACCGTTCTTCCATTCCCATGATGTCTTGGTGGAAGCTCTCACCGCGTTCATTGCTAACGTCGCCCATATTTTCCGGACAAAAATCCAAATGAGAATATAGAATGTTCACTTTAACGGACATATTACAGCCAGCAGCGTGAAACGCTTGTAACATATCCATTACTAAGTTTTATAGTTGTCAGCTTTTTGTTTCGCAAGAAGTTGTGAAAATTTGTACCATGGAGAGCCAAGTTGTTTTTTTCTCCGCTGTTACTTTGGTTTCAAAGATTTCATAATTTACTGTTTTACCTTCTATCAGTTTTCCTTGTGTTAATGTTGGAAACTTTTCGCGAAGGTATTTGAAACCTTCACCATCGAAATCCAGTGCCTTTACAAAGTTTTTCATGGGCCCAAGTTTCACGTGGACAGGTGGTATTATGATCTTTGCTTTTTCTACTAGAGGCTGATATTGTACATTGTCTTTTCCTGGTATAAACTGTTGTCGTGGTGGCCACTCTTGCTTATGGTAATGTTTTTTCCTGTCACGACTGTCCCAAAGACATAAAAATTTGGTGTATTTGGTGTAACCAGATTGCATACCCAAAATAATTGCAATTGCTTTAAAATCTGCACAAATATTCCAGGAATAGTCTTCGTACTTTATCTTTCCTAATAAAATTTTCAGATTTTTGTAAGTTTCTTTCATAGAAACAGTATGACCTATCGGAATAGAAGGATAATGGTTTCCATTATGCAACAAAACCGCTTTTAAGCTGGTCTTTGATGAGTCTGTGAATAATCTCCAAGAACTGGTATCGTGATGTATTCCAAAAGCTTCAGAAAGTCTATAACCATTATTACAGCAGACCAGATTACCGGCCATACTATAAAAATCAACAAAATTTTCATGTCTGCTGCGAAAACCTGCATTTTTACTTTATATCTGCTGTTCAATTTCATCAGTCACTAACTTAGGGTAAAAACCTTGTTGGTCAGTGTAATTTGTGATAACTGGTTATTAACGAATTCTGTTACCAATTTCCATTGCTAAAGCAACTAACTATAGTTTAACCTTCTAAAGCTAAAAAAGTATTTGTTATTTCGAGAAACACAGAGAAAGATGGTTAACAGCAGTAGAGAAAACAAAGTTTATAATTAGTAACATTACAACTATTATAAGCAGCACAATTATTATGATAAATAGCAACATATGGATGGATACTGGCTATTAGATAGCAAATCCCTGCCTGCCGCAATACTATTTGTAATATCCATTTATTTTAATTTGTAATTACATACTTCCATATTATTTTCAGCGGAATGTACTCCAGGAGATACAAAGCAAGAAGATTGCAATAGTTGCCACTGCACATCAACAGGAATATGGGGCTGCACTAAAAAAGTATGCGTTGGAAAAAGAGGTGAGTAATTTCAAATCATTAAATACTTTAATTGCCACGCGAAGGTAACATACCTCTCATTTGTTTCGTTTCATCACAAGTAGAAAGACCCTGATTTGGACAAATCCAAGGTTGAAGATCAAAACAAAAATTAGTATTGCGAAAATAAATTTCCTTGTTCTGTTTTGATATAGATCCGATAAAATCATCAACCAATTACCACAATTTTCAACCAATTACCACACACACAATTACCTCAAATTCATTTTTTTTTTGACTTATAATACTATTGCGACATGTTGAAAAGTTTTGGAGGTCCTGTAATCTACTGTAACTTCTCACCGTTCATAATTTTAGATGCTTTAGCTAATGGGAAAGCCCCTCTCAAATGATAGCAAATACTTTTAACACTTAACAATGGTTAGACGTTTATATTCTACTAATTATGTGAGCATTTCCTAACTATATACGATATAATGTTTTATTATTTATTTCAGCCACAAGGTGCACTCCTGGAGAAACGTTCAAACAAGATTGTAACACCTGCGTCTGTTCTCAGGATGGCCAAACTGCTGCCTGTACATTGAAGCTGTGCGTGTAAATTTAATCCAAATTTCTTTCGCAATTTTTAAATAATATATTCTTAAATAATATAATAAATCATGTAAAATAAGTTCGAGTTTATTATAATATCTATACCCTTGGTAGCGTTTGTGCAAAGTTGAAAAAAAAAACAATACAAAACAGTAACTGGCTCACGCTATAAAAGAGAAATAAAGCAATATGCAAATGTGTACAAATGTCAAAAGAGAAATTGGATATGCAGTTTCTAAGGACCGTGTACATTCGATGATTTCAATCAGAAACAGGCTTAATTAATTGAACCACTGCCGAACATCTATCTTTGATGAAGAGCGGCGAGGTCGTTTAAATAATCATGGGCTAAAGTTCATGATCTTATATTAGCAGACCACAGAGTGAATATTTATGAACATAGTAAACATCTCCGTCGCGAGAAATTGAGTATGACATCAATTCGATCGATTGATTAAAAAGAGAAGCCCGTGATAATTTTAAAGCATTATTTGGACATGTTTAAGAGTAATATGAGTGAATCTAACAGCGTTGTATGGCCGTAGGTAAGATATAGATAGATCGCTACTTATCAAAAGCTCAATCGGCAAAATAGGTTTCTTCTTGGCGAACATGTACCAATGAAAGCGAAAACGGTTCCATCTGCCGAAGAAGTTATGGTAAGAATTATTTAGGATTCGCAAGGCAAAACCTTAATTTTTGAAACAACTTGCAAATAAGAAGTACTCCCTAAATAGACAATTTGAATCAACTGCAACTTTCCAAATGTTATTAGAAACTTAGCCCGCCTTCTCCTATGTTTTTGGATCTTGCTCAGCCTCGTCTTTCATAAATGAATTTTTACTTAATAGATGTCTGTTTCCCTTTTTCACACACAGTTTTCGAAATTAATGAAAAAGACGTCGCAATTGTTTATATTATCTCTTTGCTGTAATTTCAATCGATTTTTAATGTTTGTGTAGTCTGATATATACAATTTTATTCTTACAATGTTTGTCTTACATATGACTTAATGTATGGTGACTCTGATGCAAAAAATTTTTTAGTTGAAACACAATCGAAGGTGCTATTTCATTAACAAGTTTAATACCTATAAGTATTATATTATGAACATATATTTATCACAATGTTTTCTAAGCAATACTTTAACATATTTATTAGAATTTATTTTTAAATAAATTAAAAAATTCTTTTCTTACCTATACATCAAAAAATAGGTTTGCCTGCCGTAAAGAATTACAGTAACAGGAGAAAAAGAGAAAAAATATTCTAAATATTTTGACTTTAAAGAATTTCTTAATGCACTCGTACAAATTCTAAAAATTTAAGTTATCAATTTTTTGGATCAATTAGGATACAATTATAATACAATAATTAGGATACAAAAATTAGGATATAATTATGCATAGGTAACTGTACCTATGCATTGTAGCTGGCTTAAGGATGTACTCTAAATAACACGAAACCAGCCGTCCAAATTATTAAACATCGAATTTTGTGATAAAAAGCTTTTCTTTTTTATTGCTTCTTCAATTTCAATTCAAATAAATGATCACTTGAGATAGCACTATGCTGATTTACTTCAGCGATCTGACGCTGAACTAAAGAGAAAACGGTTGCACCTAGCGAAGAAAAAAATTGTTTTCATGATAATATCCCGGATCATTGATCGACAACTGCGACAACAAAACTGCTCCGGTTACGGTACGAATTGGTGCCCCGTTCACCATAGTCGCCAGATTTGACTTCTGTGACTTCTTTCTTTTTGCAAACTTGAAAAATGATTTAGTTTATTTCGAGGGCGTAAAAAAGTTGCAACATCACTATGCTGAGCGTATAGATTACATCGAGAAATAAAAATTTAAATGCAAACAGTATTTATAACACCGACATTGTATTATTGCATATTTGCTTAGAAAGTTTTTGAAAATTTTTGGCAAATGGACGAGTACATTAGCCTGCATTATTATACAATGTTTTTAGCAAGGTACAGAACTATGCAATATCTCAAAAACCAACGATAATTTTATAAGATACATTGAATAATATTCAATATATATTATATTATATACAGTCTTATTCGGATATAGTACGAAAAAAAAATTAGGTGAAAGAAACGCATGAGTAATGCCTAAATACAAAATATTATGGTTCTATGTGCACGTAGTAACGAGAAAATGATTTTTCTTTATTCGAGTCCGATTCTGTCTTAGTTAACATATGGGAATCACCGGCAGTCGCTGAAGCAGCGTTCGGATATCCATTTAGTATGCACATAGCATTCACCGTCATTACACGCAATTGCAATGGCATCCTATACGAATATCGAATACACCGATATGATTTTGATTTATGGCGAAACAGGACAAAATAGTCTTGCGGCAGAAAATTTGTACGCGGAACGGTTTCCCAATCGGCGGCATCCATCATCCGAGACAATTGTGAGAACCGTGTATCGACTTCGAGAAACAGGACCAGTAATTCCACGTTTCGAAGGTCGTGGCCGTCATATATCACGTAGAGTTCAGCAAGCAGAAGAGCATATTTTAAACATCGTTGAGGCGGAAGCAGGCATAAGTACTACAACTTTAGCCCAGCAAGTAAATGTGTCCCAAACGACGGTGCATCGAATTTTGAAAAATAATTTACTTCATCCGTATCACATCCAGCGCGTGCAAAGATTAACGGAATTAGATTATCCTCGCCGTCTTGCCTTCTGTGAATGCAGCTCAACGCATTCGCGAAGACATGGTAAATTTTACTCGTGTGCATAATAACTTTCGTCGCCGAATTGATGCCTGTATTAGAGCTCACGGTGGACATTTCGAACATTTTTTACATTAATAAATTATTTTGTCCTGTTTCGCCTAGATCGGTCCTTGTTAGGACCACCACAAATTTCATAAAAAGAAAAAGAATGTATAACTACAAATAACTCAAAACCCGACATTTCGGATGCATTAACTTTAAACATTAAGAACGCAAATCATATGGTTATCGGCATATTCAATGTAAACACATAAACACTTCGACATCAGCTGTACGACAGACTAATGCATTTCAATAGACTATTCACTATTCATAGCATCTACAATGCTTTATCGCTTTTTATTTGCATCTGGGTTAACTTTGATTCATCAGCGGTATTTGTATAATATAGGAGAAACAAAGATATGGACCGGCTTTACCTGCATTTTGGGCCCTAAAATTTGAAAAAAATGTATATGTTACAAATAAATTTCTTTTTAAATTTTCAGTAACACATTGATAGGTAGTCTTCAGATTTCGGTAGCTTACGTGCTATTTACAGGTAACCCTGTATATATACATATACATAATATATATTGAAAATACAAATAAAGAATTGTAGAATTAAAAATACATTTATATATACGTTCTCAAATAATTTAAGTTAAATTATTTAATTGGGATTTCTCTGAATTAACTTTAATAAATTGTGCAGCGAAATTTGATGTTTGTTTGTCTGCATATGCATAAATGTTTTTATAGCGATAGCAACATAAATAGATAGGAATTAGTTTCCCCGCATCGGATTAAATTGCACGAAACACATCTAATATTGCGTTCTTCACTTTTCGTTTTACGACTATTTTAAAATTTCTTCATTAATCTTCGTCTTTATAAACTCAGGAGTTAACGTTGATATAGAGAGCACTTATGTATGTAATTGACAACATAAATTATTTATGTACGATAAAAATGTTGTTTTTCGTGTTTTTAGAGGCAGCTATCCTTTCGCTTATACTACCTATGCAAGTACACTCTGCCAAAAAAGTATCGCATAATTTAGTTTTGAATCATAAAAGTATCGCATAATCTTTGTTTGTAGCATAAAGTTGTAAATATACTTTAATGCGCTCTAAAATATAATTTCCATGATTGTTTAAATAAAATACAGGCCAAATAAAAACAAGAACTCATACTTGAGATTTTTATTAAAACAAGAAATTATAATTTTGGAAAGAAAAACGTCATAACAGTAGCTTTTAATACTGAGTATTGCCACCTCTGGCTCTTATGACCGCTCGAATACGGTTCGGCAGAGATTCGATTAACCTCCGTATATAAGCCTGATCCAAATTCTCCCACTCGTCACGGAGAGCATTTTCTAGTCCATGCAGGTCCGCTCGGGCAACATTTTAGGTTCGTATCCGTCTGTGAAGGAGGTCGCACACGTGCTCAATAGGGTTCATGTCCGGACTTACCGCAGGCCAATCTAAAACTGGAATACCAACACCGTTAAGGTATTCCTGGACGATTATTGCAACATGCGGTCGTGCATTATCGTGCATTAACATGAATTCGTTTCCTATAATTGGCGCATATGGTACTACATGTTCTTCTAAATATATTGTGTATTTCAAATTAAATATTTGAATTCAAGATTTTGCAGAAAGCCTAATCTTTTATTTAAATAATATATTTTTCATATGTATATTGCATTTTTGTTCCCTTGCGGTAATACCAAAGCACCAATCGAAAGCGAACTCTGATCCTTAGACCCGTAACTGTCTGTCGCTGACAAACTTTTCTTGGACAAATATTTATATCCACTCGTAACTGTAACATTCATTACATATTCTACGATTACATGATTTCATATTTGAAGCACATTCCCGTCTAGCAAGGATAGTAATAGTGATTAACTGAGCAAAATAGACCGATATACGTGCATTAAAATTTATTACGTCTGCGCAAGGTTGCTACGAAATCAATCGCGGAATAAGTACTATCATTATCACTTTTAAAGATTCTCGTATATCCATTCACTGAGGCAACAATTCCAAGTGATTTAAACGGTAGAAATTGCATATTTCCAACTACCTTTTGTCAAGATTCAAATCACCGTACAACAAAACAAATTCGAATGAACTGCCAGAAAGAATTATGGAAAACTCCTCTAAAATTCATGAATATCACCAGAAAATAGTAAGTACCTTGCAATTTAACATAATTCACTAGCTTTTTAAATAGAACACATCAAAGAATGTCTAAAAACAATAACAAAAAAAATGATGCTAGAAAATAGCTTCCCTATGGTATTGATGGAATTATTCACAGCAAACGCAACACAAGTATAAAAAAATATATTCTACACACGGATATGTTTTTGTGTACCCGGCGTTATCAGCGTGGTTCCGAGAGTACTTTTTTTCAACTCTGTGTCGCTGTTGCCACCCTTTTATTGTTTATGCGTTTACAGTACGTATGCGTCTAATTTACATACATACTATAAACAAGCCTATCGAAGTATTCAAATGTGAGGTTTTCCAAAACGATACTTGCTGCTCAAAGAACGGTTTGTGGGGCTACTTTCCAAACGACAAGTATGCGTCTCCTGGCACTAGTAGACTCCTACTAGACCCCACTAGACTAGTAGATAGTTTTGAAATGTTGTGACATTAACTGTGAGGTAACAATGACACAGGGTAAAGATAAGAAAATATTCTCGGAACTACGCTGATGACACTGGATAGACAGAAACATGTCCGTGACCAGTGTATTTTTTCTATCCTTTTGTTCGTTTGCCGTGAATAATTCCATTAATGGCATGAGGAAGCTATTTTAGCTTTTTTTTTGTTTTTAGATATTTTTGTTAAATCAAGACATATGCTCAGCATTTGTGTTGGTTGTTCTTCAAACAAATTACTTTTAGGTCAACAACAAAATTCGCGTCACTCAACTAAGGCATATTGTGTTCTATAAAGATAACATTCTTTATTTAAGACAACACACATTCAGATTTGCACGATCGGCGTCTCTTTTCCGTTTTCAAAAAATACTAATTTCCTTACGCACACGGATCCGTTTTTGATTCTAGACATACGTTTCTTTGCTTGCTAATCTGATGTAGGTTGGTTATCTGATCATCATTCTGATGTAGGTTGGTTAGACGACGTTCATTCTAAAATTGATCCGATCCAAAAGATTCGATCAATCGTATGCTGTTGTTTTAAACCATAATGATTGTTGAAAATATTTAACAAAGTTGGTTAAATCAATCAATTTTCGGTTGGTTCCATCATTCTTTTTTTTTTCTCAGTGTACAAAACTTTCAAGACTTACCGTGTGATTGCGACTTCATGAAAATACTATCCGATGAGGTAAAATTTTTAGTACTGTCTTGTAATTCATTTAAAAAAAATCACAGAAAAAAAGAATTATATATATATCAATTATATATATATATATATATAATACAAGAAAAAATGTGAAATAAGATAGTAGAGGTGATAAAACAACAAACGACAAACTGAATTTGACAAACAACGAATGCAAACAGCAAACCCATTATCCTAGGACTTTATCTCGCTAAAAGGCGTGAGCGTAAATGGGCGCAAACTATTAAAAAACGATAATACTTCATAATACCCAATATTTCGATCTCAACATGAGATAGACTTTAAAGTATCAGTGAGCTTATGAAATACTTGACAAAATCGTACAAAAAGAAATGAAAGTATACGAATATTCCGCAGTTAAAAAATCTCACTGTCAATCGGCGTGCTGCATACCCATACAAAGATTTTGCTATCGCTTAAAGTTCCCCTGTTTTTTTTTCAAGTACCGCATTGTTGTCAAATTAATTCAGTGAATGGTTATGTATATAAATTATTATGCAAGCACAATTGCAATTATCAGGCATCTCGTCCAATTGATCTATGTAAACTAGTTCATAATTTGCTTTATTATTGTTTATAGTTACATAACGAACAGTAAGTCCCAAAATATACTAAGGGAATACCATTAAAAATGATAACCATCATTATCGTGAACACGAAAATATCATTGCTTTGCAGAAGCTCTTTTTTTGCAATAGGCAATTTAATAACTTTACGGAGCCCCCTCCTTCAACACCGCTGTATTATGAATCAAAATATTAATACATAATGTAAAGAAACCTACGAGTATATAAACGATATTTTCTGGTGTTGTTCAGTAAATTATTTGTTCTATCCGAGCACAGATAATCGTATAAAGATGCGCACTCTATGTGTATTTTTAATAATTGTAGTCGTCGTTGTTCTAATTGAAAATTCAACAGCAGGTAAGAAACAATTTCAAATTCAAATAAATGTTTCTATAAATTATGGAACTTGGAAGTTCTAGAATAGGTAGTATTACACATTACTTTAAATTGTTTTCACTTACCAAGCACTTTCGGTTAAACCGAAAGTTAACAGTTGACTTTAGGGGTACTAATTGAGCTACCAAGTTATTTACATGTATTTTATTTAAAGTAAGTTTGGTTCAACGGAGAGTGTTGCGTAAGCAAAAAGTTTCAAATGAATAGTTCCTCCAATTCCAAAATTTCAGAGTTTCCTTCGTAATAACATGATTAAAACTTCTAACTAGTTTCACTACATAGAAATCTGTAAGTAATATTTCATATAATATATAAATTAATCTTGTACGCTGTATCTATAATTGGGCAATAATTATGCAATGAAATTATAATTTCATACAAACGGATCCGTTGGTATATTAGAAAGACCTTCATCAATATTTAGATTCTCCAGCAGTATAAATTAATTGTAAATTATCGTTTATTTTCGTGTAAGCTAAAAGCTACAGTTGTCTTTCGACGTATATTGCAATAAAATGAATGGATAAACTAAAAAATATTATTCCGGAAATAAAAATGATTACACACAGACGTACAAAAAGCTTTGTACATATATGCGGTTCACATAGAATAAAATATTATCATTATTAAAAAAAAATTGCTTTATCCGGACGTGGTTTACCATATATTGATAAAATAATACAACATCAAGACTACTCAAATTTCATGGATTACGTTCGAACATACTTCGAACAAGGAAATTCCAGTATTTTATTTGATTAAACGTTAAAATTAAAAAAAATCGCAAATTCATAATTTAATAAGCAGTCGATTCTATGGAATTACTTGAGGTAACCAAAGCTATGTACAAACTTAATCATCACATGATTTGCACCGCTCGTTAAAAAGAAAATTGTCTAAATATTTTCTTTTTATAATACTTTAAAAATCACAGCGTACCTGTATAGAGGATAATTCATTTTCGATCTTCTTCTAGGGAATCAACCATCAACTTTCTTATTTTACCATTAGACATCGTCAAAAAATGCATTTTTTTTCTTTTTTCAACCATGTATGACATATTTTCATTCTTCTGTTTCAATAGGACAGGAAGACAAAATTATATAACTATAAATTTCAAACTTCCGAACATTTCAATTGTCAATTTGAGAAAAAGTACGAGTGTACTTGTTAAGTCCACAAAGCATGGATATTGAGTAGGACAGCCAAAAAACAAGATAATCACTCAATTCTTCAGATTGTAAGTTTTCGTAATTAGTTTATTACTTCATCGGAAAACACTGCTAGCTAGATTTATCATTTAAGACAATTGAAAAATACGAAGAGAACAAATTTTATGTGACTACACACGTGCGGCAATAGTGCGCACCCGTCTGAATCGGAAGGTTATGTAGAACGGTTGAAAACCAAAAATGTTACTGGGAATAAGATAAACTAGACTGCTAGAAGACAAATATGGGTATTCAAAAGAAGCCACCGAATCGGGAAGGAGTCTAACAAACAAATGTCAAGTACCAGTAAGTGTGTTGATCCGCACGGGACGGATATTGGATGAGGCAACCAGGAAGAAAATTGTAACAATTGTAAACAAACTACAATGTGCACTGCAATTACTTACAAGTCCGTCAGTAAGGAAACAGAAAACAAGACATTACTGTTAAGCACGTTATAACATTCTAAAAATTTATTCATTTAAAAACAATTTAAAAAGATATTTTCGCTAGAAAATATCGCTGCAAAAGCGCACAAAAGAACTCAATCGAGAAGTAGATACAAGAAAACTTACAGAACATACAGTAACGTTCAAAATGAATCCCCCAACAAGGAAAAAGAAGCATAGCTCTATGTCGGTTGGTTCCTCTGATTCTAGTTTCTTAACTTTTCTGCATTAAGTTTTAATTCGGTTGTTTCGAACGCTTTCTACCGCGCTCTGAACGCTATCTGGTCGTACAAATTTTGTTCTCTTCGTAATTTCATATTTGAAATTGTGTTTAAATGATATTCGATAATTCTTAAATTATCGCATGTAATGTTTATGTACATACTGTACATAATTCGATTAAGCTAAATAGCTAACTAGCTGCATATAAATGCCCAATCTTAATATTAATCTAATATTTCACAACCGTACTTTTCAATTATAAGAGAAAACGATAGCAAAAAGGCCATTATTAACTACTGCAAACAATTGCTACTGCTTATTGGATTTCCGGAAAATGGATCATTTTTTTTTATTAACCGACGAAGTATTTACCGATTGGAGAATTAACCGCCGCGCAGTTCATCGAAAAGGTAATTCGCCGATTATGCGGTTATGCTTTATTAAACACTAACGCTAACATTCTCCACTGCAAGAAGTCTCCATCTGTTGGCTTCATCTGCTCATAGAACTTTTAAATCATTCATCAAGTGAACAGTTCAATTCCGATTTTATATGCTCTATTTCGGACAAGACAAAGGGCACATATGTTAAGCTAAACAAATAAAACACCTTCAGATGTTTCTCCACCAACAATTAAAACAATTATGGTCGATCTTGAACCTGCCATGATTAGTGCTGTATGTCACTGATTTGCAAGGGCTAGGCATCGGATGTGTTTCTTCTATTTGTCGCAATGCACATTCCAAAAAATTCAGTCAGAGAATCTTCAAAGAAAGTACGAAACTGAGGCCGAATTCTCAATGAAAATGCAATTATTGTCTGCGTTGCCTTTTGTTCAAATAGACAATATGGAAGTGGCATTTGAAACGCTCATCGATGGTGATATGCCTCAAGAAGACGTGATTGATTATTTTAAGGACTGCTGCATAGATCTCCCTCAACGATGTTTGGGACACCGTATGCCCAATTTTGGCCTAGAAATGTGAAGCTGCCATAAAAAAGTAAGAGAAGGCCTTCCGAAGACAAATAATTCGATTCAAAGAGGGCATCGTGGTTGTAAACTGCAAACATCTACAAAACATCCTAATATCTGAAAGTTCATTGAAGCAATTCAGCGGAAGCAAAACATAAGAACATTCAAAAAAAAACAAGCCAAGACAACAAGGTACCTTTACGCAAGGATTGGGCAAACTTAACTAAGTCAATGGGGGAAACTTAAGAGTGGTTACGAATTATGAGAGAAGTCATATTTTAGAGTTTTTGAGAGATGTTGCGCTTAATATCAGTTACTAATTACTAACTACATTATTATATTACATTTTAAATTAAAATAATTACGAAAGCTTCTTTGTGTAATTGCGATAATTGTACGGCAGTAAATTTTCGTTGGTTAATTGCAATCGGTGAACTTCCCCGACGCCTGTTTACTGTAACAAAGCTTATAAACAGCACTCCTGAGTACGCTTAGTCCAAGAGTCTTAATATACAGAGATAACCAAAGCAAGTGAAATTGATTCGGGTCTATTCGTCCCATAAGAAAGGGTTCGTGTTGCCTATTGGTTTCCCCGAGAGTCGACAAAACACGAATCTATCTAATCGGTGCAAAATAATAATAATTTCACCTGCCTTTATCACTTCGATTAATGTATGTTGGTAGAAGTACGATTGGTAAATATTATATGAAAAACTTCTTGCGTAGACAGAAGGCTTACACCCGTTAACGTAAGCAGCACGCGGCTCAGTAAACAATCCATTTCGACCAAAGTTCTAAAGAAATTTAGGAAGATGCCCTTTGCGATGTCACAATAAAATATGGTACCATTAAGAATTTAACAAACTAGCAAAATTTAGCCCCTCGTCTATCTCCAATAATAAGTGATGACGTTCGAAAATGAATCTGAAGACAGTATACGTACATATTTAAGACCGTTAAGTCGCAACATTAAGATAAAAGTTTAGTAGAACAAAACTGTAACTTCGAGAACCTCCACAGTGTATTAGAAACGATTTTTTTCATTGGTGTATTTGAAAACTATATTTATGCACTTAATTAAAACATATTGATTGTAATTAGGTTGTTCTTATTGGTTTCCTTTATTCGGTCCCTAACACGAAGCACCCGGAACCGACGGGCATAATACTGTTATTGGCGATGTATGTTAATGTAAAATAGTCGTCCAACAGTTTGCGAATGTTCTTATCAAATTTCTTTGCTTCATGTAAACATCCCAATTTTAAGTTTTTTAGCTTTATATATAGCTGTTAAATCTAATGAATTTAAGGAATGTTTAGGCTTAAGACTGTTGTAGATTGTTTAGTCGCTAGTCCGAGTAATATCTACTTTGAAATGGTAGAAGTTAATGTTGGAATTACTCCCAAAGCTTACGAATTGATACTGACAATTCTACTTAAATTTAGCCCAACTAGAATCGAAATTAGAGAACATTCGAGTTTTCGAGTTGAATGTTTGACTCGTGTCCGCAAGTTAAAAGATTCCTCCTTCACCTTCAATGATAATAGTTTGTAATTACATACTTCGAAATTATTTTCAGCGGAATGTATTCCCGGTACACGAAGGCGACAAAGGTGCAACACTTGCTACTGTACCCCAGCAGGTGCATGGGCCTGCACCTTAACTGCATGTCGAACTAAAAGAGGTGGGTATTTTCAAGTCATATAAAAGATGTTGTAAATAAATTAACTGAAAAGTCTTATTAGTTATTAGAAGAATGATTAAGCTTCAATCGCTTTACAATTGCGCCACATTCCCAGCTCTTCTCCTAAACATTCCACTCTCAAATGGTTATAAATGTAACAATACTTGAATAGTACAATATAACGAATCAAAAATGTGCAAATTTTAAGCAGTTTCGATCTAAACTATTTATCTAGTCCAACACGTGACATTTGAACAATAACTTTTGTCTTAAACACTTAAATTTAAACAACACTTAAAAATAACTTAATAAAAACAAAAAATTATTGTCAAAACAAAATAAATAATTTAAGTCGAAACTACTCGATCGTTTTATTATTTTCGATGTATTACATTTTCGGAGCATGGAGACGATTTTAATACGTAACAACGTTTAGACTTTCGCCAATTACCTGAGCACTTCAAAAATAAATACGATAAAATATTTCATAATTTATTTCAGCCACAAGGTGTACTCCTGGAGAAACGTTCAAACAAGATTGTAATACCTGCTTCTGCTCACAGGACGGCCAAACCGCTGCTTGTACATTGAACCTGTGTGTGTAAATTAAAATCAAGTTTCTTCCGTAATAGTATAATAAATCATGTTAAAATAAATTTAAGTTTATTTTAGTCCCTACAGTCTTAGCAAAACTTGCTAAAAGTTGAAGGGAAAACAATTCGGTAGACTCATACTATAAGAAGGAAACAATGCAAAAAATGTCTGCAACAAGAATAGCTTACGTCTCCATAGTTAGTCACATTCTACAATACATTCGCCAATTTGTAGTGATTAGAGAATAAGTAACATTCACTTATTTGCATACATAATGAAGGCACTAGACGACATCGTTATATATCTTAAACACTATTAAAAGTAATGGTTCGGCATATCTGCATCTGGAGTAATAAAACTGTTCCACATCAAAACTTAAAATTTCAAATGTGCAGGACTTCTCTCATTGTCCCAACACCTAACGAAAGAATATGGATTTAAGCCAACGTGTACGATTTGATACAAAACAACCAAGATATCCCCTTGTTATCCTTAAATCCTTGAAATAGTGCAATGTACTTTGTTAAATGTTCGCACTACTTTACCAATCGATGGTACGAAGAAGTTATTCAATTTTTACCGATGTAAATACCATAAAATGCATGTGCTCATTTGTAAATTCTAGACGATGATTGAGGTTTAAGGACTGTAGCATGATAGAGTGATAGTAACCAACCAATGGCGGCTTCTCATGAAGACTTCAAGAGCACAAGTCTCCTAACTATCGCAAATTAAGAGGAATAGCTTCCTTACATATGAATACACTAAATATCTTTTTGCATATTCCATATCAATATCTGAATGTTTAGAACGATTTAGAAGATTTATGAGAATATCGAAAAATGCTCGATTACAAAAATGTGTAGTTGTTAAATGATTTCCTATATTCCTACAATTGCAAAGAACAAAAGACATATACTCATAATTGTATATGGTTGACTCATCAAAAGTAAGATGTCGCGCTAGATAGTTGTATAATGGAAAACGCAACAAGAGAGGCGGAAAACGCCGACCGTTACCCAAACGTAAACTTATACTGAATAGGAACGTAATCATATGTTGGTGTAGATTTACGCGGTCGTTGCTTTCTTTTAAAGAATTTAGTTTTTCGGATTGAAACCGCATGAGTCTGCCGACGTTTCGTTCTTAGTTGCATGGTTTCTTCTGGATTGCTGTTTCGCATTTCTTTATGCGACGTCCCTTTCGGTTAAACGTCAAAAACTTGTTGAAATCATTTTAAAATAACTTTATTACAAACAGCCAAATGTTGTTAAAAGTATTATATAGAAAAATAAGACAATTTTGACATAAAACGTATGGGTTGTATGAGACCTAATATTAGAGTCGAAAAACAAATGGAACATGTAGAAACAAAAATCGATGAAAAAATAAACATAGATAATAACCACCGCTCCTATCCCCTCTCAGACAAGCTTAAAAGTGCCCTTAGTCTATTGTAATTTCCCATATTTGCTTAAAAGAAAAAAAAAACACATCGTGAACAAATAACCTATTAATCGACCTACTGAATTTGGAATGAAATATTTGCGGACCTATGTATAAGAAAGCAGTGCTTCCGTACGTATTGGTTAACGAATTGGAAGATTTAGAGTACAGTGCACACAACTAATAACCCAGCGAATCATCATCATCAACGGCTCGTGATTGCGGATCGAAATGCAATACTTATAGCATATCAGCTCTAAGAGATATCGAATACTCGCAAATGGACTAGCAATGTGCTACTGTGAACCACCAAAGAATGTTAGCGAATGCAGGTAAGCACCGCATTTAATCTACGCAACACCAAGAAGAAGGAAGACAATCATAGCAGCAAACACAATTGAATAATTAAATTTTTTCATGTACTGTTGGTTCGCAAATTTACCCATCCATATGTTTGTATATATGTACATGCATGCATTATTTAATTTCAAACGATGTAAGTGCAATATATGCTTGGGTGCAAATGTATTTAAATTTAGTTGTGTTAGTGATATTTAACAAATTGTATTTTTAGAAATAAAAGTCTTGCATTTCTCACAGTAGCCGCCACAAAATTTCGATTTCTCATCGATCCAACAGGTAAGTTAGAAGAGATTATGTTATAGACCCGTGACTAACATGTTAAGAAGACTTTTGTTAAAAAATGCGGCAAAGTATAAATCTTTACGATTAGAGCACAAACTTTAGAAGTAACAAAGAAATACGACACAAAGATTTTTCCTAGTAATTTTTCACAAAAATATCACTTCACATATAACTGCTATTAAAACTTTCAAAACAGCTTGAATTTTGCTAATGAAAATGTCCCTGAGTTAATAAGACACATAATTGCTTTCACCGCAGTTCAAGAAGCTTAAATGAAAGAAAAATAACATAAATTTACATGAAAAGCACTAACTAAGTATGCTGATTTTGTAATTTTGTGTTGCCTTTGAAAATGTCATGGTAAGAGTCAATTTTCTGAGTATGTTTAAAAATAAGTGTTTCGGATGCAGATGAGCAAGACTGTATGGGTCATACAGACCCGAATCATAATATTATTACCTTTCATAATGCCTACTAATTATGTTATAGACATAGTGTGCGTTCCCGGCTCAGTATCTTTCGACGAGTGTGGCAATATCTGTACGTGCAATGAAGATGGAGTAACAGTCTGCACAAGAAGAGGATGCGATGCTACAACGACTAAAAGAAGCGCATATAATTTATATAAAATCTGACGAGCTATGTAGTAAATATATCTTTAATTGAAAATAAGTCGTATAAACAAGAAAGACCGACAATACTTGAAACGTATTATTTATCTTAGAGCAATAAATACAACATCAAAGACTGAATGAAAATTCTATTTATTTTATTTATTATTAAAAAGGATGGGCTAAACATAAAACTTCCGTTGATCCTTCAAGTAACTGAAGATCTTAGTTTTACTAAGGTTTATACAAATGAATAAGTATAATAACTGAAATATTCGATATCACGAGTTTAATATCTATTGGCCAAAAATATTTTCAGTTTTGGTCAAGTCATCAAATGGCTTCTGTTACATCCTACGTCATGCACATTTTGTTTTATTTTTATTAACCTATTTTCTCTCACCGTTCACAGCATGTATAGAAGGACGTAGTGCAAAATAACTAACATAAATGGAAACAATCAAAAAACAAATGCATTTTAGTACTGGAAACCTTAATCTACTCCTTCATTTTTGTAACCCTCTTCATTTATCAACATTGACCTTGCCCTTCACCTAATACTAAGTAGTAGCATTCCAGATAAATCAAGGAATCTGCTCCACATCTATAAATTAGTTATTGTCCTTACTTAAGAACACCTAGTGTTTTCTATGTATGGTAAGTAATTGTAATTCTCCAAAATTGGAGTGTTTAACAGATTGTCAAATGCAATTTGTTGTAACATAAGCATCATAACGAGAGAAGTCCGACCAATCCCTGATCTTGCAAAAAAGAGAAAACATTCTCATGTGTAAAATTTTATTTTTGAATATAAGCCGATACATCATTTATTTCTGCTATTCCTCCGTGAGTCCAGACAAAAACCTTATCTATCCACTCCAATAGCTAGAATAAAATAAACCCTTTCTTTTATCCATTCTCAAATCAATCCATTTATTAGAAAAATGGCAATTCAAAATCTCTGACCCTTCTAATCACACGTCGTGTTGAAAAAACATTGTTGTACGTTGCTGTAAAGAAGTATCCTCTAATAGACCTTGCGAAATCTTCTCGCAAAAAAAATCTCTGTGTAATCTTCTCCATTCAGTATTCTTGGAAAAAAATATGGGCCTATAACTCTCTTTGTGAGAGTGCCTACCCAAATGTTCACAGATCAACGTCTTTGCTGATTCCGTCGACGTAATAATAAAGGTTGTGGTGATTGAAAGCTCCTGCTTAGCTGAAACATTACAAAGTCAAATAAAACTATGGCGGATCGATTCTACTTTCTACAAATACCAATTCCGCTTGTGTGTGACTATATCGCCCAAATCGCATTGTTCATTTTATATTATTGAAAGCGAAGCTGTTTTCAGGATTTTAAAATTCTTAATTTTTGCCTTATTTTCAACAGTAGAATGCATATTCAAAGACATATCCATACACACATACACGTGGTATGTGCCTACGTGTGTTTTATGTGCAATTTTCGCATTAATCTCCAAAGCATTGTTATCAAAACATGTTTTATCTCATTTATCACTTTAATTTAGAATATACTGTGAAGACCGCTAATGCATTTGAAAACCTCCTGCAAATGATACATTCAGCATGTATTAACAACAGGCTTAAGTTGAACGAAACGCTGATTATTACATTTTCAATTGGTTTTTATCGGCTCATAAAAAAAATTAGTCACCATCAAGATAAAAAGTCAGTCAGTACGTATTGTTTTACCACGTTAAAAGTCAAATGTATAATATATTTTCTGCTGGTTGTTGAGCTAGCGGTACTGGAAAAACGAGAAAAAAATGTAAACAAAGGTATACACTTACTACCTGTTTATCTGTTATTTACATTTAGATATTCCATTCTAACTTAAAAGTGATAGGTGAGGATATACACTCCACCAAAAAGGTATCGCATAAACTAAAAAAGGGCATGGATAAACCAAGATATTTTTATACGTTCACAAAACGTTTGCCTCGTGTATGTGAACTATAAAAACACTAACAAAATCATGGAACATAGCTTTTTTATTTTTTATTTTTTTTTTTTTTTCTAAAAGAACACATTTAGAAAAATGCATATGTGTAAGGTTTGTTCAGTTGTTTATTGAAAGTCTCCCTATACGGACAAATTTTAAAGTGCGAAGTCAGAGTTCTGTACCAACGCTTTTAAAACTAAAATGAGCAATTTAACTTCAGAACAAGTGGCTGCTATAGTTGCTTTAATCGAAGATGGACGATCGCAAGCATACGTTGTTAATTTGATGAACATCAATCGGTCAAGTGTTTCTAGAGCCGTAGCCAGATATAGGGAAACGGGCAATTACAGTAGAAGACCTGTACCAGGTCGTCCAAGATGTTCTACTCGCCAAGATGACCGCTATTTACTACTACAAGCATTACGTCGAAGACATGTAACTGCGAGACAATTGCAGAACGACTTGGCTAGAGTCAGAAATACTCGTGTGAGTACTCAAACTATTCGGAATAGGTTACGACAGAGTGGATTAAGAGCTAGAGTAGCTGTAACGGCCCCTCGTCTCACTAGGAACCACCGAGTGGCTCGCTTAAGGTTTGCCAGAAAACATGTAAATTGGAACATTAATGACTGGGCCAATATACTCTTCACAGATGAGTCAAGATTTAGTCTTTACACCTCAGACAGGCGTATCTCAGTGTACAGACGAGACGGTGAGCGCTATTCGCAGTGTAATATCAGACCTAGACCTAATTTCGCTGGTGGCTCTATTATGGTTTGGGGAGGCATCTGTTTAACAGGTCGTACAGAGTTAGTACCAGTAGACAGAGGTACACTGACTGCCCACAGGTATATAACGGACATTTTAGAAGAACATGTAGTACCATATGCGCCAGTTATAGGAAACGAATTCATGTTAATGCACGATAATGCACGACCGCATGTTGCAATAATCGTCCAGGAATACCTTAACGATGTTGGTATTCCAGTTTTAGATTGGCTTGCGGTAAGTTTTATAGTTCACATACTTAGTTCACATACACGAGGCAAACTTTTTGTGAACGTATAAAAATATCTTGGTTTATAAATGCCCTTTTTTAGTTTATGTGATACTTTTTTGGCGGAGTGTACAAAACTTACCTATAAAGGTGTGAATACATTTACACACATGCGGTGCAATAACCATCACACGCCCTAGCGACAAGCGTTTAAAACACTGCATTTGGTACGTTAATACGCAGACGGCGGTGGGTCGACTTCCTTGGCTCTCATTTGATACAACCAACACATGCGACTAATGTGCATATGCAGACTCTATACTTTTAAGAATCACAGCAAAATTAAAAACTAGTCCCATTCCAGTGAAATTTTTACGATAAGATTATGCATGCTGATATTAAAAAACCGTTAAAATTTCTGAGCTGCCTGGTAATGTTTATCCGAGAACCGGTAATAATGTTTATTGTACTTACAAATGAGATTCCATTTAGCTAAAGGTTGCTTTGCAAGGTCACAAGCAAAAACAACAACAAAAAATAAGATCCAATATACCCATGCGAATTTAAACTTGAGGATTGGAGATAGAAGACAAAATCTTTTGGTTTCTTAGGTTCCATGCCAGTTTCTAGAAAAATTCTTTGTATTATCAATTAACAACTAACTATTGAACAAATAGGCAACAATTAAATCTGTAAAATTTTATAAATATTGAAATTAAATAAAAATGAACTAACTAAAGCCATACCAATGAAGACAAAACGTCGACAGAAGCTACGACGTTTCAACCCAACAAAAGTAAAGTGTTATTAGTGACCCCAGAAACCTAAGTAACAGATTTACATTTGTAAATAACTTTTCTGATAATTTCCGCCGTTAATAACACATAACACCAAGTTAATATTTCAAATAATCCTTGTTCTGTAAATTTGCGTTAAGTAACGTAAATTGCTATCACCATAAGAGCAATACTGTGAAATAGACTACGTGATATTACACCTAAAATTAAAACTCCAATTACTCTTTAAGCATTTATTGATTTCAACTGACAACTATCTTAAAATTACTAAAACTTAAGTATTTTGTTTGAGCCATGCATCACCCTAATTTCATTTCGTCCCTTGGAACAATCAACCGCCTTAAGGTTTAGCAACAGGGGTACAATATTTGTATGTACACCAGGTAATTAGACCTTCTTCAGAACAGCCGCAGGTGTTACATCCATCGAAGAAAGTTTTCCCAGGTGTATTGCATTGCTTTTGTTCTACAAAAATTAAAATTAGCCTAAAATTAATTGCCGCTTATAAAAATCATCTACCTTTCATAAAACATAAGCTACCACATTAACCTACATGTTGTTCAAGTACAAAACGAAAGTAAATATTTATCTAATTTAGTACAATTAACAGAGCTTGTATATTAAATAAAATAAAATTACAAAAATAAGCATTTCTCCGAAACAAGTGAAAATTGAATAAGGATGACCTTTTTACAATACTTTTTAGGTGTACAAACATTCCTGGAATTTTCCTCACTCTCCCAACTGATCCTGTATAGTAACCGTATTTACGGATAATGGTAAAGAAGTATATTTTAATTATCGCATTGTGTCTGATATTTCCATCTTTTACAACTCCTTTAAGGTAGTTTATTCTGGTTTTTGATCATTATCGTAATTTTATTTATTTATTTTTTTGTGTTTAAATGAAGCGAATTAAATCCAAGTTAGTAATACTCTAAGAAAGATTATCTTGAAGCTATATTCGAAGATATGTGCAAATCCTTCTGAACGATGATAGTTTCTATTTCCAACACTACAATGACATCAATATTTGTCCAAACTCTGCACACAATGGAGAAGAAAAAAGATCCTGATAAGCATGGTTTGGCTTCCGGAGTTTTCCTACATTAGTCAAATGGAGGTGTTATGGTATATGGGCTGTCCGCAATCCCAAAAACAGCTTTGAGACTAATTATTAGATGCCTGGTCGAATATTCCATTCGATATACTTCAAAAACCAGTGCTTCGCTTACAAAAATTTGCAACGCAGTTATCAAGGTCAAATATAAATATTTTAATGAAAGAAAATTTAAATCTCAGAAGTTTTTTTTAGTATCACAATTTTATAAATGTTTATTTTCGTAATATTTTTTTTCTTTCTTTCATAATTCGTAGTGATTCCTTACTTTTAATCGGTAATATACGTGGTTTCTTGTGTTTCTCGTGCATAAATTTTGGAAAATATCACGAATAAATATTTCCTTCATACTGACTCACTGATATGAACCTATTTATCAAAAGTAATTGAATAAAGTTAATTCATACCCGGAGTACTGTAATAGTTCTGAAGGAGTAAATTTCTGTATTTGTCCATTGTTTTTGTATTGTTAATAGTTGTTACCAAATGCGAATATAAACACAAGTCACAGTATATTAATTTTAATTGATTAATTCTTAAAATGTATAATATAAAACTGTGACCATGACAAATCATGAATGAGTATAAAAATAAAAAGCACTGTTACAACAATAGCAACACATAAATTTGGGACACGTAGCTATATGCTTGCCTACTTGCATATTAATAAAACAAATGTAAACGTATATTCAAGAGCAAAGTGTTTAAATAACGATTACGTTTTTTTTTTTATTTATCTATTAAAAATCAGAGTTTATTTCAAATTGTGATATATTAACTTCAAACACTATTATTTAAAATGCTGATTAATTTTCCAATAAAACATTTATTTTGTATTATGTAACCTAAAGAGCCTCCACTTACATTGTAATACGTTCTACTTATAAATGCATTTAATCACTTACGTTGAGGTTCCGGAAGAGGTACTGCCAAAGCTAACCCGATAATTAAGAAGAGAACGAATAATTTCGACATCTTTACTGCACTTTCAATTGTCTTCTGTCGATTACTGTTCGAATGCCCAGAGAGCAATACAATACCAAACACATCTGTAGCGCGTTTATAAGCAGTCCTCCCGTAAGGAAAACAAAGGAATAATTTCTTGCGTTATCGGTCATTACTTAAATAACTGGAACTTAATTACCTTACCTCCCAAAACCTTATTGTGAAAATTATATGAGAGATCAGATATTTAGAAAAATAAGATAAAAATAATAAAATGAACGACCACACACAAGAATAAGGCAAAATAAGTAATATACACTGTTTCCAAAATTATCAGAACACCATATTAACTTTGTTACTAGTGGAATGCTTTTGCGGTTGATGTACAAGCAATTAATAGAAAAACAATTGAATAGCGTATTTTTATAAAGAAAATTGCTTTTTTTTAATGAAACAGTCTGTATACGTTTCAACATTTCGCAGGATTTCTGATATAAAAACTTACTTAAGAGTTACAACATTACGTGAATATTAATCCATGTGACAATATCTTTGCTATTACGTTATTTATACAACTTATATGCTCTAGAGGCCAATAATGTATTACAAAACCAATAGTGGTTTTAATACATAATTCCGGAATGCAAAGCTCTTGACGATGAACAAGATGTGTTATATAGATTATTTGTAAACAAACTTATTGTATGTAGAACGTTATTCTTCTTTTCGTTTTAAGTACATTTTATAGCGCCATTAGATATATGTACTTTCCTAAAAAATTCGAAATTTCTCTTAGAAACATTCCTATGAAGCCGATATGATATTGGTCAATTTCTGGAGAGAGAAACCAAAAATGTAATAATGTACAAGATGTTCCATTTAAAATCTCAACTGCTGCTCGAGCATCCTGTGTATACCAAAATTATACTCTATCGGATGTATTATATCATCAAGAAATTTTAGCTTCCTAAGAAGGCGCAATTTTGCCAGTAGATTGGGGTAACGGTAAAGCTAAATACTAAGAAAGGTGTTCTGTAAAACATCAACATTATTAGAGAGGACAAAGGTGTCGACTCTCGGGGACACCAGTAGGCAACACGAACCCATTCGCATGAGGCGAATAGACACGAGTCTATCTAGTCGCTGCAAAAAAAAGAGTAATTCGACCTGCCTTTGTCCTCTCTAATCATTATTGATATATGTACTTATTTTGTACACGTATACTTATTAATTCTGTCAGAGAAGACGAAGTCGGTTAAGTCATTCACACAGAGCTAGGAGCTAACGTTGCTCCTAAAATACAGTAAACTTTTAAAAATCTAAAAGCTATTGAACAAATAGACAACAATACGTTCTATTTGTATATTTTGCGTCTTTGTAAAGTACATATACTATAGCTATCTATTTAGGAATTTTCTCAATACATATTGTCTTAAGTTGTTGAACAAAATATCTTTTACAATGCAACTACGGGATCAGTATAAAATTCTTTTTGGCAAGCCAGTTCCGTACAATAAGTTACATAGCCCTCTTCGGAACAACCACATGTATTACAACCATCGAAAAACGATTTCCCTGGAGTACTGCACTTCGATCCACCTAAAATATATGCAGAAATAGAAATAAATAAAAAGAAAGTATGCTTATAGGAAAGTAAGCATTAATCTGTCTAAAAAACACAATATCCTTCTTAAAAGTTTCTTTTGTAAAGCTTTCAAAGATTTATATTAACAAGCGAAGTATATTTTCATCAGTACTGTTTAGAACACGTTCCTGCTCTTAGTTTCACCTGGGGTCATTGAAAATTGTGAATAATATTCTCTCCTGGAAGCAGATTAAATTAAATAAAAACAAAATCAGCACAAAATCATAGCAACAATGTACGAGGAGTACCTTCAAAAGCAATGAAAGAAAATAAAATTTTTTGTACAAATCCTTTCATTGTTTTTGAAAATATTTTTTATCTGACATTTCAGAACAAATAGAAATCGTTAAAATACGGACAATAAAACATTAATTCCGTTGTTGTTTTTTTCCATTGTATAATCAATTATTTGACGTAGTGTGTGGGAGCTGGCATGGGCGATACGAGGTTGTTCATTGTTTTTCTCGTAACATCGATGGTTTCCAACAACCAAATTATTATACTCGACATTAACGGTTCTTCGATCTTCCGAAGCAATGTTGGCGACATGTCCAGTACAACGAAAGAAATAAGCAATAATTTTCTTGGGAGCGTGTCGCGTACGAACAACTTTTGTTGGATTCGGTTCGTCTAGAAACACCCCAACAGTTAACTTAACAGTTAACTCTCTGGTGTGTCTAAGAAGGCAGTAAATTATATGTCGATCCCCTTCAATCAGCATTGTTGTTTCTTGGAGCAAACGATTTTAGTCTACATATAAAAAAATTCATCCTTAACGAAAACACGACCTCACGAAAATGGTGTATAGTATTTTATGATCTTCATTAGTAAAAGTTCGAAAGCGAAAACCTTCACCTGAAATTTCAATTTCTTTTCACGCAATTGTTTTTTTTTTTAACGTTTGCAGTAAATAAACTGTTCGGGTGATTTCTATATTGTCACTACAAATGTCAAATCTTAGTAGCGCCATCTAATGATCGTTTGTGAAACTTAGGACGCTACCCTTGTACATATACATAATGTCAATAGAAATATGAGTCTGTGGAATTATAACAATGTAGAAATATAATTTCAGGAGGATTAGTCATTAGGCTTAGCAAAATAAACTCAGTCAAACTAAACCAAGCTATACATTACTAGAAGCATCCGTTTATCAAAACATTAAGGCTGGAATATATTTCTTTTTATAAATAGTACAAATTCCATTGGTTATCAAGAAATATTTTCAAAAGCTATCAAATGAATTTGATAGCTTTTGACTTCAATTGAGTACTTTTATTTTGAAAATAATTCCAGATACTTTAAGATCTATTTGGAGCTTTTACCGCAATACGTACCTACAGCTTGTGCACTCACTTCAAAGGAAATGATGCATACTACAATAAGTAGAACCAATGCAGATTTTACGCTCAACATATTCTTATACATATGTATATGTACGTGCTTCTAGAATTAAAGATAGATAAAGACTGCTACACAACGTGCATTACACACATTTATATGTGAACTGTGGAACTTGCTCCAGCCTCTAAATTCGAAGAAATCGCTGTGTATATGTCCCGGATGTGGTGGAAAATATATATTAAATGAAGAACGATAAATTATTAAAAGGTGCATTTCTCAACATCCTTTGAGAAATATTGATTTTTCAAGAGTATCAGGTAGTAATAATGATATTTATTAATGATAATTTGTTTTTAATGTTATGTTTGTAATAAAATACATACGCTATTTAACTCTATCCCTTTATGAAGATCAAGGTGTGATTGCTTTCTTCATCACTAGCATCGCATACTATTTATTGTGAACGTCCAAAATCCCAACATGCACAATACGTGCGTCGCTTTTTTATTTTGTTTGTGTATAGACCACGAAAATTAAAATTTTCACGAGTCATCAAAGGTAACCTCAACCAAAACAAAGAACGGTTTTTATTAAGATCACTTTTTAGGGACTGTCTCCTAGTCTTGTCTAAGGTATGTCTCCTTGTTGAATCAAATATTACATTGGCATAGATAATTTTCACATTTATAATTATTTTATATGTTTTGATTTACAAAATTGATGAAATGATTGTATTAAAAAGTATAAAACATAGGTTATGAATTTCACGATAGTTCTTCTATAGGGCCGGAGAAATTGATTGGGCAGTGCCTCTTAGTACAAACAGTTATGTAACCATCCAAGGAACAACCACATCTATTACAACCATCGTAGAATGATTTTCCTGGGGTGTTGCATCTTCCCCATCCTAAAATATATGGAACTAGAAATAAATGAGAACACAGTACTTATGGAAGAGTAAGCAATAACTAGTTTGAATAATTCATCTTTTTTTCGGTCTTATTTGAGATCTGCTCCTGTTGTAAGTTTGACGCATAGTTATTCGAAAATTTTGTTAAATGCTTATTCCCATTTATGTTCTTCAAATGCTAAAAGTAAATATTTCGAACTCTTAATAACTCTTACCAATCACTGATTGAATAAGTATTATATACATATATGTATATAAAAAAAATAATAATTTAGTAAATTTAACAAAACAGAATCGCGCAAAGTGAAAAAAAAAAAACCGTTCATAATAAAGAATTATTATTAAAAGATTCCAAAGAATTTCTAATAAATATCAAAGAAAATTGATGATTGGAACCAATTAACAGTTTCTAATTACATATATTTTCACTTTTACAATTCCGATTATTTGAGCGGCTAAATTGAGCTTGTTATCTCGAGACGTACCTTGAGGTCCTGCATTGACTTCACAAGAAATGATGCATCCTACAATAAGTAGAACCAATACAGATTTTACACTTGGCATCTTCTTGTACGTATATGTGTTCGTGGAAGTAAATAAGGATAGGTAAAGACTGGTAAGCGAAGTGCACGTCACGTATTTATATACGAGATGAAAAACATAAAACGTGCTCCATCCTTTAGGTTCGGAGAAAACCATGTAAGTATATAAGTACTTAGATAACCCGGTGTGTGTGGAAGTGGAAATTTGCTGAATAATGATAAATATTAAAAAACAAAAATCCTTCGAAGAATATTGTATTTTAGAATATAGTATTAAGTATATTAAATATCAACATTAATGATGATAACATGTTTACCGTAATACATTGATTGATGAAAGAAAAGGCTATATGGCTTTCTTCGTTTATATTCTAGCAACACTGCATCAAACCGCATTTCCTCCAAAACAACCACATGCTTCCTGTTCATATACCATCAACCTGAAACTTCTAACAGGAAAAAGCAATTTCGTCTAGAAAGGAAACGATATCAAGTAATAATTGTTTGATAAATAACATCGACAATATTAACTATTAATACTTATTATTCAATGTATATACGAATAATGGTTATGAGTTACACAAAGGTGACTAATTACGTTAAATGCATATAAACTAATAAATAACGTATTTACCGACACTAAACCGGAAAAGTTAAAAACTAATTACACAAGAAACATTGGAGTCTACAAGTATGAACTTTATTATGTTAGGATACTTGAAAGAATACCCGTAATAATCGCTTGCATTGTCCAAACGATTGTTAAACATGTGATATGTCGGTAGTTCAATAAGTATTTTCTGTAAATTTTTATTTACTTTTCAAGGCAATCTCTTTACACTTTTCCAAGCGTTTCTCTAGGTTCTTTTAAGCTATTTAAAACGTAAAATCTCGTAAACTTCTCATAATAGGTATCTGTTTGGGTGATGACTTCCTTGTTCAACATCAAAAGTTGTGCGCTGAACCATTTTTTCAAATATGGAAATAAAAGAAAGTCAATGTATGTTGTACTATTTCGAACTTTAATTCCATAATTTTGACCATCAAAACTATGCAAGTGTGCACCCGTACGTTGTCTTGACGGAAGAGGATCTTTTTCTGTTTAACATAAGGACGTTTTTTCTCGATTTCTTCGTTCAACCGGTCCAATAACGGCGCATAATACTTTTCAATTATTGTTTGTCCTTTTTCCAAGTAATCAGTTTAGATGTCCGCGTGCATTCCAAAAAAACCGAGGCCATCACCCGAAGCCTTGCCGGTCGATTTCCCCTTCTTTGATATCCCCTCGTCTTCAAAAAAACGGCGTTTTTATTGACCCGAGGTCTTTTATCCCTGGAGAATAGTAGTATATCCATGTTTCGTCCATAGTTATGTATTGACCGAGAAACCCGTAAGGATTGTGACGAAAAAACAGCAAAACAGCCCGAGAATTCATCACACGATTGCATTTGTTTTCCACTGAAAGCAAATGTGACCCACGCCATGTTTTTTCACAACCAATTTATTGTGTAAAACTGAAAAAACTCTACATTGTGAAAAGAAAAAAGAACTGGAATTACTAGCAAATCATTAAATACGCAATTCACAGGTACGCTTCCATAAGCAAGCATAGCTGTAAATGTAATGTACACAAGATTTAATTTTAAAGTATCAGTCAACAACTCTCCCAGGCTTAATTCGTTTAAGTTTTCAAAAACGGCTATAAACATTGTAATTAACGATATATTTCAATAAAATTACTGTCTAATACCAATTTTTAATTCAATTTCAAATTTCTATTCTGCAAGCAACAAATATAGAATCTAAAATTCTCGTGTTTTAAGTTTCCTTAAAAATATTAGGAACATTTATAAAGGCTTTATTTAAATATTCTCCAAGCTTCAGGTACAAATTAGCAAACGAATCCATTAATTCATTATAAATATCCCAGTGGCGGACTTATCTATAGCGCCGCCCTTAGTTTCGATACGGCCGACCACTCCTTTGTGTTTTGCGAATAAAGGAAACATCAACATATATAATTGGCGATTTTTAATTTTTCATCAGTGGCACACTTTTCTTCAGGCCTCTTTCCAAGAAAGGCATAGTGAAATAAATTGTTTAGAATTTTTATTAGTACGTTTTAAGATAAAAAAAGAATATTTTGCCGCTAGAGTGAATATGAAAAATTAATCGTCGGACGCCATACCGTTCTTGGCAAAATTCGATAACGAATTGTTAAAAATAAACCCTCCCAATAGAAAGTAAATTGAGGATCACATTGACCAACTATAACTACCAATGTTCCTATAATTTACCAATAGAAGAAAAACCAAGTGTGCCTAATGGTCAGGATGTCTTTTTGTAATTGATGTTTGACTTGACGTTTCGCAGATCATACTGTCAGCTTCTTCACAGGATTTCTAAAGACTGGTGTTGTTGTCTCTTACTCCTCGTTATGTACTCCACTTCTGTTCCGCTTTGCTGATCCATTCCCAGGGGATCCAATCGGCCCGTTCGTCGTATAACGACTCCGCAGTGCTAACTTCCACGTGTTGCTGATCTTGTAGTAACTGATCGATTTTGGTCACCGGGTTGAATCCAGTGATGATGTTCTTTTTTTCTAAGGTCTTTTTCAGACTATCGGTACTATGTATGCTGGTTGTTGCCGGTCTTCGTCCTTTTTTCTGCTCTCGTAGTTTCGTTATATCTTTTCTATCTTTGCTGTTGCTGCCAACCAACGGTGGAATTCGTCGGAGCGGAACGGTTATGGATCAGCAAAGCTGAACGGTTATGTATAACAGAAATGGGGTATATAACAATGAGCAAGAGGCAATAACACCAGCATTATAAGCGAAATCATCAAGTACGCGACAATACCCGAAAGACATTGCTACGACATGTGAACTCATGACTGATGGAATTCAATTTTTTACTAATTCCTAAAATAAATAATTATGATATTACTACTGAGACTGTTTTCTGATTTTTGGAATGTTACTGAGTAACTACTAACTACAAAACAAATAGCTGTATAAATATTGCATGCATCTCTACACGGAACAAGTTTTCTTAATTTTCTCGTTATAATCGATATTATGTTATTGATAAGGAACACTGAGCTCTACCGAAATATTTGTTTCACATGGCCATCAGACATTAATGTGACTACCGAGGTTCTGCATATTTCTTTATTTTAGCGGATAAATAATGTAGCTCTTTCACATGAACTCTAGCCTAGTTGAGATAAGATTATTCAAACACAGTACTTCAGAATAACAAGAACAGTATGATCAATTTAAAACTTCACTTCCATATATCCATATTTATTTTTGTTATAAATACCCATAAAAAAATTATCGTTGCGTTGGGGATGTTTTATTCTTATTTTTTCTGAAATAAGACTACACGCGGGAATCTTGCGTACCAAATGTATATCCGTACATTAACTAGTCTATAATTAGTTATTTGATGATGCATCGTATCACAATCAAGGCCACAATTTCATCGCGTCCTAATATTTCATTTCCATCAATCAATCAATAAGAATCCATTTCCAAATTGCAAATATGGAAAGCGGTGTAAATTACTGAGACCTCATCTCACAGATCTCATTATTTGACTCAACTTGTGTGAATTATTTGGAGAACGGGAATGAAAATTTTGCTTTTTGAATAGATAAACTTAAGAAGAGATGATTCCTGCAATAAAATTTCGTGTTCATATGCGGCTATTAGAGAATACTTGGGTTGAACATTGGTTAAAGGCTAATTGAAAAATTTCCGACTGAGACGCTAAAAATATCTGTACCGAAGATCAATGGGTTGAAATGTTCAGATTGACTGAAGAGCCTAGATTAAGCTAAAATACATTTAAAAATTGTGTATCTTCCTGAAACGCGTCGATATAGCGGCTGGAGTCTAATATTGAAACTATTAAGATTCAAAAAAAACTACGTTAGGAGCGGTGATGAAAACTCCACAAATGTTTTAATTTTTAACTGCCAGATCTCAAATTTTGAAATCAGCGTTGAGTTCCGTTAAGCTTGATGATCCAAGCAATATTACAATCATGTCCAAATATTTTTTTTTTGTGTTATTGTGAAGTGACTTTTGTTTTTTTTTTTATTTTATCAAGGAGTAGTTAGTTTTATATTTTACTTTCCGATGATATACTACATTTGTTCGATACATCTTCTCGATTTGTCTTGACACACCTACTACTAATAAAAGTAATGACTTTTCCCGTTTCTTCACTTTAGGACTTCTTTTTTTTTTTTCTAAAAGTAAATGTGATTACACTGATTACCTAGCCCAGATCTTACCTTGTAAAAGGTGGATATTATTAACATCGGTGGCATTTCAGACCTTTTTTTAATAATAATGGTACTTAGGGTCTACTATTATCATTATTATGACGAGAGTTTTCAGATCAGTAGGATATGCACAGGAAACATGTGGTTATTCTAGAGGAAATGCAATCAGATCAGGCACTGTATCAATCCTTTAACTGATACGTTATCGTATATAATTATTTACGGATTTTTTTGGAAAAGTTTGTAAACAATATTATATTTCAAATCCCGATAAGTACATTTATATTGATCTCCAAGAATTACGCGATCTTGTGTTTCTTGCTGTGTAAAATTGTAAACTACTTCGGGTAATTTTTATTGTTTTCTTCGAATTCGGAGAAAGGAAAACATTTCTGCTGACGCATATAAATATATGATGATTGTATATTTTGTTAGTACTTACATATCGTTCGCCCATTCCAGAAGCATCATGTTAAGCGTGAAATCTACGGTAGTTTTGCTTATTGTAGGATGTATCATTTTAAATAATGTAAACGCACGCCCTCAAGGTATGTACGTTTTATGATAACAAACCCGCTACATCTATTAAAAGACCGCATAATAATTATATAAATTTCTAGAAAGAATATAAAAATAAACACATAATTTTTGAAGCAACTAAAAATGTCTATAATAGGTAATAGTTTTAAATAACTTGGCAGGTCTTAACTATGTAATAATTTGCTGTAGAAACTACTTCATATTAAATTAATTCAAGATAACTTCGATAATAAACATAGTTTTTTTTTTCAAAGTGATACAGCTCTACTTCTTAACACATTTCGATCACTTACATGAAAGATGTAAATAAAACTCGACAAACATTTCGTAGACATGTACCAAATTCGATAATATTCACAATTACACAGCAATTTACAAAAATACACACATTTTAAGTATTCTGAGGAATAACGCTTAAAACGAAAGTTTTGGGAAACAAAATTTCAGGCTTTAGAAAAACTTTAATTCTCTTAAATAATCTAAGTTGGACAATTTTGACCATTGAGTTACAATGGTCCGAATTGTCCAATTTTGCCCGGATGCCTCGAATAAGGCAAAATTCAATTTCCCTGAATTATACTCTCCGATTCATTCCTAGATTAGACCTCTTAACCGCTCTCGCAAAGCTTCAAATTCAGTAACGTCAACTGTATCAATTAGGCTTTAGCTTGAGCCTCGTTTTGTGAATTTTCGGCGCAAACCACAAAAGATATGTTGTGCGCTTCTGTCATTTCTCGAGCCTAAAGATTTGAGGTTAAAATTTGCCATGACATAATCTCGTCATTTTGATGATATAGATTGATAAAATCAACCAATTTCGGCAAGCAGCGTTCTCAGTAAAGGTTGATGCTTCTGCTCTCACATGTCATATGTAAAGTTTACAAACGCTTCTTACCGAAATACCGCACCAAACTAATATACTTTTCGAGAATTTTGTTTTCGTCAAAGTTGGTTCCGTAAAAATCATCCGTAATGATTCTTTTTAATAAGAAGAGTATTTCTCGAAAAGAGGAATGATTGATACTTGAACTTACTTCAGGCACTTTTACCTTTATCTATATTTTACGTTTTTTACTTTTTTAATCTCTCTTTTTTTATAATGATATGGGAAACAAGCAAGTTGACGAATAGACTTTTCGTTTTTTTTACACGGTTTTTAACGAAGCAGGAAAACCTTGCTTGAGACCTGTTTACAACTAACTGTTGTGGGAGATCACTTTTCGAATTGGTTAGTTTTCATAAAGTACATCTTTCTCACATGCGAATTACCTAATATACGTTAGCGCGGAAATATTTTCTTCCTCAAACGAACGTACAATTTGCCGTTTAAGCATTATGCCAATTAAATTGTAAATATTCTTTTCTAAATCTACTAAGGTGAAGAAGAAACGACATGTGACATTACAAGTAAGGTAAGCGCAACAGCGCTTGTCCTTGACCATTCCTCACTCATGAAGTCATTTCTCGATTACATACCCGCCAAAAAAAGCTCAACAGTTCAAAATTGTTCAATGTAGTATCTGCAACCCCAAACTTCAAATATGTTTTAAATCGAGAACGTAAAGTGCATCAAAATAAATGAAAGCTATAAATATGTTACAAGGTAATTGGGAATATTTGATGTGTTCTTGTTTCAGGTATTGGAAGAGAGTGCGTGCCAGGAAAATCGTTTTATGATGGCTGCAATACCTGTGGCTGTTCTGCGGATGGTTATGTAACTATTTGTACGCTGAGGGCTTGTTTGAATTACGTTCCTCCTACCAGTATAGAAAAACAATAACATTATTGATAAATTAGAATGTCTGTTGTATCTATTTACATATAAATAAAATAATACGTATACGTAACTATACATACATATTTGATCTAGCAAAGTATTGCTACCGAATACTACTTACTTTTTTGTATGTATAATGAATTAAGTACTGGAGTTACCAGCTACATTGCTTTTCGTCATCGCAGGAGCCTTTATTGCATATATAGCGTGTGTAAAAGATTACCTGACTTTGTTACTATCATCTCCATGTCGTAAGAGTCGCCACGGTTCCTACTCGGTCTCGAACCCGCACTCCTAACGCTCTCTCACAGTTAAGAACAGACCTAGAACTGTTACCAAACCATAGCAAACAAAAAGTCGTTTCCTCTTTTAGATTACATTATTAAACTGATCATCAACGAAATAATTAAGACGCATGCAAACCGATATTAGTGCATGGAACCCTTCAATGAAAAGCATTCCAAATAAATGTTCAGAGAGAATATAATCTCATTAATAACTCGTAAATGCTAAGATGTCAAACTAACTATTTAGTGTACTGCAAAATATTACAACAATATTATTTATGACTACAACTAGATATCGTGCATACAATAATTCATAACTAAAGTTCTCCACGTTCCGTGCGCTTCACGAGATTAGCAGAGACTAGGCAGACTCGTGTTTAGTCGAGTGTGTATAGTCTTTGCTAACTTCGTACAATGCACAGAAAGTGGCGAACTTTATGCATAACCTATGGGTTTACGAGACTGTCGAACCATGTGATTTCACCAACTGATAATTTTTGTGATTTATTTTCCATTCAAAATACGTGCACTATAAATTACAAGCTCCTGACTTTTAAGGAAAACACTAGGGAATTATTTTTCTCTAAAATTATTAAAGGTATTGGAATTAAACAGAATTAATATTGCCTACATTTTAGTCTTGCTTTATTTTTATTTTTTATAACTTTTACGCGATTTTAAAAGCGGCAAAAATAATCTTTGGCCCCGTTTTTGCAATTAATGTTCAGTGTGATATCCATCAAAACATTACGAATAGTTATTCCTATCTCAGAAATTACAAGAAAATCGACCAGTTGACCCAGTCTCTATCAATATTAATTCAACTTGGATTTCATGTAATCGCTAGATCTAACGGCGAAATTTAAGTCCCATTCAAGGCAGTTGAGTTCTTAATTGTGGATAAAGCAGTAAAATTTGATTGCAGCTTTTCCAATCTACAAAAAGAAAAAATTGAAATAGCTATAGAACCATATTTTTTTAGGAATCGATCTTTTTTAACATGATAGTAGAATCTTTATTATTAACTTTTATCATTGTAAATATTTTTTTTCAGAAAGCATTTACCTTGCTGTTGCTTTCAAAGTATCGTTCAAATATTAGTAAAATATTAAATGTTAGAAATACCGTTGACTGCAAAACGTTTAGGTGCTTCCAATTTGTCCCATATTGTGAGGGCAGAAGGTTTTAAAGAATATTGCAAAGCTATTCTGTGTTAACCTTTGTTCCATTTACCACATTTAATTTAATTAAAAGTATTTAATTCGAACTCTTTCAAAAATTGTACTCATAATTTAAAATTCTCCTTTGTCCACTATTGTAATTCAAGAACATTAAGATACATACCTGAATATGCTTCTTTTGTGACATAGACAGCTTTAGATGACGCTGCAGATGTAATACTTGAATTTTTAGCGGTAAAATCTCTTACTTTGTACAAGAAAATTAGTGAATATGAAAAAGATAACTAATTTTTAAAAACAGCCAGCTTTTTTACTATAAAATGAGTGAACATACGACCCAAAAATACTAAATTTAACACCTACAAACGAAAATAAGCAAATATCTTTGTTTCAACATATGTTACTAATTTCACAGTTAACAAATATGTTAGGTTGTTGGTCACAGAATATAAATTATATTCCGACACTTCGTTTTTACAGAAAATAAGAAGAATATCACGAATTATCTGTAATGCTGTATTATGTGCTAAATGAAACATAAATTAGCAATGATGCTTGTCTTCTGTCAGACTGTAGTACTTAGATCAAGGCAAAAAATGCTTTAATAATTCTTTACCCTCCAACGATAACCAACTAATTAGTTCAATGCCGGTGTTTCAACATATTCCATATGATGTGACAATTGATTGCAATTGATCATATTACAAAGCGAGCTGAGTCAAATAGAAATAAATATTCTGTTGAAATATATCCTTATTTGAAAAAGAACAAGATTTTTTTCCGCCAAGATAATGTACAAGTGCTTGTCTGCGCAGTTTCAATTGCCAACATTATGAAATTAATATTCGAATGGAGGGCTTAAAAAAGCTGGAAACGCGCTTAGAAAAGAATAAAGTTAAATGGAAATTACTTTGTTTTTCTTAGTGAATTTAGTGACATATTGGATGACCCTCGTGGCTAAATATCAAAGAACATATAAAAGCAGAAACTGTATAAATTCTCATAATTTTGATGTCGTTCGTTTGAACACAAGCAGTTATAAAGAAGATTTGAGGAACAATTTCATTCCGAGGCTAACTTGAAAAGTTCGACAGAGAAAGACTTGCGGAAAGGAACTTTTTCCAATACTCGAAAAATGGGAAAAATCAAAATAATTTAAATTATCGATTAAGTTTTGAATTAGGAAATCATAAAAATTCAAAATTTAATGGAACCGTTCACGGCAAAAACAATATAAGGAGAAGAAAAATCATTGCTTGGGTAACAGTACCCGGCCTTTACCAAAGCATTTCTAGACACTAGAGAGCGCCAAGAAATGTCCGGCTCGTTTCAAATATGCAGAAACAGATATGTAGGCCTGTGAGTTTTTTCTTTTTCTTGCCTCACTTTGCCTCTCCCGGGAGTGATTCCACCAATATCATCATGAAGTTGCACAAACATTATCCTTTTGTTATTCTTTCTACGCATTTTCTGATGGGAATATAATTATTCAATTTAAAAATACTATAAATTCTTTTGGCATTGAAAATAAGTATTTTTTTCCTTTTTTTATATATAAATGTCAAAATTTAAATTGATATTAGATCCAACTAATTTAAAACTTCCATTAATATAATTTCAGGAAAGCTAATTTTTAAAAGAGCGTTATTACGATATATACATAAGTAATATTGGCTTCCGTTGAAATGAATTCCTTAAAATTAAAGAAAATACACAGTTAAATAGCAATATCTTAATTATGTTTACTAATGAATATATACAAATTTCACCGCCATAACATTACGCGGAACAGAACACAACAAAACTTATGTAAATATGTACATCTTATATACCTTATGTATATATATATATACATACAAAAATCCCCTAATCGTGCATAAACCGTGGAATTTCCGCTGCAATCGGTGAAGTACTACACATAACTGCATCAATTTAAAAATCGATCAGTTGCGCTGGCAAGGTTACCATTGACCTCGATTGAAGCACCAATTTGCTCTCTTCTTTACTGGAAGGTCACGTTAAATGTCGTATATATTGTTTACAAATCCAATCGCACATTTCGGGAAGTTTTATAAAATCGAAGTTAGTTATTCAGAGTATGTAACGTCGCGGAAAGCGGCTACTAATAACAACAAACAACATCTTGACATATAGCACAGAATAAATGTGAAACAACCTCCGAAATCGTTAATTTCCATGCTGGTTTCTTCAATTTTGCAATTTTTTTCCTAATCAATATTTATGAACTACAATTAGACGAAAACAAACCATTGAAACTAAGCTACAACATATTAAAACTTTTACGACCGATAAACTGCAAACGCGAATGTAAAAAAAAAGGAAAAACATTTAGAATTTGAGATTGGATGTTGGTTTTTGTACGAGAACTGGTAGTATGCCATATATTAACTTATAAATGTTGTTAGCATTCAGTAATTTACTAGTTATAGATGAAATTAGCACGTGATCCATAAAAAGCATATGTAACATATGTAGAGAGAAGAAAGACATTGTAGGACTACGCGGAAACATTGTTTCCACGCGCATTTGGAGCTCAAGATTTTAGAAAGATCACCACACACATTGCAGTGTTGTTTATTTAGTGAAGAGCAGTCCGACATAAATTAATGATTAAATGATTTTGTACTTACCGGCGCTGTCCCTTTCATTCATTCGATATTACAAAGAAATGAAAGTTGTATTATTAATAGCCTAATAATGTTTACAATCAAATACCGTTCCATAGAACTACCTGCACCCTTTGTGAATCGATATACTAAACAATATCTACTTTAAACTCGATAAGACTATCGCAGAAATGCAAAATGCTAAAGAAAGCATTTGAATCAGATACTGTTAGGGCGTAATTCGAATGTTCAAGCATTATAGCGTTCGCGCGCATGCGCAATTCGTAACCGGCAAAGAGCACTGCAGAAAAAACATTATAACCTATAAAGGAAGGCATCAGCTCTGTCACTTAGTTACATAGTTATGTAAAATCTTTATATTAAAGTTATATTCAACCATATATACAGTCCACATTAATTCTATTTACCACTAACACTAATATATAATAGAAGTTCCCGATGACCGTCGACTGGTAGATTGGTGGATGAGTGATATTTTTCAACTATTACCAAATGGATAATATTACTTAGATTAAGGGGTACGTACCACTTGCCTCTTTCCACTACAAAGTACTAGGAATTAATAACACTTCATAGGCACACTCGGCCTTGTTTGCCGTTATTTGCGGTCGCTAAGGCACCATCAGTGATAAAAATTTATAAAACATTTATATTTTTGGAAAATTACCAGCGAAGTATATTGCTTTTCGAAATAAACAACTGTTTGCCACAAACATTTACTTTCACTTGAAATATTTGGCCAATTACTGCGAATATATGTACTTCTAGGTGATATTCGCGCATTCCTTTACTTATACGTGATACACGTACACTCTGCACATCTAATCCCAGTTTGTTCCACGGTAAGCGAATTTCATTGAAAAATAGTTTTTTTTTTATGAAGAATAACATTAAAATTAATAATAATGATATCTTCCTCTTATCCACTCCTTTTAGGGACATACTGTATATGTAGATTCTTTTCCACAATCCTAATCACAAGTTAAGGACTTTTTTCTGTTTTAGTGTTCACCATTATAGTTCTAGGACTACAATAACTTCATAGTTTTTAGCTCAAAAAAAAATCATTACAACACTTAAATTGACAACTATTGTAATATGTTAACTATATTTTTTTGGGGAGTTGCCGGTCGTATTGTGTAAATAAAAATGCTCAACGTTCCGGAATTTGTTTATTCCTTTTTCTTTTTCTTTTTCTCCCTTTTCCTATAATTACATCCCAAATTCTTCGCCTTCATGTTGTAACTTTGAACTTTATGGACAAACATGTTGTACAATTTAATTAGAGCAAGTTTAAATTTTAAAATTTCACTAAATAATACAAGACGATACTTATTTGAATGTAAGTATCGTCATGAAATAAAGAGAACACATCAGAAAATGCCTAGAAACAATAACCAAATAAATATAATGCTAAGATAGCTTAGCTCTCTCATGGTATTAATTGAATAATTCACGGGACAGCACAACAAAAGGAGAGAAAAAATACTCTAATACACGTACATGTTGTGCCTACCCGGCGTCATTAGCGTAGTTTCCAGAATCCCTTTTTGTCGCTACTTTCTATCGCTGTTAGTGCCATAATTCTTTGGCACGAGAGCGCTCCAAGAAATGTCGAATTTGTCATTTTGAAAGTTGTGGCATTAACTGTGAAGCAACAGCGATAGAAGGTAGAGATAAAAAAGTATTCTCGAAAGCACACTGATGATGCCGGGTAGGCAGAAATATGTCCGTGTGTTAGAGTATTTTTTCTCTTCGTTTTGTTGCGCTTGCCGTGAGTTATTTTATCAATACCATGAGGAAGCTAAGCTACAAAATAAAGGTTTTTGTTAATAAATTTAAAATTTATAACATAAAAAAAAGAAAGAAGAACTTCTTGAAAAAGCATTTTTCTTTAAACAACACAACCCGCAAAATCCAGGAAAAAAAAAAACCGGCTAAAAAGAAAAGAAAAAAGAAAATAATTAAATTTTTATGAAATATTTTAAACATTTTACTCTCTTCCTAATTGACAAATGAAAATGATTAAATGTAGAGCAGTGTTTTAATTTCGAGGTTCTTAACAATTCAGAAACATAGAATGCACCATAACTATCTATATTAATAATGAAAATGATTAATTATGTAAGAGTAAAGAATTAAAGGTTAAAAGTAATCATTCATTTTTTATAGTATTAAACTTTATTTTCAGGAACAAAAGGACAGTAAGTATTTACCATTTACTGTTCTTACTTATTGGTTTTAGTGTGAAACATCTGCAGGATACAAATAGATCAACCAAAAGGTCTTTTCAGTAACTGTTTTTGCTCAAAACCATAATCTCTATGCTTAATGGTCACTAGAACTGAATGTACTTTAATGATTTGCTATGTTTAAAAGACGAAAAAAATGCTTAGAAAAAACAATAATACACACGCGCAGTATGTTGCACACGAAGAAATCGCAACATTACCGTTTATTCTTTCTAAATAATTAAACTTTGCAACTTTTAAATTAAACTTTACCATAAATAACGCGGACAGGGAATAGCGATATCGATCTTTCTTGGACTTATGAAATATTTAATTTCTCCCAGATCCGACCAGAAGAGTAAACTACGGCAAGTATATCCTGAACAGCTTAATTTATATTTGCTAGAGCAATGCAAGCAGATAATAACCTCCACTATTCTATCGTCTTCACTGCCCAACAGGACCAAGTGCCACAACTATAATGGTCATCTAATTAACCCTGGGTATAAGGTTGCAGTTATATCACTTTTTTGTTCCCTAGAGTAGGTATATGGTTAAGTTTTGTATAAACGAAACGCTTTGACACTAATAATAATATGAACGCCAGGTGAACAGCTTAAAGGAGCGTACTTTGCGTAATTGCAGTGTTCCCTTTCCTTGCAGTCACATCCATGAAGTCACAGGATCTTGGAATTCCTCCGTGATTGATTACCTTGTAAGTAAATTAAACGCAAATAATACAAATTATCTTTATTTTAATATTCGAAACCATGAATGTTTAACACTCGGCGTTGCTTGAGCATAACCACATGGCACGAGTAAAATATTTCGCGCAAATACAGCGCTTGCATGAAAATATTCGCACAACTCTGACAACTGGGCATGCTAAAAATAAAAAGGACATCAACCGTTGTTTCATTCAAGACTAAATTCGAGAATTAATTCATAAGAATTTTGGAAGATAAAGATATTGAGAGAAATGTCTTCAATTGATTATAGAATAACAAATAACTTTAAAAAAGGAAAGTAAATATTGTTACGTGGATATCTAGCAATACAAATAGTACTTTTGTTACTTTACATGAAATTAATACAGTTGTAAGTTCTATTATTTTTGGTAACTACGTACGGTCCCCAGTGTTCGGTGCACCTGTAAAAGAAAATAGAGGGATGATATCCAACAGACTACTATCAAGAGGTATTTACCTCGAAGAGTAAATTCATCCCATGCTATGTTTGAATCTGACACACTGCTAGTTAACTGAATGGCGAATATTACTAAGCAAAGGATGCGTAAGCAACTCATGTTTTCACTTGTTGAATATTAGAAAACCTTAAAGTTAATGCTGAAATACTTCTTTCTGGTGTATAGAGTGCGACTTTCCTCTCAATTGTTTACACTATTGATTTTAATTTCAATGAAGCATTAATTCCATTTATTGCTAATAATAGCAGAAATGAGTTTCATTAGATTAAGTAAACAATTAATATTATTCCTAACGATTTGCTTGTACGATTGATAACAGTTGTAGTTGACAAAGTTTTTTTTTTTTTGTACAGTAGGCACAAAATGTTTCCATAAGCATTAAACTTGTAATGATCTTAGATTTAAATTGCATATAAATAAATATATACAGGAGTCTTTTGCCTCCTTAAAATGCTTATGCCTAGCAAAAAAATCATAAAATGCAAGATTCCTGCATACGATTTGTCTACAACTTGAGAAAAAGAGAATAGCTATCGCCTTGTTGGTTGGTTGAATATATATGTATAATCAATCACATGCATCTTAGTGACTACAAAATGCGTTCTGATCTGCAGGCAATATCGAACGAACGTCTTGAGGAGTTACATTTTGAAGATTTGTACAATACTCTTCGGTAGCATTTACCGATTAAAGCAAACAGTTACTGCTGGACTTTGCAAGTTTAAAGTAATGAAAACCTGTTGTTATTACTATTATCATTATTACAAATTCGCAGTAGCCGGGTAACAAACAGATTATCTATATAAGTAGCTCAACTGATACGAGGTTTGGAGCAAAATTTCCAAAATGTGAGATTTCGAAAGCTCCTCAAAATAGGCATCAATTTAGGCGATGACTTCCTCGTTCGACGCGAGCCGTTGTCCACGGAACAATTTTTTCAAATTTGGAAATAAGCAGAAGTAACTGGAAGGCATCTTACCGAGATTTTTTTCACAACATTGTTCCTTACGATATGCCCGTGGCCTCAGCTATTTCGCGCACTTTGATTCGTCAATTAATCAAAACCATATCTTAGATTTCATCAATGATTTCGGCGGTAGTCACGGTGTATACACGGCCACGTTTAAACACATTTATCCAATGTTAAACAGTTGCAGAGGAACAGATGTGCCATGAACTTCATCCAACTCAGCTTTGATCTATTTCGATATTAAGCCTTTTTAAATATAAGTGTTCAATTACATATAACTGAGACTTTGACAACTGTGTAGTTACTGATGATCCTTGCTGGATACAAACCATTTTCAGTACTACCAGCGCTATCTCTTAGATTTTCTAAGGACTTCTTCGACTACCCTCGTATATTTACTTTCTTATTTGACAATTATGTAACGGTGTCAAGATTAAATTCCGTTTCAGTAAAAGATTGATTTAATAGGTACAATTACCTTGTCCTTTCCATGCAAGTTGCAAAAAGAAATAAATTAATTTACATCTACATAAAGATCAAAAATATATTAAATATGCATAAATCGCATAACACATATGTTATACGTACCTATTTCGTAAGCTAAAAATATAAATTAATGTTTATTTATGTCTAATATAGTTTTGCAGCAATATTTACATATGTAATGTATGAAGGTAGCCTTCGGTAAATTACTATTTAGTTTAAGTTAATTTAAAATTACTACTTACTAAACAATTTACTTAGTTTAAGCGAGCTGTTTGCTTGTTCTTAATTAGCCGGTTCTTTTATTACATTCGAGTAGCAAGTGAATAAATTTGGCTCCTGAAGTGAATAATTGTGGCAATTAGCAACCTTTTTAGCTGAAGCGGTTTTTGTACCACGGCTGATAAAGATCATCTTCATTCGCTTCCATAAAAGAAAAAACTCCACCATTCCTTATTTTATTAAACTTTTCATTTGAACTTGTTAAATAGTTTAATTAGGGCTACTAAAGATTTTTCCCTGTGTACCTAGCAGAGATGTTACCACTTTTGATCAACAAAAATAAATAATTCTGAAAAGATTGTTTTATGCAAAAGGTTTCTTGTATCTTTATGTATGCAGATATAAACTCATTTTCACGCGTATCGACGTTCAATTTATTTTTGTGGTACATTTATTTTCAGCCTGTAAAGAAAAGAAAAGGTAATTATGCTTTTTAAATCAAACGTTAATTAAAGCGGATAAGAAAATAATTAACAACTTAATTTTGAAACTGTTCGATAATTGTTAGAAAAGAAAGCAAACATACGAGATATATTTCAAAAACACTACACGATAATCAACTTACGAAGAAACTTCTTATCTGCAATAATTTTCTTTTTTGTTAAAGTATTGACGGAGTTAAAGTATTCTATACTCATAGATGAATACCATCGACAACTTAAAAAAATTTTTAATTGGAGTTTTTGGCTTAATCTGTAGCGGCCACTAATAAAATTCGTCAATATCCGCTAGTAATGAAAACCACCGAACCGTTCACCACCAATAGTGAAAGTTAGAGGAATCCAAAACATATCACAGTACGAAGAATATAGAAAATAGACGTAAAATTCTCAAAATTAAAAAAAGAACATATAATAATAATAAAAAAAATATATATCAACTGAGACATCCTTTTCTTTGTTTGTAGTCCATATAACTTTCGCCCCGCATTCCCACGATTGGCTTTTTTTTATAGAATACTCTAACTTAGGAGTTAAAGTGAATCATTTAAGAGTTGCAGATCCTTGGAAATCAGTTGTATTGGAACTACTAACTAAGTTGGGAATCTCATTAACTTCAACAACATTAGAGCATTTGGAATAGGATATGCAGAATCCATAGCACAAGAAGTCGAGAAGGTCTTTTTCTATTTTTGAAGACATTGTGAGTCGGGGACCATCTCAGAAGAATTTAAAATTCTACTATCGGTAGAGTTTATTTTTGGCAAATGTTGAAAGATTTCATGAATATTGATTTGTTTTTCAATGTCTCATTGAGAGAAAAACATTTAAAACTCAATTTAACATGCCGATAATATAATAACCTTTATGTTTTAGGATCATTGTCTATAAGAAAAGAATTATAAAGATCACGTATACATATATTAAAAATCATAGACTTTTTCACCTAAATATTATTTGCAACATTAATTAAATATTGTGTGGTGCTAGAAAAAGGTCAAGGTTGAAAGAATTCTAAAGCATAATTTTAATAGCAAATAGTTTTATTTATCTTGTAACAATTTTACGTTATTTGCATATTATTTTATTCTTAATTCTAAAATGTTTAAGAGGTTTATTATAGAAATTAAAAATTATAATTCACCCAATCTCCATTCTCCCCATCCATTTTTCGATATATATGTGTAATAGGTTCTTTGTGTAAAATTATCAACAGACTCGTTCCATGCACAGCCAGCTATTGTAATTTGTATGTACTTTGATACATTTGCATTTACTGCATCCCAGCATCCTCCGTTCGTGAAGTTCACAACCTAATATAAAAATAAAGTAAAAAATCATGGTGAATGCTTTATTTAGTATTTTGTGGCTTATAATATTATAAACCACGTTCAAAGTTAACTACTAATTAATTGTAGTTAGCGCTACGAGGTCTGGTATTTCTTTTTTTTTCTTTAATCTGAAAAAAAAATCGTGCAAACGAAAAAACAATGGAATAATGTTAATTCAATAATAACGAATGGGTATTTGATAACGCTGCGTATGTATATGCAACCAAATATGCTCATAAGCACGGTAATTTATATAATTTTGTATCATTGAATTTTTACTGTATATATGTAAAATACACCAATCACCTTCCGCAGTAAAATTTTGGACAGCTAAATTTAAACGTGATCGTATTAGCAGATTGACGACAAATGTTCGGGACAGCCAAAAAATGTAAGCGCTACCGATAAGATCGACTACATTCGCCAAATGAAGCTAGACATCCATCCAATTACGTTTGAAGATGTAGCAAATGATGCGAGCATCTTGAAAGAACGTGTTCGTCATATATTGAATCAAGATCTGTACCAATATCAAAACCGCCTATACTCCTGAAACCAAAACACAGGCGAAACAGTGAATTGCGAAGGGTGAATCGGTTCCAAAGCATCGAAGACTGTTCCATCGATGAGGAAAATAATGGCGGCTGTTTTGTGTGATAGTTACGTAGTTGAAGAAGGAAAAACAATAAGAGAATTGCATCATCACTTGACAAGCTGAAATTAGAAAGTAAATAAAAACGTCCGCATTTGAAGAAAATTTAAATTTTGATTTTTTTTGTTTTATACGAATTGTGGTTCAAATTAGCATACCGCTCATTCTATATTAGACGCCCAGTGACTTTCTCCTATTCCTTAGACTCGAAGTTTCACTCGGAGGACAAGGATTTTCATCGAATGAGGAGGTCATATTCGTAAAAAGTCCGTTTTGCAGAACAAAATCCCAAGGAATATAAGCATATAACGGTGTCGCTGGAAAAAGCGTATAGACTTACAACGAGCTTATAAATTATAGAAAGTAGAAAGGAACCTACCAGAAGGAATCACAACGTTGTATGGAGTAGCAGTCAATATGTACCAATAAATAATTAGACGACTGTTGTTATCCTCGTGTTAATGGATTAAGTAAGAAGCGATTTTCAGAAAACAACGTGCAATTAAATACTAACAAAACTTATTAATTTCACCCTGAAATGAAAAATCATATCGCACAATTTCCCTTTAAAAATTAGCGATCGCCCTATACAGCAACTAAATTTTTTGACATTGCCATTGATAATAAGTTGAAAATAGCGCATGAACCTCATTTGCATACCACCTCTCACGCATCGAATCTTGCTTAAAATATGCCATTGTTTTTTAAGAAAATAGTATCTCGAGCGAAAGGGTTTTTGAGCTTCAAAAAACAACTGTCCGAAGCATGGCAGGTGTATCGCGACATCATTCTTACCGCGGTTTCCTCAGAAAATTGGAAATAATATCGTTAAATACCCATTCATGTAAAACGGAAAACAAATTTTGTTGTGCAATAGCTTTTATCCTATTAATAAATATTAAAATTATTGTATATACTTGTACATACAGAAACTGTTTCACCTGCTTGTTAAAGGTTTTAGAATTTGCAATCATATCTCGATTTAGAAACTTCGGAGTTAAACATGGTTAGCTATGATCTACTTAGAAAAAATAAGTTCATCATTGTCGCACTTCCAATTACATGAAAATCATGACTATCCCTATTATTATTGCATTTTTTAGAATCTACTAGGCATTTTAAAGTCAATTTTACCTCCTTACCGTTTTAGGGTGATTCTGACTTTTATCATAAATAAATGTATGATGCATTAAAGGCGAGTACCAGCTACACAGTAAAACACAGAATGCCTTTATGTAAACTATGGAGACCACAGATACTATTTAACAAACGCATAACGTAAACAACATCATACGAGGTATCCCATTGATTTGGCGTAACGTAGTACTAGAAGAAGATATTTCTCCTCAAATTCAGTGTTGTTTTACACCGTGTGATGTAGAATTAAATTGGGTATAGAATTAAATTAATTTATTATTTAATAAATAGAATTAAATTCGACAAGAAAGCGGGGGCTTTCCTATCGAAAAGATTCAAATACCGTCATACCTATCCCTATTGTGTATAGTCGGCTATGCACATCACTAAATATCAGCCTACACTCACATGATCTATCAAATTTGATCTGTGTTACCGTGTTTATTGCATTAGCAAAAATGAAAATCCATTCTGGTAATTATACAAGCGAAAATTCCTTAAATCTATTTTTCATCCATCCAGAATGTAATAAAATTATAAGCAGAACTTGGCAAGTGTTTAACGAGCGATATCCTCATTTCAGAAGAATTCAAGGAATTTTTTGCTTGTTGGGGAATGGAAGCGTACTAAAGAGATGCCAAAACCTATGACACAGGATGAGAACTAACTGAAATAATACTATTAGCTTACTTTCGCAGCAACCCATCAGTTCCATACGTACTGGCACTGAAGATATAGATATATCATATTCATCAATACTGTTTTGTCCTGGCGACCCGTCGTTTCGTTTTTTTTTTTCTTTTTGCGGACGAATATTAATATGACAGATGAGTCTAAATTTATCAACCAAGATATTGTTAACAGACTCGACTGGCACTACTGGACACCGCAAAACCCTCGCTTCGTCTCGAAACTAGATTTCAAAATACATCCAGGTTTAATGTATTTTATTTAGTGAATAAATAAATTAAATTTACGATGGCACCTTAGACAGTGAGCGTTATACAGTAATTTTGCGACAATGCGTAGCAGACTTTCTCGATGAGTTTCCTATGTTAGATCGGAGAGACTGCTGGCATCAAATGGATGGGGCGTCAGCTCGTTCCTCTTACGAGGTACATCGTTTATTGAATAAATGAGTGTATTTAAGTATATGAATATGTTTAATGATAAGTGGATTGAATGCAACGGACCTTAGGCTTAACTGCGAAGGTATCCTGATCTAAATAAAAATAAATCCACCCCATAAATATAAATCCAAGGATTTTTATTTATGAGGGACATATAAAATCAGTACTGTATTCAGTCACAGTACAAACCAAAGCAGAATTAGAGGGACGAGTAACGTTTCGCAGCATACATCCTCAACAAATAAAATGGACTACAACAACGGGTGCTTATAACAGGATTTTAAAATGTTAGCAAGCGAACGTGGGTGATATACAACACCTATTCATAATACATTCGTCATTTCGTTTTTGATTATGTATTATCTTGTATACAATAATTATTGAATATATTGTATATTCAATATATATATTGTATAACATATTTTGCTTTTTGTTTTCACATATTCCTTTTTTTCACCACCTATTATTATTAATTAAATACTAATTCAAAGGTACATTCTCTGAAAATCACTAATCCTAAAAGAATTAATTCCACATTCATTCACACGGTCTAAACATATACAGGGCGTACCTTTTGAAAAAAAAAATACTGTTAGTACTAAGAAGTTACTCCAAATCAACCCTAGGTTGCGGAATACCTGTATATGCTTGTTTACTTTTTATGCCTTAGTTGAATAGTAGAGTACCTGTACCCTCCACAATTCACCTAAAGGCTTTCTATCTTTTACTGTATAACTATTGAGCGCTTTTAATGCATCGTACGTTTCATTGTTTTTTCTTTTTTAGAAAAATCATAATGACTGAAACGGTAACTGATAAATAAAAATATGTTTTATAAAATTGGTTCTGAAATGCCTAGTAGAATCCAAAATGCAACGAAAAATATATTTCGATGTAACTGAAATTGCGACATTAATGAAGCTGTTTTCTCTAAATAAAAAGCCTGTCTATTATCACGGTATGTCTTTACAGTCACATTTGGTGTAATGAGTAACAGATTGCAACCGAAACTCGACGTAGCCCTATGACTATGTACCTCTCTGCTTCAAAAGTCCTAAATGGATAATTATTCCAAGCGTACGTCAATATAAATTTCTCTTGCGAGTAGTCTCTAAGGTAGATATAATAAGCAGTTGTAAATTCTTTAATTTCCTGCTTCGAAATTATAATTTTTCGTTTAATTCACAATTATTATTTTTTAATATTGCTGTTTTTACTTATCCAATATTTGTAATGCAATAAATTGTATTGCACATTGGAGTCTCTATAGATAAATATAGCTCTATTTAATATCCACTAGCGACTAGCTTCGACTTAATAGCACATCAGCTGGCGTGATGATGAACAATTAGCTCGAAACCGGTCGCTATGCAGTATTAAAGTGTTTGTGAAAAAAATTTTTTCATTACTTTATATTCTTCTAGTATATATAGCGATAATTAATTTTAATTTAATATAACGGTACTAGAATCGTTTACAATGCAAGAAGGATCTACCTGGTTAAATTCAAATTACTTAAAATTAAATGACACTTACCTGTACTTGATAGAGCCTCAACTGTTAGACAAGTTATTGTTAGCAAAATTAAAAGGTAGCACAAGACTTTTACGTTCATCTTTCTTGAATGTAGACCGTCTAACTATACGAAAAGAGATCACCACCTAACATTTGTAGCTAACTATAAATACCTTTTTTCAGATAATTCGTATAATCTTCGATGAATAACCATCGTAGCATTTCAATATAATCAATAAATGTACACCCCCATATCGGTCTTTTGGAACAATGCGTGCGTAAGTAATCCAAATGCGTCTGTTCATGCTTTACATATTTTCTAGCGTTAATAATACGATGTCTATTTGCTGTTGATAACAAATGCATCGCTTGAATATGGTTTATTAATTCGAAACACTAATCGTGAATAATATAATCAACTAAAAATAAACTGAGCCATTGCAGCAAATGGCAATTGTAAATTATTTCACCGGCCGAATTCACAGTGTATAATATCCGCCTTCTGTCCACGTTGGGGAATTTCTCCGAAACTTCCCTACCTTTTTTTTCTAATTTTAAACTAAAACCATTTGAAATGATCTAATCAATGAGATAAGAGAAAAGGTTAACACTCTGAATGTGTAATCAAGAAGAATCGATGGCAAGTAAATGTTACATGCTCTTAGTGAGCAACAGTTTTTAACTTTAATACTCAAAAGATAATTTTTGTAAAATTCAAAATTTTCGATTTTTCAAAGCTATGTTTTGTGATTTAAGTTACATTACGTAAAGCTCATGAAAGCTTCAACCTGCATAATATATTAAAAACAAAGCAATTGTAAGTGCATTTAGCAAAGTGTTCACATTATTATAAATATAAATACGTAATTACATATAAATCTATCTAATGCCTAAATGAAACGAAGAATTTCTAGCAAAAAATATTTGAAAACTTACTCAACTTTCACTACACGCGATACATATTAAGTTTGTTTTATAAATAAAACTTGCTGTACTTCATTGTGCTTTCAGAAGCCCCTATAAGCTCATTAACGACTTTAATTTCACAAAAACCACGACTAATGTTGCAGTTTCTGTTTGGCGCCCTTTTGTTAGTGTCTTAAGAGCTTCTTGTGTAACAATCAGGCAGAACATTATGAAGAACTCGTAGAAGACGTGCCGATTAATTTTAAGAGAATAAGTGCTAATAGGAGCAATATATTACACTATCTGCATAACCATTTGGACGTATTTCCGGAAAGCCTTAGTGAATTTAGTGAAGAACAAGAGGAGTGATTACATCAAGACATGAAGTCAAAGGAGTAGAAGTATAAAGAAAGGTGAGATATATATTTGTTGTTTTTTTTTACTAGAAACATACCTTTTAGTTTCATATTCATTCTATTTTCTATAATTATACATAATTATTCTGTATAATTACAATTTGAAGTATTCATATCTTTTCAAAAAGAAGTATCATCATAAAAACTAAAGCCAATGTAGTAAAACCGTTAGCAGATATGAAATCAACAACATTAAGTTCCTTGAAACTGCTCTAATAATGGAAACAATGAAAACAATCGCTGTTACCTCAATTACTCTAATTTTTTCAATTTATTTATACATTTTATCTTTTGTATTTACATACTCAATGTTTATTGTTTTATATGTTTGTTTTGTATTTTGTTAACATGCTTTGGTTTATTCTGTGCAATAGCATTGTGAAATAATCAGTATTCTTATTGAAACTAACCGTGTTCCTGGTTTGGACCGTGTCACGTCGTTGTTAAAATAAAAAAAAAATAAAAATAAAAACTAGACGTTTCGCCCACAATTGTATGGGACTTCTCCAAGAGAGTGATAGGCAACAGTTAGCACGGTAACCCAACCTGTAAACCACGCCAGAGCCAAAACTAACTGAGCGGGAAGCAGTTGGTCACGGTAACTCTGGCGTGGTTCACATGCTGGGTTATCTCCCAGTTAGTTTCACCTCTGGCGTGGTTCACACCATCATTCTCATGAGGAAACCCCATATGATTGTGAGCGAAATGTCAAGTTTTTATTTTTATTTTTATTTTTTTTATTTTAACAACATGACACATGTTTAGTTTCAACAGACTCTGACCGTGGAAGCCTACGTTTTTATTTTAATATTCTTATTATTATTAAAGCTTCTTGTACGAGTTTATAATTATTTCCTCTAGCATTACGTCTCAGAAATAATCTGAATCATTAAAAGAAAATTTATATTTTCAAGACCACGTAAATTATACGATTTTCAATCTTTCGTATCTTTTTAACATAAACATTGCGCCTCTGGCATATTGAATTACCGTGCTAACTTTGGCCTACCGCCCTTCCCTCTCCTAAAGAAGCCTCATATCATTGTGGGCAAAAGGTCTAATTTTCAATTAACCATAACCCGAAATTAGTTTTAGTTGACTCTGACTATGACAGCCTACGTTATTATTTCAATAAATTGCATATAGTATTGCATATAGTATGTATACGGAATAAATGTTTATTATATTGATAAACACATACATCGATACAATAAACATTTATTAAAATAGTAAACTCATTAGTTAGACCAGCTTTGATTAAAACGAAATGTTTCGTTGACATACCTTTTTATTATATTTACATTTAGTCTATCATTCGAATCAGGTAGCATTTACGGTAAGCGCGAGACGATTTCCTACTAGAATTCAAGAATTTTCCTTCAATGTTCGCTCTTCTGCTATAAAAACTTATGTTCACTTGTAACATATAAAGTATAGTCCATGTAGAAAGCATACGAAAAACAAAAAGCACAGCTATAATTTTGCGGTATATATTTTTATTACTTGAATAATAAAATCACAACCTCATTTACTAATACGATCATTATTTAAATGATTTGCACTAAGCTGAAAACAAATTTCGTGAGATATAAAAACGTCACTAAAATTATCGTCTCGAAATCGTTGGCAAAAACCTATTTTTCATTGCTTTTGTACAAGTGTCAATGTAGGTTTTTTTTTTAGCTTTCTTGATAAGTAACCTTGCCTTCTCAGTGAAATGCGAACAATTTCTAGACATATTCTTATTTAACGTTAATTTTCAAATCTGCTAGCCAGTTTTCGAAACCCTAGCCGCTGATTTTGTCGTCCTAAAGTCATTAAAGCGTTGCACTATTTCCGCTAATCTTACGCGGTCCAGAAACTAGTCCATGACTCATATCTCTCCTACTTTGTACCCTCTTTATTATCTCATATATTGCACTTTTTCCGAGTTCAGTCAATTTTTACACTAACTTTTTTGACGTTTTTCAGCACCTTTTCTATACAAATATTTCACCAACTTTATTCTTTCTACTTGTGACATTATCTTACAAATATTAAGCCTGTTGATAATCAGCAATATTTGGCAGCTGTTGTTATATGGCCTACAATCGGCACTTTTATCTTAGGATGTAACAAAAAAAATATATAATAAAATTAAGAAAAAATAATAAATTCCCGACACTTTCTAGACGGACAATATATTAATTAGTTAACATATTTTGAAAAATTGTGTCTCATATGTTTATTGTAATATTTTTAAACTTTTAAATTCATATTAAAATTTACAATACATCATTTTATGGTAATATTTAAAAATCAATTCAGTTTGTCCAAATATACCGTAGAAAAATTATGAAACTGATGCAATTGTCCCATTTGGAAGAGTTGCAAGAACACAGACCTTATGATGATAACAAGGATGGTCACAACACTTCATCCCCTCTGGGCAATCCACATCACTATAACATTTATATTTGAACGTATAGCTCTCAGGATATTTAAATCCACAATCCATCATCTCTGTACAATTTCCTGGATGACCTAGTAAATGTGTCAACAAGAAATTAAATTCGGGAACGCCAATCATATAACACCTGCATACATACCTTGGAATGGGCAATCTGCTAAAGCCGGTCCAAGCCTTGTAGGTATAATGCATAAAAATGTATCTACACGGTAATATTGGAAAGTAATTATTACAAAGAATATGAAATATGCTGATTTAAACGCCATTGCTTTGATGAAATGGTAATTTTGTTATGATGATAATATTAACAGCAAAACAGATAATATGAATGGACTTATGAGGTCATAAAAAATAGGCAGTATGTTCTTTATTATAAAATATGTTGTATAATCAATGACAATGAACGTAATTTGATATCTATTATTAATTAATCTATTATCAATGCAAAACAAGGCACAATTTAATTTATCTGGAATAAGTTATTGCCAAAGTTCGCCACTTTCCGTGTGCTTCACGTGCATCTGTATGGAAGGGATCGTTCCGGTGTGTGATTCGTAATATACATATCCGCAAACTTATGCTTCGCATGTGAAATTTTTAATTAACTCATTCACTTTATCCGACAATAGTCGTTTCCTTGGTTTACTTATGTACGATGTTTTATTACGTATAATATATGTATATGCAGCACTTTGCTATGCTCGTGTGCCATCGAAGCGACCGCCAAACACATTCATATGTTACGAATTACGCGCCCGAATGACCCCACCCATACCAACGCCTGTGAAGCGCACGGATTGTGGCGAACCTTAGTTATTGCCCAATAGTATTACAGTTAAACTTTTTTTAAAACTATATTCGGATTTTCAAAACATTACTTTTAATGCCTGTAGAAAAAATGCGTTAACATTACGCATAAAATTGAGACAGGCATATCTTTTCATATTTTTACAAAACCATATTTTTCCTCTCAACGTGCAAGATATATAATATATATAACAGAGCTTTCGAATGTTCTCCGCACATAGCAGTAAGCTTTCATGGACGGAGTCTCAATTGGTACGTATCCAAGCTTATAGGCCGTGGTCTTGAGATGGTGTAAATCGATATTTCGCCAAACATTACAGCTAGCATCTTCAGGACGATGTTGATGGTCGTCTGAAGAATGATTTTCCTACTGGGACCGCTCCGCAAGAAATAGTCGTAGAAATAGTTGAGCGAACAGCGCTGATTCTGGCAGCATCTCTTCTTTTTTCGCCGCATATGAAGCTCTACTTGCAAAAGTTGAGTAATAAATTCTTGGATTATATAAATCTTTAGGAATTTCTTAATTGCTCTTGCGTAAGGTTCTAACTATTAGTCCAGCTCATTTTAATTAATCTATAAGCTTCACGGAAGTAAAGCAATTATCTCCTGCGAAGTTTCGATTAGTAGGCGGTGAAACTAATCTTAGTGCACTGCATGTTGACACTGAAAGATTTCTAGGATTGCTTTCGACTGTCTTCCCAGTGCATACAAATGAATTTATTAAGTTGTCAGTTTTTGCATCACTTGCACATATTTCTTAATTCTGCTCTTAAGGTGTTGCTGAAATCTGTAGTCCTCACGAATATTATTAAAGGCATCTAAAATTCTATTTCTCCTTGTTATTGCCGCATCAAATATAAGTGTTGACATAAGAACACATTCGCACATTGAGGTATAATGTACCTCAATGTGCCATACCTCTCAAAGTTCTCCTTTCTGTACCGTCCTTAACAAAAAGATTGGTCATCGCCGATTGTTGTACATAACTAGTGTTGGTCTGTAAGCAGCAAACGTTGCTTAATTTTCCATAATTCTGACGTTAGCATCTTATAATATTTCATCAATCACACTTCAAATAGGGTTCAAGAAGCATCAGATGCTGCTCGACCTTTTATACCGAGCAGATGACAAACTATATCAAACAACCTAGTCCGTGCAGAAACAGGAGATTTTTAGATAAATGCCGGAGGCCCTTTCTCTGACACGCCGAAGAAACTATTGATAATTAGTATTTTACAGGGGAGACATAACTTATTTTGCCTACTGAACTTGGAGCACATGAAAATGGTCTGATTTGACGTCTAGATTTATTCCTTAACAACAAAGTTTTGATATCAATATAGCTACAACGGAAACAATATAAAAAAAAATAATTATCAAATGACGCTAATGTTTTTTATATATTTGCTTCGATATATCGCCTTACTGCGTATATAAAGAAACCCGTGATATTTTTTAAAAGAAATTGCATGAAAAAAAGTATAAACGCCGGCGCGCCTACGCACCATTGGCTGAAAATTGGTTAACCGATAACTATTATGTCTGGCTATTATTCATTTCAACCATTCCAGAAATAATTATGAGCAATGATGGAGCATATTCTGGGAATGACTGCTTGAAAATACTTTTCTATGTTCCCTACACGTTATCACTTGTTATGATATACAAATTAATCAATGCAGTGAATGCATGCAAATCAAAAAATGTTAGAACGAATATTTGCACTGATAAAACAGTCTTGGAAGGTTGCCTGGCTCATAAATATATATTTTTTGTTGATAAAAGTAAACATTGATAATATGTTTCATACATTTTACGCGAAAGTTTATCAACGGAAATAATGCTAACCTTGCCAACAAGCCAAAATACATAAGAGGTCGCGATACTACTGTTCAAATAAATGTTATTTCAATCCAAACAATTGTAAATATTACAATTAAGAATTTAGGTGAAGGACATACTTTTTAAATTTTAATTGATTAGATTTCCGTTTTATAATCAATGATTTCGCTTTTAGTGAATGTACCGTTACATCCACATGTTTATGTCTATTTATTTATATGATAACTTAATTCGGTGAAATTTTTTTAAGGATAACATCAATTTGTAATTTTACAAATAACGCACAGAATGAGTAATTGCGACCTACTTTAAGTATTTCATTAACTCGTTTCAAAATTTGCATTTTTATATTATTCCTATGTTTTCTTTGAAAATTTTTATACATTAATATTTTTGAAATCTCCTTAATGAACCGTTTTGCATGACTTCTAGCATTTCATTTAACAGATTTTTGGTTTTGTTTTTAATGGTCGAAACATCTTCTATTTACTTGTTGGTTATAACTAAAGAGGACAAAGGCGAATGGAATTATTGCTTTTTTGCAGAGGCTGGACAAACTCGTGTTTTGTTGACTCTCGGAAAAACCAGTAGGCAACACGAATCCATTCTCATGAAACGAATAGATACGAGTCTATCTAGTCGCTGCAAAAAGAAGATGATTTCACTCCCTTTTGTCCTGTCTGGTAAATTATTATGTGTTTTCTACACTTACTAAATAAGCAGGTTAGAATGAAATTTGACAACTTTCATAGAACCCTATATATACTAAGACAATTTTTTTTTATGAAATTAAATATAAACAAATTAATTTTATTATTATTTCTATATTTAAAAATAGAAGAAAACAAAATATATTTAGTGCTAATATAAATTAGTTATAAAGAATTTCTATTCAAATTATATAAAATAGGAAATCAATTTCGCAGTAACTTTTATTTAGTTTAAATAGGCATTATGTGTCAATTTAATAATTTTAATTTATTTTAAATGCGTCTTATATATCAATCGAAGAATATTTTTTAACCACAATTTGTTAATATCCATGTAACAAACACTACAAAGGCTTTCAAGACTTTACGCTTATAACTGATGGCTCCTTTCTTATATACAGTCATTCTGACAGTTTCTTCGGCATAACTGAGATGTATTGTCTTTTATTTTCGTATTTATCTAGTGGAAGATCTATGGCAATTTGTTTTAAAAGCTGCTTTTATTTTAATTTTTGCTGAAATATATCGAACATTTACGTTATTTTGGTTGTTTTTTTTTTCTTTTTTAAAGAAGGTGAAGACAGTATTAATAGTTCCTCTGTTAATCGTGCAGTTAACGTAGATGGTAAAGATAGCTTCCTTTTATTTTGACACTGAATCAATGTTCACTTAAGCACATTTACAAGCTTTATGCTTGATTGTATATTGATTTTAGTAAAAAAGGAAACAGGCATCTTCTTTATTCTTAATTTTAAATTTCTTTTAAAATTACCCGTACATTATTAATCAAGGCGAACGCCCCACCATCAATTAAGTTTCCTGCGCGAAACATGCATTAACAATAACGCATACTAACAAAATTAAGATATAGGGACTTACAATGAAATACTTTTATCAGTTCTTCAAATTCCCGTACAGTTAATAATTGTGTCTACTGGTTTTATAAGAAATAGAAATTTAAAATTAAATTGAATACTAAAAAATGCACCAAGTAAATCTCGCTTCCCGTCTGGTACCATTATTATCTAGCTTTCGAGATTGAATACTGCAGTTGTCTAAAATAAATAAATTACTTTGTTAACATTTTAAAAACGAAAATATTGTTGCCCCAAAAAACGCGATATTGCCAGTGTGAATAATAAAAAATGTATTAATAAATATTTTAATAAACCCTTTCTCTCAGTGTAATGCATTTGATTAACTTTTATTTTTCATTGAGTGACCCTCTACAACTGCAGTTAGTAATATTTAAAGATGGAATTATATAATTACTACTACTAAATTCTGATTGGTACTTTTAGTGGCTGAATTTTTAGTTGTACAGATCATAAAAGCTTTTGACATGTATCTATTTTATAATTCATAGAATCAGCTACATCACTTTCTACTACTGCATGTCATTTTAAGGCTGTGACGTCCTATATCCACTAGCACTGTTGTTATGGAATTAAGAATCGCTGAAAACTTATTCCCCGACTAGTGCAATTTCCTTTTTAGTAATTTAAGAAAGATAAGGAACTATTCTTCCACAATTTCACATAAATGCTCTGTTATTGTGAAGCTACGAATGACTTTGGCTTTTCTTATTATAATTCTTATTATAAAAAGATTCGTAATATTCATTCATTTTAATTTATTATACCGACAGACCCTCACAATTATGTCAGGTGATTTAATTTGTATCTACCTACGTGACAAGATATTTCTGGTCGCAGCAATTATAACGAAATGACCAGTTGCTCTGGAGTGACGTGGTGTTAGCTTTTTTGTTTGATAACCGTTTGAGTTTCTCTTAAGGGATACTTTTAAGTTTTGATACGTATCTAGCTTATTGATATGACAAACTTTTAGTCACAACAATAGTTTAATGAAGATTCTAGATATTTTGCCGATATACCCAAAAGTAAACCAATATTACATTCTCAGAAAAAAACTGATTTTCGATGACAAAAATACATTCCGCCAAAAAAGTATCGCACAATTTAGTTTTGAATCATAAAAGTATCGCATAATCTTTGTTTGTAGCATAAAGTTGTAAATATACTTTAATGCGCTCTAAGATATAATTTCTATGATTGTTTAAATAAATGACAGGCCAAATAAAAACAAGAACTCATACTTGAGATTTTTATTAAAACAAGAAATTATAATTTCGGAAAGAAAAATGTCATAACAGTAGCTTTTAATACTGAGTATTGCCACCTCTAGCTCTTATGACCGCTCGCATACGGTTTGGCAGAGATTCGATTAACTTCCGTATATAAGCCTAATCCAAATTCTCCCACTCGTCACGGAGAGCACTTTCTAGTCCATGCAGGTCCGCTGGGGCAACATTTTGGGTTCGTATCTGTTTGTGAAGGAGGTCCCACACGTGCTCGATAGGGTTCATGTCCGGACTTACCGCAGGCCAATCTAAAACTGGAATACCAACATCGTTAAGGTATTCCTGGACGATTATTGCAACATGCGGTCGTGCATTATCGCGCATTAACATGAATTCGTTTCCTATAATTGGCGCATATGGTACTACATGTTCTTCTAAAATGTCCGTTATATACCTGTGGGCAGTCAGTGTACCTCTGTCTACTGGTACTAACTCTGTACGACCTGTTAAACAGATGCCTCCCCAAACCATAATAGAGCCACCAGCGAAATTAGGTCTAGGTCTGATATTACACTGCGAATAGCGCTCACCGTCTCGTCTGCACACTGAGATACGCCTATCTGAGTTGTAAAGACCAAATCATTAATGTTCCAATTTACATGTTCTCTGGCAAACCTTAAGCGAGCCACTCGGTGGTTCCTAGTGAGACGAGGGGCTGTTACAGCTACTGTACCTCTTAAGCCACTCTGTCGTAACCTATTCCGAATAGTTTGAGTACCCACGCGAGTATTTCTGACTCTAGCCAAGTCGTTCTGCAATTGTCTCGCAGTTACATGTCTTCGACGTAATGCTTGTAGTAGTAAATAGCGGTCATCTTGGCGAGTAGAACATCTTGGACGACCTGGTACGGGTCTTCTACTATAATTGCCTGTTTCCCTATATCTGGCTACGGCTCTAAAAACACTTGACTGATTGATGTTCATCAAATTAGCAACGTATGCTTGAGATCGTCCATCTTCGATTAAAGCAACTATAGCAGCCACTTGCTCTGAAGTAAAATTGCTCATTTTAGTTTTAAAAGCGTTGGTACAGAACTCTGACTTCGCACTTTAAAATTTGTCCGTATAGGAAGACTTTCAATAAACAACTGAACAAACCTTACACATATGCATTTTTCTAAATGTGTTCTTTTAGAAAAAAAAAGTAAAAAAGCTATGTTCCATGATTTTGATAGTGTTTTTATAGTTCACATACACGAGGCAAACTTCTTGTGAACGTATAAAAATATCTTGGTTTATAAGTGCCCTTTTTTAGTTTATGCGATACTTTTTTGGCGGAGTGTATAAAGCACATGAATAAACATATTAAACACATTTACACTGATCACAATGGTGCTTATAAGAAAAACACTAAAACCTATAAAAATCCATAGTAATACGTAAGTATTGCTGCATTATTTTTAATTTGGGATTATAGACTTTTATATGCTAAAGTCATGTATTTGTTTGTGCTTTTGTCAATTCTATTTTAGTCGGTGAAAGATATAAAAATTTATGTGGAAATGTAATTGTCATGCATGGGTTCATATTTTCCAAGAAAATGTCCAAGTAATCCTCTCTCTCAAATACCGCATACTCCAATAAAAATTTTGACGAAAGTACAAGTATCTCATACTCTAAAGATATTATTACATGTCTACATGATTGATCTTATGCAGAATTTTTGAGCTGCGGAACTAGGTTGCATTTCCCAAAAACACACAAAACTCTATACTGAAGTTTGGAATTGACAAAATAATATGCGTTAATGGTACCATCCACGCCAACTCTCTGCTCGCCAACCCCCAACACAAGTTTACCTCAATTCTTTGAATCACACCGGCATGCAAACAAAACCACGTCAGGCAAGTCATAACCATAAAGAAAGAACAGAAATGTATCGGGAATAGACCCTTGTGGAACTCGAAAATAAAAATGTTTTCAATTTGATTTTAGTGTGCCCATTATAAAATGCATTGTTTCCTGTCTTTCATGAATCTACTCCAAGATCACATCGCGAAATCTCATTGGTTCAGCTTAACCATCAGAATCCCATATTGCAATAACATAAGCAAGTCGATCGTAACAGTGGCAGTGACCTCTCTGTTATTCAAACTAAATAAAGGAAATGAGCCTATTTATTGTACGAGTTAAAGGTTTAATAATATTGTCCCAATATTCCTTTAGGAGACAAACAAATATTTCATCATACCTCACAGCTCAAGTATTTCTCGAATACCGAATAATATTCCGTATCTCTCCTTCCTCCATCAAATAGAACCGAGGTCCTATTTGTTTTTGATAGAAGTAATTGTAGGCAATGCAGTATAAATATTTATCCTACTACTACCGACAATATCTGCTCAAAATTAAACAAATCTACGGTTTCACTAATTTTTACACCTACTTTACATTTAAGTATAAATATCAAAAATTGATGTATCTGACTCACTATCATAGACACCATGTTACGAGTATTACTTTTAGTTTTTGCTCTATGCTTCCCTACGAAGTCATATTTAAACTATTCTGCTGTTCTGCCCTTAGATACTTACAGAGGTAGTCATGTGGAAAAATTGTCAATACCACCCAATGGATTAGATGAAATAAACAGTGGTTTGCCATTTAGCGGCCAACATGTAGAATTTCAGGACAAACATCCGTTCAACAATGAAAGGTATTGTATCTACATTACTTGCCGAATACACACTTTGGATTTTTTCTGCTATTTTAGAAACACAGCCTTGCATGAACATCGTGATGGAAGAGCGCCGAGTCTAGATCGGCGGATCAATAAGAATGGTGCTAACCCACTCTTAGTTAATAGGAGGTTCCTATTAAGACCCTTCTATAATGCAATACCCCAAAATTATGGTGAGCAATTGAACAATTATTTTACTACAATTTTAGACAATCTAGAAATCTGCTCATCGTTAGCCACACATTTAATGTATGAGTTAAAGTTTCAATAATACTGTCGCAATATTCTTCTAGGAAACAAGCAATTATTTCATCGTTCCCCAGAGCTCAGGTATGCAATATAAATGCCGAATAAAAGCTTTGCCTTCTTTTCTACCATTTTAGAAGCATACTCGTGCGTGAACATCACGGTGGAAGAATGCCGAATCTAGATCTACGAATCAATAAGAACATTGCTAACCCGTTCTTATTCGATGGAAGATTTCCGCCGAGACCCTTCTACGACCTAGAACCCTATAATTATGGTGAGCAACTCAAAAATTTGTCAATAGTTTCGCCCAAAAGTAAACTTTTCTTTAATGTAAATATCTTTCAGGTTGCTTAAATTGTTATCACTGCTGCCACTTATATTTAAATGGGCCATACAAGTTACAGAATTCTCAATTTCCATTGATTGTGCAGAAGCCGAGGTCGACCACTTCTTCTACAGCAATCTCAGCCTCATTTACTACTACAACGCCCCCCACTAAGACAACTTCGCCTACTGCTGCAACGCCATCTACTAAGAAAACTTCATCTACTACTACAACAACACCATCTATTGCAACATCTTCATCTGCTGATACAATTAAGCCATCTGGTGTTACCGAATTCGGAATATCTGAATCGACTTAGGAAGACCTAAGGAAAAGAGAGAGAACAACTTTATTTTTGCTTTTTTCATTTGTGAGATGCTGACAATGTTTCTTTTTTAGTTTTTATCGATTTTTATTAGAAAAACAAGCTTCTGTGACAGTGTAATCCAACAATTAATAATTTTGTAATATCCATTGAGAACCTGTATTCTGCTTGTAATTTTCAGCACATTGATTTTAAGTATTGTACGTTATTAGAGACCACTGAGTATTTCTAAGCAATGTCTTTTTACTACCAACGCAGTATGCCTTATATTGCACATATCAATTCCTCAGTAAATTGTATTGTTTAATCGCATCCAATTATATAGATTGATTTCGACTCTCACCATAGAAACAGGGATAGAGAATTAGAAATGTGTTCATTCGTGGCAGAAACTTTACTTTTAAATCAAATTTCAATCCAATCTTAGTTTTTTACATAAAATATAATCGATTCCCGAATATTTTCCCAGTACTTTTTAGCCAAGCTTTGGACAAGTGTCTTAATTATTTTTTGTTAACAAAAGCTATGTGTGTTATTGTAAATGTAACATTTTATGTAATTCTGAAGCTGGCTGATCGCCAAGTGATTTTCGGTGGGTCGTAAGAAGCCTATTTCTTATGTTTTTGTATTATTATTATACATTAGAACTAATAAATACCGTATTTAAACTGGAAATACATACGAGTAACATTTTTTTAAACATTTTTTCATTTTTAAAGACTGACAAAGTAACAAATGAGTCGCTACAGACTGTCCAACTAAAAAGTTGGTAAAAAATCAATTAAATTAGCAAAATAGCTCTAACATCAATAGTAATATTATTTACTTTGGTCGTCATTCCGATAACTTTTATTTTACCACGTATTAATAACAACAATAGAAACTTATTAAATATTTTGGTTGAGAAATTCGCAAAAATATTTTAAAAATAATAATCCTAAAAATGTTAAATTGCTAATACCTTAAAATGAAGAGCAAAACTGATATGCGTACTTTTTCTCCTGTTTCATTTATTTAAATCTACAAACAATTTACACTGATTTACAGTCAAACATCAAACGGACGAAACCGTAACAGATGTAGATAGTTTCAAATAAAATAACTGTTTTTATCTTTCGTTAAGAATAGTAACGGTGTACCACATATCTAATTACTTCACAAAGTGCAAAAAAAATAAAAGTATTTCATAAAAAGTATTGAAAACAAACTGTCCACCTTTTGTTTTTGCGCTCAGCATTGGAAATACCTTAATACTAAAATTAGCAATGGTGCATAAATATATTTGAACATACATATGATCATACGTAAATGTGTCTAGTTAAACGTTATGTCGATATCGAAATGAAAGGAAGCCGTCCTTACCATCCACAGCATGAAGTTGAAATTCCTAACGCAGGTTGAATTACACTCCGCCAAGAAAGTATAATAAAAAGTAAATAAATATGTTTTTTCTTCGACGTCTGGAAAGCTCACTGCAAATGATTTCAAAGCCTGGCCAACAGATGTTTTTCTTCCAATTTTAGAAGCTAGTGCCAAAAGATAAAACTATAACCATTTTAAGTGTACCCAAAAAAAAAATAATGTCGGATTACTCGGTTCGCCGTTAGATACACTCCGCCAAAAAAGTATCGCATAAACTAAAAAAGAGCATTTATAAACCAAGATATTTTTATACGTTCACAAAAAGTTTGCCTCGTGTATGTGAACTATAAAAACACTATCAAAATCATGGAACATAGCTTTTTTACTTTTTTTTCTAAAAGAACACATTTAGAAAAATGCATATGTGTAAGGTTTGTTCAGTTGTTTATTGAAAGTCTTCCTATACGGACAAATTTTAAAGTGCGAAGTCAGAGTTCTGTACCAACGCTTTTAAAACTAAAATGAGCAATTTTACTTCAGAGCAAGTGGCTGCTATAGTTGCTTTAATCGAAGATGGACGATCTCAAGCATACGTTGCTAATTTGATGAACATCAATCAGTCAAGTGTTTCTAGAGCCGTAGCCAGATATAGGGAAACAGGCGATTACAGTAGAAGACCTGTACCAGGTCGTCCAAGATGTTCTACTCGTCAAGATGACCGCTATTTACTACTACAAGCATTACGTCGAAGACATGTAACTGCGAGACAATTGCAGAACGACTTGGCTAGAGTCAGAAATACTCGTGAGAGTACTCAAACTATTCGGAATAGGTTACAACAGAGTGGATTAAGAGCTAGAGTAGCTGTAACAGCCCCTCGTCTCACTAGGAACCACCGAGTGGCTCGCTTAAGGTTTGCCAGAGAACATGTAAATTGGAACATTAATGACTGGGCCAATATACTCTTCACAGATGAGTCAAGATTTGGTCTTTACACCTCAGATAGGCGTATCTCAGTGTACAGACGAGACGGTGAGCGCTATTCGCACTGTAGTATCAGATCTAGACCTAATTTCGCTGGTGGCTCTATTATGGTTTGGGGAGGCATCTGTTTAACAGGTCGTACAGAGTTAGTACCAGTAGACAGAAGTACACTGACTGCCCACAGGTATATAACGGACATTTTAGAAGAACATGTAGTACCATATGCGCCAATTATAGGAAACGAATTCATGTTAATGCACGATAATGCACGACCGCATGTTGCAATAATCGTCCAGGAATACCTTAACGATGTTGGTATTCCAGTTTTAGATTGGCCTGCGGTAAGCTCGGACATGAACCCTATCGAGCACGTGTGGGACCTCCTCCACAGACGGATACGAACCCAAAATGTTGCCCCAGCGGACCTGCATGGACTAGAAAATGCTCTCCGTGACGAGGGGGAGAATTTGGATCAGGCTTATATACGGAGGTTAATTAATATATTCTATATTAATTAAAAATTATATTATATAGCAGTTTTACATAATGTAAGAGAGAGCATACACAAATTAAATTGTATGGATTAGAAGAGTTTCTGAGAAACAAGGCAGAGGCAAGAATTCTTTCAAGCAATAAGCAAAGCCTAAATTAAAAATCGCGAACAAAATTAATACAACTTGTGGTAGATTTACCACTAGATAAGTTATCCTGAAGAAGCTGCCGGAACGACAAAATGTCGAAAAGAGTGTTTTGATACAGCGAAACCGGGAAAAATAATAAACCCCTATGTAATGTTTATTAAATTAATATAAAGCGTTTCTAAATGAAATAAAAACTAGTGTTAAATTAGCACATATGACGCTTTTAAAACAAGTACAAATTATAGTTAAATTCACACATAAGATGTATTTAAAATAAATTAAAATTTTTGTTAAATTGACTCATAAGTCACACGGGTGTAAAGGTAAATTCTTTGCTCTAGCGCTTTTATTTCTTATTATAGATAAGCGATATCCATTTTTTTTTACATAATTGCACGATATCCCTCTTTTTCTCAAGCTTTCTTCTATTGTGCTATCCCATGTTTTCTTGGTATTCCTCTTTTTCTCTTATGTCTTGATCTTGCCAGCCATACTCTTGTCGTCAGTCTTTCTTCTTCCATCCGTAGCATATGCTCAAACCATTTGAGTTTCTGCCTCTCGATATTATCTAAAATCGACTCTACTCCTAATTCTTCTCTGATCTTCTCGTTTTTTAATCTATCCTTAACCGCTCTTAAATATTCACCGACGCTTGTATTCTAGTCTTAGTTTGATTATTTAAGATCCAATTTTCACTGCAGTATGTCAATATAGGTTTAAATATTGTTTTAACACGGTTATTTTTGTCTTCTTTGAAATTTCCTTCTTTTTTATAAAAGCGCTGTTCAATGAATAATATAATTTTATTCCACTTTCAATTCTGCTATTAATTTCTGCTTCCTCTTAACGTTTCTAATATATATTTATTCCGATATATTTGAATATTTCTACTTGTTCCAAAACATTTCCATCTATATAAATTATCATCAATTAAAGTGTTATTGTAAAATTAATCGTTTATTTGCTCAATTTGAATCCAAGAGCCTAACAGTAAATTCCTATTTAATGTAAATAATATATATGATATTTTGTTCTTGTCACATATTTAAACACAAATTATATTTAGGCTTAATATGTTTATATATAATTTCAACTAAAGTTTTTTATTTTTTGTGTGTTTATGAAAATGCTGTATTTTCTAGAAAAATAGTAATTTATAGCCACCTAGACACGAAGTGGCGTCTGAATTAAATAGATGTTCCAGAGTCGAATATAGAAAACATTTCATCGAAATAAGTTTAAACCAGACAAGAATCATGTTAGCTACAGCTTACTACCCAGTTATAATGAAATGTAGGAATCGATTAGCGAAAAGGTTGGACGAAAACATTTTTCTAACAAAATTTTATGGTCAGACTAAACAACATTTATCAATTCTGGAAACTTTAACAATTATACGAAGCACTTTTAAGCAGTAGAGAATCGCAGACAAAATAGAGCAAGGAATCCACAACATCGTTTAGAATTAAACGTTTGGACAGGCATTTTGGAAATTGTCTCACAGGACCCGTTATGTAACGGTTGTGTACGAAAAAACTTCTAAAATATCAGTATTCCGTCAAAATTAACTACACTTACGTTATTTGAACATTTCAATATAAATGTATGACGCTGAGGTCGAAAGCAACGTTTGCATATCGATATACAACGACCCATCAATCGCAACTAGCATTAATTCTACCTGGTTTGATACGGAACCATTGTTGAATAAGATTTTGTTAAGATCCGATTACCAAAACATTTATCGCTGCATATCGTAATATAATACATTAATCTGAATTGTAACATATACATTGTCATGGGATTCGTCTTTTAATTACCTTTCCAAAAACGTAAAATACACAGAATTTGCGGTGACATCACAAACTTAATTGAACCGTCAAGAACGCCAAAATTTAGTTCACAAAAAATAGAAATCGACCTGCTTTTTCTAAAAACGTTCGCTTCTGTCATTGGAGAGTTAGTATATGCAGAAGGCAGAGGTGGGGACACTTAGGAACGTCACTATACGGAGACTGTATGATAATCTCCTATATTAAGGAAGACAACGCAATTGTTTCGCATTTAGTAAAACTCCTAATTGCTCTATCCGCTTAGTCCACCGATGTTCCGACAGTTTTAACCCATCCAAATAATAGTATTTATCGAACCCTGCAAAATAAGCCTTTGTTTCGGCAATGACCTCTTTACTTGACTCCACCAAGTCACTTTTTTCTAGTTTGAAAAGCAAAGAAGTCGTAAGAGCTAAAATCTGGCGAATATGGTGGATAGGACTCCAATTCGTAGCGTAACTAAATTAGTTTTGCTGTGGTAACTATCGATGAGTATGTCGAGGCGTTGTCATGACAGTAGAAATGTTTTTCTTCGCCGGGTGAAACCTTCTTCTCCTTAATTCCCCATTGAATCGCTCAAATAGATCAGTGCAGTATCGTCCCATGGTAATCGTTGCCGTCTCCAAGTACTCAGTTAATGCTTTGCGAACCCCAAAAATTGATCGCCGTCACTTCTTCGACTGACAGAATCGTCTTCGGTTTCTTTGGTGCACGTTCAATTAGAGAAAATCTATTTTACCGACGTGGCTCCCATCGCGATATCGATCACACCGTCCTCCTCACCAAATCCAAATCCAAATTCCTCGCCAAAAACTAAGACAGATGTTCGACTACGCTTGAATTTGTCAAACCAGCACCTGATAGTAATCATCGAAGATGCAAAGTTTTAAACTGCATCCAACTCTCTTTGATTTTTTCAGTCGTTTCCCCTCCTCGTATAATGAATGTCTGTTCATTGCAGATCGTCGGTGGTATCTTAGTTTAACATGACCGAATACAATGCGTATCACCTAAGGCTAAACTTAGGTGTTGATATTTTAGTGAATATAATAGGTTCTAATATTAATAAATTATAAAATATCCAATTAGCATGGTCTACTTAATTATTATATATGTTTTTATTTTAATGATCAAAGATAATATATGAATTGTCTTCAAGAATTTATTTCCTAAAACGTAAATACAAGACATATCACAAGTTGTAGAGAACTTAGGCCCAAAATTATTATTACATGGTTTCTGAAATTATTTTATTTTATTTTCGCACTATATGGCTTAACAAATTGATTTAATAGTAACTTTGCTTATAAGAACAAAGCAAGTCAGCGAGGAGCACTTTTCCATATTCTATAGCAAGAACAAAATCTATTACATAAGATTAAATTATTCAAAGTCGTCACAATCTATTGAGGAAACACAAGGTCCTCATCATCCGTTGGGAAACCACCTGATCCGTTATCATGATCTTCTTCCTTTTCAGTAGTAATTTCCTCCGGAATGTGAGTAGATGTAGGTATATTAGTAACCCTAGGAAGAAATGTTGGTGACGTAGGCGGGGTAGGCGGCGTTGTGTAGGTAGTTGTTAACACCGACCGTGATGTAGTACTTGTTAACACAGGCCGGGATGCGGTACTTTTTAATACAGGCCGAAATGTGGTACTTATTAGGAGGGGACGTGTTGCGGCTGTTATTAATGCAGGGCGCTTCGGTATTGGGAAACTATTATAAAGAGGAACGTAAAAAGCAGATTGGTAAACAGGATAGGTATATGTTTGATCATAAGATGACCGATAAGGTAATTGATGTGTATAATATCGATTGTATACGATTGGAGGGTACCAACAGCACCCATAATCTGAAAAAAAATAATAATAAAATAGCTTTACTACAGGAATTTAAAAAATGTAACTAGGAGGCTGCAGTTCTTCTTGTATGTCACGTTATTGGTTTAACTACTTTAATTGAGACTAACTCGAAGTTATAAAATATTGTATATTTTTCTATAAGTTCCATAATTTTTTTTACAAAAACAAAAAATAACGAAGAATCTGGACAACTACACCAGTAAAATCTGTTACTAATAATATAATTACTAACGAGACACTTCACTGAAAACATTACCATAATTACACTCGCAATGGATCCATGTTTCACTAGCCAACCACAATTAAGATGGGTTCTATTAATGCTTTTATCACTCCAAATGCGTGACCGTATGAAAACATACGAACGCCTTTGGCGCTTTGTAGAGGCAAACCAATTTGCCACCAGAGATGACTATGAGTCAAAACAAGAAACAATGCAGTAGCATAATGAGGACTGCAGCTCTGTCGAGCTTAATGTGATGGTCCAAAAATTGTAACGATTGATTCGATAAATAAAACTAACACAAAATATCCTACTGTCCTAAGTCAAGACTTTCAAAAGCCGCTGTTACTGAATATGGCTTTATAGACATTAACTATCTACCTTATAATCCATGCCGAGCTCTATAATACTAAAGGGAAGAAAATTTATGGACGATGATGAACTTATAGCGGTTCTTGAAAAGTATTTTATAAACAAATCAAATGATTCCCTTTTTAAAACGGATTAGAAATGTTATTGAAACGGTGTAATATTTGTATCCAATGGTAGGGAGCCAATACTGAAAAATATTTCTTATATATATAATAAAATATTTCCGGGAATATAAAAACAACACGTCGTATATTTCTTTGACGGGATAATTTCATCACGTCGAAAACTTGATATTGATGGATGACTAGATGGATTTCGCTACGCTGTATTCATTATAAAATTAAACCTTTTTTTGAATACGTAGTGACCAAAAAATTCTACTTTCACACAAAATTTCAGAAGTTCTTCTACATTTTCAGGACAAAAATTTACTAGCGATTTTTTTATGGAAAACTTGACTATATCAGTAAATTTAGAAGATCCTGAAATGGATTCACCAAGGTAGACCAAAATTTATAAAGAAAGACAACTAACAAAGGTTAGTTATCCTTCGATTCACTTTATTACTCTGAACTTATTTAATAATAATAAGTATTATTACATTTAATAATAATTGAACTTATTATTAAATGCAACAAAAATGCAAATGTTCGTTTTGAAAAATCTAACTACAATTAAAAAAGTGAACAAACTAATACGTCCAAATTTTAAAGAAATAAGTATTACCTGCTAACTACATTAGTTGTTAAAAAATCTCTCTTTACTTTTATTTTGTGCATTTTTGTATTTCAATATCTTTCAAAAAATTTTCATTTATTAGTAGTAATTATTATTGCATCCAACAAATTCATTTAATTTGTAGTTTGCATTTTACTACAACTAAAGTAGGATGAATATCGAAATCAATAATTTATAATTAATTAATAGCTTAATTATTAAGTAACAGCTACTGCATGATTGTTCATTGACTTCATCGAAAGTTGTAAGATTGCAAAGTAGATCTGATAATTGTTGCACTAAATTTAAGTAAGAAATTGCATTTGTTTACTTAATCCCTATTTATTTATTTATTTTTTTTTTGATCTACATTGCTCAATAGATGTTGCAAGAATCGAATTTATGAAACAATACACTCTAAATTAATATATGTTAACTTGTATTGCACTATAAAGTTTAATAACTGATTCTCTCCTAACTTCTTTAATTAAATAATAATAGACATACTTGAATAAGGTTCTACTAGACACAGTTTTAGGACCTTCTTAATTCAGTAGTGTAGTCAGACTGTTAGTAAAAAGATCAATAATAAAATATTACTATTTTTAAGCGCAATAATGTGTGCCTTAAAATTTTAGATCAACTTTTGACATTTTGCGTGAAAGTAAACTTTCTGTTCTACTATGTATGATTTAATTTTTATGTAAAACATGAAACGGGTTCTACAAGGGTGTTTCTATTTCAAACCGATCGCGCAGTATATGCAAAATGATTCGTTTTCAGCGCTCACCATGGGGTTCCCGCTTATTGTTGGAAATACGGGTGGGTTTGAATTTGGTCAAATTTTATGTTTGTTACGAACCCAAAGAGAAAATGGCAAATAAGTTTCCAGAATTTTAAAAAACGAAAAAAGCTCATTTCCTTCTTTTACCTCTTCCACATTCATTTTTCCTCGCAGGAAAAACTCTAGTAAAACATTTCAGAATCACTTTCGATCTGTTAATTAATGACGTAATCGAATTTTTTATATTTCTAACGTTTCAGTCCTTTCTGGCTATCATCGACTTTCTTACTTCTTACCAGCGCCATATTCGATTGTAATACCCCCCTAATTCCAGCCACGTTAACAAAAGCTCTTGATATGATGCTTTAATGGACGCAAAATACATGTTAAGGTTAAATAAGATAACCATGAAAGCCCACTAACGAAAAAATAGGAGATACGTTAAGTATTTTTTATTTATCGCACCGAAACACAACAATAACGAGTAGAAGACATTTACAACTGTATTCAACTATGGCCACATTGTATCTTGATGAAAACTTAAAAAATGGATCTTTTACCAAGCGGCGTAATGTTTAGTTTCACAAGAATTTGAATGAAAACTTATTATTGAAAGCATATTGTAGCAAAATTTGAATGTGTACGTAATAAACATTTTGTAATATTTCAAAACGTTATACATTAGTACTGCGCACAGTTGTTTAAAATCTTATAATCTAAAGATTAGAAACAAACTTACTGTATTTGAAATAATTGGGCCTATATGCTGGTGCTGGATAATAAAGCGACTGCTGGTAATAAATCGAAGGTTGGAACAAATAACATGCTCCAACATTAAAGGAGAGGGCCGAAATTAATAAGTACATCCACATTTTGAAAGATCTAGTCGAATACTAATGTTAACGTAACAAATTGTAGTACGCTAAACTTCCGATAACAAAGTAAACATTTGTAATGTGTAAAGATACTAAAATCAAAGCAACATTATTCACAGCTTTACGTTCTGTAAAAAAAAAAGCAACTTATCAAGTTTTCCTATTGACTTTTTTGCCAGAATAAATACAAAATGTTAAGAAGGAACACAAGTTTGCTTGCATTTTAAAAATCTCATAGAATATATGTCTGATTCAAATAATGTCGTGGTATAAAAAACATTTTAGGTAAATACACGTGTTGTTTACCCCCAATTCCCGCAACGTATCTAATACACACAAACCAATAAATGCATAGAATCACCAAGATGACAAATTAAGTATACAACGATGTCCATAAGCTAGAACAATGTGACAAATGGCTAAAGTAAGTAAATAGTTTCCTCATTTAAGAACGCGATGAAAAAAACGGTTAACGTGTACAGCCGGTAAAATAAGTAATGTCTTGCCCCTCAGACAGGCGTATATCAGTATTACTTTCTTTTCAGGAGTTTCTGAGATTACGAGGCTTGGAGTTTCCGTCATTTCAAAGTCTTTGTATAAAACGTATGCGTTGGTATTATTTTTTCTTATAAGTAAAAATATAAATATCAGCATAGTATAATAGAAATAATGTGAATGACGGTACTCGGATTGCGTTTAGCAAGTATTTGATGTTTAAAATTAAGCGTTACAATCAGGAACATAAGTTTATTCATATAACAATATTTTCGGTCCGATAAACAACATCCGTGTATACAACTTTCGTTTAGAAGAAAAAATGGTAAAACTGGTAATTCTACGCCTCCATTTTGTAGTACTAAGAGATGCACAAACAGTAGCCGAAAAGTATTTATTAAAATAAGATTGGTATAACGGAGAATTTTAAATAAATAAAGTAATTCTATATAAAAGATAATAAACTAGAAAGAAGATAATTCAGCAGCAACTCATCGCAAAACACGGCGTTGTCCCAATTTCGGTTTAGGTGTTCTAATGCAAAACCAGGTGATGCAGCTGCATGTTGAGCCGTGAGTCCTACCTTCCTCGCACGGATCCTACAACGAAGTCCACGTTAATGCAGTGCATCCCTAACAATTTGATTGGCAACAGTATTCTGCTATTCTGATGACATTTGTTTCAGCAAAAAATAGGTTTCCATCCCGTTCTAGGTAAATTTATTAGAAGCCCATTTTCACCGTTGTTATTATTATGTCGAGCTATCCATCTTTGAATTTGTCCAAAACGTAACGTAATTCACAATAAATAAGTCAGTAGTAAATAGTACACATTTCGAATAAATGTTAAAAGCGTATGTATATGTATTTTAGGGTGCCGTTAAATGTGCATTTCAACGATGGCGCATATATATAAAGAAATCACCATTTGAAAATTTTATAACGTTACTCACCGATAGACCTACTTCCTCTGCTATTTCTCTTTTTATTTTTCTATTCTTCCACAAAGTTATAATTTTTCCTGCAGTTTCTAGTAGTGCATCCCGTTAATTTAATCGTCTATGCATCTTGTTTCTCGCAGTAACATGAAATAACTGACAAAAACTAAGGGCTAATTTCCCATTAATTCCTCTTATTAAAATTGCTATAATTACTATAATTGCAGAAATTTTAAATACATTTTCAAATTATTTCAAATTTCGTTGTTATGTTATGTACATAACATATATGTGTGTATGTATGTTATGTAATAAACGTTTAATACTTATGTTTTTCTGACCTAATACAATAATATCGTATATTTCCACATAATATTACCAACAATCTGGCAATATCTGGAAACAATAATCTGGCCATCAAGATCTTTGGTTGGTCATTGTCGTACATATCTATAGCAAACCCTGTATTTTAGATATTTCAAACAATTGTTAAGTATTGAAACTAAACGTGTTCCGGGTTTGAACCGTGTCATGTCGTTGTTAAAAATAAACCTGTTTGAAAATAAACCTGTAACAAATGACATCCCATATTTTATGTATATATTCTTGTTCCAACTAATTGCTCATCAGGTCGAGCGATTAACTCGAGGCCGGTCGCTATAAGATATTAAACAGATAACATAGATATATAAAGGTGCTTTTTTAAGTTTATGTAAACTGTGACAATAAATGAATAACATTTATAACATGTAGTAACAGTAACAAATAAAAAAGTAAATAAACCAACAATTACAGAAATAACTAACCATTCTCATTAATGCACAATCGAAGGCATTGCGGAGTCTATCTAATCTATGGACAAGTTCGTAAATTTTTTGTGAGACGTAAACTTTATAAATATTATTTTTAACAACTCCTCATAAAAAATAATCCAGGGAACTTAAGTCATGGGATCTCTCTGGCTATTCAACAATTTCCAGTTATTTCCAGTGATTACAGTTTCTAACATACCCTGTTGATTCTCATTAAATTCCAGTTAAACATATACATATATATATATTTCTGGGCTTGGCAAAAATTAGATTTTGCGACTGTAAACATCTCGTAGTCGCATTGTTGTATTTCGGCTCCATTGCATTTTTCTATTACTAATGGTCATCTAATGAACGATTAATGAAATTTGAGTGTCTGGGTTGAACCGCGACGTTTCGCTCTCAATTGTATGGAGCTTCTTCTAGGCTGTTGCATGTTGCGCCCCTGCTGTACGAAGAATTCGAAGAATATTCTTCGTACACCAGCTTCGGGATTCTTACGCAATTACAACGCGGTTTCAACCCGGAAACCCAAATTCTTTATAAGAAAACAACGACCGTAGAAGTCTACAACACAGATGATTGAAATGTTTGAGAATTTAAGATTTAATATTGAAATATACTTTTTGCCAATTAAAATGTAGTATTAAAAACAACGTCTTGTATATGATTGAAGTCGAGAAGAAAAGCTCTTTCGAACGGTGTCAAAATCAGATATAATGTCAATAAGGAATAAGAAAATTGATGATAGCCAGAAAGAACCGAAACATTATATGAAAATTTCGAAAGAACACCATTAAATAGAAGATAGAAAGTGATCTGCAACATCTTTTTAGAGATAAAACAAGAAAATGTTTTTTTTTCGTTTTCCTTTAATCTCGAACATCATTTGTCACAGATGAATTTTCTCTTGGGATCCATAATAGCCTCTATACAGTGCAAGAGATGTTCTTACATAATTATTTTTTAATCGAAAAAAATTTTTGAATCGATACAAATTTGCAAGTACAATTCAGATTCAGAAACATTAACCGTGTAACTAATTGTACTTCAACTAATCTGACGACAAATATCAATATTTCAATAATCAATCTAACACTACTGACTTCAATTACAAATTTTACTAAATAAATGGAAACTTCTAGATCTCGAAATTTATATTACTGGAAGTCTATATTTTTCTTTAGATTTATAACGTAGCACTTTTGAAACTTAATCATTAAGTTCTACTTAAAACAGCAATGGAAAATAAAGAGACTATATCAAAAACAAAATATGTTTTTTTCTTTTATTGAATGGTACCTATAAGTGTATAATGTGATGAGATATGCTACAATTTGAATAGAAAAAAATGCTATAAATGTAAAATTATTTTCTGATCAGTTAGTTCATTATTGTTATTGCAACTAACGTTGAGGTGGTGGTCTAAGTTTCTCCTCTGTAGTTTCAAAAGTTGTCGCAGTAACTTTTAAAGCAGTTGTACTCGTCCTTTCGGTAGTTGCAGTAGGTCTACTAGCAATAACTTGCTTTACCGTTGGTATTGGATGACGATTGCCTACATGCCATAAACACGGATGATACTCTGAAATAAGACGAAAAGAATCGTTTAAAAATTATGGAAAGAGATATGACTACCATGGGAGTTGACGAATTATCGATTTTAAACAGTAAAGGAAACAACTAGGACGTTTGAAACTATTTTACTTTCAATAAAAATTTAGTGCGTGAATAATGAAGTTCATAAATTGTATTTTAATAAAACTTCATTATCTCTTTACTCTTCGATCCGAATCTAAAGAAAAAAACTCCTTCAGAAAGCCATCAGATAGCAATAGTTTGAAATTCTTCTTGGAACTGAGAGATTTTTCCATTCCATCCTTTTATTTCTGGCTCAATGTAGTAGATTCAGGTTTCATTTTCCGTTATAAATGTTTCCAAAACCACTTCCGCCGTTTGTGACAATTATAACCAACCCTTATTAGAGTATCAGTTAAACAGCTTTAGATTAGTACCATCACTGTTGGAAAACACCTTCTAATGTATATCCTATTTTCGCTGTATTCATCTCTGCTTTTGGAGGAAAATGTAGCAATATGATTAATGCTTTGAACAAATTTCGATAGTTATTTCGGTTTTTGAATTACAGGACGAACTGAAAAATATTATTCTTGAAAGCACGTCAAAATGTATTTAGCGCAGAATAAGTTAATGTAGATAGAAAAGAATTTGTAGCTAATTCAAAGAAAGGAAGAAAATTTCTTGAAGGATACTTATTTAATAGAAAATAGTATGTACTTTCTTCGAAAGAATTGCCCACTGGACCTTTTAAAACTTTTAACATATTTCAAAGTCCTGCACATATATAGACATTTTAATTTTTTCCGGCTATGTACTCTTACAATGAAAAAAAAATTTTTCGTAGCAGAGCAATCAAATATTTGTACAACGATCAATATCAAGGCGCACCGATTACGGCGAAACTGCATTGAAGGAAGTTTATTCAGTGATAATTAAAATTCGCCACTTTCCATGCGGCTCACATGCGTCGGCATGGAAGCAATCGTTCGGGATATGTAATTCATAATACGTGCAAAAATTTATGCTTCGTATATTAGGCTATGCGACCTTATTACCGACGTAAGTATAGAAGTTATATGACAGAATTAAATGTACATTCGATTTTCTGTTATTAAAGTAATATGTATAAATAAAATCGATAATGTATGAAATCAGTTGTGTTGCGTGTGCGATAAAAAGAAAAAACACTTATCGCTTTAAACGTCCTTCGTGAATTGTATAATTTCAATATCGGGTGAGTTTTCACGGTAGTTTCTGCAAAACGTGTCCGCCGTGAGGAAGAAATCTCAGAAAACGAGCATTTTACATTTAGTAACTTAACCCATCTTTAGACGTACCTTCGCAAATATGTGAATAGAATATCTGAATCCTTGTCTAAAACACCTTCAAACTTCAATAAGACACTTTCACTTTTTGTTTTCTACAGGACATAGTTGTTAATTTGCATTAATTCCGCTCATGACAACGACGAGTTTTCTAATTTTGTTACTGCTTGCTCTAGTCCATATTCCCTGACGTGTTAAAATCGAGTGTGGTGGTTCAGAGGTATAGCCACAATTCGTAAAATACGTTTTGGCAATTTGAACAGTACTATCTTTATACTGGCTATTAATGCACCTCATCCAGATAACATCGAATCTGTTCTGCCATAAGATGTAGAGTATGGATCAATATGTAAGAAGTTCTTTCTCACTTTCTTCCACATTTATTTTTTTTGTATTTATTATTTTTTATTTTTTATTTTATTGTTATTTGTTTCGATTATTGTTATTCTTACATTAGCTTTAGTTTATAATTTTTATTTATTTTACCGTATTTGATACATACGTTTTAAATGAGCGTTCCTTTTTATTTCAATGAAATTACGTTTCCTTTTATCGCTTATTATTGGAATAATTTTTTTTTTCGTTTTTGTTATTTTCTTTTATATTCACTATGTCGCCTAACAAACGTTCTCGTCAAGAACTCAACAACATAAATACTCGGACTAAGGACCATGATTATTTCGGAGTTGTCATTGACACAGAGATTTATTGCACAATTTGTGCAGTTACTGAAGATCTCGATTTACGGGTTATTTAAAAGCCAATATTCATCGGAATCCTGGTGTCTCGAATAAGAATTTTCATGGCGATCTCTGGGAAGCCTTTGTGGCTGCAGATATACCCTTCCGGAGACTGAGGGGTTAATCCAGGCTTTAGAAATATCCTGGCATAATATATGGGTAAAAGTATTTCTGGGTTAACGTTACAAAAAAGCTATCTCCCAAGAATATACACAAAAGTCGTAAACACAATTAAAACCGATGTAGGAGACAATTACTGCTGGTTGAGCGTAAACCGATCTATGGATGCGTAAGGATAAAGCATAGTTCACGTAATTGTTGGTTTTGAATATAAATCGCCCAACAAAGCCGTATTTAATACCTAGTAAATAAAATTACGGGTAAATGCTGACACAATGACGAAAATAGTTGTCAGCTAACAAAATTTTCGAATATGTATGGAAAAGAAAAAAAGCGTTGTTCTTTGTAAGTGACAGCTTAAATCTTGAAAATTTTTTAAAGATATCTTCCAGAATATGCTGATAAAAGTATTTCTTATTACAGAGCAATTTTCGAATGTTAATCACACCAAAAATGTGTTCTTGACAACATCTACAAAAATTGCTTTATACAAAGAGAAAATGTCAGCATTTTCTAATCGTCGTGGATGTGATTAAAGGCGTCTTTATTTTATGTAAACAATTTGTAGAAAGTTTCAGGGAATGCGCAAAGCATAACCAAATATAAAACTCTCTTACAAGATTCATCTTTACGAACGAATTGCAACGTTAGATAATAAATTATTATAAACAAATTAGAAAATAATTCTTGTGATTTTGGTGCTTCTATATTAAGAAAAAATCGATTTGTTAATATTAAAACTGCTGTGTAACGAAAGTAACGAAACCGTTAGTAAATACAACGCTTACAGGTCTGATTTTCACTATACTCCTCTCGAAAGTTGTGATGTGAAAAAAGTTTTTCTTTACTTACACTAACCAGTAAACAAACACATTTCACATTAGAAAGGTCAGATTTAGTTTTAATAATTAATGTTAACAAATCACTTCTAACATGATACCCATAAAATATCACCTTAGACATTATTTATCTTTGTTTAATGTTTCTGCGATATTTGGAATTAAACTATGCTTTCCATTCGATGAATCTACGCCTCTGATAATTTATACTTAGATTGAGATCTGCCACATAGAAGTACACTCCCGACAAAAACTTAGACGCGACATTTCTTTGCGAAAGTAGCAAGATATCCAATTAAGTTGAATAAAAAATTAATTAAACTATAAATATCTCCTTCAGTAATATATGAACTAAACAATAAATTATTACTACAATGCTTAAACAATCTCTGCGACAAAAATTTAGACACTGTGTTGTAAATGTAAATCGCCATTATTCTTAATTACTTCCAATAGTCTGTTATTAATAGACTTATATATACGTAACACATAATCTTCAAAGATATTTTACCATTCGGTCACTATCGAAGTTTTCAGTTCCTGTACCGTGAAATATTGACGGCCTCGACCACAAATGCGACGTGCCAGTTCACCCCTCATGTTTTCAATAATGTTTAGGTCTGGTGACCGTGCTGGCCATTGCAAAGTTTTAATCTTTTTCTCCTTAAACCATTCAGTAACGGTTTTTGCTTTTTATGAGTAGGCGCGTTATCTTGCTGAAAAACAAAATTGCACCCGGCCCATTGGTTTCCAAAACGTAAAGATTGTCAGGCAATAAGTCTTTATACGTCACAGATATTATTTTATTTGTACAAAACATTATCTCACTTTTATCGCGGAATCCAATCGCTACCCATATCATCACAGATACAAATATCATAGAAATTATATTGATAAAATATAATTTCTAGTGGTAAAATGTGTACACTTTACCCGCACGATCACTGCAAATAAAGAAAAGTATCAAACTAAAACATTTTTGCTTATATTAATTAACAGCCTCTAAATTTTTGTCGCATTTAAAGTTCATATTTTTATCTAGGAAAATCTCAATTGCCCCTCATAAAGCAATAAATACGCAGAAATATCTATAAATGGACTCTTTACATAACAAGTATTAATAACCCTCATTTACATTTTATATAGTGTCTACAAACTTTGTTTGTTCAATAAAAATGATAAAGCGTCCATGTTTTTGTCGGGTGGTGTAGTTCGTCCGACTATATATCGCTTTCCTTAACGTATATACACGCCGCGGTTGGAAAAGTATATTGTACCAGACCCTCTCTCACAGGCATCGACGATAGAGGTGGTCGTTATTCCGCGGTAACAAATTCGTCCAATGTGGAAAGAAGCACTAGATCGATGTACACAAAAGATTAGAGTAGATTGTGTAATCTATACTGAAAAACACGGAGAGTTGTATAAAAGCAAAAAGGTATTGAAGATGGCAGTTCGAATTAATTTAATTCAAATATTGATTCTGTCTGCATTTTTTATGCACGTTTCTTGCAGATGCCTATCAGCATACCTACGCTTAACTCGAAATATTATATTGTTCCATACATTACCTGGCACATATTCTGAAGCATATTTCTGCTAATTCTAAGTACGTTTATTTACATTATGTAAATAAACGTACTTCAATTGCTTAATCACATTATATTATATTCTAATAAGGTAAAAGGAAATTGCCAACCATTTTTTATGGTGTATAATTTCTAATTTATTACTTCTCTATTAAATATACTTCTTTCTCGTATCCTTAAATTTAACTTAAATTTAAACAAAAGTATCACAAACTTGATTTATTAAAATGTGAATCTGTTGTTTTCTAATTATTTTCTAATTAATTAGCAAGTATCTATTGTTCCATTCTTTATTTTTGCAAGCAGTGTTATATGTATAATAAAGAAACTTGGATAAGTTAATGCTTGTACTTTTTTTTATCTTCATGTGTACCTTGATGTTGTAATCATTAATATGTACAACGATATATTTCAAGATATATACATATATATAATATATGTATAACATATAATATATATTTAATATTTATTTATTAATTTTTATATATTTACAATAATTTTCCTTGCATCTGAACATGTTTCTACGATTAAACAAATAATACAAACATTTATTTTTGCTTTATATAAAACAACTTTGTACTCGTTTTCAATAGTAATCAAGTGAAAATGGCAATGTAAGGAAAACATTAACAAAGTAACTTACCCCATACCGGATAGTAGCACGGGTGCAACTGCCATGATTGTCTAGAGAAGTGTTGATACGGCTCAAGGTAAAATGAATTTACAGAAGCAAGCAAAAGTAGCAGTAACAACATATTTAACTGTACTTTCTCGATATAAACCTTATCGATTAATAGTATTTAATAAATATGTTGCTATTACCTTTATATAGAAATCATAGAAAAAAATTGTATTGGATTTCTTATTTGAAGGATTAAAAAGTTAAGTCAACATTAAAATCTTAATATTGATCCAAGCGTTTATTAGTTTTCCGATAAAGGTGCAAAAAATCGGAGTAACAACTTGGAATATTAATAACAAGATCTGCTTTAGGAAATTTTATGATATGAAATAAATAATATATATGTATAAATGAGTATATCATTGGAAGAAGAATTTACTAGTGAACAACACATAAGTATGGGCACCTTCGCAACATACAAGTTTATTTATTATATAATAATATATAATAATTAGTCCGGGACGGCCGTTTCGAAGAAAGGAATGATCCTCATCATCCACCGGTGACCGAACGGCCGTCCCGTACTAATTATTACATAGGAGGTGCCGATACTTATGTGTTGTTTACCATACTACGCCACAGTCCTTGCTATCATTATTGAAGAATTTACTGTTCACTCTGTATATACAAATAAAAACTACGGTACGTTCAACGCTTCTTTAGCTTAATCCAATAAGTTTTAAATAAATTAAAAAGTATATCCTTTTAAAGCTTAAAAGTTGTCAAATTTTATCTTCATCTTCCTACAGTCACTCTAAGCACCTTGCACTCAAAAATATTTAGTTTTAATTTTGTAAATGAAATATATCACATATGTTAATTAAGTTGCATAACCGAAAGAAACAAAAACATTTACTCTTTAATAGTTACGTTAAAATTAGTTTAACGTAATATTAGTTACGCCTTCTTGACCACATTACACCAATTTCATCCAATAAAAGGATTTCTTTTTTAATTAAATTGTATAATAATTAAAGGTACATATATATATATATATATAAAATATGGACATATTCAACTTGAAAGTAGTCTATTACTTAGATAGTTACTTAATTTAACAAACAATAATAAAATCCCGTTTATGGAAACAACACAAAAAGTATTAGCACACTTCACACCATGCAATTTGAATTAATCAATCCAAGACGGCTGTTTCCTGGACAGCTCAAATGATGCGCAGATAGATAGACGAAAGGATCTGTTGTCATTGTAGTGCGAAATACAAAACATGTGTACGCCTTACCATAACAGTTATTGCACTACACTTGGCGATTCTATTATACCAAATCGATAAGCCCTGATGTGTTCCCTGAATCTGATGCCAATCGCTCTTTTCGTTTGACCTTTAGGTTTATCTTTCGGATTGCCAAGAAGGTTTTTGATGTTTGTATACCTAAATTCATTAACGAAATATTTGAAAAAGTGAGTCAAAATAATCTATTTTCCAACAAAAAACTGAATCAACCAAAGAATTATTTTATGAAGAAATTTCTTCGCAAAATTATATGTACCATCAACTGGACTTTTGGAGTCTTCGCTGTTAGAAATGGCGGTTGTATTTCAAAAATTAACTTTTTCCTAATTGAGTAGGTTCATGTTTCAGTTTGTTTTTTGGAACATCCCTTTATATTCGTTTATTTATGTAATACGTAAGAATCTAAAAACTTATTTACTTAGCTAAATCCGAAGCTAAAGAATGCCGATGTTGAAATTGACGTTTGAAATTTTCAAAACATTCGGAAAAACAAAGTTAGTACATCCTAAGCCCTTTTACTTGCACTTAAGAGGATTATGCAAAGGATTCCTATTAAAACGAGAAAACTGATATTCGTTTACCCACCAATCAAAAGTGCTACGAGATTAGAAATAATTCTGCAAAATAGATACTTATCCATAATATCGCCCACCAAATTTTCAAAAAGGTATTTGAATTGAATGATGGTTGATATTTTCATTTTTGACAGTAGTCAAGCTAGCAGCTAGAATAAACTAATTTATTCTTTCTGATATGGCATAGACCTACACCTTGTTAAATACAACATTTTAGATATGTAAAACCAAGATTTATTTATTTGCTAATTTTTATTTGACGCAATTCATTCATTCAGAATTAATAAAGTATCTGCTGCCAGAATGTGTTTTAGCAGAACAAGAAAAGGTTTTGAGCAATGATTATCTTGATAGATGGAAAAAGATTCATGTAACGAACTAATTAATTAGTTATATCAATGCAGGTAATATAGCTTGGAACAAATCTACCACTGCGATGAAACTGGGTCCAATATCGATAAAAACCATAACATTACTTCCGGATGCATAGGCTCCAGATTACAAACGAAATAAGGAAATTATAACCGCTGTGGCAGATAGTAATGGGCTACATCTTGTGGTAATTTGGACGTCTGCCAAACCATGTTAGTTTTTCTTTAAACGTCCTGTAAATCTTCTTTACTGAAATCTCCAAAACTCTGAAAAGCTACCTTACAAAGATGAAGTTAGAAATCCTATTTTTGTTCTTGTTTGATACTTAACTATAACGTTTTTACGTATTGATACTTTAAGATCGATTTTACTCGAAAATGCCATTGCAAAGAGAAATAAATCGTCTTCCACAGTATATAAAAAAGGGAGGATCATAACAACTAAACACTTACAAAAATTGTAGATAAACTATCTTTAAACTAGGAAATAATTTGCCTAACAATGTTTCATCTTACAAAAATTATTGCAAAGGCATACCTGCCATTTCTTTGCTACTTTATAAAATATTTCATTTTGTCCTAATAAATAAAATATCATTATTCAAAATAAATCTTATTGTTTTCACTTTATATTCCAGCTTATAAATTTATAGTTTGTAGAAATTTATGAAAACTTGAAATAAGAATTTACCTGCTTGTAACTGAAATTATCAGAATACTTTGTTTATTTTACTTTACTTTATTTATCATAATGAATGAATAGTAATGAAATACGTAGAATAATTGTCAAGTATCATAAAATGTAAAAATTTAGGCTACCCACAAGCAATTAGATTTTGGGATTAATCGCGATCTTAGGTATATTGAAGGACAAGATCAAATAAGTGGGCATTATTAGTTTGAATTAACATTAGTAATACGAATCGTACATTCGTTACGATCCGGATTCTCTACAATATTGAAAACACAATCACTCAAACAAGAAAAAAAAACAAATTTTATTTATATTACGATAACACGTTTATTTTTAATAGATAAGATAAGAACAGCAAACTGGTACGTCTTAAAAAATCGATAAATAAATAACTATGAAAAACAATCCTAATACTGACTTATTATCACTGTATCGTACACAATCTGCAACAATAACAACAATAATATGGTTCTGGTGGTGGGGGAGGCCCTTGATGAGGATGACCTAGGTGTGGTTGGTTGTGATGTGGTAGCCCGACCTGTGGTGGTCCGAGATGTGGTGGTCCATGATGCGGTGGCCCGAAATGTGGTTGACCATGATGCGGTGGTCCGAAATGGGGTGGCGCATATTGCGGCGACTCAAAATTTGGCTGCGCATGATGTCTATGAAAAGATCCGTGATGGTGTTCGTGAGGACCCATATTAAACAACAAAATATGCGATAATGAAGGCTTAAAATAACTCAATTCGATTCACGTTAACACGCATGTTCCGTATATTATATTAAACTAGTTATTATATGTTCTTGTCTGACTTGACGTACGTACGCGCTTTATCGCAAATGTAACAATGAGAACGTATAGATAAACCTATTATTATATTCTAGCTGTTGTGATGGAAATAATACATATGACCTGATATTTACAGTTCTTGATTATTCATTATTGTAGATAGCGAAAATAAGGAGTTGCATTATATAAACATACGAGGATGGTTCGAGAAATTCTTAGAAAATCTAAGGTATGGTGGTGGTAGTATCGAAAACGGTTTGTATCTTGTCAGAATCATTAGTGTCTAGTGACTAATGATCATTAGAATCATGAGAATCATTAGTCACTAGACAGCTGTCTCTTTAATTATATCCTTCGTAGGACTTCATTCTTATCATCGATTTAAGCAAAGAATTTTTATTTATATAGAAAGATGGAAAGAAATAAGTTTCCAGGGGTGATTAAACACATATTTAAAAGACTTAAGGCTAAAAGAGATAAATGCTGAATTGGATGAAGGTGATAGCACAGCTGCCCCTGTGTTAGAAGTTGTTTTCAATTGGATAAATACGTTTAGGTAAGGCCGTACATCCACGAAATATCAACATCGTTCTAGACGTCCCCGATAGAAATGTCTACCCCAAAATAATTGACAAAATCCGCGAATAATCATTCAATAATCGTCGAATCAAAGTGCGCGAAATGATTGAGGTCACAAGGTACAATGTGTTCAATTTTGTACGAGAAATTGGCCGTGAAAATAATCTCGGCAAGATGGATGCCGCGTTTTGCTCTCAGTGAACAATAAACGCAATTGTGTAGTCGACTCTGAAACTGTTGCGCTCTTTGTCGCAATACTAACGAGTTTTCCCGTCTATATATAACTATAAACGAAACATGGATACATTGCTACACCTCGAACACGATGAAACGGTCAAAACAGTGGATTTTTGAAGGCGAACGCGCCCTAAAAAAGCCAAGAAGGTAAAATCGGCTAGTAAAGAGATGGCCTCAATTTTTGGAAATAAACGTGAAATCATCTACACCGATTACGAGGAAAAAAACAAACAATAACCGTAAAGTATTATCGTCGTCATTGGACCGGTTGAACAAAGAAATTGAGAAAGAACGTCATCATCTGAAAAGAAAATAGATCCTCTTCCGTCAAGACAATACACAGGTGCAAGTTATCGCCCAAGTAGATGACTATTTTGAGGGCCTTCCAAACTACTTTTTGAAGATCTTAAAAAAGTTAGTGGAACGCTTGGAAAGCTATACAAAACCAAATTCGATCACCGATTAAAAACGAGAATCGCACCCATTCTCGAAACAGCCGTCCTTGATTAATTAATATAGTGCGGAGTGTGTTGATACTTTTGTGTTGTTTGTTAAATTGAGATTATGCTAAAAAATAAAATTTACAGAAAATACTTTGTTTTTTTTTATCCCTTTCTAAGGACTTATTGAGCGAGCCTCGTACATACACCTGCTTTTGATAAACCAAATGTAAACAGTTTTTGCACTGTTGGGGAATGCGATAAACAAATTTAATTTTATTAGAATATATAATTATGACGAAACAGGTATGTATCCAATAAGCCTGTGAAAAATGTTATCTGTAAAGGGAAAACAACTAGTCACAGCAAAGATATGTTTTGATACGCTAGGTTCATATGTGCCACTCCTGTAATTTTACCAAGGATCCAGATAAATCCTGCATTTAGAAACGGTTTAACATCCGAGACAATTGTATGAAGGCGAGTGGATTTCTTCAGTTATTTGGTTTCCATTCTTTGTAGAATTTGCCAAAGATCCTGTTCAAGTGCTAGAGTATAAAACGCACACATTATTGTTCTACCGCTACACAACACCCATCGATTTCGACCTCTAGATGTCTCACTTATATTTATATTTATATAGATTTGGAAATAATGAAAATTCAACAAAGATATTCAAGAGAACAGACAATACTTTCACAACCTGCAAATACTCGAAATGGATTTTATATGCCACAAGATATTATTCTAATACCAAAAGAAAATAGGCAAAAACAAACAGGAGGAAAAACGATGATACTTGCTACATCCAATTTGGAAAAGTTGAAAACTTCTGTAAAAGCAAAAACGTCACGGTCAATAAGTGAAAAAATGAAATTCAACACAAAGTAAAAAAACCGAAATAAAGAAATCGCATCTTCCAATTCTGATAGTGATATTTACGACGATATAAGTAATGATTCGTCGTATTTTGGAAGCGACAGCACGTATTTAGAACTTTAACCTAAACCGTCCGAATTTTCTTTGGGGTAAATTAATGATGTAGATAGCATTAGAGAAAAGTATTTCATTTTAGCAGTAAGTCAAGAGAAAGCTTTCAACAAACAATTTGTTGCGCAAATTACTGAAATTGATAACAATAAGACTGACTCTGTTACCGTCACGTTTCTCAAGCAATACAGTCAAAGTAAAGATATTTTTGTTTTTTCCAACGTATCCGACATGTATGAAATATTTGAGAATTTGAAGTTTTGGCGCGCTTGAGGATAAAAACTTTGAGGCGAGGACAATTACAAGTTTCTGGTGTTTTATTATACTGTTTTCTTATATGTTTAGGAATATCGTTGGGATTAAAATATGTTCGTGACAAATGTAGCAGTTGTTTCATTTTACTCCAATGTAATTTTCATTTCACGCTATATATAAGGCAAAATGGAAGAAATGCAGTTTTTAAATAATATTTTTTCCAAATTAAAATAATGATTATTAAATATTGACTATGCATTATGCAAAAAAATATATTTTTAGAATATTGCCCTATCCATAGCTCAGCTTTGATTATCTAAAATTTATTTTCAAATAATACTTCTTTAAGTTATAGCAAATTATTAATCCATCTCGAGAAAAACTGTATTATTTGTCTAAATGTGACTCATTATTAGAAAAGACAAAGGCGGATAAAATTATTACTACTCTCGCCGACACCAGTAGGCAACGGGAATCCACTATGATGAGGCGAATAGACACGAGTCTATCTAATCGCTGCAAAAAAGGAATAATTCCACCTGCTTTTGTCATTTCTACTTATGTGTATGCGTTTGGAACACTGGTTATCTTTAATCCCTTTTTATAGTAATCCTTATTAAATTTCTAACCTCCTCGTTTAATGTTTCGTATTGGATTATTAGGCTATATAGTTGAAACTATAAGTTTTCAAAATATATTGTAATGAGACTCGAAGTTAAAATGTGCAATTTCTCAAGGTTCTTTTTTTTTAATTACGTCAAACAACGATTCAATAATTAAAATTGTTAAAAGTTTTCTTTAATTTAGGCTCAAATAAACAAATTTTGATACAAACAAGAGTTATAGTTTATCGTAAGTAAAATAAATTATATAAAATTATATTTTCTTACAAATTTTGAATGTTGATTTAAATTAAACAAATTCGCCAAGTTCAAGGTAAGTATTCTAAATAATAGATAAAGATAGGTAGAACTTTGATTGTTTACGTTAACCAAATAATAAACAGTCTTAATACTAGTCAGATGAACCCATTTCATTTTTTCAAAAATTGCGCTAATTGTTTTGTTGATTAAGTTGTGATGCTTGCTTACATGAAAAAGAACAAGTCATCCTGCTTGTTTATTTAATTGAAATCCTTTTTTTTTGTTCAAATAGCATTTTTAATAATGTTGAAATAATATCCCAGGCAACGGTCATAATAGTATCTCTCCCCTTTTTTCCAATTCAACGTTTACTTAACTTGAAATCCAAATCAACTTATAAATCATAGTCCAAAATAATAAAATTCGAGAAGAGGTGTCCAACACTGTTTCTTTTCGTAAGTTTGATAAACAAACACGGCTGATTGTCACAGCTCTATTTTAATGTATAAATAAATATCATAAATACCACAACAATATTACCTGAATCTACCTGAAAATAGGATTATATAATTTGTACAAGCAGACTTTTGTAGTTTATGGGATATTTCGTTCTCTAATCTTTAGAGTTAGGTAAAGGAATTCAACTAAGAAAATAAAAAGCTTCACAAAATGTATTATAATAGATTGTATTCCAAATTTAATATCATCAATAAGGACTATCATATAAGTTTGGCCGATCAGATGTCAAACTTAATAAAATGCTACAACAGAAGAAATTTAATTTATTTTGGAAAAATATAAATTACAATTTCATTCGAATTCAGCTACACTTATGCCTACGAGCTACCTGCAGAGTAGGTAAACTCGTCTTATTTTAGTACCTGTTTGAGATAAACGTTTCTTGCAACTGTAATAAAATAATTGTTTATGTAATATATATTACTAGTACTAGAATATTAAAGTTTTCCTAGATCATTTCTTAATTCATAAGAACATAACTTTTGCTAATGTCTTGCTTATTTGCAGGTATGCAATGACTTTAAAAATACGTATTAATAGCCCTATATTTCATTGGAAAGGGAACAGATTTAAGTATATCCACAAATCCTTAAATGAGAGAGCATTCTCCATATAAGCCACTCCCCCATAAGGAAAAAGGTTTGATATCACGTCTATAGCGGTATGACATTAATTTTGAAACAAATTGTACATACCTACCCGACAATTATTAATAATAAATAAAAGGCGTAAAAGTTGTACAATGGTACTTTACTACTACTATACTACATTACTAATACTACTTTACTACACACTAAAATTACTATAGTGTATTATACAGTATGATTTACCTTTTAACATGTATCACAATATCTTTAATAGTAGGTAATAATTTACAAAGAACAACTGTTTTTATCAAAAAGTACCACTACACCAAATCACAATTTGAAAATTTAAATCGAAACACTATATTTTGCGGTACATCATCACAAAATTGTGCAGCAACAACACCAAATTGGTCTTCTCCTACCAGGATGCGGGTGAAGATGTGGTAAATAAGGGGGTCTATGTCCATGGTGATGGTGGTGGTGGTGGTGGTGATCGTGAGGATGAGGTCCGTGATGTCCATGGTGTCCGCGATGACCATGATGCCGTGAGTGTTCGTTAGGATGAACCATTTTTATAGATCACGTAAGCAACACTTAGCAATCAATACAAATATTAAGTATAACAGTGGCAGGTCTGTTTTTACTAAAAATTCACTCAGATATTTGTACTTAATTTTTAACTACAGAGCCTTATAAAGCAAAAAAAGTAATTCGATAATGATCAACAGTTGAAATCTGAAAACACCTGTTGCTGAATAACGTAAATGATGCGTATTACGATAAGATTATTATTTTGTATATTATTTATGAGTCACATGTTTTAGTGAATCACAAAAAGATGTGCGAAAATTGTATTATTATAGAAAACCGCAATCGTATTCTATGTCATGCCAAAAATGATAAAAAATAATTATAGAAGCAATTTTTTCATGTTAAGAGCGGTGCAGAATTGGCTAACTAACCGAGAACAAAGCGCAATTTTTGGGAAAACTAGAGAGCCTATTGATTATATAAAAATACTTTATTTTTATTGAGTTCCTAAGTATTGCAAGAATAATGAAGAACTCATTTTTGGAGAATAATTCCACAACCGCAACTACATAACGCCTTTACGTAACTCCATTTTTGTGGTACATTAGCATATTATTAAAAATGTTTTTATCATTCCTTTATTTAACGCACGAATAGACTAACAAGCCATTTTCAGGAACAGCAGCTTTAGACTCTTGAAGTTGTCATCATTAGAGCGTAACGTTTTCGCTTACCGTCCAGTGCGTTGAATCCCGAAAGGTTCGTTACATGTCGGTTCTTCCCAGCCTTCTATGCTGTAATACATACCTTAATAAGTGTCGGAATTGAACGGAAAGCATTAAAAATGTTGAAAATGCATATTAATGCGTCAACTTGTTTGTTTGCTAGCCGGGTAAACACGTATTTATGGCATTTTAAAGCAATCAGGTGTTTAGTTTTCTATAAAGGCTTATTATATTGAAAACTATATATGTATGTATGGGAACCATATAAATAGCGCAACTTACAAATTAAAAAACAAAAAAAACAGAAGGAGATCGTATAAAGAATTTCTATGTGATTTAACGTTCATGTTAGATGCGTGCAATACAATGTTTCCAAAAATCGGACAGATAATGCTTCGTCAGTTTTGAAAGGAATACAATCCAATGTGAAAATAACCAAGTCCGCAGATGCTACGTAGGTATTTGCCTACGTAGCGCCTGATACAAACATTAGAAGAAATTCCGTATCGATGGTAGCACGTACAATGACCTTAAAAGGACCGTCACACCCTTATTTGCTAGTCTGTAAAAGACAACAAAGAAGCCTTATTGAAGCTGTTCATAGACTAGCTGCTAGAAGATTAGACAACCGTGAAATTTCACTAAAGCAAGTGTTAATGATAGCTTTGCACAATTGTAGCAAACACTATACGAAAATGTTGTCCCGATATTGATCAACTAATAGCATACACGAAAGCGGCTTTTTTAAAAACATGCTGAACATTTCAAAAAGATCAAATGAGTGATTTTACAACCGGACACTAAAGAAACAGCTGCAATAAAGCTAAGCCAAATGTAATTCCAAAATGCTCAAATTGCAGTAGCTTTAAAAACTATTAATGAAAATTACATTCCAGTAGCCGACCTAATAAACGCAATCAAAAAATGCAAAACACTTCGTGGTCGTTCCGAGATTCGTCTGAAATTGTTGACCACGTACAAACAGTGCTTATTATATACATATTTTAGATGACGAAAAAAATGTTTCGGTTAGAAAAGAAATTAATACCATATTACGTAAAAATTTCGATTTTTCCAGATTACGGGATCTTCTTAACAATAGTATTGTGGAAGATCCGTTATACAAATTCAAAGTAATACAAAGTAGGCGAATACTACATCGCTAGATGTAGAACGATCTTTTGCTGCGTATAAGTAACGTACTGAAACGTGCACAGGTGTTGAAGGCCTCTCTTCCAGATTTCTTTTCAAGTCTCTAAGCACATTCGGTAAATAGTTTACTATATCATGCTTGCGTTTTCACAAATTCTTTTATTGTTTTTTAATCTAAATAATGTGTAGGTTAATCCCGCGCAGTGACGCTAGGGCTATGCAATCGACTTGTTGCGCTCTGAATCCTCATTGCGTACGTATTAAACCTGCAGAAACTAGTTGCGCCTCGCTAAATTAGCAAATACTACACAGACTCGCGTTTATTCGTCCCATGAGTCATGAAATTAGGTTCGTGTTGCCTACTGGTTTTCCCGGGAGTCAACAAAACACGAGTCTGTCTCTGCTAATTTCGTTGCTAAGCGCACGGAAAATGTACTCGTTTCTGCCGGCTTGGTACGTATATCAATAGATTGTATACAATTCCCGTTGAAATATGTGATAATTTTCCAAATTTTACTAAACTTTCATCAGCTTTAAATTGATAATATGAAATATTTCCATTTTGCTTCATGCGTTTTTTCAAAGATCTATGTTACATTTAAAGCTTCCAAATCTTTAATATAAAAGACCGAAAGAAATAATCATGTGTGTATTGTAAAGCATTAAATATGTGAAAATATTCCACATAATCAACTTCATCTCATCTTTCAATACGATAAAATGTTATGTGCGAGACATTCAAAAAATAGCCATCAGTGCCAAAACGTGCCGCATTTTTTATTTACAATAGACAAATATTGACTTATAACATATCCGGATTAACATATTTGTATCGTAAAGATATCGGTGGTGTATTATCTATTTCTTTCGTAAATATTGGATAAAAATCGCTCTTATTGGAGAATTTTATTTTATTCAAACTTACTATTTCAAATTAACATTTATAAAAATGTAGAGATGCACGTTCCGCCATGAAAAAGCTGTCCATATATGTATATATATATATACATATATATATGTATATATATTATACATATATATATATATATATATGTATAATTATATATTAATTAAATTATATATAAATAAAATTTATTATTATAAATGTTATGCGATATAACCTTTACAATGGATGTAGAAGACTCTTAGTATTTTAATAGCGACATTGCATTCTATGCGTAAGATAACCGTGCGAACGCTGATCTTGCATTCTTCTTGTTTCTTGGAATATAACTCACGCATAATTGAAATAATCTTTACAAGTAGATAATGGAGCAGGTGCACCACCACCAACTTGTATTAATCTGGTAAAACCAGAATGTTTATTTATAACTTTCTCACATACTCTTTATATCACTTGCAGCGCATAGCAATGCGTGCAGATCTGGCATAATTGGCGTAAATAGCTATTAAATCTATTTCAACAAAAGTATCTTGAAATCTTATTTAGCTCTCTAATAGCTGCAGCTTCATCGGGATTGAATTGTGAAACCACACATGTTATTTGATCAAAATATTTTGAATAATAAAAAGCTGCGTCCAACCATGATCTCTAACATGTAAGAATTGGCTCTGGTGTTTCGATACACTCCGTCTGTGAAATTTTTGAATATGTTCGGAAAATTTCAAAAACGCTTTTGTGTATTTTAAATTAAATCATCCACCAATGGATAATAATTTAGAATCGTTTGTGCCACGAGATGTAAAGCATAACGTTTACAGGTTACATGTAAAAGTTGAATCACGTACGACACTGGAACACTGCAGCAATACTGAGCAGTATTGCTACTGAAGATGATAGCTTAGCTATCGAAACGATCATAAAGTTCAAGTGATGTGTTTGTGGTAAGGGATTATAGGGAAATGTTTCACATGTAAAAGTTGTTACCGCTTAATCACAACCGTTTATCTTTAACTACTGCTTTGATCTTTTTTTGATACCTTGATTGATTGATTGATGATTTTTTAATTAAGTTGATACCTGTGTAACATTGTCCAAGATGGTACCTCCCGGTTAGAATTCTATCCAGTATATGTGAAACGATTTTTTATCCGGTAGCCAAAGTTTCATCCCACACTCGAGAAACATGGACAGTGAATCTAACATCTCTCGATCGCACACCACTTTTTCGATTTACGTACTGCCTACTATTGACATGCTTTGTACAGTCGTATTTATGTCAGCAAAATAACAGTTTATCGTAAACTTTACTCACTGTGTGGCGGTTACGGTTAGACGAAGATGAGTCGTTAGGAATGACAGGTTTCCATTTGTCTGTGTCCTTATTAACATTCTTAGGATGTTTAAGGATCTCGATGGACTCTATAATTTTTCGATTGTAATAGTGAAAAAATTACAATGTAATGAAGTCGCGCTGGATACATAGATGGCCAATGTCTAGATGACGTAAGCGATAGTTGAATTCGTTGGAAGATGTGTTTTAACACAACATTCGTGCTCTATTAGACGAGTTTTAACAAAGCGTCTCGTTTCGCCTATATACACCAAACCACACGAACAATGGATTTTATAAACATCAAAGACAAATGAAATTTATCTTTGGGAGATTGAAATATTTCTGAAACCTTTGAGAAAGGTTCGAAAATAGTTTGGATGTTTGTAGATATAAGGAAGATAAGCGGTAACAAGGTTGGTGGTAGTATTATCGGTTGTTAGTTTACTTGTCGGATGAAGATATTTAAGTGTAGCAGGTTTTTCTCATTCAAAACAGAAGAATTCGGTTTGCAGTAGCTTTCGGAAAAGTGTTAACAGATGCTTCGATGGTAACCGTTTCTATTTCTGCGTTGCGTATAATATTACGTACTGGATACAGTTCCGATATGCAGACACGGTAACCCTCATTACTCATCAGTAGCGAGGACAAAAACGGTGAAATCATACCTTCTTTGCAGCACCTAGACAGACTCGTGTCTCTTCGCCTCATAAGAAAGGGTTTGTGTTGCCAACTGGTTTCCCCGAGAGTCAACAAAATACGAGTCTGTCTAGTCGCTGCAAAACAAGTATGATTTCACTCGCTTCTATCCTCTTTACTCATCAGTAATCATTTGTGGAAAGTTGCGACCAGAGATTGACTAACAGTATAACTAACTAAAGAATTAATGGAAAGAATTAAAGATTTAATTAAAGAATTAATTAACCACCATCACCACCATGCATGATGTGCAGGCGTGCGTTTCGCCATTACACCAGTCATCAACGCACGCAGGTGGTAGTCGATCGACTAAATACGGATAAATAATATAAATAAATATAATATAGAAACATAGCAACGAATTAAAGGTACACTAATCGTATAATTATACAAATATTTGCAAACAAGCTCTACAATTGCAGTCGCAGATTGCTGGCATTGATGTCCATCATGTGGATTTTAAAAACGCACCAAACGTAAGCCATAATCCAAAAGGTTGGATGCCTTGATAATGATGATAGTCGTATTCGAACAAGTATATTGCTTTTTTCTACAAATAATTTAAGAAAAAGACAAAGTAAATTCGTTTGTATCATATGACATCACTGAGCATGGATCATAGCAGGAAATATTTTATTTTTTCGCAGCTTCGAACGTAGAATATCAAGATAATTCTATATGTAACCAAATAAATAGAAATTCGATTTAAAATATATTAAGGAAGGAAGCTGTCGATTTGGGATTGTGATTTAGGAATTTTGTAGAAAAAAAAATCAAAATGCTAATAAAGGAAATATATTTTTAAATTTCGTAAAATAAAACAAAGAACCCTTTAAGAAGCATTTAATTCGCAGTAATCAATATAATTAACTCAAGAGTCTCATAACAATATATTTACCAAGGTGAGGAAACTATATGATAATAATTTATTCGCTTGTTCAAATAATAATTATCAACGTAAATAATGTGTTAATTAATTATAAAGTGAACATTATTTAGTAAGTAGATACTTACACATATTTATCACAAAATTGTACAACAGATGCATGGCCCCGCTGAAGATGGTCTATGAGGAGGTCCATGATGCGGCCCGTGGTGATGGGGACCGTGATGATGAGGAGGACCATGATGTGGCGGACCGCAAGGGGGACCATGACGACCAGGTCCATGATGTCCTGGCCCGTGATGCAAAAAAGCGCGGTCGCGGCGATGTCCGCGCATATTAGATTTATAAAATTAAACAATCACAAAAATTACAATTCGTTAATTGTGTACAACGTTCGTTCTCCCTATGTTGATTCACTCAAAAGGAACATATGAATAACGTACATTTCCCTTTCTATTTGCTAATATATTTGTAGTTCACACGTTATCAGTAACAATCAGATTAGTTAAATTGGTTAATATTCCGAGGGAAAGAAAAAATTTTTGTTTGCTATATTTCGTTATAGTATGACACATTCTACCGTTATGAAATCCACGTAAATAGAAAACCTCAAGAAAGGAAAACCTATTATTGAATATACTACGTATTTTCGTGTATTTATCTTGTTACGTATTTGATTCACGATTATACCTTTCGAAATAACTAAGATATACGTGTACCGTGTACACGTCCATCAATTTCCCTGTGTACCGTGTACTACGCAAAATTTCTAACAAATACTAATAAATATGAAACGTAACAAGAAAGAATTGTAACTTGACTAATGTAACAATTTTTACACAAATTACACAGATCTAATACGTTGGACATTTTTTCTCGATTTCTTCGCCCAATCTTTGCCCAAGCTATCACCTTACCTATTGATTTCGCCGTCTTCGTTTTCGAGGCCTGTTCGCCGGCAAAAAACTCTCTGTTTTGACTGTTCCCTTGTCTCCGGGGTGTCGTAGTGTATCCATGTTTCATCCACAATTATGTATCGACCGAGAACAAACGCGACACCCATCTTATCGAGATTTTTTTCACCCTCAATTTTTCCTGCAACGCTAACAACACTGTACCTTACGGCATGCCTGTAGCCTCAACTATTTCGCACACTTTGATTCGTTGATATGTCGTGAATTTTATCAATGATTTCGACGGAAGTCGTTTCCACTGGACGTCCAGAACGGTATATGTACGGCCACGTATAAGTACATTTAACTAATTGTAAGAAATTGCTAACACAGAAGCAGATGTGCCACGAACTCCAGTTCAACTTTAATTTCCTTCGGTGTAAGTTTTCTAGAAATAAGTGTTTAATCACTGTTCATTTAAAATGAAAATAATGACACTTACAAGAACTGGACTTGAAATCAAGTATATTTTTTAAATTCTCACCTGCTCAATTCTATACTTTCTTTAGATAAATTGTGTACATATTTGATAGAGTAAATGACCGTTTCTGCAAATATGTAAGGATATGCAGATTGTCAACCAAATCTAATTTAATGCGATATTTCAATTTCCGCCAAATAATTTGTTTTTTTTACACAAGACTTATTTGAAAACATACTAAACGAGAAATAACTTATTTAGTCATATTTAGAACAAACTTTTTGTTTTGAATTTAGCAGTTATTAGTAAATTTTCTAAGGACTTCTTGAACCGCCCTTGTATCCTGTGCTACAGCCTAGTTTACAATTAATTAATTAGTTTCTCCTTTTAAAATGGAACATCTTATATATTAGTAACGCTGCCAGAAGAATATCTTGTTAAAACGAGTAACTCGAGTCATATCTAGCCACGACTCAATTCCAAATCAAATCCAGTTAACGTGATATCAACAATTCCTCATTCTCAAAATCACGGCTGATGATCTAAAGGACAAAAATGTTGTTCTATCCTGTAATTATTGTTAGAGCGATTGCACCTCTTAGGTAAAGCTACGTAACATTTTTTCATCTTCCGATTAATTACCAGGTAAAATATATTTTTTTTTAATTAATTAGGCGGTATACGTTTTAAACAAAAAAATTATTCCTTTAAATATTCTGTCCCATTTTATTTTTAAAATTAATATTTAAAAATTAAGAGTGACGTCCACTAAAGGATGTAAAGAACATTTTAAAATGAAATGTTGCAACCTATTCTACAGGTACGAATTTACTTCGAGGTGCTGCCACCGTATGGCGTATACGTTTACTATGTGTAATTTTTTTTGAATATTTAAATAAATTTATGGAAAGTTTTATAAAAATATTGTGTTATACAAATGATTCCCCATGAAATAAAAATTAAGATATACTGCAAAAGTAAACAATGAAATCGAGATATCGCTTATCAAGGGAGTCTCTATTTTCAAAATGTACTTTTGTCTCATAAATTCTGGGTTTATTACTTTTAAGATAAGAATTACAACAAATTAGCAAGAAGCTAAAAATTAATTACCAATGGGCAAATACGTATGTATTAAATAATACAATATAATCTTTAAAATGTGCGTGGATTATGTATTTAAATCTTTTAAAAAGATTTAAATGCATAATCCACATAGATGTACATTAATGTTTAGATAAGCACTGCATTAGAAATTTTATATTTTGGATACATTGTCAATGTAAAATGCCTCCATCAAAAAGTTGGTGACCTTGTATACACGTAATGTCTTTAATTATGTCTTAATTTCCAGTTATTTCTTGTAAGATAGAATAGAAAGGTGGTGTATATGATCTTTCAGCGAAAATTGTTGCAGTACAAAGTACACACAGATCAATATCAATACGAATGTGTCAGTTCCCAAACATAACAAATACGCAGTGGTAAGTTTATATAGGTTATGTTCCATTCATATTTTCATAAAGAAAGAAAGCGTTCTTGTCAGTGGATTATATTTTCTGTTAAAGAAATGGCATTAAGCATCGAATATATATGGATATTTCTACTGTTTGCATGTGTAAGAACGCAAATATATTCTGATATAAAAACAAATCACCATCCAATATGTCCACAAATATATCAAAGGGTATTTAAAGGCTACATTCCTCAAGGAAATTTGTCAGCAGGTACGAATATTACAGAGGAAACACACACGCACAACAAACATCCTTTTTATAGGTATCTTCAAAGAAGCAGAAGTAAATGAAAAGAAGACTTGCGTATTAGAATGTTGCTTGAAAGATACTTGCAATGTTGTATTCATGGCCAATGATAAATGTTACCATATTAAATGTCATTCTAATCAACTGTGTATTCCAATACCTTCGACAAATTTAGAAAATGCTGATCATGTTAGTATGATATTAGTTAAGCCTTTATCAGAGCAAGAATCGTGGACGGATATTTTAGATGAAGGTAAAGTCGATGTTTTTATGTTTAACATGTATAAGGTGATTAGTAAACATGTAGTGTATTGCTTTGAGTAACTGTTAGCAAGGCTCGTTTTCAATATACATTATACAAAACTTAATATATTTAAATTATTTTAGAAATCATACACTTTATGATGCAATCACTGTTCATATTTGAAAACTAATGCAATGTTGCCAAATTTACGTTGGTTACTTCATTCAAGAACCAATTCAATAAAATTTAAATATTTTATTATTCGTAGGTATTAGATTGATTTATCTATTCCAATTAAAGTTAGTACAATAATTAATATAACTAAAAATGTTAACACCACAGATCACACCATGAATAAGAAATTATTATGTTTACATAATAAATAAGATATTTTGCAAAGAATCATTGGACAGTTGATTAAATAAATCACAATCATATGTCTCATCACAATTTTATGCCTTTATTAAAATCATAAATTAATAAATATGGCTTCCTGATATAATTCTTTATACTTTGGCAACATTGTCTAATTTTGCACTTGCGCAATTAAACCACACTAAATGGAAGACATAAACAAGCATTTTTTATATTGCTTTGTTATTTTGCACAGTAACACAAAATATTTATAAGAAAATTAAATAAATAATCCTACAAAAAAGCAATGCTAAAATATCTATCTTCCCTGTGGTATTAATGTAATCACGGGAAGAAAAAATACGCTACTCACCAATATGTTTCTGCCTACCCATCGACAACAGCCTAATTCCGAATTCAGAATATTTTAACCCCACCCTGAATAGCTATTGCCTCATAGTTAATGCCACAACATTTGAAAACAACAAGCTAGACATGTGCACGCTCATTGCGACCTCCATCTCATGGTTAACCAGTTCAAGAACTGCTCGAAGGATGGTTTAGGGAACGGTACCCGGTTTATATCACTGCTTTCTAAATGGCAGGTAATGTGTTTCTTGGCACAAAAGGACTTCAAGAAATATCTTGACATTAACTGTGAGGAAACAACGGTACAGGATTAAGTTAAAATACTCTCGGAACTCCTTGTGTTGTGTTTGCCGTAAATGATTCCATCAATACACGGGGAAGCGTTATTTTTTGGTTATTGTTTCCAGAGCTTCCATTTCATGCGATCACTCCCTGCAATAAACCAATGCAACATTGCCAAATTTTTGTTAGTGTAGTTATTCATTTATCTTAATATAGTTTAATTTTTCTCTATTAAAAATAACAATAAGAAACATGACACCTCCGAGGTATTAAATTAAGTCTTTTCTAAAGATGTTCCAGATACACTCAAATTGCTGGTATTTTTAAAATAAAAGTAACCTGGATGTTACCTTCGAAATTTGATTGCCGCCATATTTATCTCGGTTACATGCTCAGTAGCTGTCTTAAATGCTGTCATGCGAGTATTCATGATGGCAGAAAAGGGCTCGTTCGAAAATAATGAGTGCTGTGAAAAGTGCATAAGCTACTATAATTAATAAACAACCTCACTGAGCATATTGGGTAATTATTCCCGTGCTTAAAAAGTAGAGTAATGAACGTGTTGAAAGTTTAAACGATGTACTTTTTTTTATTCTTTCCGTAGTCTCTCTAATTTCTTCTATAAGACACATCGCCTTTGTCTTCTAAGTTAGTGTTTTCGAATGCAAAGATACGCGTGCCTAAATAATAAACTGGAATAAGTTACCTGTAAAACTTAATCATATGTGGTAATAGTATCCTGTGCAAATGCTGCATCAGGTCACACTGTAAATAATTAGAAAGACATTTTGCAAAAAAGACTTGATAAAATGTAACAATCGTACATATATATCGTGTCTCAATTTTGCACTTTTAATATGTTTATATTTTGTTTGTCTTTCACATACGCAAGTGAAACGCATGAAATAGTGCAGGATTTGCGTATTTATTTGCTGTGCTTACCGTCCCATTTTATTGACAATGAATACGTGTTCTTACTATTATTGATACAAACTTTTTCTGTACAAATTTTCGCATTCAAGGATATCTTAGCTTTTATACTTTTACTCTAGCAAAGAATTAAACATAATTTTTGATACATAAATTGTAAACTAGCAATGGGCACTGAAATGTTAATAAACGATCTGTAATTTTCTCTAATGTTCGAATATTAAGGGTACAATCAAAGAATGTGTTTTCACGATCGGTGTTATGTAACAAGGATTCTTTCGGGCTATTCGGCCGTGATCGGTGTGGCTGTAAGGAAAACATTTCGAAGAAATCCCACCAACCACGGCTGAATAGCTCGGAAAGATCCTTGTTACATTAAAGATACATCCTTTATGTAATAGATGTTATAATTAAATCATTTATATGAGTTGCACCAATTACTCCATATACAAGTTACATAAGCTAATTACAAACATTTGTAGACGTCCAAAATAATAGAGATAAAGGTTTGTATGGCAATGTAATTTTTGACGATGGACCACTGGATGATAGAGAATATAAAAACTTCTTGCAAATGGAAGAATCAAATTATAATTACGCTACAGGCTGCGAAGTCGGCGTTGGCACAACTTGTGGTCTAGACGAGGAATGTGTACAAAATTCTCATAAAACACGCGGAGGTATGATATATCCAATATGCAATCAATTTAATACATTTTTATTGTTTTTTACTTACTAGGCACCTGCAAATGCAAAGCTGGTTATATTCGTGGTCCAGATGGCGATTGTCTGCCAATTGATTTAAAAGAAGCAGCTATAAATGGTCTTGCCGATGGCTTCACTGAAAAAATTCTGAATTTATCCAGTTCAACACTTAGTAGCACGAAGAAACAGTTAACTGTAGTGGCAGAATCAAAGACTGTAAAGCTGCCAGATAGCGAAGTAAGCTTAACAGCCTCGGTAAATCCCCCACCACGTGAAGATGACGACAAATACCAGTATGAATGGACTTCTTTACACCAACCAGAAGGTAGCGCAGCTGTGAAACATCAAAATGGTGAAACTTTAGAATTAACAAAGTTATCCGAAGGCCTATATACTTTCAAAGTAAGTTCTACGTATGTCGTTTAATTTCAAATTTTCTACTATAAATACGATAATAGGCTGTATATATAATGGTCGTTTCACGTAACGTCGAATGCGCATCGAACGCACTTTTGGCAAACAAAAGATCAACTCAATCATGTGATAACTGTCTACAAACTATTCGCGAATTTGTTCTTAAACAATTGAAGAGCAAAGCAAATAAAATCATTCTGTATAATATTCGATGGGCGTACAACGTCCCGTCCCCGATCGAAAAAGACCAAAAGGTTTCCAGTTTGTTTGCGTTTTTTATGATACAATCTATTTATAACCACTCTGTAAATAAAGATAAATAAAAATTACTATTACTGTGATTAAACGATAGGTGGCGGTTTCAAGTGAAGATGCATATGGAGAGACATTTGTTAATGTCACCGTTTTGCCACCTTCAAGGATAAATCAACCTCCAAAGATCATTATTACCCCTGCCAATCAGACTATTAAATTACCCAATACTGGTGCTGTGCTGGACGCTTCATCATCAATGGATGATGACGGTATAGTGTCTTGGCATTGGGAATTACAACAGGGACCTGTGGGTAGGTAATCCGATACGATTGAATATGAGAATAGTTTTTCGCAATAATTTGTTTTTATTGTTCTTTAGGTTATCAACCCCAACTTCCAGAAACACCTACTTTGCAATTAAACGATCTTACTAGGCCAGGAAATTACACGTTTAAATTAACTGTGACCGACACAGATAAGGCTACTAGTACCAGCACTGCTAACGTCACAGTTTTAAAAATTACTGATTACCCCCCTGAAGCAAATGCAGGTAAAGCTGAAAGAAGTATATATTAGTATCAGCAAAAAATAATTTAATTTAATTTGCATTGGCAGGTGAAGATAAAATTATTTACTTACCGCATAACCAAATAACTTTGAATGGTAATCTAAGTACGGACGATCATGTAATCAGTACCTGGGAATGGACTAAAAGTCCTGATGATGCAGATAAGGCTGTAGATATGCAAGATACAAGGACACCGTACTTGCGCCTTTCAAATTTAGAGGAAGGAGTCTATACTTTTACGCTAAAAGTCACGGACAGCGCAAATCAAAGCAGTACAGCACAAGTCCACGTTTTTGTTAAACCGCCTACCAATCAACCTCCAGTTGCGAAAGCTGGAGATAATATTACAATAAGTTTGCCGCAAACTTGGGTAGTCGTTGACGCTTCCCAGAGTACCGATGACAATAAAATTGTTGGATTTAAATGGGAACAAGTAATTTCGCGTACATTTTAATGTCTGCATCATTTCTCTGATTATGATTCTTTTAGGTGGAAGGCCCTACAACAGTGACATTCGTTAATCCTAATATTACGAAAACGAATGTAACTGGTCTAACGAAAGGCAACTATGTATTCAAAGTAACTGTTACAGACGATAATGCAAATACTGCTAGTGACAATTTATACGTAACAGTAAACCAAAGTAAGTACTTTTTCGATTCAAAGAATCCACAAAATTGAGAAAATTTCACTCAGTACAAATCACTGTAATCTGCATTAAGGGGAACAAGTCTATGATAATATAAATAAAAATAATACTGATAATGAATTTAGTCTACCACCACTCACTATGTACGGGCGCGCGTTTTCCCCTTAAATGGTTCATCGGCGTGCCTTTGTGGAAGGTGGAAACCAATCGACAAGTTGTATACCTGCGAAATACATAAGAATACAAAAGGAGAGTTTCTAATTAAAGATGCCCTCGTCGTAAAAATTATGGAAATTTCTGCTAATTTTTGTAGAGATTGTAGACATTTTTAATATTCCACATACATGTCCTTACGTATTTCGTAACAACTTGTCGCTTCCAGGTTTCACAAACGGTTCACACTGCAATCGCGTTCGTGGATGATGGATGAATGAAGCCTATGAAGTTGTTAATAGATTCCGGCTGTCCTCGTGGAATGGTCAGCAGGAATCACTGCTCATTTCATGCGGTGAATGTATCTCATCCCTCATGTTGTTACGTGTTAATAATAATTTCAGGATAATGGTCCTTGGCACAAAATATGTCTTCTTATGTCAATTTACATCAGATGTTATGAATATATAGAATGTTGTATTACAAAAAACAAAACTACGTTTTTTTTTTTACCGCGTCCTCTACTTGCAACTCTGGCCAAGTAAATTTTTGTTCAGCTGAAAAAAAAAACCACTAAAATTTTTGTTTGATTTTTTTGTATCTGGAATAGCAACGGAAATAAGGCTCCGGTTATTGTAGCCGTTTTAACCGCAATAACAGTAATCGGATGATAGCAATAACTAGTAATGAGAACAACTGATCTGCTTGCTTTTAACATATCAATACACAATAAATTCTTTAAAATACATAACTAAAAATTAAAATCTTAATATATAGTAATGTTACAACTAACGTTTAGGAGGTTACATTGACATCGGAGCCGCTTATACATCTCAGTTTACTTCAGTTTCTCCACCTATCGAAAGTAAAAGTCCTTCTAGTGGTAGAAAATTAGATTTCTAAAAGAAGATTCCTTTTTCTGGCCTATTATTTTTGGAGCATGGGTGGTACAAAGATATTATAAGTACAGCCCACGACGGTGGTAGTGAAAACGGACAATTACTTCTTTTGTATTTCATTTTCTCTTTTCCGCAACTTCTAAATTAATCTAAGTATAGCACGTTTCTGTGTAAGTTTAGATAGCAAAAATGAAATTTAATCAATAAATTATCCTCCGATCGGTCTTCGTCAAAATTCTTAGTAAAGTTTGGCGTTTTATTGTTGTATGTAGCGCCTTTTGGCCCTTAGAGCCTTTATCGGTCAATGATTCGCAACGCTATGTAATTTTTAGTATTTGTAAAACCAATCTTTGAAATCCCCTTCACGTGTAGGTATATAATACGAAAAGCTAATGCAAACAAACACTTTTATGTATCTAATTTATATTAAACGTTTAACTGTACATCAATTAACTCGAAGACGTTAATTCATTGTAATTAATCATAGCCTTGGTTGCATGTTACATATGTACCTATTTGTAGATCCCATAAATGCAACTACTTTCATCGGATTCACATGGCACTAGTTAATCATTTCATCTTTTCGTGTCATATTGAACATTTGATTCTACCAATAAACTTTGTAAATGTGAATTCTTTGAAAATAAAACAAAATTAAAACTAAATTTGTTTACTAATTTTTAAAATTTAGTTACAATTTGATTTATAATATATTAATTTTCTTTTTATTTTCAGATAAAAACCAAAATCCAACTGCAAATGCTGGTGGAAACTTTGAAGTGAATTTACCTCGCAGCGTCATCTATATTAATGGTTCAAAATCAAGCGATGATTGGGCAGTGGTAAGATGGAAATGGACAAGGCACGATACGTCACTAGCATTAGGAAGTATTGCCGAAGGATCAGACGAAACACCGGTGTTAATTTTAACGGACGTAACCTTCGGCAAATATGTTTTTAACTTGACAGTTTTTGACGAGCAAGGTTTAAGCGATACGGATACTGTTACAGTAACGGTTAAACCTAACCCTAAACTATATTACTTAATCGATATGGTTGTTGATACAGATGTTCAACATCTAACAGAAGCGCAATATTCAACGCTACAAGGAAAATTGGCTTTACTAGTACAAGATGGGACAAAATTGCAGGTACTAAAGCTGATGCTTTAACTGTTTTTAAATACTAAAACTTGCTCTTTTTTTCTGTTAGGTGCAGTATATGAAGGTGCAAGTGGGGACAAATAAGCCGATTATAACCTTTTACACGGAATATGCTGATGGCAAATTAGTTGCTGCGAATGACGTTGTAAAACACCTTCATAAAAAGTTAAAAATTGACGCTGGACTTTTGGGATTTTCAATTTCAAAATTGCAAACGACCATATGCCAAAATAATTGTTCCGGGCACGGTGTTTGTGATGAACAAACGAGGAAATGCACTTGTGAGGCATTTTGGATGGAGGTATTTGCTCATTTTACTTACTTAAATAAAAAAGAAACACTCACATTGCATCAATATAGTTTCGACGAATAATTTTGGTAAACCTACGGATGTAATCTGTAAATTAAATGTCCAAAGCTTAAAATAATAATAATAACAATGGTTTATTGGCCTACAGGACCTGCAACATATAAGACAAAACAAGATTAAGTATAAGAAATAAAAATATCAAACTATTAGATATTTTTCGGACGTCATGTGGTGATCTCTCATACTACATACATATGAGAGATTACACATACATCTCAAACTACGTACGTACGAGAGGCTACACACATCGATGTATCTCTCTCTCTCTTCATAATGCAAACGCTAACTAAAGTTAACTTAAAATATAGTTTATAAAACGTAAGCCTATTAATGCCAACTTGATTGCCTGTTGCACCTTTTGCTACAAAAGTATTCGACGGTTCCCCAAAAAATGGACCCATAGGGTACTCTGAAATAGGAACAAGCAAAATATCTGCACTAGTAATTTTACGGAAATGATATAAGGCCAAACATAGACAAAAGCTTAGTGGCAAGATGGTTAATATATGTTTCCAAATTTAGGTTGTTATCCAGATGAACTCCTAAAAAATTTGGTATACCGTAGTTTTATTGTCTTCCTTTAACTCTCAGTATTAGACTTTTATTTAGTTTATTAGTTCCTGGTATAAAATGCATAAAACATTTTTTTCTAAATGTTTTGAGTTTATTGGCACTGTAACAAACTTCAAATTTAGATAACATTCTTCCAGATTCCAGAACTACTGCTTGCTTAGCTTCTACATAGGAAAGGTAACTAGCTACAGTATTCGTATATAACGTATTCTGAAGTTATGTCCAGAAGACCATTTATAAATAAAATGAAAATCAGCGGCCCAATAACAGATCCTTGGAGCACACATCATTTAACACAATTCTCCCGACGTACTGCCTCAATTATCTATTGTTGTCACCCAGTAAAGTTATCATTTTGCGGACATACTCGGAAGTCTGGTTAGGGGTCTCTTGTTAGTATTTCACCAACATCAATACCGTCAAGTTCTTATTTGCTGGTGCAGCTCAAAGATCGGTTTTAAGCTCTTTATTTTTACCATTTTTGTTAACGATTTACCAGATTATATAAACGACAAAGCAGATATGCAAGCAAAAGACGCTGCTGTTATTACCGGGGTAGGCTCCGAAGATAAATTTCTAGATTGGATTAAAAAATAATAATTTATTATTATTATATTATTAATATTATATATTAATAATTTATTATAATATTAACAATATTATTTATATATTTAAATATATTATTATTTAAATTTTATTATTATAAACCATCTCAAACAAATCGGCAAAACAATCAGTAAAAATATTTATTTACTTATAAATTTGAGAAATACAGTAGGCAAAGAGTATTTACTAAGATGAAATTGTTTTCTTTTTTCAGGACATGTTTAAATTATACTTAGATGATACTAACGATTCGGATTGCAGCTGGAGCGTTTTGTACGTGGCTCTAGGTATCATTCTTACAGTGCTAGCCGTGACAGGATCTATATGGGGTGCAATCTACTTATGTGTTAATGGCTGTTCAAAACGCAGACTTAGGATGAAACCATCTACATACAAACTAATTGAAGATACTGAGGATCTACCACCATGTAAGTCTTGCGTTAAACTCTATTTAGAAAAGGTTAATAAAACCCTTTGTGTACGTATTTACTTTTAGATTCGTCAAGGAAAGCTGATTTATCAGATAGCGATACTGACTCGGACGTTGTCTTCGAATCCAGAAATAAACCTTTAGGCCGTTTTAATAGCGACGTTAGGAACGGACATAAAAACAGTAGAAACGGTTTCACTAAAATTGGTAGACGCGTAAAAACGTAAGTTTTAGACAATACAGAAACATGTAACCATTTGTGGGCAGAACAGATTTTGTACCTGTGTGCCTAAAAGGTTTCGACAAAAAGTATTAATGAAAATCGTATTGAATGTTATTGTGAAATTATAGTTCGAAATAAGTATTTATCAGATATAACATATGTGCAATGATAATATAATAACATTCAATATTTCCATTTGTGCGAAGAGATGTAATAGCATATGATTGAGGTACTGTTATGCTAGTCAATGTAGTATTAGTTTGTTTTCGTTGTTTCAATTGAGTTGGTTCAATTTATATTGTTTGTGTACAAGGAGATAATGTCAATTATTACAACGTATACTTGAGTTGATTTCTTTAAGTTGAACTTAAGTATCTTACATATATCTGTTGTATATTTGTTGGCTAATATGTACGAGGATTATCTGTGAAAAAACTTTTAAAAATTATTGAATAATAAGAAAAGTTTTGATTTTTTAATCTAAGCTTGAAAATATTAAATATTTACTTAAAGGTGAACAAACCCAAAAATTTACTTGAAAACTTTGTACCTTGTAACACAGATCCTATCTGCGTTAAAAATGTATTAAAAATTAAATAAATAATAAAATACAATATTACTGCAATTTCATATTCAGTATGCATACTGCATGAATCATTTATCTTGACGTGGCCATATATCCCAAAAACGAGCAAATTAATGGAAAAGTTTCATATTAATGTTGTATAATATACATAGAGAGACATTTAAGTAGTGTTGCGTTCATGCAAAACCAGACATATTCCGTTTTGATTAAAACGTATTTGATCCGGTTTCGTAATGCTCCGGATTTGTACCTCCCACAATGCTCAAAATAGTTCAAAGGCATTCATTGTCATATAAATACCACAATCGTAATTGCAGGCTATTATTAACTATTAACTTATATTAAAACTATAAACACTTTTTCTCGTTTTCCTCAAAACTAATCCATGTGAACGTCCGATTTTGACCGAAAACTATGGAAAAACACATCAAAGGCAAATAAAACAAGAATCTGTTAAATAATAGCAATTAATTTGGAATAAATACCAACGTAAAATTAACACTGAATGAAATATTTTGAGGAAATCAAAAGTTGAGGACAGTAGATTAATAAATTTTCAAATTACCTTGAATCAAATCATCGTGTCCATCCAATGTGTGAGGAGTACCTTCTCTGAAAAATTCAAAGAAAAGTCTTCAAATGAAAAATATTCAGAGGAAGGCGTTACGCAACATAGGTTTATATTGAAGTGTACAAGATGTTCAGTTTTCGCATTGCACGCTACATGTTTGGGCTTTTGCCATGAAACATTACATTTTTGAATACCTTTGTTAACTTACATCAATTCCTATCTATCTCAGTTTTTGAGATAGTTTACGTAATTTGACAATTTTTTGGGATGCCGTTGTTTTTCTAACGGCCGGTACTTAAAACCGCGTGTACACTAGGGCGGTAATTCAGATTTTATCCGATAAAATTGAATTAAATTAAAGTCTATTTTAATTTAATTTAACTTTTAATTTAATTTAATTGTTTTTTCTTTTTAATTGTGTAATTAAAAAGACAACTGAAAACAAAAAGGCGTTTACCGTAGAAACATAAAAATTGGATATGTGGGTGAAGAGTTTCGAAGCTATTATATTGTTTTTCGTATGTGTTATTCTATAATACTGCGATTTTGCTTATACTAGAAGTAATCGTTAAAATAAGAAAACATGAAAAGTCTTGTGGTCACATTAATGTTTCTGTAATAGAGCTTAGTTTTGCTTATCGATAACGAGAAAGTCAAGAAAAATTATTATTAAAACGTTTAAATTTTGTTGTACGTTTGAAATAGGCTCTTAGAGATCATGACTACATGATATCGTGGTTTATTCAGAGAATTAATGAACTTTACAATAATTTAAATATAACACTTCGAGAGCTTTTTGCAGTAACTTCAAATACATTCCCGAATAAAATTATAGATTATGGGCTTACCATTTTCAGAATAGAAATTTTAAGTCAAATTAAAAATTATCATGTGACGAAACTACAGACGTAACAAATTATGACTTATGGGTACTTTTGGGGATTAAATGACTTAAGGATGCGCGGCGTTTAGGTGCGCAATAAAAAATAAACATCAGTGCAAAATTTCTGCATATTCCCAATAACATTTTTAAAATATCGCGGACGATTTAAGTTGGTAGTTTCGGCAATAGTGCATATTTTTTGAATTTATTACTATAATGCATGCGAATATGATTACTGCAACTGTACATCATCCACGAAATTTAATCGATAGAATGCTCACTATTAGCTTAACCTTCTAATGGAAAAAGGAGTCTCTAAATATTCCAAAGTGGTTGTAGTTTTTAATAATTTACAAATCTTGTTTTTTTTTCCAATTTTGATACAATCGCGCTCCCCTCGTTAAAAATCTCGAACGGCCACTACTATGTAAACAAGTTGTTTGCTAAAATAGACAAATCTATGACGAAATACTGTTATTTCCTAAATATATTCCACATCTGTTGGAAGTAAGTACCATATTCCTTCAAATAAATGCGATTCTTTGTATTTTATTGAACATCTATTAATATACCGAGAGTAACATTCAGTATAGAGTGCACGTTGCGCGCCTTTAAAATTCCGCCAGAAAGTATTGTCATGAGCATTTCTACTGCGAAATTCTGGAAGGATATACTGGCTATTCCATTATAGCATAAATCAACCAAGTCGGCGATTTCTAGAGGTAGAAATATTAAATCGTCAACGTGAAGCAAAAAAGACGTAAAAATGCTTCTATTACTCCAACTTCTTTGGATTTTATTGTGTTTTAGTTTACATAGTTACTATATTTTATAATTTTATAACATTTTATATATTTGATAAAACAATGACCAATTTATTATTCCTTTTTTTTTCATTCAACAATGTTGCCAAACATATAGAGCCAACTCAGTTTTATCAGTAAATAAGGAAAATATTCGGTACTACAGAGGTTGTTTCATATTTTAATCGTACAGCCTAACAATTTATATGTGATGCTTACCGTATCTGTAATGAAACAAAATACACTGACCGGCAAAAAAAAACGACCGCCTAAGCATTTGCCAAATGTGATTGAACCTATGATGTAGAACTAACATATTCGGAATATGTTAAATTGATTTTTGCAAAAGCTTCATTGATGACGACTAGTATCAGAAAAATAAAACTACTAATCTCAGAAATGCGTTTTATATTCTGATACGTACGCCCATTTTCTTCAGATGTTCAATTCTTTTGTTAAAAAAATAAATAAATAACCATTGTTGACGAGTGCCAACAGATAATAACTATTTTTGACATTTTAAAATGTCAACATGATGTTACCATAGATATAAGAGCTTTACAAATAGTCCCGTGCTGTTATTTGAACACACAATTTTGGAAACGAAAACGCTTTGGAGACAAGGCACCGGTAAGGGAAGCGCTGTATTCCAAGATTTCTGCGGAGCACATAAATTATTGTGTAATTAGATTACTTTTTGTCTTTGCAATATCGTTAACCTGTTAAATTCGCTTAAATTCACATTTTTTTGAAGACATTTCGTTTATTCGTTTTAACTGGCATCGGTGATAAAATTAATGTTATATCCTGATAATGTTTATTGCCTGTGATTGATCAGACAAATGATATTTAGGTGGTCGATTTTTCTTGCCAATGAGCGTAACTTAAAACCATAGTTTATGTTCCTTTATTTTACAATATTTAATTACTATTACGTCGGAGTAACAGCAATGTTAGTTAGGCTTGAGGCCAAGCAATAGACAAGAGAAAGTTGAGCGATCTCATATCTTATCTCCCTACATTCCTGCGTATCTAGCGAAGAGAATAGCACAATGAGCTACAGTCCCTCGTTGCTCCTTATCCTTTAGTTGTTACTGGTAGTGATGTGAAATATTTAATATTTAGTCATCGCACAATTATATAATATAAACGTTCCAGAACTTTACAAACTCGAACCAAATACATTCTAGAATTGCCACCTCTGATTGTCACTTATTTTATTACTCACTAAAATTGTGATACAACCTCTGCTTTTGTTTCACATATTCCAGTATGCTAGTTTTTATGTATTTACTTTAAAACTCTTACCAATATCTGTTACCATTTAAGTACACTTACTTTTTTATATAATTAGATATGGATTGTGGGGTACGTATGAGCCACCTACACTCGTCTAATTTGCATCAATTTTATACGCAACTTATAGTTTTTGCAGGAGAGTTGCAAGAAATACCGCACAATCTGTTCTAAAAATAAAGACATGTATCTTATTTTATTTCCTATTAATTTATTGATACACAACGCTTAAAGCTAACCTTGTATTTTAATGTATGTGCTTCTCTAAATATTGTAACGCTTTTTAGGTGTGTAATGCGAAGCAAGTTTCTACCTTTTAATTTCTTCAGACTGCCACAGTCCATATTTTGCACGATTGTATTAAAGACATGTTTTCTATTTCAGTACTAGGAAAGGAAATTTGTTTAGTAGGACGTGAAGAGTTTTATATATGCCAAAATTGAATTTAAACATGTGATAATCAAACTTATCGTATTTTATTTATTTATATATACATCTATAACTATTATAAGTATATTGTACACATGCATAAATTAATATACATATGTATTATGGTTTTTTCCTTAAACGTTTTATCAACACTGACTAGATGTAGGTATGAAACTAAAGGTTTGTACGTTTCTATGTACAATAGAGTATACATACATATTACTTTTTGTACACTGATTGCTGAATAATTAAAATGTGTTGTAAATTATCACTTCAAATAAAGAGGAACGTGATTTGAACTTCATGTTTTATTGCAATAAGATGCGTTTAACTGGTTACATATACATGTAGTAAGTGAGTAAAAAGTGAGGGGTTCACTCCCTAATCGAGAGCGTTGATTTTTAATTACGAAGAAAGCAGAAAGCCGCTTTGTCAGATAGGTAGATAGACATTCTAGAAATATAATGCGTTTGAGGAGCGAATGGTTTCGCTAATTGGATTTAGAAAGATTTTGATTTATAACAACGCTAGTCCAAAACTCTGAATCGTATTTTGTAAATGAATGAGAAATGAATAAATTATTACGATTGCCCTTTCGCGAAGATTATCGTCTATATTGTCTTGTCTATATTAATTTTTTTTGAGTTATTAATATGAATTAATCGATCAATCGGAGCTTCGTTAAAATCATACAATGTACAAGGGAAATTATCTAACGCGTATCATAGGGATAAATATAGCAACTATCGCCGTCATTATCTTTAATTTATCCCGAAGCAAGACATTGTACACCACAAGTGCAAAAATTAGAATATATAATTGATGTAATTCTCTTCCCATCAATGAACGTGGAAGAACAATGGGATGCTTGAAGAAAAACCAAAGACAAACGCTTGGCATACTGCAATTGGTTGGTAGGCTACCTGTTCAAATTCGAACGGGTGAAGCTAGTGAAGCAACAGCAATTAAAGCTGCTCTTATCTTGTGTGGTTACAAGGTTTAAAAATAACGATTTTCCATTCTTCAACGCATTAATATGCTACAAGTTATTTCCTGTTGAGGTACATGATTTACGTACATACCGAAATAGGTAAGTAACACTATTGTTTTCCATTCCTACCAATTCCCTATTTGCCGCCAAGTGAATTTGAAAATTTGTGGCGTCATCTGGAACGCAATTGGAGCTAATTCGCAGCGAGAGTAGTCGCAATTTAAGAAGTGCATTTTAGTCGGACGAGGTCGATTATCACTCGTCAACACTGCAGTAGCTTACCTATAAATTGCAGTCGTTTTAAAGATATCTAAGGGTTTCTAATTTTTGCACGGATAAAAACTATTCACAATTTGTCGTTTCTTGTTTTTTTGGTTTTCTGAGCACCTTATTCAAAACATCTAGAGCAATAACGCGCAGATAATAGTGACGTAATGTGTACTTATCTAATTGGAATTGCTCTGCTGAACGTGACCACGTGAATTTGCTTTCAATCGAATAGAACACAGAATAAAATTAATGTGACCGTAAATATGAATACTTTAAGCATTATTAACATAAATAGAAATAGTTGGACTAGCGAACTAGTAATAAAAGAATTAATAAATAGATCGAGTAATCCAAGAATCCTTAAACACATGAGTTACCTAATCATATACCTAATGCTACTGATGAATAACGTACGCAATATTACAGGTTGATGTGCTTTTACTCGCCAAAGAACGTGGTATCCACAAAAAATGCAAAAGCACCTATTATCAAAACATTAAATCAGATATTTTACATGTCGTTTTCATTTTCGCGCATGAAGTAGATTATTAGTAGTAGAAAATTAGTAAAGCAATGATCAAACAAATGTTTACGGATACAAGATCAGCAATGCGTGGAAGTTAGCACTGCGGAGACGTCATACAATGAATAACATGATTCAACGGAATAGAACGGTTGTAGATCAGCAAAGTGGAACGGTTATAGATCAGAAAAACGGAAGGAAAATGGGATATATACCAGGAAATCTTCTGAAGAAGCTGACAGTATGATCAGCGAAGCGTCAAGTAAAATATTAATTACACGCTAACACGCGAAATAAATTTCTACGAAGTTATAGTACTACATTAAACGATGAGCATGTAAGCAAACCTAATTTCCCTGACAGGAACATAGAGCTGTGTACGGTATGTTTTTGAAAAACTTGAACCAATTGACTGTCCACACGATAGTCTCAGGCATTATTTTATAGGTAATAAACATTTTTTCGACGATTCCTTTAGAAATATCTCAGGTTAAAACATTCACCTACTTGCAATTACATCATAAAAAACCAGTCGTAGATAAAGCGCGAGAAACACCTGTCCATCTCTTTATATTTTAAGTCTTTCGCCATTTGCAGCTTCTTGCGCAATGTATTGAAATTCACTTTCTGCAGCGCAAGTAATATTAAAAAATGGTTAATTTGCGCCTAGGGTTTTCCAAGAAAATTTAATCCATCTTAAAGTACAAAGTAGATTCAATGTTGCAAAAAGAATGTATGCGTTGCTTTTTGATGAAATGACGAAAGAGGTGCCTAAAATATTCAGAAAAATTAGATTTAGTAGAGGGTATTAAGGATTAGGGATTGTTGAGACGTTGAATCCCTGTTTGTTTTATTATTAATGGTATGATAAGCAGTGAAAGGAAGGATGTGCTTGAGCAACGTATAAAGTGATTGCAAACAACTGGAGCTAGTACGCGCAGAACGGTTTATGATCAAGACACGTTAAATGTTACAAAAGAAAATCCTCTCTTTCTGGGTAACGACGAAAAAAATTTAAGTGATATTTGATATACTTCATTTAATTAAAAGCAGAAGAAATAGTTTGCTAAAAAACGACATTTTAAAATAGATGATGAAATGTTAATGCATTGGACAATAGTCAAACTTTCGCTAGGGTTTCAAAAAATGCGTGTTAAATTAACCACACAGGTACTGTCAGCAAAAATGAATAACCTATTCGATTTGAATACTAAAATGGTAAATATCATTGTCACATAGGCATCCTCTAGCAGAGGAAACCATACGTAAAAGCATGGCATGTATTTCAACTTTGCGCATAGTAACAAACTTTCTTCAAAGTCAATGCCTGAGTTGTAGATAGATTACAAAACTATAGATTCACGCTAACGTGTAGCTTCAGTCAAAGTCCCTTAAAGCAGTTGTTTAGCAAAATAATGTCGATGAATGGATATAATCCAAATCCAATAGCGCGTTTATTTAGATCTAATCTTCAACAATTATATTTTCAATGTTAATTCTGCAAATTGGGAAATAGACGACATACACAATAGCGACCAAAACTTACTAATGCCAGTATATATAATTAACGAAAACGCAACCGGGCAGAAACAATATAGGAGTCTCTGACCTCTACGATTGAATGTTGTACAGTAACGTATGTTTCAGATGTATTTTAAGCAGAATAATAAAGACATGTTCCTGTACGATTTGTAAATTAACTAACGAAAGCAGTAACAATTATTTAGAAAATAACCATGAGCTTATATTTTTCAAAGAATACGATTTCCGATAGTTAACTGAAGTATCTACTAATCTAAAAAAACGTTGGAAAACAAAAAGTCACATTCGTAACAATTCAAAATGTCGTTCTTTAAGTATTTACGTTGTTATCGTAACATATCAATATTTGCCAATCTTCGACAAAAGTTTTATCAAATTTGTTCTCTATTAACCTTCAATTTTAAAAATCACATTCCTATTAGCAGAATTATTATTTTTTTTACAATAGCCCATATCATTTCTATTATACACAACACAATACAATTTTAAGCAATTAACTTTGAGGAACTCTGTAGTCGTTCTGCTACACCATTGTAACCACATTTTAACGCATTAATATGCACTAACCGAGAACGCTATGTAGGTTTAAATTCCTTCCCTACCGCTAGCCAAGATATACGTCGTACATCTGGCACGGCTTCGAACTCCCGCAGCTAAACACACAAAAAAACAAATTGAGTTTAAAATAAAACGAAAGACCCATTAGCGTTATTGTCACGGTCTCGCATACTAATATCATATAAACATGGGGCAATAAAACAAGCCAAATTTAATAATTAGCGCATATATTCTAAAATACTAATAACAATCAAATAAACTAGGTCAACTATGTCAAACACTAATACCTCAGCTTAATATTTACAGATAATTTTCATCAAAATACGACGTGTTGAGTATATGAAATTATTCTGAATAAAATGTATAAAGGAATGTTATTTTACAAATATACATAGCAATGACTGCTCGCAAGGTTTTTTTCTATTGCAAGATATTTATATATACAGAACATGATATACAAACTAAGTAATTAATTACACACAAGTTACTAGTAAAAATGCAGTCACAGATTTACAATAATACTTTACAACTTTAGGCCTTTCCCGAAATAGGAGCTGTTCCCGATTTCGCATCGCCCGTTTGTTCCTTTTCCAACTGCCTACCTAAATACTCCCAGTTATGTACCATCAATTTTTGTACCGCTAATAAAGCCTCGTAGCGAACGTTAGGATCTTCGTGAGCTAATAATTGCATTACCAATTGCTTACCACCTAACTGCTCGATTATACTGGAAAGACAATAATGTTACATTTTCGCATCAACTCAATTTACTGATTCAAAACATACTGTTTTCCTCTCGGATAATGGCGCACATATTCACCAATGTCAAAGCTGGCTACGCTCAAAACCAAGGGATCTTTACTTGTTTCCAAATGGTGAATTAAAATACGGAGCAGTTCGTAATTCTTTTCATTGAGGCGTTGGGCATTTTCACGCCAGAATTTGCTCTTATGAACTGGTGACCACTCCAATCTTCCTGACTTAATCTGAAATGTATAACTAATATAATTTAAGTTGGTAGATTCAAAGTGGTAAAAATTCTTCGAAGGAAAAAAAAAGGACAGAATTCTCGCAATATCTTTACTTGAAAATTACGTTAACAACGGCAGTTAGCACGGTTAGCCTTCAAGTAAGATTAGAAAAATCGTAATAAGGATCGTCCAGAAAGTACATCATGTCGCACAAGTCTTCGGTGCATGTGCAATATTGTTCAGTTTCCGAACGCGAAATGTATTCGGCATAATGAGAAATATCTCATTGACAAATCAAACAAGTTTATGGCGAAACTGCAATGAATGCATCTTCCATGTGAAAACAGTGTATCATGTTCAATGGAGGAAGAACAACTGTGCACGATCAAGGTCGAAGTGACTGATCGATACTCCTTGCTGGCAAGCTAAAGGTAAAAGTAGAAAAAAAAAAGATGGCGACGAATTTCTCAATCGCATTGTAAAGGAAGATAAGATCTAGATTTAGTTAATAGAGCGACCTCACACAAGTTCTCTTCGAAAATCCATAAGATCTTAATCTGATCACAAGGAAACCGCTGGCAAGTACTTTCTGCGCTCGACAAGGTTTACTATATGTTAAGATGACAGACAATTATGTCAACAGGGAGCTTCCCAACTTTGATGCGCCATTCAAAACAAGAAACGGGGAATTGTCTGTCAGGAACATGATTCACGATAACGCTTGACGGCAAAAACCAGGAACGCAGCGTCAAATGGAAAATGATGGGCTTGTTTGGGAGAGAGAATATGATAAAGAACCTGAAAAAAACGACTTCGTCTTTGCAGTCATTGGCATGGGTGTTATGGAGAAACTGCCAAGCTATAGATGCTTAACTAATAACGGTGACAATGTTGAAAAGTAAGATTAGGTTCAGCCTAACAGCCAATCCTCGCCTTTTCACATTTACAGAGCGTCAGAATTTTTTATTTGAATTTATTTCGATGGAAGTGTCCACGCTTACATTTAATTGTATAAAAAACGGGAAGAAACGGGATTCATATCTGGTGAGATTGTAGAGCACATATCATATCTATATAGGCTCCACCTGCTTCTTGTTGTTTTAAGTAATTTCCACATGGCTTGCAGTTATAATTGGGGCTACTACGACATTGCGATTGAAACGACATTAATAAAACGTCTACCAATGTCCAATTCTATTAAAGGAAAATAACCCGAAAAGCGGCACATAACCATATCCATATTACTATCGACACAACACATCCAGTGGATTCAGTCGCATATCCTCCGTTAAAGTACATCTACAGGCGATTCATTCTCTCCATAATAACTGGTTTGACTGGTCCCAATATACCAGTTCTGATGATCTTTGGGCCACAATAGTCAATATCACAATAGTCACAATAATTGAACGGCAATTCGTCTTTTTAAATGTATTCTTGAATCAATGCCACCAGGTTTTTAAAGTTTTCATTAAATTCCGTTCAAATTTATGGAGCTGAAACATCGATTTCCATTCTTAAATTATCTCATATATTAGTTAAACCTAATAATCCAGAAATTTTTCTTTGCACCACTTTACTGTTTGTGTTTTCGCGTTCAGAGAGATTGATATTGATAAATTCCCAAAGGAATAATCGTTCTATAAAAAGGACGAAAAATCGAGGTAAATGTGCCTATATGAATATAATCAATTAATAAAAGTAAAACTACACGAATGAGCTTTACAGTCGCACAAAAAACCAATGCCCCATTTTGACAACTACACTACCATCCAAAAGTTTGGAAGCAGGAACAGATTTTACAAGAAATCACAAATATAGCAGAATTTTATATTGATTAGTAAAGAATTTAAATGCAGTATAATCGCCAAATAAAAGTAGATAAATTAAAGCAATCGATGTTCATGCATTATTTAGTTCATAAGTTTGTTTTCGTATATAGGACCTCCTTTTGCATTAATAACCGCTGCACAAATTTTAGGCATTCTTCTCGGCAATTTTTCGAGACAGTCCGTGTTAATTTGTTCCCAAACATTTTGCAAATATTTCCATAGCTGTTGTGTATTCTGGGGTTGCCGCTGTCTGGCCCTCCGATCAAGTTCACCCCATAAGAGCTCAATGGGGGGACAAATCAGGACTCTGAGGAGGCCAAACCATTAATTTTACCTTGTGTAGCTGCTTTCTCCTCCAGAAAGTTTTTACATATTCGAGCCGCGTCTTTGGGGTCATTGTCTTGCTGGAACACAAACGATCTACCAACAAGAAGGCTTCCACATGGAAATGCATGATTTTGTAAAATATCCAAATATTCTTCTTTTCGCATTGTGCCGCGAATTTTCTGCCTAGCATTGTGCCAGCAAAACAACCCCAATACCATAACACTACCACCCCCATGTTTGACGGATGGCACCAAACCGGCCTTACTAGCTCATTCACCCAGTCGTTTCTGCTTGTGCACACGTTTAAAAAAACGTTTTTTTTTTTACGGTCGATACATCTTAAACCGGTTGCCAATAATCACCTCTTCACGGTCGTAACAGAAACATTTGTTTATCGTTGTCTATTAACACGCGTTGCAATATCGGGGGCCGTTAGACGTCGAACTCGTTTCGAAATTGTTGCGATATATCTATCTTCAGGTCCAGAACTCTCCCCTGGTCATCCGCTACGCCTTATATTTCTGCGTTTAAGTTAGAACTAGATCGCCACTTGTCAATATGAATTAGTATCATAAAAACGCAACAACATAACGAATTAAAACCCGTAAAGTGAACAGACTCATTGGACAAAGTGGCCCCTGAATCCGTTCGAAATAACAGCATCTAATTTATACATACCTCGGTAGCGTATTCATCAAAGGAACTTAAATCTTGTACAGACGAATGCAATTTTTCAGACAAGAATTCAACGTCAGCACTGACATCTTCATCGTCGAATTTACGTTGTTCGAAAATATTCAACTGTTTCAAAACCTAAGAAAAAACAAAGCAATAATATGTTACTTTATCGTCTTTGTACAAAATCAAAATGCAATACCTTACATTGTACCATGGCAATGCAATGCTCCTTGGCCACTTGAGCATCTTCCGGCTTCTCAATAAGATTTCTGAACACCGCCAGTATAATTCTGGTGACCTTTTCCTTTACCGAATCACTCAAGATGTCCGCCAATATAGGAATTACGTTGAATTTATTCATCTTTTCGGCCAAAAGCGGATTGAACGTTAACACCCATATGCAGAAAATCAATTGATATTGAACTTGGAAGTTCACGCGACCAGAAAGGACTGATAATAATGTTGATATGCCATCAACGGATATGAAAGCAAATCTGTATTCATCAATACGTAACATCATTTGCAAACATCTTGCGACCGACTGAATATATTCGTTGTTCTGAAAAATTCACCCAAAATATACGTGTTACAATTATACCGATTAGGGGTCAGTCTTATGGTCGTACCTACTATGGTTGGATATAGTCGAAGCAGTAGGGGGATATTCGTTCATTACTCAAATATGTATTAAACCATGGCTCAGCTATCAGTTGGTTAGTTTACTTCTTTAATACGTATCACATCAACTAAACGTGAACTATAAACAAGCTGACTGTTAAGACCCATTACATAATATGAGTGTATGTTTGAATAGTAAACGAATATCCCTTCTTCCGATTCGAGTATATCCGATGATCAAGGTAGGTCCATAGGACCGACTCCCAATCTGCATATGTAAATGACACAATGTAACAAAAATTCAACGTGTTTACCATTAGAACAGTAACATGCTAACTTAAAATGTACTACATTTTGTTCCAAATCAAACATGTAAATTCTTTCGTAACACATTGAATCTTAAATTAGTATAGATTAATAAACGAAATGATATTCTTTATATAATAATTTCCATATATTTTATAATTATTTTAAATTCCTTTGTAGCGACAGTAAATATTAGACGTTTTTAATAAAGGAATATCATTTCTTTAATAATAATAAGGATACCCCAAGTATTCATGCATTCGAATTACTAAAAAATAACAAATAGCTGTAGGTATATACTTATCTTAGTTTACCTCGCCTTTCAGTTTTGTTAATAGAATAGCATAAAAGGTACTACCATGCTAATCTTAACGCTAGTAATATGCTGGTACCGAGTATAGAATAATTCATAAGAAATACGTAATGCGGTAAACTCAACTTAAGCACGCAAGCAGTACAGCAGAAAAGAACTTAACGACTATTATAATTGAATACTTTAAATATGTATTTGCAATTGGACAAGCAAATAAAAGCTACGATGAGCAGATGAAACAATCCAAATGATTTTATTGGAATTGCAATTTTATAAATTAGATTGCTTAATGTACACATTCGCCAAAATTACCAGTGCTGCAGAAACTTCGATGATAAAAAGCCCCGCTTTTGTTATTCAATTTGCTTTTTCTTTATGAATAGCGATGGTTCGATCTGCCCGTACATTTCTTTTGATGTTCGCAAAATACGAGAGATTATTAACCATTTCCAATATTTAGACATAATCAAACACATAGTCTTGTAAGGAAACCCATCACTTATATCACTATTAAGTTTCTTGGGAAATGCGTACCGGGGTTAAACCGAAAGGGTTAATTTCCGATTTTCAAATGTTACAATTGTAAAGCCCAAACATCTTTAAAGTGTGGTATACTTTAATAAAACAAGAACCTCACACTTCGCGAAGCTGCCTCGCAAAATGTGAACTTGTCTGGCGATGTCAAGCCGGGCTGCTTCGAGCGAGCCAACTTCAGTCGGTATTTAATCGCACATTATAGGTGATAAACTGCCATAGCTTGTCTCGCGTTAATTTGGCTTACCCTGCTTCTATATTCATAAAGGCCAAACAAATTCTGAACGTGGCTTTATAATTTTAGTTTGTTCATTTCTATACGGAAAAGTATTCATTGAAAAATTCTGAGATCTTCATCATGTACTAAAAATATTTTTGATCACATTTTCCTTTATAGCGGAAGTAGCCGGAAGCTTTATTTTGAATGGATGACAATATTTACATTAAAAAAAAAATTCGGACAGATGAACGGGACAATTGTTTGTGAACTGTTATAACTTATAACTATAAATGTATTTATCTTTGGAAAATTAAAATTTTATACAACTGTTGACCGTATAGAATAAGATTAAAAAACATACAGCGTGTCCGTCGACTATTGTAGTCGACAACAAATAAATTTTAAATGGAAAAAATGCAACTATGCATTTTTGTCTTTCTTATCAAATTGTTCCTACAAAAAAATAAAAAATATTCATTACTCGTCTAAAAATTATATAGATAGTTGTAGGAGCTATAACTGTAACACTTACAATGATATGATAATGCAAGTCGTAACTGAAAAAAAATAATTGAACGTGTGAGGGGAGTCACAATAATGTACTGTCTTCTGTACGAACGCTGAAGGATGTAACTACTGTTTGAATAAGGATCAAGCGGACTATTTGAAAAAATCACAATTCTTAAAAGTATTACGTCGGCAGGTACAACGTCTTGTCATAAAGCGGCAACGGAAGTGAAATAAACATAAATAGCTTTTAAAAATGAGAGTAAAAATGTCACAATTGCGTACGTCGAAACAAACAAAAATCTAGTTATTCCGGTGAACGATCGTAATAGTTTAAGAATAATCACAATTACGAAAAAGCATGGGATAAAAGTTTCCAAACATACTCCAAAATTCCTACATGAAACATCGTAATAGTATAAATGAGATATGCATGTTTTTAATCTATTATTTATGCTATTACTAAACAATGTCAAATTTTTCGTCTCTTCACTGCCCCGCGCAATATATGCATGAGATAAATGTAGATTAAATTGAGAATTTCATACCAGTTTGAAGATATATTTTTGTATTTTCGTTTCAATATACAGCTTAGGTTTGATTTAAGAAAAGGAAAGTAAGCATATAACATTAAAAAACGCATAAATTTTTATCAAATACAAAATACAAAAAATAAATCTTCAAAAAGGTGATTTTTCCTATTCGTTTGTGGGTCTTTATGTACCGAAATCTGAACATTATCCGCATCCACTCCAGCAATTTCGCTTTGTGGTTGTGGTGATTCCATGCCCGCGAGTCTGGCGCTATCAGCCTGGTGTTGTGCCTCAGCTAGAGCCTCACACTAGAAGTGTCAATGCTTATGATTGATTAAGTGCAACCTAGATCTTATTAGCCGTCACCGCCAAGTACTCATTAAAATTAGTTAAGTGTTACACCAATCGCCCAATTGTTAACAAGGACTAAATCGCGCGATCAATAAACTATCACACATTTAAAGCAAATTTTTACGAACAAATCTCTCTAGTAGTAACTTTTGGAAAATCAAATATGGAAAACGTACCATGTTAAGAGTACACTTAACTCAAAAATATATAATAGACTAACATTGGATATAGACAGAAATACAATTTAGCAAAAATTACACCTAATCCTGATTTAATTTACAAATTTCTGATATTTTCAAACGCAAATTGTTGTAGTAATCGTAATCACAAGAATTTAGAATTGCTAAGTCTGCCTTACACTATACTTTTTTGCTGACTAGAATATACGGAATATTACCCGAAATGTAGCTATAAATAAAATTGAACACTAGAATTTAATTTTCCATCACCTTCCAAGTGAATGTGTACACATCCAACCTAACGCCTCTGCCAATTAAGGAATAAACTCTGGAAGTTTTGTTTCATTAATCTGCACCAATCCGCACAATTCAGATTGAACCTCCTCTGCAGTGTCAAAATTTCGTCATTTCAATTCGATTTTCATCTTTGAAGAAAAACTAAAAACGCAGGTAAACAAATCAAACAAGTACTGTACACAAAAACTGCTGTACGATGAAAAGGGTATTTATTTCATTTTTGAGCTTTGTCTTTAAGAGCAAAGAAACTTAGTTTTTACTCGTACCTACACGCTTTACATGTCGTACGTTAACGACTTTACAACTGCCAACTTTCAAAACTAGTATTCCCATCGTCAATGAACTACGCCTGCTAGCCAAATAAGTTCATCCACGGTCACGTTTCAGGCCTAAATGTAGGTGTCCAACAGCTTCCCAAGCTTAAATTGGTTCTCTGTATGGTTCCCAAGCTATAATGCTTCACTTCTTATGGGCTCAGTTGTTGGAATGCAGTGCTGACAATGACCACAGTTACTTCTGACAAGTTATATTGTCAATACATTCTTATTGGTGATGAAATTGGAATAACAGAAATTATGTATTGCTCTGGAATTCAATAAACATCCTATCTCCGCCGGTAGAATGAACTGGAACGCGTGAAATTGACTCCGACGAAATTCTCTTCAAAGACATTTCCATTCGGAATATGCAAAACTGGGAAAAGGATCGAACATATGTTTGTTTCGCCCACTCTTACCGTTTGATCGTCTAAGTATTTTTGTTTCTGGTATTTTTTGACGGGACCCATTGTATTTACATCTGCATGATACAACTTGTAGTTCTACTTTTAAGTAAATAATATCTTAAGAGGCCTGATGTTGTGTAGTCACTACACGAAACAGACTGCCGCTTAATTAAAGAATAGAAGATATTTGCGAGAATGGGTAATTTCATTATTACTATGAACTTTCACCAAGCCAACGACGTTAATATTAATTTTTGTTTAAACTTTGATATACTTTTTTACCTACGTATTTACCTATCTGTATATTATCTTCTAGACAAAAAATATAGTATCAGGCAGGCATCGGTTATTACATGAGAAAAATTTGCGGTCATCCCACTTAAATCAAAAGGATTCGGGTCGATACGAAAGTAGTTTTGAATTTGACAGTTCGCTTGCGTTGTCACCCAATATCGGTATAGTAAAATATTCACTAGCGTTGAAATAAAAACGATAGATCAGCGAACTGATCTGTATAAATTTCGAGTTAAGTACAAGGTATCATTTTTTGTCCGTTGTATTTATATCGTGCACTACTTTATTCATTTGTTCCACTTCCAATATGATCAAAAGAAATTACAGCAACATACTTCTTCGTTGTGCAAGTTGTTACTAAACCTTTAACAAATGTTTACAATCTGCTGCGAATATAAATTATTCGTTTATGCTATCTGAACAGTATTGAGCTTTATTATTAGAGAGGACAAAAGCGAGTGGAAATTATATCTGTTTTGCAGCGACTAGGCAAACTCGTATTTTGTCAACTTTCGGGAAAACCAGTAGGCAACATGAACCCTTTCTTCTGAAACGAATAGACACGAGTGTGTCTAGTGGCTGCAAAAAATGTATGGTTTCACTCGCTCTTATCCTCTCTATTTATTACACTTGACATTATTATTATCGAAACCAAATCTCTCATCAATCATATATCCCCAATAACAGAAGAAATCATATCTCTCCAATAACAGATCCATCATTTTCCAAAACAAATGCAAAAAATTTGTTCATAAAAACCTTCAAACGTCCTGCCACTACAGAAGCTATCTAGGTGCGCAACTACTATTTCTTCCTATGCAAAAATCTTCGCTAGAAATTAGTTTGCAGAATTGCGCAATCTACATCGGTGCTAAGTTAATAATAATAATAAAATAGAATCAAAACGTTATATTTGAAAAAAAAAAATGGCATCCTAGACAATCAGACACATTTATCTCTAGCAAACTGTTACTTTAAATCTATCTACTTGCATTGCAAAAATGCTTGCTAATAAAACTATTCAATATATGAGTATTGGTACTATCAAAAGGTACCGTAAATTTATTGTAAATTACGAATTTTTTTAAACTTCAAGTGTAAGAGGATTACTCTGTACACACTACCCATCCGAGGCGTCTTTAAAAATGAGTTTAATTTAGGGAAAATTTAGTTTATTCTATACTTCACGAATAGACTATACAACTGCATTGCGCAGATAACATTTGGGATAAATTCATTATTTCCCAAATTTAAAATATTTAGAAAAAAAATCTTCATACAAGCCAACTGCGCATCGTATTCTGCATGCTTTACTGTGACGTCATCACTTTTTTGAATATGATGTCCATAGGTGTAGCTACCAGGAGACAGGAAGGGAAATAAATATCTGCATTATTGTCCTACGCCTTTCTCCACTATCTGTACACGATACGGCCATTTTGACATTTACGGCACGACACCGACAACAATCCAACATTACATATCAATATCATTTAAAAAAAGAGAGCGATAACTTCAAAAGTGATGACGTCACAGCTAAATACACGGTGAGTCGTGAGGACCGAACCAAATTCCAAGAGTGTATTATATACCTGAAGTTAATATAAGAAAACTCATATATTCTTATACGAATTTCACTTATTTTCAAGTTATAGCGTAATTAACATTAACAATTTTTTTTAATCCTAAATAGGTTTTCACTAGAATTTCTAGGATCAAAGCTGTTGACGATATTCTTCAACAACAGCTGTAACCACCATATTTTGCATATTCTCAAATTAAATAAAAGAGTGGCAATGTGCAATGTCCCAATATAGTGTCACCGAACTATCGGAACAAGAAAATTATTGAAATGATATTTCGTGCTTTAAAAGAATTGATTCAGAAGAAGCGAAAACTTTTAATGCAGAATATACCTGTTTTATTTTTTTGTTTTATATGATTAGTCATTTATTTATTTTAAATGTACAAACTTGAAAACAAGCGAAAATTTGGTCCATTTACAAGAATCCTGATTACATTTTTTTTAATTACACTATACCTTAAAAACAAATTGAATAAGAACATGATAGATTTTTTTACATACACAATACACCCGTGGAATTTGGTACATTCTCGTCAAGACATCCTACATAACGATGCGTAAAAAATGAAAATTGATCTAACCGAGAACTTTTTCAAAATATTTAAAATTTGGGAAATAATGAATTTATTCTACATGTTATGTAACGGTGCATAATATAAAAAGTGTATTCCGATATTATAAAAAATGTTTTGATTTAATATTTGCAATAAATTTATCAAATAATAGTTAAACAAGCAAGGCCTCTATAAGTTTCCCAAGCAAAAGCAAAAAAATGTACAAGCATGCTATGCAAATAAAAAAGCACATCAGCATATGCCCCCTATATTACCTGAGCCATCAACTGATCTTTCAACCAGGTCAAATAATAATGTAAATCAGAGCGTTCCATGGCAGTTTGAGACCAACAGGCAATTTTGGCTATGACACGTGCTGTCATATTAGTTATTATTCCATCTTGACGATTAAGTAAGTTCAAGAATGGAGACCAAACAGACTCTTTCGTTTTGTTAGCATATTCATGGAAAATTTCAACTCTTGTTCTATCCTCCTAGAATTTTAAAGCATTAGGAAAACTTTTAGAAGTACAACCTAATGCAAAACCTTTTTACCTGCAACATATCATCAATCAACACTAAAATGTAGCGTAAAGTTTTATCTTTCGAAACATGTCCTAAAAGGTTTAAAAATGTTCGGGCGCACTGCAATCGATCGCTTTTCAACAAGTCCTCTCTTTTGCTACTCTCTGGTACATCAAAGGCAACAATAAATTTATAATCCTCTTGAGAAATCATCTGAGATCTACCCAGAGGCAAAAACGTTTCCTAATACTGCACACAAATATAAAATTAACTTACTGTAAATATGATTGCCAATTCACTCGATCAGCTCTTATATCAGTTGCTTGTTGCTGGAGAGCGCTGGTAGCAGCCAACATATCTGAAATTGCCCACATTATATATTAATAAATATGCTGAAAAAAATTTTATTCGGAATAATGTTGAGGTTTACGCTATTTGTGACAGTTTGAGTACCGCTGTAGCCGATCAGCTGTCACGTGAATTCTAAGATCTCAACTTAAAATCAGTTTAAAAATAGATTTTTAGCACTTTCGAAGCAAAATTGAGAAAGCGCGAATTATTCAAAGCACGCATTCGACGTTCTATTAATTTTTCACGTAATTAAAATCTCAATTTTTAAAATTTTTCGAATTGGGTTGGGCTGGCGTTCTAATAAATGTATTGTAGAGTTTACCTATTTTATCATCGTCCAGCGATGTCATTATGTCTTGATATTTAGGGTCCGTGCCAACAGGAACTTGAGAATTGGCCATAATTATTAAATACGGTTAACAATCACCCCTTTTTTCAATTACTCGCACTTCGCAAATCGAATGGTTAACTGTGCAGTAGTCTTGTGATTATTGAAACGGGACAGTGTCTTACCGAGAGAGACGGGTATTAACGACATTGTTCGTAAAATAAAGATAAAACATACATATCTATTGGTTGCAGGTAAGAACCGGCAATTTCAAATATGGATTTACAAGAACCTCGAAGAAAAAAGAACAGCAAGTTTAAAAAATATGTTCCATTGTCAAACATGAAGAGAAAAATATCTTCGCATTTTGATGGCTTTTCAGTTATAATAGAAAACGCCGACGATATGAAGTCTATTTATGAAAGGGGATTCTTTGGAAAGGCGAATCTTTCAAGAAGTTGTCCTATTATTCGCCAAAATCAGATAATTAGAAAACGTCAGTATTTACGAAGATGTAAATGGGAAGATAAAGATAATAAAAATGTGAAAATAAAGAAAGTGATTGTTGTACCTGATAGTGATACTGACGATGAAAGTTATTTTATAAATTTGAAACCAGAATATCAAATTGATAGAAGTGGTGTAAAGGAAAAATTATGCCTTTCCTTAGTCGAAGCATACTATTTAACAAAAGATATTGGATGTTTAAGTGTATACGAAGAAGATACTTTACTAGACATAAGAACTATTTGGGGAAAATTTTCAGAAAGTGATATTCATTTCATTCCCAATTACATCACATACAGACATTTCAGAAGAAAAGGGTGGATTGTGAAACCTGGAATTAAATTTGGAGGTGATTACAGTAAGTAAAATTTACTTTAAATTTTTTAACTTTCTAGTTTCTAAATTAATCTCCTTTCTAAAGTAGAGCAAAAGCTGTACGTATACAGGTTGTCAACCAAAACTGATTTAATAGTTACGGATGTAATAGAAAAAAACAATATTGTGGTGAGGTCATTAGGCGGTCTCATACATCACTCCTAGTTGTCATTTCATAAATCTAGTGTCTCATTTTTAGTATTTCCAACAACAAAATAGACATTCGCATGAGTTATGCTAAGAAATTGGCAATATACAAAATCATTATAAGTAGCAATACAACTGTCCTATACAGCGAATATCAACAAAGGAGAATAATTACTTTTCGATGCATAAAGTTAGACGGGTACCTACTTAATATATTTTTTTTAATTTTGGGAACGATTTAAATAAGTAATTTGGTCAGTAGATATCATAGTCACAATTCACATTCAATTACAGTAAGAACTTTCAGAATATATCCTGTATTGCCAAACATGTGGGATTATCAGCAATATGTTTTACAAGAAAAAATATTTTAAGTGTAAGTTGCTAAATCCAAAACGAAAATCTAAATAAAAACAAAAAAGTCTTTTCTAATTGTAACTAAATAAGTCATTTCTTGTTTAGTATGTTTTTCAATAAATCTCACATAAAAAATACAAATTATTTGATAAGAAAAACGTTCTCGACCTTTACCAGTACACGAGAGCTAATTGCACATAGTTTATGTGGAAAATCCCGATGCTCGCTAGTATGTGATGTATATTTGTAAAATATCGCCTAGTCTCTATAAAATTAGATTCGGTTGGCAACCTGCATATCCTTGTATATTTACAGAAACGATCACTCACTCTACCAAATACATATAGAATTCATCAATTTGTTTTTATTTATGTAAAACAAAGTCCAAAATTGTAACGGGTGAAAATTTTAATATACTATGCTTAGCTTCATGTCCAGTTCTTGTAAGTTTCATTATAACCTATTTATTTTAATTTTAAAATCATTAATTCTCTTGGCATTCATACAAGGATAGCTGAGGAAGTCCTTAGAAAGTCTAATAGATGGCGCTCGTAATATCGAAAATAGTTTCTTTCTAGTAAGGATCACTAATCACTAAACAAGTGAGTTTCTCCATCGATATATGTATGTACAAGTATGGACGAAATATGGATACACTACTACACTACGGAAGCAAAGGGATAGTCAAAACAGGTTCAAAACGGGTTTTTGAAGGCGAACGGGTTGCGAAAATAGTGAAATCGGTCGGTAAGGTAATAGCCTCGGTTTTTTATGATGCGCCCAGAATTATATGCACTGGTTTCCTAGAAGAAGGACAAAGAACGTTATTGAATCGGTTAAATGAAAAAATCAAAAAAGAAAGAACGTCCTTGACTTGAACGTCATTTGAAAAAAATAAATAAAATTCTCTTTCATTGAGACAATCCATGAGTGCACACTTACGCAGTGTCAACGGCCAAAATTATGTAATTAAAGCTCGGATTAGTGTATCCCCCGTATTCATTGGATTTAGCCATCAATAACTACATTTTATTTCCAAATTTGGCATTCCGAAATCTGATTTTTTGGAAGGTTTTAAAAAAGTTGGAGGAACGCTTGAGAGTTAAAAGTAGATTATATTGAAAAATAAATAAAAATCTACAGAAATACTTAGATTTTCTAACTTTCTGCAAGGACTTATTGAGTGACCCTCGCATCTTATTGTTACACGCTTATTGTATATACGTAACTATGCATTTAATTGCACAAAATCTTAATTGATATAAATAATTTCACATAAAAAATACGATCTTATTTTTTTTTATTGTAATAACGTTTTGATACATACCATGGAAATTACAACATCAAGAAACAGTTGAGCTATATTTAAGTAATAATGATAGCAAGGACTGTGGCGTAGTATGGTAAACAACACATAAGTATCGACACCTCCGCACCACAAAAGTTTATTTATTATACAGCAATACATAATAATTACTTCAGGACGGCCGTTTTGAGAATACGAATGGTCGTCATCATCAATCAGTGACCGAATGATGTGAGAAAATGTTTTCTAAAACTAAACATACATGTACTATCTCTACTTTCTTTTATTTTTTCCCCAGTGCCTATTTCTACCGCCTGCACGCCTTGAAACTACGACGTGCGAAAAATAACAACTTCCATGTTGTGTAGCATATTTTGACTGTATTGATTCACAAAAATTACTTATTGCTAATTCTATAAAATCCTTTCAGTTTTATATAAAGCTGGCCCACCATACTATCATGCCTCCTATGTGGTTATCATAGACATCTTAAAAGAAGATCTAACCAGAAAAAAAGAAATGCAACGTCGATCTATGGAAGTTATTAAACTTATCGGATTAAACAGATTGTGTGAAACAGCTGGAAAGGTAATCAAACATGAAGTAACCTACATTTTCTTTTATTTAAGGTTCTAAGATGCAAAGTGCGCAAATAAAAACCACAGATCATAGATGGGTAAGGTAGGGGGGAAAAATGTTTTTCCAGTGATCAGGACAAAAGGTACACCCACAAAGTTTTCACTGTTGCTATAAGTTTTCAATGGGATGATAAAACTTTGAAAGTTACTCTTTTATATTTTTGATAGCTTTTATTGTATGCATAATCTGAATAAATAGATGGCCATTCAACTATAAGCGGGCTAGAATTAGATATCGATAGATACATTCTAACCAGTGTTAGAGATGACCGTAGTAATTTGGAATTCAAGCACATATTTCATAAACAAATGCAGCTTTCAAATATTCAAAACTTCAACTGTTTTACTATTGAAATTAAAGATTTCATTGGTAATTCTTTTTATCAAGTAGAAGGCAACACGACATATGCGCCTTTAACTCAGAAAAATAACATGATCGTTAACCGATCCCATGAATATGTTTTTAGGTTTTAAATTTTTCGCATCGCATGGCGCAATTATTTTAATGACATTATATCTAAATAAAAAAATACTATAGAAAAATTATCTCAAAAATTGCTCTTTTGACTTGTCACTTCTATGATCACCGATAATAATAAGCGATGTGGCTTAGATCTATGAACATACATTATAATACTAAGAATGATATTTATTATCTGCTGAAAATAGCCTGCCCAAAGCTTTACTGAAAATTCAGAGAGTCTGTAACCCTTTGTATTGGTTCTGGACATTAGATTAAACCAAATAACCACTAATTTGAACAAGCGCTCAAGGCGTATTTCCAAGATGTTATGAGAAAACTCTCATCCGGGATATCTACTAATAGAAATTTTGTTTTAGGAATTACTAATATGCCAATTAATTTGGCCAGCTGACATCTTACAGCCGAATGATGATAAGTTACCCAAAATAAATATCAATGAAATACTTGTCAAAAGATGGACAGAAACATTGGAGAATCAAAGGCAAGATACTCAAAAAAATTGAATAAATAGGAAAAATCTACTAATTTGTAATCAATAAAACAAAAACAAGTACTTGTTGACACTTTTATTTCGATCCAAAAATCTATATCTCATCAATAACAAAGCAAAATATTTGTAGTATTGTATAATTAATTTTCAGTTTGATTGTTTACATATCATTTTCGAAATTAAAAAATGTACGAATCAAAAAAATAAGAAAAAACATTTTTCGACTGGGAAAAAAAAATGAAAATATGAAAGTGATAATCATAAATAATGAATAAGTTAACGCAAATTAGATAAAACGTAAATATAAATGAAATAAATGAATGCTCGATTTATTTTCACACGCTGCAGTAGAAAAAGTATGAAATGTACCTTACCTTTTATGATAGAAATACATACAAATCAAGACGAATTAAATTCTATGCTTTACTTAATGGATTATTACGTATGAAGGGATCATTCGAATTTTTGAATAATTATATTACAAAAGGAACACGATGCTGTATAGTAATTGTTGCTTAAAATAAATAATAGCCCGCAAACTTTCTAACAAAATTTTTAGTGGTGTAGTTCGCAAAAGTCCATTAAACAAAGCTATAACTAACTTAGCTATTAGATTTTAGGTAGCTGTCTTATTATATACAAAAAAAAAAACATATTTTAGTAGACTTTTAGATACTTTTAAAAGTATAAAAAAATAAAAGTTAAGTGTATTTTGTTAAAATGAGGGTCTACTGTTTATTGATATTTCACAATGTATCTTTGAATATGGTTGATTTGCCTATATTCAGTAATTTTCCATTTGCAGTTTGCGTTTTAGGGAAAAAATGCTTTAACATAACAAATCTATCAAGATTTATTTGCAAAACAGTGTGTAAAAACACATTTAAGGAAATTAATTTATTCATTACTCAAACTTTTTTTCAATGTAACAAAAAGTAAGAGTTGAAAGAAAATCCAAATAAAAATATCTCATGAATACAATAACTAGATACAATAGCCGACGTAAACCATAATGTCGACCTTATGAGATATACGCAATAGGTTTAATTTCCATACGAAAACATTGAAAAATATATGAAAACTTAATATGGGAAATGCCCAAAGTTAACATAGTTTTGAACCAGATACTAAAAATATTTAAACAAATAATTGTTACACTTTTAATTCTAAGTACAATTCTATAGTTTATGAGATTGAAACTATCTATTATAAAAAAAGAATGAAAAGCATTGTGATTATCCACTACATATACCTTTATTACTAAAATTCAAACGAAGGAAATTGGATATTGAATATCTTTTAAATGTTCTTTAATAGCGCCAAATGAACACCATTATTGCACAATAATTGCAGGTCATTTCTAGATTTCTATATAAAAAAAAATGGTACTAGAAAATCGTACCACAAACTAAAAACCACTCGCATTTGAAAGATATTAGAGCAGAGAGGGGATATTGGCACGTCTCAGAGCAGACTGAACTCCCTTGTTTCGGTTTCTTGAGTACAGATACTATTATTTGGCAAAAAATAAAGTTGTTCTGTTTTGAACCAAAATTTTGTGAACAACAAATTTACTTTATGAATATCAAAAAACAAGTAGCCCACTTTAGATCACATTAAATATAAATTTGCTATCTTGTTTAACAATAACATCGTGCCTAATTAGCACTAATCGATAAAATAGCACAAAAGAACTTAAGACATAGTCATGATTCTGCATACCTTCTTCATATATCACCTTTGAAATGATACGAAAGTCTTTTATTTACCAAATATTGTAAATGCTTTTGTACTGTTTCAACTACTTCAATTTCAATATTTTTTTTAAACGGTATATACGATATTCACTTTTTACTTGACACCGTATAAATGAACAATGCCACAATACATCTTCGAAGTTGAATTGATACAAAAACATCTCAAACATTTATCACATCACTACACATTATACTCACAACGTTGTATTTACAAAATATAAATAATAGCGGAATAATAAAATTATTCAATGTTGTGATTAACAAATTTCTCTTTGCTTGTTTTTACAATAATCGTATAGTAGTGCAATATCACGTGTGACTCATTAGCTTTCCTTTTTAGTAGGTTATTACTTGGTGAATCCTTGAACAGAGGGTGACGTTCGACCTCTTGTCGTATGCCTAATTCTATGAAAAAAAATATATATATATATATTTGACTCAATGAATAGCAAAAATAAGATATACTACTAAGGGAAGGTTCTCAACTCAAAAATTCAGAAAACTGCGTGTGAGTAGTACGCTCTAGAACTTGCTCAAAACGACTTTTTCGTTTTAGTGCGAAAAAAAATTGGAAGGCTGAAAATCCTGTCCTTTGTTAGTGCAATATTCGATTTTTACGGTATATCTTCGTAATAATAATAGATACAATATTAGTACTACGTATCCAAGTACCAGGAGAGTTCGAAAACTACTTAGCCTTGGCAAAAGATGACGCTATTAGAATTGAAATATCTCTATTTTTTCGTAAAAGTAATCTTTGACAAGAGCCCGTTTAAGTTTTCAAACAAATACGTCAGTTAATCAACTTTTGTCATTTAACAACAATGGAAAAAATCGAATATAGAGCATTTAGGAAGGAGCATTTAGGATCACACATGTTTAAACATGTGTCATCCTAGGATTACACATGTTACGATCCTAGGATAAAACATGTTCCTTCGCATTAAAAAAATAGTTTTGGCACGTCTTATCATTGACAACTCACACAGAAAATTTAAACATTTTCTAAATTTTCTAACTGGAAATCTTCCCTTGTAAGTAAGTGACATAAAACGTAGAGCACTTAATATAAGTGATTCAGTAATGTTCAGTATTTAGCTTTATAACTATGAGGATAATTGTTTACAATTTCCACATTATTGTCTTGTTGTTCTACATTCATAATTGTACAGGCAACATGACAGCTCAACGTTACATTTAGAGAGCTGGAAATTACCACATTAGTCTCTGGACTGTGCAAAATAGGTTCCACCTCGTCGATAATTTCCTTGTACTCAATTTTTCGTAAAGAATGTTTTTCACGTGTTCAATTGAGATGCTTAACGTATTAATAATCTCTCTCATCTTTATTGATTATATCGTCCATAATCACCTCAATGGGAGGACCTGATCGCTCCTCAATATCTGATAGTAATCATAAAAAGTACATAATTCTTATAAACTGCGCCCAAGTTCTTTTCGACTTCTACATACGTTCTCTCATCAAAAAAAAGAAATCGAATCAATGACCGGTATTATTCTTTTTCCATGATTTGCCAAAAACATATATTTGCTCACTTTCAACAGTTCCCAAAACAACACTACTCCCTGATTGTCTCCGCAATTTCGACATCATCGACTAAAAAAATAATATTCACAGTCGGTAGTGGATATTTTGATACAAAGCATCATCTGCCTCTAAACATGGCCACTGCTCATATCATTCTCATACACTGCACTTTCGTCAGAGCTTCAAATAGCTGATGCCATTAGGTAAATATCGAGTTATAGTTAGAGACAATGAAGTTCAATCATCTTCTTTCCTATCTATAAAGAAGTTGATCTAGATATTTTCGCTTAATGTTGAAGTCTCCTTCGAATGTTAGTAGATCCTTTTATGATTTCCAGTTCTTTAGACTTTCATGGAATCTCTTATATTAAGTATAACCTTTATGTCACTTAGATTGCAGACAGGAGCGCTAATTATGTAACCAGAAGTACAAAAACGTGGTCCATCTTGTAAAATTATTTCAAGTATGCAGGTTGTTTTGAAACAAAGTAGCACGCTTAAAGTATATCTTAAAACATTCATCTTTAATATTCCAAAAATCATTTCTGGATATGACATGATAATAACTTACATGAAATATTTAACTAAGTAATTGAATGTGTTATTGTTAGACAGTCATTGTTTTGAATTCCATGAAATGCTGCTGGATGATCAATATATTCACACATATGGCATACTTAAGAAAATCTTAGGATAATATAATACTCGGTTAAGAAGGCGAACTCATAGTACGTTAATGTTGACGAACTTTGAACATCAACAAATAGTGATGACATCTAGAACCTTAGTGAACTTAGAGTTTACAGTCACTTGCCTAAAGAAACTGTAAAAGTGCAACCAGGTAATCTAAGGCTATGTTGCCAGTCGCAACATCTTCAATTTGAATGAGTTGGGCACACGTACACATTCAATGCGCTCAGCTAAAAACTTTGCAGTTCAATTAAAAATGCACAATCATCATTCACAATCATCTCGATTATCCTTCGAAGTTTTACATTTAAACTAAGAGTATGTATTATGTAAACTAAAAATAAAATATGAATGAAAAAAAAAACAGTTTACTTAATAAATGTTTCATATATATAAAAATATAAACAGCAAACAATAAATATGTAAGCAACTAATAGAGTTCGTATTAATACCAAAAGGATGACCAAATATAAGGATTAGTAATTTATCTACGTATTTATAGATAGTTAAGTGGCAGATAGAGATTATTAACACAGTAGCAGGGTAGGAACTTCAACTTTAATATTACACGGGGAAATTTTTTCCAATCATTCTTTTGCTATTAAAACTCGTATTTGATCTAACAATTATTTTTGTTTACTTAAAGGAAATTATAAAATTTACCGTTTGGTATCCAAAGATTCCCTATACCCATTGCGGCATTGGCCTAACTTAGCCTCCAAATTCTGTAAGAAGAATGTTATTATATATTTTCTATATTGAAACCTGTCAAAAAAATGTTCAATAATTCTACTTGTAAGCTAAAAACATATTATTTTCAAATGATGTTTGTAGGTTTTGCCTAGAAAAGTGCTTTGGCCTATCATATTTGTCTTTGCAAATTGCTGATAGTATTAATACAATTTTTAGGTTATTTCACAATTTTCACGTTTATCAGCAGTGCTGGGTAATTACGTAAACGATACGATTTCCTCGTGTATTTCCGTTGGATACTGTAATATAGACAATACGCGAGGGAATCCAAACGCTGCTCGCGCCCCTCCGTTTACATCATTACACACAGTGGCCGCATTTACTAACATCAATTTTGAGTTGTAGGAGCTCTAGAAAACCTAAAGCTTGTTTAGTCGAAAGAAGAGAAAATATGTAAAACAAATGAATTGTTTACTGGAATCAAAACAAGTGAACAAGTGAAAAAAGTTAGACAAAGTAGCTATAGAAAAATTATTTTATCCACTTCTACGCTGGTGTTATTAATAAAAAGTGGTTCAATGATAAACAGTTTTCACTAACAAGGAAACACCGACAACCGGAAAATTCAGATTTCGATGAAACTCTAAAGACTGGTCCCTTAAAGAGTAGGTTGGTAGACAGTCAACACGGCTGAATCACCCGACTTTAGAGTACAGCAATTTTCAGTAAATATTTCGGAAACAATAATAGATTTAATACTTTTTTAGAACATTATTTGAGTGTTTACAAAGTCTTAAGAATAATGCAAATTATTTTCGGGGAAAAAATATATAACGGCGAACCGAGTAATCCGACTGTTTTTTTTTTTTTTTTTTTAGGTACACTTAAAATAGTTATAGTTTATAGAATGGTTATAGGGTATAGAAGAAAAACATCTGTTGACCAGGCTTTGAAATCATTAGCAGTGAGCTTTCCAGACGTCGAAGAAAAAACATATTTATTTACGAATCTAAACAGTAATCGTGAAATAAGCGTGTAACTGTAGAGGTAACTGATAAAATTAGTAATCATATGTTGTAGAGTGCAAATATTGCATTGTTATACATCGCCGCTTTTAAGGCAAAAGCCACTTAGAACATTTGAACATAGAATAAATGAAACAAAAGAAATTGCAACAAAAGTTATATATTTATTTTAAATTATATGTTATAGTTTGGGAGATATTTACGAAAATTTTTTTGTAAATATTTGTAATTTTTGGTGGGAGCTACAAAATTGAGCGAATCAGCCGCTAAAAGAAAATCGCCTTGTTTTTATATCAAGGTATTCTTCAATTTGTACAATTTCATCAAAATCTGGGGTTGCTGGTGTCCCCTTGTCAGTTAAATGCCCAATATTATTTGAACATTGCCTTTTTCATAGCAAAAAAAGAATGTTTACAGTCAGTTCGTAATTTAAAAAACAGTGTAGCATTTGATGAACTGTTTCCCTTTTTCTCTACTGACAAGTTGCTGTAGTTTTTACATCTACCTAATTTTAAGGAATTGTATTAATTTAATTTAAATCATCTTTCTCTTTCTGCCTCGATCTACGCAATATCTAAACATCGAATTACATCAACATAGTTTCTCCTAATTGCCGACAGGTAACTATTAATTGTAAACATAAAGACAGAGCTTTCATAAACGAAATGAAAGAATCTATTATCTATCGATATTATATAAATTTAAATTGTACTTCTTAATTGACATAATATATTGCAATTAATTCTGGCTCCGGTTTCTTCGTATGGACTGAAATAAAAGACGGCAAAATATGCAAGCTAACAAGATACCCTATGCAACAATATGTTCTCCCCTCTCTTATCCTAAAAGGTGGTTAAACTAAGAGTGTATAATAGACAATAAACACATTATTGCCCTTAATCAACAGATTAATTTCATATTTGTACGGGTGTGCATTTATAACATGTCAGTATACTACTAATTCACTGTTAAGATATGCTCCACGTTCAATAAAAAATACTTATATAATATTTGTACTGTTTTTTGAAGTACAAACATACTGTACACCTTTCTTAACTCCTTTTTTATTCCTCTTTTATTCGCGTCCTATAAACAGATTTCAAACGAAATATGGTGAAAAATCATACGTAACATTATGTACCGAATGACCTAATAGGAATAGCAGCCGACTATATCTCAGAAACTAATTAATCACAGGGCATTCGGGTAAAATACTTTTTAATAAATGTGACTAAATGAAAATGTTGGAGATGAAGGCTAAATCATTGTCACCAGTTATTGAATACCATAGTAAAGAATCGCGAATTTTATGGGTAGACGAGGACACCTTTGAAATGATTCTTGATGAATAATGCCCGCGAAATGCAATTTGGAACGTGTAGCAGGCAGAAGTCGGGACAGCTACTCTGCGAAATTACGCATAGAAAATGATGTCGCTTCGAACATTTAGGAAGCCATTAATAATTAATTCATGTTGTATCTACAAAGGGGCATCGCAGGTTGATCAAATAGAAATGTTTCTCGAAATTCACTCACTAGACGCGTTGAAACCGCTAAAAACCAAGATTCTGTTTATTTATAAGGCATTAAAATATACAGTGTGTTTGGGCGCCCTATAGTACCCGATCGCGCTATGAGTTCGCCCACCATGGACCCGCCTTCTCCATCTTATATTACAAATATTGCTCATTACTATGGGCGACCCTATAAGCAACGAACAATTGGTAGAGCTATCTTTGAAGTTTTTTTAGATTTTTTCTAATATGGTTATATTTAAGAAGTTTAAATAAAATAACAGACAGTCAGCAAAGCCGAGTCGTCCAGATGCAAGCATTTTTTTAATATCTTCGTTTAGAGAAAAGCTATCGAAACGCGATTTTTGCGGACATCTTAAGTTTTTGGTTCTTAACTTTTCCACGTGAAGTTGAACATATCGTTGTACTTAAAATTTTAAAGCCGCTTTACTTGCTACAGTCAGATAACGCCCTCTAGTGGCGTTAGTATAATTCATAAGAACTAGACAGAAATTGCATTTGTCAAAGTAAGTAAAGCTCTTTTAAATGAGACCAAGATTGTTAGAATCGGTTAAAGGTAACAGGAGTAACCAATGTTTATTTAGAAAAGCAGACGACTCGGCACTTCACTTTAGTAGTTCTCCTTCGATAATTCTTAGACAAAAGCACGATGAAATATTTAGTCGTGACTAGTACGCAATTTGGTCATTTTACAAACTCGAAAACCCTATCCAATAATTTATTTTGTCCGTTTATTAAGAGAAGGCTCGGTGATTACTAGTTTCTGAGATGTAGCTGACCGCCATTCTTTTTTCGCCATCCTATACATATTATATAGTTATTGCGTCAAAATAAGCTCTTAGAACCGTAACTAAAAAAAAAAAAGAAAACCTAAACTAACCAAACGATATTTCTTACTTAACACATTCTGTATATTAATAAAAAATTCTGACATACAGAATACCTCAACCTTCTGGAATTGCGTACTAAGAGAAAAAATATACGATGCTATTTAAAAAAAAATTATGTTTCCGCTATTTGAATTTGGAAAATGTAATACTAAACATCCTATATTTTTCACACGCTAAAATATACTTGAATTCCTTACTTTTAAAGAATTTTCATATCTACATTTTGGTGGTTAGGAACAAAATTCAAAATATCTCGAAATCTGTTAGAAATACATCCATGGAATATTTTTTTATATTCTGATGGAAAAATTATGATAAGAATGATGATAAGAATTATGTATAAAATACCCGCAATTCTACAATTCCAAAGGGTTAAGAGAGCCTGTATAATAGGTAATATAACTAAAAACCCATTAAATACTTCATTTCCATTATATACGTATGTCCGTAATTTCGGTAGTAATTCATTAAATAGACGGTAGAAGACACAGTTATCTACAAGCGATACCACATTATGTGCATTTACCTGTGTGTTGTGCTGTCAATAGTGATTGGTCTAGTATTTCTATTGTTGTTGTTGGTGACGGTTGGACAAACTGTACATTTAACTTGGCCACACTGTTCACACAGGAAACGAGACAACTGCAAAGCAATACCCGTGCACATGCAAAACCAACCACATATGCTAAAACATCGTCGAAAGCTTCACATTTAGAATTAGTAAACCTCGTACCAAAAGTCTTCCAATTTTCTAATTTATTTTTGACATAACATTAACAATAAAAGGATGTCTCACTTTATGATATGATGAAATAAATTCAATTGAAACACACACACAAGTTATTATAAAAACTTGAAAGCATTATTGCAACAATAAAAGATTTCTATTTAACTATCTTCAATAATTGTGAAGACTGACTTAGCTTAGTTTACGTTCTAAATGTAAGCTCTTCGGCGATTCATAAACTAAAGAAACAACTAAAAACTACAAAATAATTCACACTTACTGAGTAGTCTACATGTATGTACAATGTGCTTTTGCACTTACATACAAAGAATTAAGCCCAATTAATTTGTCCTTATTTTCTGATTACCTCATAAGATAAGCTTTTGATTTTATTCAGATATACATAAAATTTGGAAGGTTAAACATGCAGAGAAAACTGTATAATAATGACGCAATATATTAACCCACCCAAAAGCCAAGAAAGAACGAAATTTAGGAGATTTAATATTTAATTAACGTAGTAAGTTAAACATATTAAGTATAAGCAATAATTCCAGTACTAACGACTACTGAATCGGCAACCATGCCAAAAAGAAAACATACAACAAACAGCATTTTAAAAACTTACCCCAACTTTTCTGAGCAAATCTCCGACGATATTTAAAGCTAAAATTCTAGAAGACGGAGAGAATTGCGTCTCTATGTTTAGGTTTGGATCTCCTGAAAAAAAAAATTGTTTCAGTTCGTATATTGTATGATTCTGAACAAATTTGAAGTAAAATTCAAAAAACCGAACTAAAAATTCGCAATTCTAAAGGAGTAAATTATTGCAGGTGTTACATAGTTAAGTTCAAGTTAACTCACAAAAAGTAACGATCGACCAAGCTTTATTCTAAAAATTCTAATTGTCGTTTAAAAGTTGGCAAGGAGGACGCTAAGGAAGGATTGAAGACCTGACTGTACATAATAATAGCAAGGAATATAGAATAGTATAGCAAACAATTGTTCCGAATTAATCAAATAATTTGAGTGTACCGATATTTTAATGTTTCTTGCTATATACGTATATCCGCTACAAACACCATGAATAAAGTGTATGAGCTTCGTCAATTCGCTTTCCCAGCTACTGGTAACAATAACAATGTTAAACGAAAATTTAAACCGGTTCTAATAAAATCCAGTGTCGCATATTGTACGCTGAATTGTACCCTTGTTAACAGGTAAAGAAGTATTTTTTCCGAAGCAAATGTCACTAAAAAACTTTATATATTTTAAATATTCCCACGCTACTTCGGTAGATGTTGAATAGTCGTTTTCAATGTATAAATGGATGTACAGCAACAGACGTCAATTATTAGCACCGGGATTTATGGAACAATTATTGATAATTTATTTTCTTTTGATGTCATCAGTAAGTGTGATATTTATTATAGACCTTGCATTATTGTTATTGGATAATATTGGATAAGACGTTCGTGGATTATAAAATTCAGAATATCTACTTACAGTTTTATGTTCGCGGATCAGTGAAATTAGGTTCGAGAATGATTCAGAATTAGTTTGATCAGTTTCATGAAATTTTAATGAAAAAACCATTCAAATAGAAATATAAAGATAAAAAATATAAAGCACGTCTTTTATGCTATTGCTTTTTCTTAAATTATTTTTCAAAACAATTCGTTTTCATAGTCAAATTAAGTGGTAATTCGTATTTGATCCACTTTCACGCGTTTTTTTTTATCAATATACAGGAAAGAAAATATAGGTTAGAAATATTCTACGTAATAGATATAAATGACTCCGGAGATTTTAGTTTGTTCGCAGTAAATTAGAATCATGAACCGATTCATAATTGACCATGCGCTCTATGACAATCCCGCAATGATTCTGAATCTGTAAGGAGAACAAAGCTAATGACAGCATTTTAATACAACATCATCTTAATTTCACTGTTATTTTTTTTATTCATTGGTTTTTGGGTATGATTTCTAATAAGAGACCTAAAATGCATTTATTAAACAGATAGAAAGAACACTGTATCGAACTATCTGTATGAAAAACTAAAAACCTAAAACGTTATTTTAATTTGAAATTGTTAAAATACCTTTTTTTAGAGTTAGTAACATAATTCATGAATGTAATAAATATCTTCATAAGTTTTCTAGATCAAAATTTTTAAAATACTTCTTAGAAGTAAAACACTCCAAAATCGAAATGGATTATAATCTATAGGTTTGTAATAACGCGCGAATAAAGAAATAATACTAACAGTAAACATAAGCAGAAGGAAAATGAAAAAAAGGACGGCAAGCAACAAGACCCAAAACAACAAACACTTAAGAAATAAAACAAAAGCAAAAATTATTGTGGAATAAAATTTATTTTTTTTAACCTACATATTAAATAAAAGTCGCTACATTATCACTTAAACTCTAAGTATCACATAGCTTGAGTGAGGGTATTTGTTAGTTTATCGAGTCTTGTTACTTGTTAAAATGGTGCTGAAATATGTTAATACTGCTCATAGTAACATAAATATACGTTTTAATACTAGATAGCACTAAGTTCATGCTACTTTAAATAAAGAATTAAAAGAAGTAAACAAAATATATTAAAATAAACTAAGAATAATTAAAAAAAAAAATAGGAACTGCTTCGAATTACAAAAAGCATATAAAAGTCTTAAAAAAGGTCATATTTGTGCTTGAAAAAAATTAAATCGACTAATTCGAGAAAGGTAATGTTTACTAACATTCTACTAGTAAACTTGTCATCTTCATTTAACTACATTAATAAAAGAAGTGTTTTGTTTGGTCATAGAATGGGGAACACAAAATGAGGTCATAATTTAGTCTCTATATTTAATTTTGCCAATGGTTTTTCGAACATCGAGGCGAGATTTCTGATAGTTTTATGGATCTTACGTTTAACCGGGGTTGTCTGCGTCTCATTTTCTACTTTTAATCTGTTCGAATCCAGATGGCCGTTCATATTTCGTTCGTTATCGGGGCATCGTTCTCGTACTTGCAGTTCCTGCTTCAAATCTGGAATGGAAAAATGTAGAAATATAGGCACAATTTGATTAAACATACGAACCTCTTGCTTCATCTGTTAAACGTTGAACTTTCTCTTTAAGACTTTCTTTTTCATCAATTTCCGACTCCAAAATTGCATTTCGCTCAATTGCACTATTTAGTGCTGTTTCAACAGCTGATATACTTTCAGTTATCATCCTTTGCGCTCTTTCCAAATCATCGTTCTTCTGTTCCAATTCCCTTATCTTTTTATACGAATCTAATTTTTCCTTACGTAAACTACAAAGCTCTGTTTCTAATTCTTCTTTTTCTTTGTTACAGATATCCAATTTTGACTAAAGTAACATTTTTTTCAATATAAAATTAGTATCCTAAATGTTATCATTTTTTAACTTATAATTGTGTTTTAATTAAATAAATAAAAACATAACTAACCTTTAATGAATCTATTTCATTTTGAGCCCTCAAATTATTAGACTTTAGCTCAATAATTTTCTTCTCGTTCTGGTCAATTGTAACTTCATACTCCTTTTCCAACTGCTGCGATTCAGTCATGAACTCTTCAAAATCTCTTTGAACGTTATCTTTCCTATAAACCACAGATGTAAAAGAATTAACTCTGTAAATTGTTGTAAACTTACTCTTGCATTATTTGTTCAACTAAGCTTTTCCAGTATTCAATCTCTTCGTCTTTCGAATCAAAATGAGGACGGCTTAAGGTATCCATTTTTTCTGAAGTTTTATTATGTTATAATTTTTAATTTGATTAGGATTTATTGCATTAACACATGTCAACTGTAAATAAGAAGAAACATGGGATGCAGATGAGCAATGTGTACGTAAGAAGAGGATATGCAAATTACAAAATACTGGTTTTAACGAATGTCAAAAAAATGAGTCACAAATGTCAGAATATTAATTAAGTACCACAAATTGATTACTTTCTGACCGTTCCACTGTTCGTTAATTATAAATAGTAAACGTTTTACTTACCGAAGACGATTATTTCTCTTAAAATTAATATTCATAAGAATTATACATAAGTAAACAATTTATTAATGCAATAACTGTCAACTTCAGCTCATTGGGGAATGTACAAAATGGCGCACCGACTGTTTTTGTTTGAATTTTTTTTGTGACGTAAAATGTGTTGCATAAGTCGAAGGCGCTGGGCAAATGGTGAAAATGACGTTTCCAAGAAGCTTATTTTATATTACAAAAAATTTGCTGCTAAATAGGGTGATCAGAGAAAATCTACAGGTATGTGTATCCTTGCTTAATCGTTCCCGTTTATTATCACAATAAATAAACACATGTAAATTTATAGACATCTTTCACGTACTGTAATCGCTTGACAGTAATTAAAGATGCACTTTAGCATTTTAAATTTTAAAAATAATACAGCTAAAATTATATATAATGCGCTCATATCCTACCTTTCGTTTTCTTTTACGTGTATTCTTTTTAATTTAAAAAGGTTCTTAAGACATATAAAGGTCAAATGTGTGGTATATTCAAACACGCGCTGTACCAAAATAAATGCATTTTTATAATTACAAGGGCAATGCATACATATAAGCAATTGAGATCAAAATACATCAGATATTTTTTTATATATCAGGACAGTTTTAAACGGGATACGGGTAAAAAAATATAATTGCATACAATTTTCATAAAAATTATTCTTTATTATAGATTTGCAAAAGATGGTATACGCCAAGAAGGGCTCTAATGTATGTTCCGGGAGATGACACCAGAAAATTAAGTAAAGCATTTAAAATAGATGTTGATTGTATAGTAATGGATTTTGAAGATGGTGTTGCTGCTAATAGAAAAGTAAGCATCCCTAGTTTATAATTTAAAATAAGGTAGGTACAAAATTTTTTTCCCAACAAAACTTATCCATTGTGCTTCTTTATTAAGGTAGTTTGCTTATAAACAGATACATTGCAACTGTTGTGTATATTACTGAATGCATTGTATTGGAATTGCAGGAAATAGCGAGAAATACAATTAGGAAACTTTTAGATAATGGCAAACCGGTAAAGCCACGGAACTATGATTGGGCTATTCGTATAAATTCCATTCCCAGTGGTTTATGTGATGATGATTTAAAAGTGATACTAACCGCAGATGTTCTCCCAGATTCCGTGCTTCTACCGAAAATATATACGGTTGATGATGTCCATTATGTTAGTTTTACAGTTTTTCTCATTTTGATTATTCTTTGCAAACAAGTGAAGTGTTCAGTTTGCAGATGCTGTCAATCGTTACATAGAAGGTAACAAATCTGTGAATTTGATAATGTACATAGAGACTGCAATGGCGATGATTAACTTACCAGAATTGTGCAAATCTGCGATTGAGCTTGGTAAAAGTAGCAAATTTATCTTGACAACATTGATCTTTGGAAGTGACGATTTCTGTGCTAATATTGGTGAGATTTTATTTATAAATAAGCAAGTGGGAATTAGTCGATATTAGTATTTTCGAAAGTATGTGAAAAATTACATAGCAAAAAGAAACTTGCAATATTCCATGTTCCCATGTAATGTGCACAATTTTTCTATATATTCATAATAGCTTTATTCATTGTGCAAGTTTAAGTACCCAAAGTGTTTTTCTTGAGTCGCTTGAATTCAATATCAAAACAATTGCAGAAGCATTGTAAGTTTTAAATTTTAATAGATATTACTTTTGATAGAATATCCTATATATAGCCAGTGCTGAGATAAAGAGCACGCTTTTGGGAGCTCGGTACTAACCGAAACCAAACACATTGACTAAGAAAGAAATAAATCAAACTGTCAACTCATTGCTTAGGTTAAAGTAAGAACATGTTAGAAATATCTATTAAATAAACTAAAGAAGGAAGGTTCGACTAATTCATATCCTATTTTCAGGAATCACTAGAACGTATGAATCTACCGAGATTTCTTACGCTAGGCAAAAATTAGTATTAGTTGCCAAAGCTTATGGGTTACAAGCAATAGATATGGTCTATATTATGTACAAAGGTATGTGTATAGAAACGTTCTTAGTAATTAGATCATAAGAATATTAGAGTATGACAGAAATTTGGAACTTTTGTCCTGAAAACGGTAAACACATAAATTTGAACCAGCAAGTGCTGTAAAAAAGCAGTGGTACAATTGTATACCTACATACATAGCAGGGTATAATTGTAATAGGAACAGAAATCCATTGAATAAGTGTACACATTTGTAATTACATTTTATTTCAGATCTGGAAGGCCTAAAGAAACAGAGTGAAGAAGGTGCTAGAATGGGATATACCGGTAAGCAAGTAATTCATCCCGCTCAAGTTCCTATAGTGCAAGATGCCTATATGCCAAGTCAAAGCCAAATTGAATGGGCCACTGGTGTTATAGAGGCATTCGAAGAACATCAGAAAAGCGGGAAAGGGGCTTTCAACTATGACGGAACTATGATTGATATGCCTACAATGAAACAAGCGCAGAATATAATAAATCTAATGAAATCTGTATAACATTTATAACTTGGGTTATAGTGTAGATTTTTAATTTACGATACAAATAAAGGTAACATAAGTTTTTCAAAGTATATATTTACATGCTTTATTAACACTCGTTGCTCCTTTTTTGTAACATAATAAACAGTTTACAATAGAAAAGGTAACTCAAAATAATGATTACAATAAGTTATAAGTTAATTATGGTAAAATGTTATAAATTTGTATAAATAAAAGATAGCATAAAACATTTGCGCCAAATACAATAATTATACCAATAGAATTTCCATTTTAAAATAATTTCCTATACAAAACCTTCCCCATTAAAATGGTTTATTTGATGGGTCAAACGCAAACGGTAATAAATCGTCGATATGCGTAACCATAATCTTTTCTAAACTAGGAGTTCCTATGTAAACGTTGACTTTTCCAAGTTCATTTATATATTGCCTGCATGCACCACATGGTGTGGTGAATTCGTAGTTTGCAATTACAGCAACGGCTGTGAACTCTCGTTTGCCTTCGCTTATCGCTTTGCCATAGGCTACTCTTTCAGCGCAGGTACCTACCGTAAAGGATACATTTTCGATATTGCAACCGCCGTATACGGACCCATCTTTACATAGAACTGCTGCTCCTACTTGGAAATTGCTGTATGGGCAATACGCATTTGTTCTTGATTCAACAGCAACGCGGAGTATTTTCTGGATGTTTTCATCTATAATACAGCATCAAATTAATAATTGAATATTTACTACTTATGTATATAAAACACGAATCGTTATCTCTAATTTTATCGATGTTTTATGTCAGTACGTACAGAAGTCCACTTGCTACCTTAGTGGTAGTATGTAATACATATTTTTATATAATTTGACAATTGCAGTTTGATGAAGAAAGCTCAAGCAAATAAATAATGATAATTACCAAGTAAATTACGGAGTTTACTATTCTTTTTCTCTGAACAATATGTCACGTTATCCTTGTAAAGTTTACGTGGACAAATTATATCTAAGTTGGACATGATTCTAAAATGACACATAGAATAAAAATTGAACCTAAAGGAAATTTATAACCTTATTGGACCAGCCACTTTAGACCAAGGACGTCCCACCAACCAAAACTGTGCGCGGTGGAAAATGGAGGAAGTGGAAAACCTCGAAAGATCTATGTCTATTCATGATCATGCCGAAGCAAATAATGGAAAGGTTAAAATTAAAACGAGGCGCTGAAATTGTAATTGGAAATTTCAACCTTCTGCCTTTAATGATGTTATAATTGATAAGGAACAAAATAAACACCAAAGAGGCATAATAGTAAGTTGAAAAAGAGATACCCATAAAGAACTAAAAACTAACATAGTAGTAGTAGAAATTTGTGCTATTCAAAGTCAGAAGGCATCTATAATTATATTGAAGAATAAGGAGAGCTAATGTAGAGTTGAAAAACATTGCGGGAGTGGGAAAAATAGAGATCAAAAGTAAAAATATGGTAGGAAAAAAGGTACAGAAAATGTGGAGAGAATCCAGGAGAAAAGTCGATTGAAAAATAAAGAAGCCCCTAACTTTCAAACTTAACTTAACAAAGAACTTCCCTATATCCACAAGGTACTTAACGGAGAGAATCATAAAATAAAAAAAAAGAAAAACATTAAAACGATCTTCCAAGTGCGAGAAATTCTCTTATCTCCCAAAGACAACCTTTTTTCCTTAAAGGTATTTGCAAAACGTGGTTTAGTGTATATCTACGAAATAAGAAACTCTCTCAAAATTCGTCCGACAGAGCACGAACGTTACTGTAGAACGCACCTCCCTCTGCATTGGACTATCATCAACGGTACTTAATTACTGTGTAATCCTCCTCGCTTACATTCGGAAAATTAAAGATTTTCGAACATACTAACGTCATCAGTAGGGACATAGATTTCAATCTTCAATTGACACCCACCGCGATGGCAGCGCACTATTCCCTTCGTACCGCCGTAGTTGACTTCCGCTTCTTAAAGCCTCGCCGTGATCAGTTACTTCTCTGTCAGTTTGCTCTGCCAAATCGTATTGAATTACGGTACTAACTGTGGCCTATTACTTTTCCTCCTCCTGAAGAAGCCGTACAGAATTGTGGACGTAACGTCGTTTTCGATTAACTATTATAATACGATTCAATTTCAGAATTCATTTAGTTTTAACAGAATCGATAAAATTGATAGTTTTTTCGTTATTCCACGCAAGTATCATTTGGCAATAGATGACGAAATGCAAAACATGGGCACCCCTACCAAAGGCAACATAATCAGTTGCGTTCATTGCGCCAAAGTAAATATAAAATAAACGTGATTGAAACAAATATTGCCAGGAATTTCCGAATCGGTTAAGTTATATCAATTTATAATTAGCGATACAGCAATACGCAAATACATTTCCGAAATAATTGCCGAACTTTCTACAATGTTGCTCCGTTAATCACTCTAATGCATCTGGCAACTTAAGCAGCTCTCTTTGGACAGTTAATAATAATAATAATAACATAAATTTGAATTCTCAATTTCGTGACACACATATTACTCTAAATAATCAGAAAACAAGGAATTGCTTAAGTATTATCAAACTTTTTTTTTATCAAACGTACTGAGATACGTACGCTAGAAGCGTACCAAGATAATGGGGATTTCCAACAATTAATGTAAATTAAAAATTCGATGTAATATTAAGCGACTTTCGTGTGCTCGTTTAAAATATATGTATCGTAAACGTGACATCCGTCCAATTACGCAATAAATAGACTTGCTACAAAGGCAGGCTGAGCCAGTCAAAGCCTCTAGTTCTAACAAATCTAAATTCCGGTTTAATTTTCAACCAGACTAGACGAAATATTCAATAAGCCATCGCGTTTGAAAAACAAAAAATCGGCAAATCGTTTGTTGCAATTTCAATTTAATGTAACGGGGGTTAACATATGTAAGCGCTTGAATAATGATGTTATATAGCGGAAACGGCGCCATCTGTTGCTTAAATAAATGATTCTACTGCGCCAAAAACTAGGCGGCCATGTTTACACATATCAAACCGGGAATACCTTTTCTTGAAACGATCGTAATTAAACATTCATTAGTAATGAACATGTAATGGAAGTGTACGCGCTATGCTCGGGCGTGGTTTGTTCCATATGAATTAATCAAATTTGCTAAGATGTTAAAATAAATATTTTGTATTTACTCACCCAGATTCTCGAATTGAATCGTTTGAAAACTGTGTCGTTGAACGAAAGATGAATTCATCATGGGAAATTTGAATCGTTTAATTTGACTACACTTTATCAAATGGACTGATAACGTTGTGGATAGCTACTTATATACCTATTATAGTCGCAATTTTGTTTAAAAGTACATCGAATATTTTCGAAAAAAAGCGAGATAGGGATTGTTTAGATTACGTTGGTATAGCTTTTGTTCTCAAGAGGTGGCTGGTAACTGACACTTAATTGTCTCTTAATTAATGTGATTGCTGTTCGAAAAGTGTTGTATACGCTAATCCAATGATATTTCATTTAGAATAACCTTAAATCAAGGACTATACAATGATTCTATGAAATAAAAAAAAATAATTTCAAACTGTATGCTTCGGCCGTTAATATACAAAATATCACTGATTATAGAATATTTTTCTAATTTAAAAAAAAGGACACAGCTAGGAAGAAAAGAAAAATTTTTATTTCATTTCATTTAAAGCCTGTTTTACACGCTGCAATTGATTGATTGGTAGAACTGGTTTTAAATGCTACAGTAAATTACACGATCTTTCAACTATACTGATTACTCGTTTTGTTAATGGTTGAATGAGGAAATTATTAAATAGGAATTGATAAAAACAGATTGGCATTTGTTAAATGTTTTGACAGCTTTAATATCGGCATAGACATTGTGTGTATAGGCTTACATTAGATAACATACAAATACGAAATTCCTAAAAATTATTTCGGGCGCATGGGTGAAATCGCAAATGTTGTAAATTGGGTTTATATGTCGAATTGTATATAGTCTCATCGTTTATTAAATATTTCATAGGTATAATGATATACGTTAACTTTTTTTAGTTTTATGGTATTCTATGCATGGTTGCATAAGAATAAGTTTAACATTTTTTGCTCTACCTAAGGAACCAGAGAGGCGAGAATATTACAATAAATGCTAAAACGTTTATTACTCTGAACAAAAGTAAAGAATACTTTCTTAAATAAATGTATTGCATAAGTGATAGAATGTATATGTACAGGCTGGGCCAAATTCGATACTTTTAATAGGAAACATATTTCTAAGGGAATTAGACAAAAACTAACCCTTCTACAGCTTCTGGAGTTCGATTTTAGAGAAGAAAGAGAAATCGACTTGGTGAAATTTCTATTTTTATATCTTCTTTAATATAAGAGATACAGGCGTTTTCTTAAAATGTGCAATTTTTAAAAACCCTTGTAACTTTTTTATTTGTGAAAATACTTGATTTATCTAAAAACTATGTTAGGGCGCTTTTCGACGCAGAATCCTATGCTCTAATTTTTTCTTTTTTAAAATCATACTTTTTGAGATACACTCCGCCAAAAAAGTATCGCATAATCTAAAAAAGGGCATTTATAAACCAAGATATTTTTATACGTTCACAAAAAGTTTGCCTCGTGTATGTGAACTATAAAAACACTAACGAAATCATGGAACATAGCTTTTTTACTTTTTTTTTCTAAAAGAACACATTTAGAAAAATGCATATGTGTAAGGTTTGTTCAGTTGCTTATTGCTGCTGTACCAACGCTTTTAAAACTAAAATGAGCAATTTAACTTCAGAAAAAGTGGCTGCTATAGTTGCTTTAATCGAAGATGGACGATCTCAAGCATACGTTGCTAATTTGATGAACATCAATCAGTCAAGTGTTTCTAGAGCCGTAGCCAGATATAGGGAAACAGGCAATTACAGTAGAAGACCTGTACCAGGTCGTCCAAGATCTTCTACTCGCCAAGATGGCCGCTATTTACTACTACAAGCATTACGTCGAAGACATGTAACTGCGAGACAATTGCAGAACGACTTGGCTAGAGTCAGAAATACTCATGTGAGTACTCAAACTATTCGGAATAGGTTACGACAGAGTGGATTAAGAGCTAGAGTAGCTGCAACAGCCCCTCGTCTCACTAGGAACCACCGAGTGCCTCGCTTAAGGTTTGCCAGAGAACATGTAAATTGGAACATTAATGACTGGGCCAATATACTCTTCACAGATGAGTCAAGATTTGGTCTTTACACCTCAGATAGGCGTATCTCAGTGTACAGACGAGACGGTGAGCGCTATTCGCAGTGTAATATCAGACCTAGACCTAATTTCGCTGGTGGCTCTATTATGGCTTGGGGAGGCATCTGTTTAACAGGTCGTACAGAGTTAGTACCAGTAGACAGAGTTACACTGACTGCCCACAGGTATATAACGGACATTTTAGAAGAACATGTAGTACCATATGCGCCAATTATAGGAAACGAATTCATGTTAATGCACGATAATGCACGACCGCATGTTGCAATAATCGTCCAGGAATACCTTAACGATGTTGGTATTCCAGTTTTAGATTGGCCTGCGGTAAGTCCGGACATGAACCCTATCGAGCACGTGTGGGACCTCCTTCACAGACGGATACGAACCCAAAATGTTGCCCCAGCGGACCTGCATGGACTAGAAAATGCTCTCCGTGACGAGTGGGAGAATTTGGATCAGGATTATATACGGAGGTTAATCGAATCTCTGCCAAACCGTATGCGAGCGGTCATAAGAGCCAGAGGTGGCAATACTCAGTATTAAAAGCTACTGTTATGACATTTTTCTTTCCAAAATTATAATTTCTTGTTTTAATAAAAATTTCAAGTACGAGTTCTTGTTTTTATTTGGCCTGTATTTTATTTAAACAATCATAGAAATTATATCTTAGAGCATTAAAGTATATTTATAACTTTATGCTACAAACAAAGATTATGCGATACTTTTATGATTCAAAACTAAATTATGCGATACTTTTTTGGTGGAGTGTATTACCAAGACTTGTGTGTTTTTTTTTTTTTATATGGAACATCCTGTATATTTTTCCACTTTTGAAAAGCATATAAAATTACCTTAATGATATAACACACTTGATATTTTATTTAAACAGTTTTTAGATTATTTGTTTTTCTTCCTTTCACATTATTTTAAGATGGCTGTGGATAATCATAAATAAGCAAATAAAAGATTTCGACAAGGCAGCAAAAAATTGTTTTAATATTAAATGTTATAAATAACAATCCCGTCAAATTCGAATGGTTTTGGAAGTTATACTTTTCCAAAATAAATTAATTTTGTTCTGTTATAGGGCTTTATTAAAGGTGACATCTGATCGGTCAAACTTATTTAATGGTCTTCGATTGAATTTGGACTACAAACTATTATAATGCATTCTCTGAAGCTTCTTATTTTGTGATTTAATTTTAGTTTATTTCCTTACCTAATTCTAAAAATTATAAAATGAAATAACCCGTAAACTGCAAAAGTCTGCTGTTACAAATTACGTAATCCCATTTTCAGGTAGAAATATTGTTGTGATATTTCTGATATTAAGTTATACATTAAAATAGAGTTGTAACCAGGTTTGTTTATAAAAATTAGGAAGAGAAACAGAGTTGGACACCTCTTCTCTTGATTTTTCTTAGTTTGGACTATGATTTATAGGTTGATTTGGATTTAAAATTAAGAAAATGTTGAATTGGAATAAAGAAGACTGAAATTATTAAGATTATTGTCCAGGACAAATTGAATAAAATAAACGACTTCCGTTAAATAAGCAGGCAAGCTAACTTGTACTTCTTGATGTAGGCAAGCATAAAAACTTGTGGGGGAATTTTATAAGGAAAAGAGGACAGGGAGTAAAGGGATATTAAGAAACGTAAACTCATTGAAGAAGTGAAATGGGTTCATGTTAGTAGTATTAAGACTGTTTATTATTTGGCCATCGTAAATAATCAAAATCTTTATGTATAATTTAAAATATTTAGCTTAAACATAGCGAATTCTTTAATTTAAATCATTTTACTTATAATAAGCTGTAACTCCTATTTGTATTAAAATTTAAGAAAACTCGTTGACGTAATTTTTGAAAAAAAAAGCAAAAAACCTCAGAAATTATATATGTTGACTTAGAGTCTCATTGCAATATATTTTGAAAACTTGTAATTTCAACGACATAGCGTATAATCTAATACGAAACGTTAAACGAGGAGGTTAGAAATTGAATAAGGATTACTATAAAAAGCGATCAAAGATAACCAGTGCTCCAAACGCATACACATAAGTAGAGAAGACAAAGGCGGATGGAATTATTACCTTTTTGCAGACACTAGACAGACTCGTGTTTTGTCTACCCTCGTGAACACCAGTAGGCAACACGAATCCATTTTCATAAGGCGAATAGACACGAGTCTATTTAGTCGCTGCAAAAAATTAATAATTCCACCAGCCTTTGTCATCTCTACACATAAGTATTTCCGCAACTATGCAAACTAGAGTGATTCGTTCCTATTAAGCCTGTAGAAACGAGTAACGCTTAACGATATTAGCAAAGATTATACGGACTTGTGTTTATTCGTCTCATGAGATTGAGTCCGTGTTGCTTACTGGTTTCCTCGAGAGTCGACAAAACACGAGTCTACCTATTAGGTGAAGCGTACTCGTTTCTGCAGGTTCATTTCCTATACATACATGTAATTAAAATCAAGATGTAATAAATTATACAGGGTTACCTGTAAATAGCACGTAAGCTACCGAAATCTGAAGACTACCTATCAATGTGTTACTGAAAATTTAAAAAGAAACTTATTTGTAACATATACATTTTGTTCAAATTTTAGGGCCCAAAATGCAGGTAAAGCCGGTCCATATCTTTGTTTCTCCTATATTATACAAATACCGCTGATGAATCAAAGTTAACCCAGATGCAAATAAAAATCGATAAAGCATTGTAGATGCTATGAATAGTGAATAGTCTATTGAAATGCATTAGTCTGTCGTACAGCTGATGTCGAAGTGTTTATGTGTTTACATTGAATATGCCGATAACCATATGATTTGCGTTCTTAATGTTTAAAGTTAATGCATCCGAAATGTCGGGTTTTGAGTTATTTGTAGTTATACATTCTTTTTCTTTTTATGAAATTTGTGGTGGTCCTAACAAGGACCGATCTAGGCGAAACAGGACAAAATAATTTATTAATGTAAAAAATGTTCGAAATGTCCACCGTGAGCTCTAATACAGGCATCAATTCGGCGACGAAAGTTATTATGCACACGAGTAAAATTTACCATGTCTTCGCGAATGCGTTGAGCTGCAACATAAATGCGATTTCGCAGATCTTCGACATTTTCAATATCAGGGCGACGATCATATACCAAGCTTTTCATGTATCCCGACAGAGAAAAGTCTAATGGATTTAGATCGGGACTACGAGGTGGCCGTGGAGTACGACTTCCTCGTCCAATCCATTGTGGAAATCTTTGGTTCAAAAATGCTTGAATTACTCGACTACTATGCGCGGGTGCTCCGTCATGCATAAACCACAATTGTTGCCGTATCGCTAGTGGTATCTCATCCAAATACTCGGGTAATTCATCTCGGAGGAACTGTAAATAGGATTCTGTATTTAATCGTTGTGGGAGCACATGTGGTCCAAGTAGGTAATCGCCTACTAAACCCGCCCAAACATTGACAGATATCCTAACTTGCGAGGCGCCTTGGTGTATCTCGTGTGGGTTTTCGTCTGCCCAGTGGTGAATATTATGGTAATTCAAAATACCATCTCTTGTAAACGTGGATTCGTCGGTAAAGAGAATTACTGACGCAAGACGTGGTTGACGAACTTCGGTGCGTTGAAACCAGTCGCAGAAGGCAAGACGGCGAGGATAATCTAATTCCGTTAATCTTTGCACGCGCTGGATGTGATACGGACGAAGTAAATTATTTTTCAAAATTCGATGCACCGTCGTTTGGGACACATTTTCTTGCTGGGCTAAAGTTGCAGTACTTATGCCTGGTTCCGCCTCAACGATGTTTAAAATATACTCTTCTGCTTGCTGAACTCTACGTGATATATGACGGCCACGACCTTCGAAACGTGGAATTACTGATCCTGTTTCTCGAAGTCGATACACGGTTCTCACAATTGTCTCGGATGATGGATGCCGCCGATTGGGAAACCGTTCCGCGTACAAATTTTCTGCCGCAAGACTATTTTGTCCTGTTTCGCCATAAATCAAAATCATATCGGTGTATTCGATATTCGTATAGGATGCCATTGCAATTGCGTGTAATGACGGTGAATGCTATGTGCATACTAAATGGATATCCGAACGCTGCTTCAGCGACTGCCGGTGATTCCCATATGTTAACTAAGACAGAGTCGGACTCGAATAAAGAAAAATCATTTTCTCGTTACTACGTGCACATAGAACCATAATATTTTGTATTTAGGCATTACTCATGCGTTTCTTTCACCTAATTTTTTTTTTTCGTACTATATCCGAATAAGACTGTATATATACAAAGCTTTCTTGTACTTGAAAGTACAAGTACTTGAAAGCTACAAATATAAAGGTTTTTATTTGATGTAAGTAAGCATACCCAAATAATAAAATATTAAAAATATTTTCACGAGTTGTTTTCTTAGATTACGTTTAAAATGCCGTACAACATTCAGCGTTCCGCTTTTTTTTGTTCAAAACACAATTTCATGAAGGCGGCACAACTATAATATATGCCTCTTAACATAGAAGCAGCTTCGACAATCTTTCTGGATCTCTCTGTATTATCTCTTGGTGACTGTGATGGAGCATGTTCTGCTAGTAACTAATTCTTTTCCTAGCTGCTTCAGAAATTCACGACGTTTATAACCAGTTTTTTTTTTACACATCACATAGATGAACCCATATAATGTAAGAGTTCAATGCACTAGTAGAAAAAGTCGTTACCAGCCATCTTCTTGTTTATCTTTTCAGTACTCTTTAGTACATATTTAATACGTGGGGTCATTGCTAACTCCAATGGTATTATTTTTTTTTCCAAACCAAGCAAGCTAGAAAAATTAGGTTTTTAACTACAGTAAGAATAGATACAGTTACGAATAGACAAATATTCGTAGAATCTTAACGACGTCAATTTTAATAATAATTATACTTAATTTGTATTAAAATAATTTTTGGGGTTCACTGACATCGGGTCTTTAATGACCGTATGTAGTCACTTACGCAGATAGGGAGATAAAACGAAAGAAAAATCTGCTCTGTCAAAGAATTTTTTTTAATATACGATTAAAAACATTATCTAATCATTATGATTCTCAAAGCGAGATATATTTTGTTACGTATTTTTTAATTTACTAATTTAATCTGGTGTTTTAATCTGCAACGATTAATTTTCGTTACAATTTGAAATAAATACTAAACTATTTTCTGAATGTGTAGCAAACAAGATAAAATGCGAAAAAAATATTAAATCTCGAGCGTTAAAATATTAATTTGTCATTTGGAAAGTGTTAAAAGTAAGATCATTTTTAACTTTTAATGCTATTTTTAACAATAGATACTTTAATAAAAACATCCTATGATATCGTTTTATGGTTTATGCTCTTCAATCCATCTCTGAATCAAAAGAATCCATGGTATCTAAGAACATATCAGTGATGTCAATTTCTAAACCACTTAACACTTTTTCCATGAAATTTTCTCGGTAAAATGAAGTAAAGATCAAATCAGTACTCGACTGGTTTTTCCTTTTTATTTTGCAATAACCAAAGCATTTTAACAATAGGTGTTCATTTAGGAGTCATTAATAGAAGCCATGCTAATAATGCAATACTACAGCGAATTTTTGCGTCAGTTTGTACCAATACAATCAAACTAAAATAATAAGTGAAGTGACGTACATTATTTTTAATATTGTTAGTACTTGAGCCGTACGCTACGCCGAAGCACTATCTGCAGGCTTAATAACGAGTTTTTTTTCAAAAATATTTTGCGCACAGCCTCTTCAAAGTAACATTTTTTTGCACTTCTAATTCACTTGAAGTACCTACCGCTCGTGGATTCATTTTGTTTAACAGCATGCGTTGACTAAGCGCAAATCTCAGTTTCTTCTTTCGAGAGTTGTGACTGGATAAAGAACGGCTTTTTTGTAGTCCCGCACTGTTTCAATTACTATTCTCTTGTATAATAATATACATATATAGAAGAAGGTGGCGCAAAAGTAATATCATAATTTGTTTTGTTATAAATGAAACAAAAAGAGCTCTGTTTTTATAAAAAGTTTATTTGAAAGTGTAAAATTTGTGACATTAATTGGAAAAAATTATATCGCTCAAATGGCCACCTCCCGAGTTCATGCGCAATTGCGCTCGTTTCACGGTATTTTGAATTGTTGTTCGCAAAACATCTGGCTTCAGATTAGCGATTTCTGCTTTTATGTTAGCTTTCAAGGCTTGTTGCGGTAAACAGGAGATTTTAAGAAGCCTCAAAGGAAAAAGTCTGATGCTGTTACATCTGGCGTAGATGGTGATAAGTTAACCTTGCCCTACGGTCAGCAGGCAGCAAATCGTGAACAGTTTGCACTTTGCAGGGGAACATTTTCAAATCTTTCACCAAAATTCGTTACAGCGAACGTTCTGCTGATGCCTAATTGTGTGCATCGTCTTTCTCATCGATGTTTGTGGTTTCTCTCCGACATCATTGGCAACAGCAACGATGTTCTGGTTCGAACGAGTACTACGAGGCCGGCCACTTCTTGCGACATCTCCAGTGAACCCAGTTTGCACGAGGCGTTCGGATAAACGTTTAATTGTTCGAGCACCTGGAACACGACGCCCGGGAAAACGACGGCGAAATTCACGCTGCGTTAAAACAACAGACTTAACATTTGTCAAATAAGAAGTAACAATAATTCGACATTATTGAGGTGTATATCGCTCCATGGCTTGTTGATAACTAATTTTGTATATATCTACATCATAAATGTCAAAGCACAGTGACGTTTGGCGCCAATTGCGAAAATGGCAGCCAATTCAAATTATGACATTACTTTTGCGCCACCTGTATACATATACAGTCTTATTCGGATATAGTACGAAAAAAAAAATTAGGTGAAAGAAAGAAAGGTGAAAGAAAAAAGAAAGGTGAAAGAAAAAAGGTTCTATGTGCACGTAGTAACGAGAAAATGATTTTTCTTTATTCGAGTCCGACTCTGTCTTAGTTAACATATGGGAATCACCGGCAGTCGCTGAAGCAGCGTTCGGATATCCATTTAGTATGCACATAGCATTCACCGTCATTACACGCAATTGCAATGGCATCCTATACGAATATCGAATACACCGATATGATTTTGATTTATGGCGAAACAGGACAAAATAGTCTTGCGGCAGAAAATTTGTACGCGGAACGGTTTCCCAATCGGCGGCATCCATCATCCGAGACAATTGTGAGAACCGTGTATCGACTTCGAGAAACAGGATCAGTAATTCCACGTTTCGAAGGTCGTGGCCGTCATATATCACGTAGAGTTCAGCAAGCAGAAGAGCATATTTTAAACATCGTTGAGGCGGAACCAGGCATAAGTACTACAACTTTAGCCCAGCAAGTAAATGTGTCCCAAACGACGGTGCATCGAATTTTGAAAAATAATTTACTTCATCCGTATCACATCCAGCGCGTGCAAAGATTAACGGAATTAGAATATCCTCGCCGTCTTGCCTTCTGTGAATGCACCTCAACGCATTCGCGAAGACATGGTAAATTTTACTCTTGTGCATAATAAGTTATTATGCACAGGACCGATCTAGGCGAAACAGGACAAAATAAAATGTAAAAAATGTTCGAAATGTCCATAAATTATTTTGTCCTGTTTCGCCTAGATCGGTCCTTGTTAGGACCACCACAAATTTCATAAAAAGAAAAAGAATGTATAACTACAAATAACTCAAAACCCGACATTTCGGATGCATTAACTTTAAACATTAAGAACGCAAATCATATGGTTATCGGCATATTCAATGTAAACACATAAACACTTCGACATCAGTTGTACGACAGACTAATGCATTTCAATAGACTATTCACTATTCATAGCATCTACAATGCTTTATCGCTTTTTATTTGCATCTGGGTTAACTTTGATTCATCAGCGGTATTTGTATAATATAGGAGAAACAAAGATATGGACCGGCTTTACCTGCATTTTGGGCCCTAAAATTTGAAAAAAATGTATATGTTACAAATACATTTCTTTTTAAATTTTCAGTAACACATTGATAGGTAGTCTTCAGATTTCGGTAGCTTACGTGCTATTTACAGGTAACCCTGTATATACATATATCTCCTTTTAATGTATAGAGATGAAAGAAGAGACATATACGCTAACTTTACCGTTCGAATTCGTTACAAATAATAAGTGTTGAAATACAATTGACGTAAAATGTCGAGATCATAAAATATAATACGTCTACTCAAACATCCACTTATCACCAAATTAAAAGTTCGTTCATTAAATAAAATGTTATTTCACCATTTGGTGGAGTTTGCTCTATGTTTGCAACACTGGATAATTTATTACCAACACGTGGTTTGTCAGTTGTCTCCGGTTCTTTTTAAAAATAATACGTTACAGCAAATAATTATCAACCGCTACAGTAAATAACCCCAAAAACCTAACGAAGGGTAACCCTGATATAACATTAATAAATGAATGTAAATACTTCAACGGTTATCAATTTAAACTGTCTAGTATTTATTCAAAAATAAATAGAAGAACTTGTATCAACTTAACCTTATTTCAGATTATGTACCTAACTGTAACGAATTTTAATGAAGATGGAACAAAATCTAGCGTCTTTAAATTTAACTTCTGACAATTATGAACAACTAAAATCTTCAGGTTTCACTAACGTAAATGAAATTAGAGATACTGAAGCTATTAAAGAATGGGCAGAACTGACTTTTGTACCTATCACGAAAACTGCGTTAGATATTTATTGTGAAAATAGCGAATCTGGTACAATATATACCTTCAACAAAGAACTTGATGAACTACTGGAAAATGAACTAATACCCGGTAACATTATAGAGATATGTGGTGAACCTGGAACGGGAAAAACTCAAGTTTGGTATATTCTTGGATGATTTATTGTGTCTGTAAGAACGTTATTTATTTATAAAATAATTCACGGTACAACATTATGAATACAGAGATGGATTTAAGTATATTAGCTTGGAGCTTGGTGTAGTATGGTAAACAACACTTAACTATTGACAACCTGCGTACAACACAAGTTTAACCAATTAATCCAGGATGGCATAAATGGTTCTTATCATCAACCATTGACAAAATGATGTGCAAAACTTCTAAAACTAACATGCTTGTTCTATCCTTACTTTCCAGAGAAAATATATATATACAAGTACCTACTTCTACCACATACATGCCTTAAAACTATGATACCTGAAAAACACGGATAGATAGAAGGAAAGATCTATTTATTGTAGCCCAAGACATAAAACATGTGTAAGCAGGTTTTTATTTTTTATGTACACCGTCTCTTACGCGCCTAATTCCTGCACCAGATTTAAGGAACATATCAGGTGTTATCGTTATGGTAGATTGGACTTGTCTAGTATAGCACAACATCTGAACAGAACCGGGCATAACATTAAATTAGAGAACTTAAAATTGATTAAGAAAGTAACTTCGCCGCGGGAATTAGACCCATACAAGATGGTTAAAAACAATAAAAACTAATAAAAATTTGATGAACAAGGTTAACGGATTGTTGTCTGACTTATTGGAGTAAAAGTTTTATATCTTGAACTACAATAAAAGACATCAATCCGTCTATCTATCCGTGTTTTCCGGCTATCGTAACTTTAAGGCATGTAGGCGGTAGCAGTAGGTGCTTATCTATCAAAAAGGTGCTTTAATATATATATATATATATATATATATAATTTTTTTTCACTGGAAAGTGAAGATGTTAGTTTTAGGTTTTCTCACCATTCGATCGTTGGTTAATAATAAGAGCCATTCGTATCCTCGAAACGGCTGTCCCGGATTAATGAATTTAATTTGTGTTGTGCGGAGGTTGTCGATACTAGTGTGTTGTTTATCAAGTACTTTAGGTTTGTTCAAATAAAAAAAATATACAAATTTTTTTGCAAAAGAAAAATGTTTTTCTCGTCTCCATTTCTCAAAATTAAAATGTACAGACGGTTTACAGTAACTTAACGATAACTTTATGCCATCAAAACAAGTAACATTACAATGTATTATTGTTATCTTATAATAAATAGCTATTTTGCTATGCACAAACAAATAATAGATTGTAACAAGTACATTACATCAACATTATTCCTTGTTTACTGATGTTTAAACGCCCTTAATTAACTTTATAGCTTTCAACTATCCGTAAACGTACAATTACCAAAATGGGTAGGTGGCAAAGAAGGTGGAGCGTTGTATTTATGCACAAATTATAATTTTTCAACAGAACGATTAAAAGGTAAAATTGAAGTACTAACATTAAAACTATCTTTATACAAAATTGGTTCTAGAACTCACCGTAAATACATTAAACAAATTAGCTTCTTTGGAGGTTCCGGAAGAAAAGAAGTCTTCATTGATTTCACTTAATGTTGATACAATACTTCAAAATATACATCACATACAAATAAATACTTATGGTGAATTTATAACCGTTATAGTATATTTACAGAAATGGTTGGAACACAATAAGGTCAGTATATGTTTAAATACAAATCTAAAATATACATGTTTTTTTCAATTTACAAATATGTTAATTTAATCACTTCCTATAGATTCGTTTACTGGTTATCGATTGCATTACACCGATAATTCAGCAGCTCGATTATACAAAAAAGAGACATTTTATTTATAACAATTTTGCTAAAATACAGAAATTAGCAACCACATATGGATTTGTTGTATGTAAACATTAAATGAATGGATAATTGAAATTATAATAATTCTTTTTTGCAGGTGATAATTACAAATAATATTACCCTACGTGCTAAATCAATTAATAATATATACAAAACAGCAGCGCTTGGAGAGGCTTATTTCCATAGAATTAATTCTCGTATTCTATTGGAAAAACTAACGGGAAGCTATTTCAAGGCAACAATAGAGAAAAGCATGGTTAAGAAGAAATCTTGTATTATATTTAATTTTTCTTGATATTATACGTTATATTAATACATATTCGAAGCATATGTACATCTTTTCTTAATATATAACTCTTTCGCGGATATTTCAATTGGACCCCGCTATTTTGTTTGCGGAGAAATCGCAATCTTTTATTCAAATATTTGTGATTTCTAGAATAAATGCAATTCTAACTGGGAGCTACTATCTCAGATAACGCAGATATCTACCATGTGCGCGCAAAGATAACGGAAAGAAATTAAAGCTGATAAGGAGATGTGGTTAAGCGCGGATGAAGCTACAGATTGAAAAGAAAGTTCCATTGTACATGCTATGGTGCGGGTATGGAACCCCTTCAACCGAATTTTACATTCTTATCAAATCATTAGCAAGCTAAAGATTACAAAAGTGTACTGGTGAAACGATTACAAGGGTTGGGCTGTTACTGAAATTTGAAGTGTCAGCTGTTGATGTTTATTATGAGTGATGGCGCGGCAATAATGCGTTGCGTGGACCGTTCTCTAAAACAAGAATGTGAACAACTTTTACATGTAACACGTAAAGCTCATGTTTACATCTTGCGGCACAAACGATTCGCAAATGTTCAGAAGTGGTTGCATCAGTTTTAAGTACAAAAAAAGTGTTCAAGTCTCCCGAACGAATTCGAGAACTTCACAGACGGTGGCCCGATATTTTTGAACTAGTAGAGTCGAGTCTCACACTTTGGAAATTATAACAAATAAAAGTTGCGGTTTTACAATTTAATCCCGACGACGGTACGCTGTTAAGGAAAGCCAAATAAGATTTCAAGATACTATCGTTAAAATAGATTTAATAACTATTTACGACAATTATATTGGTTTATTTAAACGATGTACAGTCATAGTGCAACTTATTATGCATGTTTGACGCTGGTTTCGTGGCATGTAATTCGTAACACGGTGTACATATCTTATATCAATTTGTAATTTATTTCCACGATTAGTTACCAGTTAGGTTGTTATGCAAATTACAATATGTGTTCCGTAACATTGGATCAGTTCATTTTCAGTTGAAATAGTTCACTTTCTAAAATTATTTCAATTTACAATCAGTTATTTTGTAAAAGGAGAGCGCCTTTAGGACAAACAAAATTGATCTTTACTTTTTTTTACCTCTGGATCCCATAATTTTAGAATGAATTGAATAATGTTTGCGTTACTAGCCCGTTAGGCTCTAGTAATGGAATTATACGCTCGTTGCTGTACAAGAAAAATGGCGTTGGGCTCGAGATAATACAATTTTGAACAGTAGTGTACACACATCTTCCCTACCACCATCAGTCATATTCTTGTGTGTTGTGGGTTGCGCTACTTTAAATCACAACAACATAACCTAAAATTAAATTGAATTTTTACTGTCATTTTTTTTCTAATATTTTTTTAGTTTCTACGTAATATGTAGTGAATAATATTGAAGAACATGAATACTGTGTTAATTAACCAGTTCGTGGCTGGTTTAAAATCACGACAAGCCGAAATTCGGGCGAAGGCTGCCCAAGAATTATCCTTGTATGTGAAGAGCGAGTTAAGGGAAGCCACTCCAGATGAAATCAATAGCTTTATGGACGATTTCAATCACCACATCTTCGAGATGGTATCTGCAAACGATGTTAGTAACAAATTTCACTTTTTCATAATAAAAAAATCAATATATCAATAGGCAAGATATCAGTTATAAAACTGGAAATGTATGAACTTTCCGAACATGGATAAATATGCTTTTATAGTGTCATGGTATTGCTATGATACTATTGTAAAAGGAAGTTGAAAATTTAATTTACCTAATTTTACAAAATTAAGTATTATTATAAAATACGGCACTATAGTCCTTGTTCTAGTTGTAGATTTTCTTGACATTTCTACCATTTATATGTAATTAATTAATATTAAAGTTCTTAGTACTTTAATGTAATTCATATGTTATTCTTCGAATATTATTTGCAAAGTTGTCATGGTTATTGACATAATTCGTGAGTTACTTCCTTTTCGCTTGAATCTATAACCATCAAAGCATATTGGAAATGGTAATCACAGGTTTTTTTTTTACTTTTGATTGAAATAAGAGTTATGTATGTTAATTTAATATTGTATTCTTATTGACAAACATTTATTTGGAGTAGACTGGTTAATATGTTTGTATCGCTTTAATATTAGAAGTAACTATTACCATTTATCGAATTTGACATTTTGTAATATAATTGTCAAGCGAAGTAGTTCTTCATAAGTTAAGCAACTGAATTGGCCCATTATCCAATGTGCATAGATACAAATTATGTGCGTATTGAGTTATACATATAAATAAAGATATGTAGAACTTGTGGAAACGTAGAATGTTACCATTTGCCGAAACAATAATAATGATGGCACAAAATTTTTTTGTAAAATTTTTGAAAAGAATTTGATTTGCCAGCTGGTACATAACTGTGAAGTGCATGTAAATTGTAAACATAAGTAAAGAAAACAGCACTGTTCATTCTGATTGATTGTGGTCTACCACTTCATTTGCTCGATAAATTAGAATTTAAACCTATCTGGAGTAAATAGAATCCTGATTGGCAGTTACCAAATCGAGCTACCTTACGAAAGTATATACCATTTGCAGGTGAGGATATAGAAACAAGACTCAAATCAACATTATAAAATGAACTGTTTTGGCTATGTGTTGATGAAACCACAAATTGAAATAAGAGCAATCCATTATGCATATTATAGTGTACTAGAGCTTCCCAATGCAAAGCAATACTATTCGCAAGCTAAGTTATAGAAAACTGTACCCCTGAAACAATTACAAAGGTGGTACTTTAAAACAATTTAAAGACTCATGAGTAGAGCTCCCCAAAGTGCGTGGCAAGTCAGAAGGCGTACCGCCGGGCGTGGCCGGGGGGATATGTAATGTAATATATAAGCAAATAACTTGCATCGCATTTCGGTAGTTTATTACCGTATGCGATCGGGTTGTGACGGTATGGCGGACGCGCGTAGTAAGAAACGCCCACAGGCCGACAAAGTGAAAAAGTTCTGTGGAGAATTTCCTGACTTAATATATAATGGAAGTAAGATTATATGTAAAATTTGTAATATACCTCTGATGTGCAATGATAAATATGGCTGTAGAAGACATGTAAATAGTCAGCAACACAAAAATAAAAAACTGGGTGTATCACCAACTGAGGCAACTCAATTTATAATTGATTTATTTTATATGCTGACTGCGTGTAATTTACCGTTTTCCTTACTCAGGAAGAAACCATTCCGTGAATTTTGGAATAAATATAATCCAGACTTTGAGTTACCGTCGGAAACAAGCTTAAGGAGATGTGTGCCAAGTGTACGTATCGAAATTGAAAACAGGATCAGATCTGCAATAAAAAATAAACTACTGTGGTTATGTATTGACGAAACGACAGACCGTAAAAAACATTCTATTTTGAATGTGATTGTACGTATACTGGAACCTCGTCAACCTACAAAGGGAATTTTATTAGCTAGTAAAAGACTAAAATCGTGTACTACCGACGCTATCGAGAGCGTAGTCGTTGATACTTTAGAAACATTTGAAATTGCCACTACTCAAGTATTAATTTTCATGACCGATGGTGCCGCGACAATGCGTTGTGTAGGTCGTTCTCTTCAAGAACATTATGGGATGATGTTACATATTACTTGTAAACTTCATGCTCTGCATATTGCGGCTGAAACTATTCGTGCAAATTTCCCTGAGGTAAATGCATTAATAACAAATACGAAACGAGTGTTTCTCAAATCTCCCAAACGTACCAGTGAATTTCATAAACAGTGTCCCGGTATTCCCGAACCACCAAAGCCGATTCTTACGCGTTGGGGGACATGGCTGAAGGCAGCGTTTTATTATTTTAAATACTTCCGGCAAATAAAATCAGTCGTCTTACAATTCAATCCCAACGAAACTGCGGCTATTAAGGAAAGCCAGGATAAATTCCAAGATATTTCCGTTGAAGCAGATTTACAAACCGTTTACAACAATTATAGAGAAGTACTTGAGGCAATAAATAAATTCCAAAATAGTGCACTGTCCCTGACGGAGTCAGTACAAATATTAGATGACGTTAATACACTCCTACACTGTATAAATAACAAAAAAAATGATATCGTTCCAAGAAATTTTGAAAGTGTTATGAAGAAAGATACAAATTTTTGCAGGTTAAGACAAGTTTGGAAAGGTAACTCTACTGATCCGGTGACTAAATTCAAAGATTATTTTAATTACGCGTGTATTACATCATTAGACGTCGAGCGTTCATTTTCAAGATATAAAAACATTTTTTCAGAACGACGAACATCCTTGAAAGAAACGACTGTGGAAACATTCCTAATGCTTCAGATGTTTGAGAAATCGGATTGCGCTTACGGTAACAGTTTTAATGTGCCTACCTTCTCGTGTGCTGACTAATACTATTTTCCTTGTGCATTAACACCCACTATATTGGATACGGCTAATTACAAAAGTAAGCGTTTTAAAATTCTTTGTTTCTTTTGTTTTTATGTACTTTACTTATGTTCCTTATCGACGCCTATGGTGCGCCACGCGGTTGGGGAGCTCTACTCATGAGACTAACTCAAGTGTCGATGTTTATAAGTGATGGCGCTAGGACAATGCTTAACATAGAAGAAAATGATGGGAGGTGTGTACATATAACATGTTGAGCTCGTGGTTTAGATATTGTGACACGAATTATTAGAGATTGTTATTCAAAAGTAGATGCACTAATAGCAAATACAAAAAATTTGTAAACTTACTGTATATATCAAGTACAGTGTTCAGGTATTCCCCAACCACCACATCTGATTATTATATGTTGGGGAACTTGGTTGAAGTCATTTTCTTGTTATTCAAAATACTATCAAGAAATCAAATCAGTGCTTCTTCTCAACTTTGATATTAATGAATCTGCAACTATTAAGGAATATTAGAAACAGTTCCGTGGTACTTCCGTAAAAGCTCATATAAAAACTATTTATGACAATTACGCTGATGCAATAGAAGAATTACAAAATACTTCGTTGTCATTAAGGGAGTCGGTACAAATAGTGAACAATGTGTACTCATTGCTGTGCTATAAGTGACATAAGAAATAAGGAATAATAGTAATAGGTAATAGGAAAAATTTAAGTGTTACAAACAAAGAATTTGATTTTACCAGATTAAAACAAATTTGTGATCATATAAATTTTTTTAATGTTACAAATATTTACATGTTTGCCGTGAAGAGGAGTTCAAGTCAATTCACTGCAATCTCAAATCGGTTTTGTGTGTAGCGATTAATCGGTTTTGAAAACTGATTTTGAAATCAGCTTTTAAAACATGTTTTAAGATCGTAATAAATTTTTGCATTGGTTATATATAGCGATATTCAATATAATTACATACCTGTTATGCAATTTTGAGTTTTAACTGTAAAATCGGACTGTAAAACTAATGGACATTGCGACGTTTTGGAAGATGATCGTTAATAGTCTTTATAGTAATGATACCAAGGACTGTGATATGGTATGGCAAACCACACTAAACACCCAGAGGACACCTGTTTCGAATTTTGTCTTAAAAATTTCGATACGTGAGTTGTGAAGCTTTCCAAATCTGCATCGTGTCCTAGCATTGATGTTACAAGGGATGTGCAGAACTAATTATCCTAAAATATCAATTTGATCTTTTGGAACTAAACCCCACTTGGTTTAAAACTTATTTTTGGTTTGCTTTCGATTTTTTTTTTTTAAATTATATAGGCCTTGGCAGTTACGCAAAAATTATTCTTACTGCTAAGAATAATTGTTTAGGCTGAAAAGTTATGGCGTTATGTAAATTTTCTGAGCGATCGTCGTACTTTGATAAAACTCGCGGCTTATTAATTTCGTTTCAGGTAAAATGATTTTTCTTTTAACAATACGCCAAAGTTTCACCAAGAAAAATTGGTTAGAATGGCAAACTATGGCCCTATACATATAAATTTCAGGAAGACCCATCTACTTTAATTCAACCGTCATTTTTTGGATTAACCAAAATAAATTAAATTTACAAAATGCGATAATAATATTGTTATATAATTAATTATTTATTCAACATAATTGTCACAGTTTTCTGCATATACTAATATACGATGCCTGAATTCTCAGAAACTATTCCGAATTTCCTCGATCTACATCTAGTGTACAACGTTTCGTATCTTTTCTTTTAGTATTTCTCTACTATTAGGCATTGCCTAAAAGTAAACCAGGTCTGTAGTGGGCCTCCATAAAAGTCTATTACTTGGAATGGGAACTTTTCTATCTATCTATTTTTCTTGAAACACCAAATGTATATAGGCGTGATGTGCGCGATATCAAATGTGCAGCGTGTCTGTCTTGCTGGAAATAAATCGCATTTACAAAAAATCGAAAGTAAACTAAAAATAAGTTTCGCACTAAGCATGGTTTAGTTTAAAAAGGTTAAATTCTGATTCAAGGATTTTTAATGTTGCACACTTCTAACATTAATCCTGGGGACACGCTGTATATATGTCAGCGCTGTAGACGTAGTAGCACTTAGCTTCGAGATCTTTCATTCGTTTTCTTTTTGTTTTATAAATGTTCCTTCATCTATGTTAAATTTCTTTCTGGGTTGTCCTCTTCTTTCTTCTCTTTCTATTGACATTTTGTTAATTTATTAGTTATCCGGCGTCTTGGCTATGTTTCCCAGCCTCCTGTCTCTCCGTACCCTTGCTATTTGGTTGGTAGGCTCTTACTTTTACACTTCTTGCAATCAAACTTTTTATATTAACATTTTTGTTACCGTTACGGTATCTCTATCGTTTTGCTAACCTCTTAGCTATCTATCTTCTTCTTCTTCGAAAGCCCATTACAATGGAATCAAATTCAACCGCACAGTTTCTTGTATAATTGGGACTGTTAGCAGCAGTAGAAGTGCTTCAAAATTGAAGGCGAAAGGGAAGGATTTGAAATGCAATTTGTCCCTTCGCTAGGACTCTGAGTAATCATATTTATCGCAAAAACAACTTTTTGAATTTAACATTTCTAATTCATAAAGAGCATTATTATTACACATTACTATTACATACATTAAAAGTTGCATATTATAACACCCACATTTTTATCCTTATCCCATATGTTACAGATAGCTAACGTACATTATTCTAATGAGTTTATTTTTAACAGGTCAGCGAAAAGAAGGGTGGAATTTTGGCTATTCTATGTCTCGTCAACGCAGATGTCGGGATCAATTCCAATCGAATAACACGATTTTTTAACTATCTACGAAATCTGGTTCCTTCGAACGATATAAGTGTTTTAGAATTAGTTGCCAAAGCTATGGGTAAATTGGCTTTGGCGTCTGGCTCTAAGGCATCCGAGTACGTCGATTTCGAAGTGAAGAAATATTTAGAGTGGTTAAGCGGTGACCGCGTCGAAGGAAAGAGACATGCGGCGGTTTTGATTTTAAAAGAACTGGCGCTCACGATGCCCACATATTTTTACCAACAGGTATCGAATTTCTTTGACGCTATATTCTACGCCGTGCAAGATCCGAAGCCTGCTATTCGAGAAGCTGCGGTCGATGCATTAAGAGCTGCGTTGGTAGTAACCGCTCAACGCGAATCGGCAAAACAGAAAGATAGATTGCTCTGGTATAAGCAGTGCTACGACGAAACACTAAAGTTGCTGAATGAAAAAGGTGACAAAACCAGAGATGATAAAATTCACGGTGCTCTACTAGTTTTGAACGAATTGGTCAGATGTTCGAATCGCGATTGGGAGATGAAATATACGGCTTTGATGGAAAACACGGAGACGAAAGACTCGGTGGAAGATCAAATCGTAAATATCGGAAAACCACGCTTCACGACTTTTTCTAAGCGTTCGGCTCAATACCAAAGCATTCATTCGACCGTATTGCATTCTGTCATATTGGAGTCGGCTATTTGCAAGCAGCTTATTGCCGAAAAATACAGTTATGTATGTTTAGACGTTCTAGCTCATCGTATTTCTCGATTTTCGTACATACAACAAACTCTTTTGGTGATACTGCCTAGACTTGCTGCTTTTAATCGAACTGAATTTGTTACAACGCATCTTCCGATAACCATGAATTATCTACTAACTAGTTTACGTGGGAGAGAAAAGGATAAAACGACTGCATTTATAACTATAGGTTAGTAGCTACAGTACACTATAGATGTATGCATTCGTGTGCAAAATAATAGTATTAAAAAATATACAATATGTCCACTTACTTCGTGGGTGGAAGTTAATACAATCTCTGAGTGGCTAAAAAAATGTTTTGAAAGGGCCTGAATATGTGCAAATAAATGGCAAATAACACTAAAGTATCGGTTCACTCTACACACGGTTTAATTAATCCTGAATAGCTATTTTGAGGATGCATAGATTCTTATTAAAAATCATTCTGTTATACGGTTGATATTGGGAGACCGCGCATCCGGTTTGATTAATTAAACTTGTGTGGTGCTAAGAGTACCTACACTTTAGTGTTGTTTGCGATAAGGTACCCACTTTAGAAGTTTCTCTATAATCTTGTAGTTCTCCAGTAAGTTAAGTATGAAGGTTACATAGATAAGGTTCTTTGCCGAGATCCGTAGAATGCCGCGAAATACTAGAAAATTTTGTTTTTCTAAAGATATCCATAAAAAATCGTAAAATTTAATCAATATATACAATTTCAGCATCCAATGAGCACAATCTTCCTTCAAGAGGCTATAATGTGTTTTCTTGTATTTTGTGGAACATTTACTAACATTTCGGAAGTAATATTTTATGTAATGTCTAAGTAACGAACAGTACTACTTAACTAACTGCTATTAATGATATGAAAAAATGCTTTGGTGAGGAACCTATCCTGACATTCGTCAACTGTCAGGATTATTCTCATGCGTAAAAAATTAGCAGCAAGCAATTTATCAAAACACCACTATATAGAATACCATGCAAAAGTCCACTCTACATAACAATTTAATTGTTCTATACCACTATTATTATTTCGCATACCACTGCCTCTGTTTTGTAGTATTTGATGCATAGGTACTGTTCTACCTCTTATGATAATGTCATTGTCGCTCATTATCATATTCATTATCTCTAAAACTTTGGGAACAGAATTTCATTTTATTAATTATTTAAAATATGAAGTTGGAAGAATTATTCATTGAAGTAAAATATACAGGTTGATAAACTAACTCAATAGTTGAGTGTAGGCTTTCACGACTGTAATCCATAGTAGAAATGTCTTTAGAATGTTCGGGTGTTATCGCGTAATTAATATTTTACTTGACATTTCGCTGATCATGCTGTTAGCTTCTTCAGAAGATTTCTAAAGACCTAACAAGTATGTTGATGACACCTTTGTCATGTAGCCGCACGGACTCAAAAGATGAATTCCTTACCGTTACCTTACCGTTCTTAGACGTTCACGTGGAGCGCACTGACAGCAGCAGACTGGGCCACAGTGTGTACCGTAAGAAGATTCACACAGACCGGTACCTGCAAGCAGCATCCCACCACTATAATCAACAGAAGAGGTACTTCATCAACACATTGTTAAGAAGAGCGGAGAAAATCAGCGACAAATGTCACAGGAGTACCGAAATACAAGACGTCAAAAACGCCTTGCAGAAGAAGACGTGTTACAGAAAGTACGAGCAAAAGGCATATACAAACTGAAATGCCAATGTGGAAAAAGCTACATCGGTCAAACAGGACGGAGTATTCAGTGCAGAGTAAAAGAGCACGAGAGAGATGCACGTCTTGCATATTGAAAAATCTGCAGTGGCGAAACACCTGCACCAACAAGGAAACCACCGCATAACCTACAGCAACGTTAAAGTAGTAGCCAGAACCAGCCACTACTATCCGAGGATAATGAAGAATACCAACAACCTGAATTGCGAAGACCAATACAAGATCAGCAACACATGGAAGTTAGCATTGCGGAGTCGCCATACAACGAACGACGCGATTGAGCGGAATGAAACAATTATGGGTCAGCAAAGCGGAACAGAAATTAGATGTGTAATGAGGAGCAACAGACAACCAATCTTCTAAAGAACCTGATAACATGATCAGCGAAACGTCAAGTAAAATATTAATTACGCGACAACACCCGAAAGACATTTCTACTGTGACAAACTAATTAATATATTTTTGTTTTACAGGTTTAATAGCTGTTGCCGTTAAAGACGATATTAAACCTTACGTTCCAAAAATTATGGAATTAATAACAGCAGCACTACCAAGTCGAGAAACACCTACGAAAAAACGCATCGCCATAGATTCCAGCGTTTTTAAATGTTTGACTTTCTTGGCGCATGCTGTCAGGAGTTACATAGTCAACGACATATCTAATATCTTGGAGCCGATGTTTGCTACCGGTTTAACACCTTCGTTGACAATTTGCTTGCGAGAACTTGCCGCCAATATAACGGAACTGAAAGACCAAATTAGCTTAGGTTTATTGGGGATGTTATGCAAAATTCTAATGAATAAACCCTTACGACATCCTGGAATGCCCAGGCATTTACCATCTAATTTATCTTTGGGAAGCATGTCAGATTCAACAGACACAGCTAGTATAGTACTTGCCTTGCATACGTTGGGAACTTTCGACTTTGAAGGTATATTTTAACCACAATTAAAAAAATTAGTGCTACATTTGATAATTTCTAGGACATAGTTTACTTCCACTAGTACAAAAATGCGCCGACCACTTCATAGTTCACGATCAAAAAGAAATCCGTCTTGAAGCAGTACGTACTTGTAGTCGATTATTAAAACAATCAATTCACGCCACTGCGCAGCATTATTCCGAAACAGTAACGAAAACGGTGGCACAAGTATTGAGTAAGCTATTAGTGGTCGGATTAACAGATACAGATTCGGATGTAAGATTCTGGGTGTTCTATTCGATGGATAACACTTTCGATAATCACCTGGCTCAACCCGAATCTCTTAGTGCATTATTTGTAGCTTTACATGATGAAGTATTTGAAATCAGAGAAGTCGCTCTATGTATTATAGGTAGATTAAGTACGATGAATCCAGCATATGTAATGCCGTCGTTAAGGAAAACTTTAGTACAACTATTGACGGAATTGGAACACTCTGGGACTGGCAGAAACAAAGAACAAGGAGCTAGAATGTTGGATCACTTAGTTGTTCATGCTCCCAGATTAATCAGACCTTATATTGAACCTATTTTGAAGGTAAGAATAAAATTCTGTATCACACGAATTTAGTCTATATGTTCATTTTCACTCTCCTATCCAATATAACAGACTAAGACAAAAAATTAATAATTATTTTATAACAAGATGCGTACAGCATAAGACTTCAATGTATTCGATGTCGGCATTGTAGCTTCTAAAAGGATCCTTTTGATATTTGACAATTGTGACAATTTCAACTGCATACTGATCAACCTTTTTAAAGGCGTTACAGATATAGTTCGATGAAATTGTTAGAGATGCCTCTATTTTCGTTAAATCGGTTTTGCTTCTAATTAGGCCAAACCTAAACTATTTTGACCGTAGCCCTCTTCAATTCATGACAGTCTTATTTAACATTCTATATCTCGTAAGACTCTGATCCAGAGTATTCTTTTATTATTATAAGAGTATAATTTTATATTTATTAATATCTTTTATTATTTGGTGTAGGAAGATATGTGTTTGATCTATATTTTCATTTTAGGTATTAGTTCCGAAACTTAGAGAAGTTGAGCCGAATCCTGGAGTAGTTTTATCCGTATTGATTACCATTGGTGATCTTGCGGGTGTAACTGGTGGCGGTTTAGAACTTCAACAATGGATGAAAGAATTAATGAGCATCTTGCTAGAGATGCTGGGAGATGCATCGGCTCCTGAAAAAAGAGGTGCTGCCCTATGTACATTAGGTCAACTGGTTGGAGCTACCGGCCACGTAATAAAGCCGTACACAGAATATCCTGTTTTACTTGATATATTGATAAACTTCCTCAAAACTGAACAACACGGCTTTATAAGACGAGAAACAATAAGGGTGCTGGGTCTTTTGGGAGCCTTAGATCCGTATAGGCACAAAATTAATCGCGGACAGATAGACTTTCAGCCCGAGGCGCCTGTTCTTATACCGTTTTCGGATAAGAACGACGATTCGAATATGGATCTAACGTCGAGCGAGATGCTAGTAAATATGAGCTCGAGCACTTTGGAGGAGTATTACTTGGCCATGTCCATTGCTACATTGATGAAGATCATTAAAGATCCTACTCTGTCCCAACATCACACCATGGTTGTGCATGCTGTTACTTTCATATTTAAGAGTTTGGGCATTAAGTGTGTTACTTACATATCACAGGTATGCATTTTTTACTTTCTTATTTTCGCCGATTTAATTGATAAAACGTAAAACAATTTAGTATAACAAAAGTTGTATTCTCGTGACAACAAATGAATTAAATTGATATTTGAACTACTCAGTATCGATAATAATTTTCTAGCGATTATATTACTATTTTTAAGACAACTTTGTGTGTGCTTCAACATTCAATACATACGCATAGAGCTAGAGGCGGACGTTGAATAAGATGTGCACGACTTGGATGCGAAAGAATCGATATGTTTAAATCGAAATCAGCTCCGTTGGCTACCTCTTTCTAACCACATACTTTTTTTGCTTCTCTGCTTTTTTGCATTGGTGTCACGAGATTTGATCTGCATTCTAAGGTTAATTTCTTCAATAACTTAACTTTAGCACATACAACAAATACGAATATTTAGAATCGCATCATGATAGGGTAGTTGCGTTAAATGTTATTACCTTCATAACAATTATAAAGAGATAGATGTAAAGTATAAATGTCTCGAGAAGTTTTCATTCAAATTTCTTTGTTCTAAAAGAAAATAGCTTTTGATAGCCCTTGAAATTAAAATTTTACTTACGTATTTTTAAAAGCACCATCTTGATTGACTAGGGATCTTTCATTCACCAACAGGTTACTTTCCTTTTGCTACAAATTAAAAAGCGCCCATACTTTTTTAAAATATTCTTTGTGTTGATTACAACTACATCTGACAGTAATTGAATATTTACATTATTTGTAACGTTAATTGACAAATTTAAAGTCTTTTAAATTTTCAAGCATGTTTACTAACACTTCATCAAACATTCATCATTCGAAGCAATTTTCATCGTAAATAAAAGTAATAGATTGCGGAATGCGACTATTCTATGCTAATATATCCGAACGAATATCGTCTTCGATTTCCACATTTTGCAGCATCATACTTTGATTTATTAAGTAATTAAGTAATTGTGCGTGCGTTGTTAAATTTTGTGATACGGTAAGTCACGAACTTGGTGGTGGTACATTCAAAAAAAATAACTGCTGAAACTATAGCAGATTTGAGGAGTCGTAGATAGATAATTAACCTACACGATCAATTAGAAAGCTTTCACAGGGAGTTAGTTTGTCATATGGTGCTTGAGACCATATTGCCGGAGATAAATATCTATATAAAATTCATATTGTGAAACCTATTAATCACGTAGGATACGGCTATTGGTTTGAAAATCACATGAGTGGTGATAATATCCTTAACAAATCCTTCTTCTCAAACGAAGATTGGTTCCAAGGTAGGACCAAACAAACTTTTTTCCATACAGATCGGTTTAAATATTTACTATACTGTTACTTTTAATATCTGATCTCGCTATACTCGCAAAATTTTCAGAATAGCGTTCATTACATTTAGATCCTTTGAAATCAGCTCTTTTGTTATTCGCAATATGACAAAATGATGATTTTTTAAAGAAACATTTAAAATCATTATTAATCCTGGAACTTTAGCAACCTATTTATCATTTACTATCGACCTTAGCAACTATACGCCTTTCATTAAATTTTTCCATGCCATTTTAGTTTTTCCCCATCACTATAACTATTGTAGCTTCCAAGATGTCGCCCGTCCCTACTCTCAATAAACCTTTACAAAGAATTATATCATTGACTACTTGAAAAATAGAGGTCCGTGACGTCACGGGCGTAAGCCTAGACAAATAGAATCGTTTTCGTTCTGTGAATGCCACGCAAACAACAAATTATTCATTCATTAATTCATTTTAATTTTTTACTGTTTTATATTTACTGTCCAATCTCAACGCTAAGAAAATTTATATTCTCTATATAAAAATGATTAATCATGTCCACATCTGCCTTTCACAAAGTGCACTTCCAAGATAAGGTGATTCTCTTATAAATAAAACCAGAAACGTGAATATTAATGGCTTTTTGATTCGAATTAAGTTGTTTGCAATTTTTGATGATTGCCAACTGTCTACGCAAAATTCGTTGAGTACGCTATAACGCTTCAAGTTAGCGATTCATTCCGATTGGTTTGTGAATTGCGGGAATCTTAAACTATCCGCAAATTTCATACGACGATTTGTTACGTAATGGAAGTTTCCTAAAATATGTTAACCATACTAATTTATTATTTGTTAATGTGCAATAGTTAATTTTCCAATATTTGATGGTGAAAATAGTTCATCGTTAGTAAGGCATATGTCAAAATTACTTTGACATTTTTGTTTATTATTTTTAGGTATTACCGTGCCTTTTGAATGTTGTTAGGACAGCAGACGTCAGTTTTAGAGAATATCTATTTCAACAACTAGCGCAACTAATTTCAATTGTGAAGCAACATATAAGAAACTACCTGGACGATATTTGCAATTTAATCAAGGAATTTTGGACGCCTAACTGTCAAATAGAATCGACATTGATTTTGTTAGTGGAACATATCGCTGTGGCATTGAGTGGGGAATTCAAGGTGTACCTTCCAAAGTTAATGCCCCAGATATTGCGTGTCCTAAATCACGATGTGTCGAAAGATCGTCAAGTGACCGTAAAATTACTGGAGGCCCTCATGAAATTCGGCAATAACTTGGACGACTACATGCATTTAATTTTACCTCCAATCGTGAAGCTTTTTGACGCTCAAGATTGTCCAACAGCTGTTTCTAAACAAGCTTTAGAAACCGTAGATTACTTAGCAGATGTCTTAGATTTCAGCGACTTTACATCTAGGATAATACATCCTTTGGTGAGAACTTTGGATGGAAACCCTGAGCTACGGGCTACCGCTATGGAAACTTTGGTATCTCTGGTGTTGCAACTAGGGAGAAAGTTCAATATATTTATACCTCTTTTGGCAAAGGTATGAATAATTATGTTTATATTTGCAGGACGTTCAAAATTAAAGGTCCTTTATTGCTATTTCCGTTATTATTAATCCCACGAAATAAGTTAAATGAACATGCTGATAGTAATTTTGATACTGATTGTCATGCACCTAAAAAAAAGCAATTGAAAAACAAGAAAAATGTGTAAAAGAAAATTGAAATCCAAAAATTTCCTGAGCAATCCGACCGTACGCGGAAAAGCCCGAATATACACAATTTCTATCATGAAATCAGAAGATCCTAAAATATTTCACATCAGTTCCAATCTGTATCCGTTTTAAAAACGATTTCGGTATTATTTTTTGTTATAGCGAAAAGCAACAATCTTCACGTCTCCTGGTGTGTAACCACAATTTTAGTTTTATTATATTTTTCTCCAGATGGCAGGAATATTTTGTGTGACGTTTTTGTTCTTTTGCATAGTGGTGCAATACATTGTTCATCATTTTTATGTTTTCAATTTTTGTATTCCGCAAACTGTTAAACGTCACGCTTACGCTTGTGGTTGACATAGAAATATTTTAAGGTTACGTATACACACCTTTTATGTATAATCATTTATATTAAAATCTGAAACCATCATATCAAGCTAACCAAATACGAATTGTTTGATCTAATTTTTACTCAATGTGGCACTACTTAATGTACACACAAAAGATTATTATGAAGTAGCTTCACTTTAATATATTGTTAAATCTGCCATTAAATTAAAATCTCTTAGTTAATGCCACATTACACAATGATATTGTAAAATCGTCCCTTAACTAAGACTTAATTAGCGATTAAATTACTTTTTACATATGCATTTTGAGCTGGTTTTATTCCTGATAAACTAATTTGGATTAAAGTGATATTTGAGGCGATCGGCAGGTTATGATGTGTTATCGATAGTACTTACAAAATTGTCCGTTCTATTTTAAAGAAATTCTTGTTAAATTTATTCAAATTAAAGTAATTTCCTTGCTATTTAACTTTTTTTCAGTTAGCATTGGTAGATGCCAAGATGATATTTGATTTCTGTTATGAATTAATTTAATCGAGGATTAAAGTTGTCTAGTGGTAATTACGGTCACTAAATTAAGGGCATTACAGATTAACGTTGTAATCCGTGATTGAATTTTTTATTTTTTGTAAACCGGGTAATTTTCAGAATCGCTTAAAACTGAAATCGAAGAAAATAAAAAAAAAAGAATTAAACTAAAACCACTTCAGTTTTCTTTATAATTTTTTATAAAAGTTTTTATTGAAAAGTTTGTTGTTGTTTATTGAAAAGTAGAGTTTGTTCCATTTATAGATCTATTAGTTTTTGAATTTTTATCAAACTACGTTATCCAAACGTTTTTCTATTAAATACATGTTCATCCGCAGTAAACGTATTGCTTTAGAAAATAAATATATAAAAATACTTTTATTTTAAAGTTGTCCTTGAGCTTGAGCTATAGCTTGATTTTAGGTAATGGCGAAACATAAAATTCAACACGTTAAATATGAACTGCTAATATGTAAATTGCAAAATGATACTACTTTGGCCGATGATAGCGATTTTAAGATGCCTCGAAACAGATTAAAAGCTAAAAGTCGCGATCCTAGTATGCCATCAGAAACAATAATGATACAAAGGCTGAAAGTAGCATCTGGCGATCTTCAGTATGCGTGGACTATCACGAGAAGAGTGTCCAAGGACGATTGGTTAGAATGGCTTAGAAAACTAAGCATTGAGCTTTTAAAACAGTCACCTATACCTGCTTTACGTTCTTGCTTGTCATTGGCGCAAACTTACTCTCAATTTCCAAGAGATTTGTTCAATGCAACTTTCGTCAGCTGCTGGACTGAACTATCAGAACCAATGCAAAAAGAGCTAATCGAAAGCTTGATGCAGGCACTTATGGTACCTGATATACCAGAAATAACGCAAACGATACTTAATTTAGCCGAATTCATGGAACACTGTGATAAGGGGCCGTTACCTTTAGAACCTCAGCTTTTAGGTGAAAGAGCTATATATTGTAGGTAAGTTAAGATAACCACAGTTTATAATGCGTTGAATTAATATTAATGTTGTAAATGTTATCTCAGGGCATACGCGAAAGCATTACATTACAAAGAAGCAGAATTTCAACAGAACGCTAACAGTCACGTAGTGGAAGCATTGATTTCAATAAATAACAAATTGCAACAAAAAGAAGCTGCTGAAGGATTATTGCAATTTGTCATGCAACGAAACTGCGATATGCAAATTCAGGTGCGATGGTATGAAAAATTACATAATTGGGATAAAGCTTTGGGACTGTACCAAGAACGTCTACTTGTAAACAGTAATGATGAAGATGCACTTCTGGGGCAGATGAGGTGAGATCACAATTCTATACAATAACAAGCTTCTTTACTAAACACGAACTACGATTATCGCAAATTTGGCGTTTCTTTTATTTGGACGCTATTGTATTGTAGTTTAGTGTTATTTATTTATAACTTTATTGGGCCAACACTAAGCTAACGTTTAACGGTAAATTCTCCTCTTGAGACTTGAATTTTTCTATTTACAAAAAAAACAAACTTTTTTTATTAATTTATTTTTCGTTTTCGCCAGAGGTACGTATGTCTTGGTTATTTACAAAATGTAAAATTACTCGAAGTAGTAAGCTATATAATCTAAGAAAATCTGGATACCTATACTTCTATCCTAAAATATCCTTATTTGAGGAAAATTGTTGCGTGGCTTTATAAAGATATGTAAAACAATAAAAATTTGTGTTTCTGATTTAGAAAGAGGTTTAAAATTTATTTATATTTGAAGATTCTATCCCGTTGCGTATTCAACAGTGATGAATACGCAAGAACGTATCTTCAAAAATATGAAATAGAATCTGTAGATTAACTGCTATTCTGTACGGGTATTCAATTAAAGCTATTTGATATATTGCCATTCTGCCTGGTCTTTTGATTTCTTTTTTTTTAGCAATTTATATTTAAATATATTTTCTTTTTTCCATATGCTCTTGGATCTTTTAAAAGGCTATTCCCTGTTCTTCTATTTAATATATCCCATTTGAAAATATAACATTTTAGACTCAACTAGAGCTGAGTCTAAAATGCTGAGAGCTGAGTAGAGAATAAGTGAGAGCGGCTGAGGAAATCTTGCGCTTTCTATCTCATGCGTTGTCTTACTTATTCCTGTTCTTCCTCGCTAATTATCTACCTACTAATAATTTGTAATTCCTCATCCAGTGTGCACATTATATCGCATGTACAGATGTTCTGTTTCTCTTATAATTAGCATATCATTTTCAAAACACACCACTCTCAGTAAGAAGTCATTAAACAATATGAGACTCGGAATACCACCCCTGCTGTATGTTCTCTTTCAAAATGTAAATATGTTACTACTACTTATATTGTTATATACTATATTGTTCCTAAAATTATAGGAAAAATTATATATTTTGTATGTGTATGTTTGAAAAATATATTTCTGTTGTATTTTACAGATGTTTAGAGGCGTTAGGTGAATGGGAAAAGCTGCATAGTTTGGCAGAAACAGAATTTGACAAATTATCTGCTTATAATAAATACAAAGCAGGACGATTAGCAGCTGCCTCAGCCTGGGGCATACATCACTGGGAATCTATGGAACGGTAATTTATTTTATATTTAAACCATAACAGAATTAACAATTCTTACCTTCAGATATGTAGATGTTATACCAAGAGATTCACAAGACGGGTCATTTTATAGAGCCATATTAGCCATCCATAAAGAACAATATGATGAGGTAAGTATTACGTATCTTTCTTCCAGTGAGAGCTTCTAAATGTTATACGTTTATTATATATTGTAGGCCCAAAAATTTATAGATACTGCACGAGATATACTCGATATAGAACTAACAGCTATGGCAGGTGAATCCTATCAAAGAGCGTACGGTGCTATGATTATGGTACAAATGTTAGCAGAACTAGAGGAGGTAATCCAGTACAATTTGGTACCGGAAAGACGCTCCACTATAAAAGCGATGTGGTGGCAACGTCTTCAATCCGGACAACGCATTGTGGAAGATTGGCAACGTATAATACAGATACATTCGTTGGTATTGAGTCCAAGAGAAGATATTTATACGTGGTTGAAATACGCTTCTTTATGTAGGAAGAATGGATCCTTGGTAAGAATTTATCGAACGTGGCTCTTGTTTTCTTAATATCTCGTAATTTGCTTCGCATTCCTCGTTTTTCGCTGGATACTACCCACAAATAAAAGAAGATTTACTTAGGAGCATATTTATATAAATGAGCATTTCTGACGCTGTCATTCTGCCATTGCTGCTTCCGTTTGACAAGTCGTACATGGACTGCAACATTGATTTGAAAAAATTTAAGATTGAAAATCAAAATAACAATAAGTCCTGCCAAAATAAATTTCGCCGTGCTGTTTCCATACAGATCTGCACTTTCTCAGATAAAATCATCAGGCCAAAACTAATTTCCTTTATTTTCATTCAGTTACCACATTTATCTCAGTTTTCATTTCTTTTTTTTTTTGTCTTATGATATTGTTGCAGCCCATCTACAAGGTGTTTGTCGGATTATAAATACATACATATAGTTTTCAGTTTTCTAATTACATAACACTTCAGAAAATGCCTAGAAACAATAACCAAACATATATAATGCTAAGCTAGCTTAGCTTCCTCATGGTATTGATGGAATACATGATGCAAATGCAACAAAAGGAGAGAAAAAAAATTGTAACACGAACATGTTTCTGCGTACCCGGCGTCATCAGCATGGTTTCGAGAATATTTTGATATCTCTACCCCGTGTGTTAGAATATTTTTTTCCTCTACTTTTGTTGCGTTTGTCGTGAATTATTCCATCAATACAATGAGGAAGCTAAACTAACTTAGTATCGTATATATTTGGTTCGAATTACATGTTTATTTAATTTTTATAAAATTCATATCTAATTAATACATTATTCGATTTGTTTCAGTAGTATTTTATGTCAAATAAAGATAGTTGGGACACCTGCATGCTAATTATGTCACATATTACTATGACGCAGGTGCAAATAATTATGCTATGAACTGTACATTTATACCCGACTGTAATAAACGCACTTTTAGCTTATCGATATGTAATAAGCTGCTTTTGTTAACATTCCGTAATTAATACGAAATACTATTATTTGGGTAAATTTAGCTTCGAAATCTTACCTAGCGTATCGCTAGCGATTTTAACTTAAAACGAAATTGTTCACCAATATGATGTATTTAGGAACCGACTTCGAAAAATATCATGTTGCCCCGTATTTGCAGATGCTGTCACAAAAAACACTTCAAATGTTGCTACCGTTTAATCAACCAGATGTGACTTTTGCTTACACAAAACATCTATGGATGTCTGGGAAGTACCAAGAAGCTTATAGTCAGTTGGACGAATTTCTTGAAGACTATTTAAAACATCTTAGCAAAGAGGAAATGGTACATGACGATCGGCGTCGTCTCTTGGCTAGGTTAGTATTTTTGATATATGCTGTTGCTTTTAAGAATCGAGATGCGGTAATTCTTCGATGGTTTAGACGAAATTTACATACTAGCCGTATATGATAATGTTAATTAATACTTTAATATGGGCTGTTATTTCTATATTTTCTCTAACTTTGAACGTCATCTATTTAACTGTAACGTATTTTTAACGATGCTAGATACATTTTAAGATTTGAAGAAATAGATAATGTAGTGCCTATGTCTTCCTCATATACAGTTATTTAGACCGACTGGGCTTATGTTGGGAAAGGATGTACATACCGGATGTACATACTTATTCTTTTTTTATTATTATTCTAATTACTTTAACGATAGAATGTTATTTTGTGTATAATTATATTGTACAGTATTTTAGTATTAATGAAATTACGTTTTGTCAAACATTATTATTTTGCCTTCTTTTTAAATTCTAGCTTTAATAACTAATTAAAGAGGAACATGAAGTGCGTAAAAACCGTACGTTGGAGTTATTATATAAATACACTCCGCCAAAAAAGTATCGCATAAACTAAAAAAGGGCATTTATAAACCAAGATATTTTTATACGTTCACAAAAAGTTTGCCTCGTGTATGTGAACTATAAAAACACTAACAAAATCATGGAACATAGCTTTTTTACTTTTTTTTTTTTCTAAAAGAACACATTTAGAAAAATGCATATGTGTAAGGTTTGTTCAGTTGTTTATTGAAAGTCTTCCTATACGGACAAATTTTAAAGTGCGAAGTCAGAGTTCTGTACCAACGATTTTAAAACTAAAATGAGCAATTTAACTTCTGAAAAAGTGGCTGCTATAGTTGCTTTAATCGAAGATGGACGATCTCAAGCATACGTTGCTAATTTGATGAACATCAATCAGTCAAGTGTTTCTAGAGCCGTAGCCAGATATAGGGAAACAGGCAATTACAGTAGAAGATCTGTACCAGGTCGTCCAAGATGTTCTACTCGCCAAGATGACCGCTATTTACTACTACAAGCATTACGTCGAAGACATGTAACTGCGAGACAATTGCAGAACGACTTGGCTAGAGTCAGAAATACTCGTGTGAGTACTCAAACTATTCGGAATAGGTTACGACAGAGTGGATTAAGAGCTAGAGTAGCTGTAACAGCCCCTCGTCTCACTAGGAACCACCGAGTGGCTCGCTTAAGGTTTGCCAGAGAACAGGTAAATTGGAACATTAATGACTGGGCCAATATACTCTTCACAGATGAGTCAAGATTTGGTCTTTACACCTCAGATAGGCGTATCTCAGTGTACAGACGAGACGGTGAGCGCTATTCGCAGTGTAATATCAGATCTAGACATAATTTCGCTGGTGGCTCTATTATGGTTTGGGGAGGCATCTGTTTAACAGGTCGTACAGAGTTAGTACCAGTAGACAGAGGTACACTGACTGCCCACAGGTATATAACGGACATTTTAGAAGAACATGTAGTACCATATGCGCCAATTATAGGAGACGAATTCATGTTAATGCACGATAATGCACGACCGCATGTTGCAATAATCGTCCAGGAATACCTGAACGATGTTGGTATTCCAGTTTTAGATTGGCCTGCGGTAAGTCCGGACATGAACCCTATCGAGCACGTGTGGGACCTCACAGCGGACCTGCATGGACTAGAAAATGCTCTCCGTGACGAGCGGAAGAATTTGGATCAGGCTTATATACGGAGGTTAATCGAATCTCTGCCAAACCGTATGCGAGCGGTCATAAGAGCCAGAGGTGGCAATACTCAGTATTAAAAGCTACTGTTATGACATTTTTCTTTACAAAATTATAATTTCTTGTTTTAATAAAAATCTCAAGTGTGAGTTCTTGTTTTTATTTGACCTGTATTTTATTTAAACAATCATAGAAATTATATCTTAGAGCGCATTAAAGTATATTTACAACTTTATGCTACAAACAAAGATTATGCGACACTTTTATGATTCAAAACTAAATTATGCGATACTTTTTTGGCGGAGTGTACAATGAATTTCAAAAATGTATACTTAGCGTTTAAAATTGGCAAGAAATGAAAACGGCACATCTTAGGCCAGAATTATATCAGTGAAATTCGAATCAAAGGATAAAATTGAAATATCGTGAAGATGTGCCATTAGGCACGAAACCGTTCATCAAATTTTAGATTAAAGTATTTGTGAGAAAAAGGAACTAATTTTATTTAGCCCTTTGTGACGATTAACTCACATAGAATCGGCACAACTTTTTAAATAAATATAACGATACCCAAATGTATATCGAAGTGATAGAATATTAAAACATACTGATATTTTAAGAATGAGAAAAAGAGGGAAAAATTGAAATGAGATGGAAACATTTTGAAACGAAATAAAATCTCGGAGAAAAGTGTATTGACATTTTAAAAATGTAAGATAAAATTTATAAATTTAAAACCTCATTCGTATTGTGTTTGTCAAATAAAATATCCATGTTTACACTGACATAATTATTTACAAAAACCAAATAATGAAATTTTACACATTAAATTGACTCCAAATGCACATCACAATGACACCAATTATCTATTTCTATAGATAATTGGATATAAATATAGACCATTAGAGTTTAAAAAAATGGGAGAAATAACAGCACACACTGAAATATTAAAAATTACCAACAAAAAACATTTCATTACGTATCGATAGAACGTAAATTTCGTCTAGTTTTAGTCGTATAAACTATCGAAGAATTATCGAACTTCGATTCGCATTTAATTTGAAAAAAATGGAACATGTGAGAATAATATAATATAATCTTGTATTAGATGTTTCTTGAAATTGGGTTCGTGGAAAATATCTTTAGAAGGCATAAATGAAACATCCATACCTATTGTCCTACGTCGATATGAAAACGCTACGGAGCATGATCCGAATTGGTATAAGGCGTGGCATTCTTGGGCATACATGAACTTCGAAACAGTTTTGTTCTATAAAAATCGAAGCGAAAATCAAGCACGTATTAGTAGACAACCGATAAAACCGGAGAGGGCGTATGGCTTTATTCAGTACACCGTGGATGCTGTCAAAGGCTTCTTCAAGTCGATAAACCTATCAAAAGGCAGCTCACTTCAGGATACCTTGCGACTGCTAACATTATGGTTCGAGTACGGTCAATGGCCAGAAGTGTACCAAGCCATTTCAGAAGGTCTGCATGAAATCGAAAAGAACACATGGTTGCAAGTTATACCTCAATTAATCGCAAGAATTGATTCCCCAAGGGCGCTTGTATCCAGTTTAATACATCAATTGCTTATTGACATCGGAAGAACTCATCCACAAGTACGTTAATTTTAGCTTCTTTTTGTTTGAAATTCTGACAATCGTTATTTCCATTTTAGGCTTTAATATATCCATTGACTGTCGCTACTAAGAGCCAATCGATAGTCAGAAAGAATGCAGCTAATAAAATCTTAGATTCTATGAGCAGCCATTGGAGTTTACTAGTTGAACAAGCTAAGCTTGTATCCAATGAATTAATTCGCGTTGCTATACTATGGCACGAAATGTGGCATGAAGGTTTGGAAGAAGCATCAAGGTAAAAACTAATTAAAACTGTTACGGTTATATATATATATTTTTTTTATTTATTCTAATAATTCAGAGTGTTTTGAGTATTGAGGCAATGCATTGAACAATTTCATACTTGTAGTAGGATAGAAAATAAATTCCCATACCTAGTTTCATAATCATACATTCATAAATATTGCATACTTAATCTGTTTCGTCAGTAACACGTGTACTTTTTTTTCGTGTATACAAAGCACTCGTTTTGGGCAAGTATAATTTTAACGATTTTTTTAACCTTTTTTTCTATAAACTTCAAAGTTTCATATTTTTTGAAAATCCACTTTTTAACCAAAACATTTTAATAAAAAATCTACTATGATTTTTCTCTATATCATAGAAGCTTAGTAAAAGTAGTCAAAACACATGTATTTTACATTATAGAACTTCTTCCAGGTTAAGCCGTGTGTCAGTGCAGTTATCCTGAAGAAGCCGTTAACATGGGCGACAAAACGTCGAGCGAAAGTTTTGACACTCGGCAAAACCGGGAAGAAGTTAATAGCAATTACATTAGGTTTTTTTATAAATAAAATTGATCATATCAATAGCGTTTTCACTGTTTCAAAACAAACAAAAACAAAATATTTATTCGAATATTGGCCAATCTTAATCAAAAACCAAACGAGGATTTAATAACAATTTATATGACAGCGGAATCGTTTTTCCTTATACACCATGTTATATTTTCATTTTAAAATATAATTAATAAAAGCAAAATTTCAATGTCTATGGTGATTTAACGAAAAAATCGTGATTTATACAACAACACTCCTGTTTTCAGACTTCAAAGAATCCTCTAATTCATTAATAAAACTATCTAGAGGTACAACATTTAGTTGATAGATTCTCGTTTCGATTTTTTAACATTGATTTCATGTCATACAAGTACTGTTCTCAACTTTCCGTGGGCTTCATGAAATTGGCGCACCCATTCTGATGTGACTAATAAACACGAGTCTGTCTACTCTCTGCTAATTTCATGAAGCGCACGGAAAGTGGCGAATTTTTTGGTTGGCGTTTATCAGAAATATACACAGTTAAAAAAGCAATATGGACCTTATCCATTCGCTTTATATTTTGTAACTATTACTTAAAAGGGAACGAGTAATATGTCACTCCACAAGCCAATAATAATATGCTCACCTGTCTCGATGGAACAGACTAACTTACAACGGGAATTTAGGTTAGATTTCATTTCATGGCAATGAGATTACACAGCTAAAACACGTCAATCAAAAGTCTGCAAAGTTTTGGATAAACACATTATTCATAAGAATTCAAGTAGAGTGTTTAAATATAATGGCCTGTTATTCCTTTTAGATTATATTTCGGTGAAGGAGATATTGAGGGGATGTTCAAAGTGCTAGACCCCTTACATTCGAAGTTAGATAAAGATGGACAAACATCCAAAGAAATATGTTTTTGTCAAGCTTACGGTCGTGATTTACGAGAGGCAAGAGACTGGTGTCAAAGGTACAAGGTAAGTAAAATTAATACAGCAATAATTGGGTTATTTATAAATAACTACTCATTTTGAAATTTACAGATATCCAAGGACAAGCGTGTTTTAACCAACGCATGGGATTTGTATTACCACGTGTTTCGTAGAATCACAAGGCAATTACCACAGCTCACTTCATTGGAGTTGCAATATGTTTCACCACAACTTCGAGATTGTAAAGACCTTGAGTTAGCGATACCAGGCAGCTATAATCCTGGCCAGAAAATTGTTCGCATTGCATACATTCACAGTTCACTAGAGGTAATCTACTATTTCCTTTTTTTGAATATAATTTACAGTTTTATAATATAGGTTATAACATCTAAACAAAGACCGCGAAAATTACTAATTAGAGGAAGCAACGGTAAAGACTACATGTTCCTACTGAAGGGACACGAAGATTTAAGGCAAGATGAACGAGTCATGCAAATATTCGGCTTGGTCAATACTTTATTACTGAACGATCCGAATACTATCCGTTCAAATTTAACCATTCAACGTTATGCAGTTATACCACTGAGTACCAACTCCGGACTGATTGGATGGGTGCCACACTGTGATACTTTACATACTTTAATTAGGGATTACAGAGAGAAGAAGAAGATTCTTCTGAATATAGAACATCGGTGGGTATATTTCATAATAGATAATCTCATGCAGCGTATTTCCAACTAAACGGAAATCAGCTAATATAGTTAGAAACAATCGATAGACTTGGTATTTTTTGTGTTAGTTCGAAGTTAACTGCTCTTTCATTTAAGTACTTTGAGGCTTATTTGTAGGCTAAGCAAGCTTAAATGAAAAACGCCAAACTTACAAGGGAACACAGCCAACTCAAAATTTCAAATTTCGATGAAATCATAGTGACTGAAAGAGTACCTTGGCAAGAGCAACACAATTTTTTTAGTGGCTGAATCGGCCGACTTCAGAATATAACATCTTTAAACATGTGCGCTGTTTTTAAATTTTTTAAATATCTCGGAAACTGCAACAGCTAGATAAATTAAGCATATTACCTAGTCTCCAGAGTTAAGTATGTCATTTTCGAAAAGAAAATGCTGGGGATAAAGGGAGACAGGGTAGATAGGCAGCCAGTATGAAACACCCGAAAAGTGAAGATAAAACAGGATTCATAAAACAGGATTCAACTTTGTTGTTTTAACTCTTCCCAGTTTCGTCTGGCGGTTATCGACACTCTGCTGGGAAGGAAAGAAGAATGTCATTTTTATGAACAAAGTCGATCTTATGCTGGCCACATATCTACATATAACGCAGAGCGTGCTATGCTAGTTCTATTAGTTCAATTTTTTTATTACGTGAATGGAAATTTTATTAGGTACTTCTTTGTATTTCATAAAGTTATATTCAAGGCAAAATATAGCAATTGCCTTCACAAATAGTAATTTTAGCGTTTGAAAGAAATTATAATGGTGGGTTATGTAATTTGTTCATGTCTTTTACACCTAGCTAAATTTACCAAATTTTACCTAAAAACTTTCGAATTATCTGTGTTGCCTTGTGCTGCTATCAGAAAAGGCGCTGCCTACGCCACCACTTTAAAATTTGGTTTAATTAAATTTTAGAGTAATTTTAAATAACTCTAGTTGACTTTGTTGAGTGGGTTTACGGGAAATAAAAATCCGAATCTCACAAAATTGTTTAATAGTAATAATTTCAGGTTTCCAACTATACACAGCTCATTTTCAGGCTAGCTGAACATCATCCATTAAATACATCAGCTGATAAATATAGTATTATTATGAACTAAAGCTAATATGCACGGTGTGATCTATTTGAATCGTAGAACCTACATTATATATCAAAATGAAACGATTTCTTTTTTTATATGTATATGATGAATCAAAAGTTCATCTGCGTTTTTAAACCGTAAAATTATTTTTCGAGTCCGAAAATAATATTTTGTTAGCTTTTTTATTAAAAATCTGACTATACCACTGAATTTAGATGGTCACAGCAAATATTTCATCCAAATATGTTTAACAACACAAAAATATCGGCACACTCCGCACCACACAAGCAATAAATTAACTAATCCTGGACGGCCGTATCGAGGATGTTCTGGAATACTCAACCATACTACGCCATAGCCATTGCTATCGTTATTATTCAAATATATTTATTATTATGAGTGAATAATTTTTCACAATTCACTTCGCATTATATTATAAATCCGCTTCTTATAACATGTGTTGTACAAGGCATGTCAAAATTTATAAAAAAAGACGAAGTTAATTTTTTACTTCAACTTACAAAACAAGAAAAAAAAAACGTTATTATTACTGAATTGTCCTTTGAAACGTAGTTAAAATTAAAGCATTTTTTTCTTCAATTGCGTACATTTTTCCGGGCTGATATTTCGCACTAAACTTTCTCTTTCTCTAAATATTACTTTTTGCAGTTAATCATCCGGTTTGGATTTTTAGTGGGCCAATACCGAATATTCTGTTATGATACTGTTCCATACATTGTGAAAGTAGCTCCATTACTAAGTAACATATTATTTAAAAAAATGATTAAGGTACTCGCCTTGAATTAGTTCATAATGATGCTTTATTTATCCGTTGATTTCTAAATGTATTTAACGGTGGCTTGAAGATGAACTATGTATACCACGAAACCGGTAGCTATTGCTATTAAAAAAAAAAGATTTGTATCTTTATTTCACATTTTATTTTTCAGGCATTATTATAGCTATTGTAACATCCATCCTTTTTTAATTTTTAGAATAATGTTGCGAATGGCTCCAGATTACGACCACTTAATGGTAATACAAAAAGTAGAAGTATTTGAACAAGCATTGGAGCATACTCACGGCGATGATTTAGCCCGCCTTCTCTGGTTGAAAAGCCCATCATCTGAAGTATGGTTCGATAGGCGTACGAATTATACTCGTTCATTAGCTGTAATGTCTATGGTAGGGTATATTTTGGGTTTAGGCGATCGTCATCCTTCGAACTTAATGTTGGATAGGATGAGCGGTAAAATCTTACATATAGATTTTGGCGATTGCTTTGAGGTTGCTATGACACGGGAAAAATTCCCCGAAAAGATACCGTTTAGACTAACCCGTATGCTAATAAACGCGATGGAGGTTACCGGGATCGAAGGTACTTATAGGCGAACGTGCGAGAGCGTCATGTCAGTCTTGCATCGAAATAAGGATAGCGTAATGGCAGTTCTTGAAGCTTTCGTATATGATCCGTTACTAAATTGGCGACTGGTAGAAACGGCCGGGAGAATCAACAGGTCAAATACGAATGACGTCGGTTCGATGTCGGCCGGTTTCTCAAGAGGAGACCAAGATATGTTAATTTCACATAGTATTATCGGTAGTAAGAAGGGTATACCATCACCGGAGATGTTAGGCGATGGATCAGAGCCTGAAGTCGTTAAAAATAAGAAAGCAATAGCCATTATCACTAGGGTAAAGGATAAGCTAACTGGAAGAGATTTTAATTTGGACGAAACTTTAACTGTACAAGAACAAGTAGATCTTTTAATACAACAAGCGACTGATAATGAGAATTTATGTCAATGTTATATTGGATGGTGTCCATTTTGGTAATTATAAGAATAATAAGTGTAGCTATAGAAATAAATAATAAATCTTTATAAATATTGTCATGGTCTTTTTTTATTCTAATCATTGTTGGTGCAATTATCTTGTTTAATTCTATACAATATCAACTTCTTTTTTATTTTTCCGCTAGTTAATGAAGAATAAGCCTGTTGTAAGATAAGTTTATTGGGCAGTCTTGCCCTAGTGAACACGAAGTATTCACCTACAAAAAAAATAAATTTTAAACACTTACAATATATCAAAAGGTAGTTACTTTTTGTAAATAGATAAAAGTTTTCACATTTCCAAAGCAGTAAGTAGTTGTCATAATCTACATCCAAAACAACGTACATTGCTGATCCTGAAAATAATAAACTATAAAACAAAATTCATTTATAATTTATTTAAAGACTTATGACAAACTTTTGGTTTGCATTGATTCTGTCTTGTCTGTGTATACCTTTTAGAGTATATTTCGTGCATATTCTTATATACATATTTTGTGAATATCTTTTAAATTCATAACTCTCATTCCTGAAAGAAAAATAAGATAATGTATTTTTCAATTATAACAAATAAGTATGTACCTAATTAAATTGCTTGAAATATTCATATAAATATTATTTGTCAAGTTGATAAAATTGTATTTTATGCAGGTATTTTTGTTTGAAATGCTACACTGTTGTAGATACCATACACCTAAAAACTGTTAAATTTATATAAAACTCCGTTTTTAGATCGAATAACTAAAGACTTACTCTTTCTTCAGAAAAATTTTCTTTGCCTGTGACATCTGGGCATTTAGAAAGTAAGTTATAAGTATAACTAAATTGTACACGTCTAAAAAGGCATACGAATGCAATGTAATAAATACATCGTTGCATTATGAACGGTTATTTTGCTATTGTTTGTAAAATTCCTTCAGAACATAGTCCTCAGTGTTGATATTTATCATCAGTATAATTAGCACCATATTTTTGAGATAATAATAAAAAGCAAATGTATATCATGCAATATATGATTATAATTATTGTTTATAGCAGTGGCGGTGCATGACCTTTTGATAAGGGGCGCGCAATTATAAAAAATATATTTGAAAAAAAGGAATTGCCAACAGAATATTAAGAAATACGCGCACTACACTCAACTTTCTATTCTTCAAACAGCAAACGTAATTTATTAAATATAAAACACATTCTTTACGTTACTAGAACTTTTTACTGTATGTTTATTATTAGTATATTCTTAGTAGTTGTACTACTAATGATAAACACATACCTTCAAAGTATGCAGGTAAGGTCTCAAAAAGTAAATCACAATTCGAGGACTCTCTGTCGAATAATTACATAATGATATAAAAAGATAATTTACATTTGTAGACATTAATTAATGTAGTGCCGAGTATACCGACGCTTTCGCGTGGCTTACACACGTCTTTTAGTCGTCACCCCCTCTTTGCTCTCTGCGCAAGTCGATCATTGAAAGCCCGGTTATGCATGTTTCATCTTTAGCTTTATTCCCTATATTTCCGTTTTCTGAGGCTACGGTTTTTTGTAAATATCTGTTCTATGTAGTGTTAGTTGTTTAGTTCTTTTTCTTTTATTTCCACATTTATTTTTTTTTTGATTATTATTATCTTTATTCTTACATCAGCTTTTTTTAGTTCTAGTTTACTCTATCATATTTACTATATACCTTTTAATTGACCATTTTTAGAATTCCTTTTTATTTTAGTTAAATTTGATTTCCCTTATCCCCTATTTATGTCTCCTAACAACAAGATTAAGGATCATGATGATTTCGAAATTGTCAGAGAACTGTTATGGCGATCTCTGCTCCAAATTTACCCTTCCGAAAACTAGTCACGTCAACAAAACACGTCATTATTGGTGATTTGTATACATAATTATGTTTAATAACCAGCAGAATAATAAAACAGGTAAATGTTGAAATAATAATGGAAGTAATTGTCAGCAACACTGACGAAATAATCGAAGATGTGAGAAAACGGGAGAAACCTTCGCTTTTTGTGAGTGACGTTGCTTAAAGCTGGAAAATTACTTAAAAATATCTTCAAAAATATCCGCATATTACATGTACTGAAATTATTTAATTAGAAAGTAATTTGCGAATGTTAATGAATTAATTAATTACATCAAAGAAGTTTTCTTGAAAGCGCTAAAAATAACTACTTTGTACAAATACCTTACCTTCCTTCGTCTCCAATCGAAACAAAATGAGACGTGTGATTGAAAACCTTTTCATTTTAAAGCACAACGCATACACAAAGCATAAGCAAATATAAAACTCTGTTACAGAATCTATCCTTATACACTAAATTGCATTTTATTAATGACAATTTTTGTGATACCTCAAATGATACAACTAAAAGATGGAATTAAAACATTAGATGTTAAAATAAACAAATTAAATATTTCTGATGATCTTTGTGCTTCTATATGTAAAAAAATTAATGCGATTTTTACTTACAACACGGATTTGTCAACATTGAAACTGTGTGCAACGAAAGCGATAGAGGTAGTTGTCGATCCGCAGTATGTTGATATTGGTCCGTAAATTTCATCAAATATTCAGATATGCTTTAAACACAACAACAAACGCACTGTTCTGTTTATGCGTTTTTGGTTATCCAGTGGATATAAAAAAACAAAATTAAAAAATTGTGTTCACTGTTATCAAGAGCCGAGTTTGGAATGCTTCTACATAATATTCATTAATTGTTTTTTTAACTGCTATAATTGACATAGCTAAGAATATTGTTAAGATAAAATTAAAATAAAGTAACTAGGTATAAAATTACAATTGGAAATGGGTGAATAATTTTCCATAAAATGAAAATGGATACCTCTACTTAGTAGAACTTCTCTTCTTCAAGAAAAAAAGTCATTGATTAATATAATTCTAGAACTCAAGCGCGGGGTCATTACGAGTCCACTATACAAACGGTGCAGTTCTAGAATAATAAATTCTTAGGATTGTTCATACCCACAGTTCATAATCCAAATGCAGTTTCGAATAATTTAACAGTTCTTGTAGAGCGGGTATTTCAAATCCTTACCAAATATGAATATACCACAACCGTGAGCATTCATTACCTTACAACAAGGAAAATACACTGTTGATAAAAATTGGTTACCAAATATCTTTTTAGTAATTGTTTTAGATTCACAGATTTCTTAAAATAGGTAAATAGTTAATATACCATGATAATGTGGTAACGTTTGCTGTATTTGTACATAAAATTATAACTTCCGCACCACATAAGTTTAATTTATTATATAGCAATATATAATAATTAGTCCGGGACGATCGTTTCGAGAACACAAATGGTCCTCATCATCGACCGGTGAACAAATAAAGTTATATTTACAATATAAAACTAGCTATTTAATAAATACAAATCAATGTAAAGAAATCCATAAATGGAGTCCATTATTGTCAATGTTAGTTTTGGAGCCCAATTTTTTTGTTTTCTTTAGTTTAGATACACAATTCGCTATCGTACACCCCTTCGAACGTAAGCGCTACAAATCATAGACATGCGCAGTATTACTGAGAATTCGCGGACGTTTGCCTGTGTTGGGTCGCGAACGAATTTGATGATTGCTTAGTGCGCTTCGGATTTTAAGGTTGGCCATACTGAGTGATAGTTGCTTTATGAAATGGTTTGGTAGTTAGTTTGAATGGACAACTCTTCATTTTTTTTTCTTCAAATTTTTTTTTGAAACTTATTTGTAAGTTATTATTTATTTATTATAATAATTCAAGGTGGATTAATTGCATTGTAGAAAGCAAAGCAATATGAGTAAGCGCCTTCCACCTAGTGAGCCTTCACGGCCTCCTGTTAGGTTAAGATTACCACAAATTAGTTTACAAGAATTAAAGACTATTAGGGTTGCTATAAGACGAAAGGATGTGCCCCAAGATGTTGCTGTAACAGGACCTTTAATACGTAGTTTGGACGATCCGGAAGATTTGGTTTTACACAAGCCTGGTAAAATATACACGTTCAATTTCACTATTCATTTGTTCTGTAAAATAACCTTATTAATATTTTGACCTTTTGCCAATTTACATTACATGCCATATGCTCAAGATATTAGTAAGGTTGATTTCATACTAAGTCACGTATCTTTTTTTTTATGAGATTTTGGTATCTGTTTATGTGTATTCCACGCTCTGTGTATTGTAGTACAATTTCTAAAGAAGAAACCGCAAGAATTAAAAGGAAGAAAGAAACGCATATACAGCAACAAATACTATTCGGGATGAGAAAAATCTGTAAGAAAGTAAGTTACTTATAGCTTTTTTTAGTAATTGCTTTATTCATGCATGCAATATTTCAATGTAACTTAAATATTTTTTTCTGGAAAAAGAAATTTCAGAAGAGAGACATTGAACCTATATGTAACATCTTCATAACATTATGCTTTTAGATTCCGCATTAAATAGACAGAGTACAACCATATCATGCATTTATAAGGTAACCAGTCTCTGAAATATAAGCTAAGAATAGATAGATGAAAGGTTGGTAATTGACCCAATTGTGTCTATTCAATGCAGGACCTAATGGCTTGCCAAATTATCTAGCAGGAGAAGACGGAGAAGAAGCAGAACGATAGAAGAAAACGGAAGACATCGGGAGAACTATTTTGCTGTTTATTTTTTACTAACTTAAATATTGATTACTAATTTAAATTAAAAAATTGTAATATCCAATAACTCAGCTCCACTGATCTTTAATTTATTCATTTACATTTTTTTTTTTTTATAAAAAGTAAAACAATTCTTTAATGTTATTCAAATTCAAGCTGGACAGAAGTAAATGCGTCGACACTACTGGAGCCGCAGAAGGAAGTCAAATATTTTGTTAAGTTATTGCATGCATTTTAAAGATTTGAACCTGTAAATATCTCAAAGGTTTTTTTTACGCAATTTTTAAAACGGCTGCAACATGACTTGTAAAGAAGACAATGATTAGAAGGAGATTCAAGAAAGAAGAATGTTGTTTGATGATGTTTGAAGAATGATGTTTTACTTAAAATTGTCTAGAATTCTGATAAATTTTCTTTTCTGCAATCACATAGGGCTTGAAATTAGTGCAATTGTCTTTGTAAAGGGCGAAACTATTTATTAGCAGTCTCTGCAGTAATCGCACCTACAAATTCAAAAACAAACGTTGAAAATAAGTTTGGCACGGGTATAGTTTCGCGTTGCGCTAATTTCCCGTGACCCTAGGTGAACGTTGCTTAGTTGTTATAATTTATGATAAAATCATGTGATCAAAAAATCTAATCTGCCTACTTAATATTTATTGGCACGGTAAACACTATTCATACGTAACACTTAACGTTTCCTTTGTTTATCTGAATTTGCGTATAAAATTGTTCCAAACTAACATTTCCAGTTGTCTTTTGAAGAAAATTTTAAATCATATAGGAGAACCGCGTGCAAGTACAGAAGTTTTTTGTTTAAAATGTCATATTTCCTTTAATTTTAAAATAGTAACGTTGTATACTATATCTAAGTGTATTGCCAAAGTAGCCATCGCTAGAAATAAATAAAAAACTAATATCAAAATGAACGATGTAGGTAGTTTTGAAACGAAACTTAGTTGGCTTTTGTTGGAAAGGAATACGGTACGTTCTGTATTGTCTAGATCCTTTTCTGCTTACCTCTAAACAATTAACTCAAGTAAAGTCTTAATCAAAGGAGCAATTATGAGCTCGAATGCATAAACCGGTCAAGTTAATTTCTATGACGAAATGAAACTTATAATTTTCTAAAACTATCATTTTTAGCAATGGTGTTATTGCTACGAAAGGTAATTCAAGATCTCTTGCATTTAAAAGGCTTAACCGAAAGAGATCAAAGCTGAGTTAGGTAAAGTTCATGCTATATCTCCTACTGTGTTAGCAACTGGGTAAATGAGTTTAAACGTGGTCGTAAATACATAAGAGATGAACATCGTTCTGGATCTCCAGCGGAAATGACTACACCCGAAATGATTAACAAAATCCACGATATGATTTTAAATGATCGACGAATTGAAGTGTGCGAAATAGCCAATGTCACAGGTATATCGCAAGCTACAGTATTTTCAATTTTGCAGAAAAAAAATTGGGTGTGAAAAATGGGTGCCTCGTTTGCTCTCAGAGGAGAACAAACGCAATCGTGTGATCAACTCTGAGGCTGTTTTTAATGCTTTTCCGTCGATACATAATTATGGACGAAATGTGGATATACTGCTGCATTCCGGAGACGAAGGATCAGTCAAAACTGTAGGTTTTTTAAGACGAACGGGCGCCGAAGAAGACGAAGACGGTGAAATCGTTGAAATTGGCAAGGTGATAGGCCCGGTTTTTTAATATGCGCGGAATCATCTACACGAACAGGAAAACGGACAAACAGTAACTGAAAAGTGTTATACGTCGTTATTGGATCAGTTGAGCGAAGAAATCAAGAAAAAACGTCCTCATTTGAAAAAGAAGAGGATTCACCTCCTTCAAAACAATGCACGGGTGCGCACCTACGCAGTTTCGATGGCCAAAATTATGAATTTAAAAATTAAAATTCGAGTTGATACCACATCGACCGGATTTAGTGTCCGGTGACTTCTTTTTATTTCCAAATTTGAAAAAATTGGTCAACGGTTCACGCTGAACTTTGCTGAATCTTTGCTTTGAGGATTTTCTGAAATCCTACTTTTGGAAGGCTTAACAAACCTGGAGAAACGCTTGGAAAAATATATAAAAATCTGCAGAAAATACTTTGCATCTGAAGAATTGTATAAGTCGCATATGAAAACTCACAATACTGTCGAACGGCAATATGGAAAAGATTTCCTGTATTATCCGTAGAAGTAAAAGTTAGCAGTGAGTTAGCTAAAATTATTGTGGTAGCTACATCCACTCTGTATAACATTGCTATTAATATGAAACAGCGAAGCGTTTTTCGGCGTAATTTTTCTTGTGATAATTAATTTTAATTTTCCTGTTTTTTTATTTATGTACGGCACGTGCGTACTTTTTATTTTCGAATTCTTTATTGTGCGCGTCATGCTAATATCGTCATGTAAAATAGCCTTTACTATATGAAGAAAACTCTGTTAATTATAGTGATCTAAAGCACCGCCATTTAGACAACGACACGAGAATTTGGCGAATTATTTTATTCTGAAAAGCAATCAATTTTTAAAATTCTTTAATTTAATTTCACATCTGCTCATCCCGCAAAAGGATCGGACTACTTTGTAAGAATCTGCAAAGAGTTTTTGCTTTTTGCTTTTGTATTTAAATGATTTCTCTTGCTAAAGAGTTCGGGAATGTTTTGTCCAATAATAAAAACAAATTTACAGTAAACATCCAACACAAAGGAAACTTATTCACCTTTCGTCGATAATTTATATCTATTAACTTAACTGGTTTATGCATTGGACGCCTCAATTGACCAAAAACAGATAAAAATTATTTGGTCAACATAAAATATATTCAAAGCGTTTAGTATTTGCTGCACAAGGTACAAGTTTGGTTTTTTAAATCTCAACAAACTATGTAGTGCGTTCAATTTTGGCATCTGCTTGAAGTGTCCATTGTTTTCTACAAACTGTAGTACGATTATGGGTAAATACCCGTTCAATAAAATTGAACATATGTTCAATAAAACAACAGATTTGATGTACATCTTGTAGAGTCCAGCTTATTCAAAATGTATTCGAGGTACTGCTGAAAACGTAAAGAAATACTTCATCGAGAAAGATTTGAATCTCAATTTTCGTGTGTAAGGCTTTTATGATAGGAGGCGTTAAAAAAAATATCGGCATTTCGTAAAAATTTCACACTATTCTCATTTTAGAAAACTAAGTTTATCTATGTAGCTTAACTTAGGAGATCAGAAAGACAGGCACCCCAAGTCGCGGTGATATATAGATGTTTCTGCAAAAAAAAAAAATCTCAAGCTTGTATCACGTGCAACATCCTGCGCATTTGAATATCATTTTATGTTGAACAGGATTTTAATAATTTTTGTATGATCGCATGTTCTCTAAATTACAAAACAAAGATTTTTCTACTATCTACGCCCTAGATAGAAATAGAGAAATGAGTGTTATGATATTCAACGTGACCTTTTAAATAGAGAGTAAAGAATGTCGATTATTTCAACAAATCTGTTAAGAGCCGGAGATTCACTTCGCTATAATTTGAAAAATACTCAAAAGCCTGGGATATATAACTAAAAATAAATTAACCTTCCTAGTATATAACAACTTTTCGGCTTTAGAAAATATTTTTTGCCCTTTATAAAATAAGATGGCTATACACTTACAATTTTGTTTGATTTTGGTACTTTTATTGGTAGTAAAGAAAAAACTACAATTTTTTTGATCGCGTGATGTAAATATCTTATTAATACTTATTATTAATTATTATTAAATAAGTTGATAATTACACTTCGTTTAACGTTGAAATTTAAAATGTATAGTCTGTGTCACAAAAGCGCTCTTATTAATAACACTTGAATTTATATATTTAACACAGAAAAATGTGGGAACTTGAAACACAGGATAGGATCCACATATAAAATTCTTCTACCAAAAAGCTAATAGCTAGTGCGAGATTCAGATTTCATGTATAGTTGTCAGCAATTGGACCGCACTAATTGTTCAGCAAATCCTTTTAATGTTAATTTTAGGGTACATTTCATTAATAATTCACCATATGCCTTGTAACACAGACTATAAAGTTCTTTCAAATGTGATTTGAAGCTGTGATTATCTGTATGCCAACGTTAAACCGAAGTATTACTAACAGCTTTGTTGTGGTACATCTTAATTTGCTTTATTATTAGGAGAAGGTGAAACGCCAATCTTTGATCGGGACGATATAATTGTAAACTTGGACTTCGAAGAAAGGATCGTGGTCGCCACGTCCGAAACGCTGAGGCCGTCAATAGCCAGATCAGAAGAGAGACAGACCACTAATTCTCGAAACAGGAGGAGCCGAAGTCATTCTAGGCGAAGAAGCACCGACAAACAATATTATAGCCGATCACGGAGCAGATCAAACGAAAGACATACCTCCAAAGATGATGTTCGAAATAAGCCTAGCACGAGCTTCCATAGGAATGACAGCGATCGCGAAAATAGGACGAATAAAAGTGTTGCTTATACCGATAAGTTAGAAACATCGCCGAATTCAAAGGAGGGTCATAGAAGGAGAAAATCTTCATCACGTGAGAGAGAACATTCCAAATACTATAGGTAATTCTAAGATTCCCGCTGCAGATGGTATTGATCTTGAGTTATTGTTTTCTGTTTTATCACTCTGTCGTAAGTAATTGATATTTTCGTAGTTTTCTACTGCTTATTTCTTTCTCTGTTTTCTAAGTAGTCCTTTGCTTTATCACTCGCTTAGAATCCGGTCGACTTCTGTGCGACACATGAAATGGTATCGTCTATCTTTTAATACCGATGAGTAAACATGAAAAGACGCGTTTATACAATGGAATTTTTCAAATTTCAGCAGTTTTAAAACTAGCTAGGATTAGATACAAATAGTAATTACGTAATTTATTTAAAAAAAATAATTAATTAATTAATTATAAGAAACACTGCGTAATAATATTTATTGATCATACTAGATTTTAACTTTACATATGGTGCATTTTTTAATGCAAGTTTCTCAATGTTGCTATATTCTACTCTAATTCTTATTTTTATATGGTTATTTACAAGTGAACAACAATTTAAACTATTAGATACAGCGTATACATATGAAACAATAACTTGACCTTAAACACATGTTACCTTCTAAAATAATTATTCACCAGCTCTTCCCATTTCACTTGAACTTACTATTTTTGCCCACTAATATAATAAATAGTTCGCTTATATTAGCGATCTAACTCGCACAATTTTCTTTCTTCTTTAATCACATGTTTTGCACACCTTTCCAATTGTCCGTAGCGACATTCTGGATTGCCTGTAGTAAAAGTACCCTTACATCTGCTAATTTAAATTAGGTATTCTAATTTGACACTTTATTTTTTATTTGAGTCCACACTAACTCACTCAAGTTAGAGTTCGCAGTGATAATGTGGTAAACTCAACGTAGTTCTTTCGCAACTTCTGATCATCTCATGTATCATATGTATATTATATTGGTCTTTATTAAGGTGAATTAAACGAAGAAGTTCAGATCGAACCATCTCTTCGTAGTACTCGATATTTTGTTTTTGTTTCAACCAAGCCTGCATATCAAGTTTTTTAGATGTTATAGTGGGAATTTTTTCAATTTTACGGTTATGATAACATTAACAGCATTTTCTGGTAGCACTGTCAATATTTGATGAAACAAATCTTTCAGACACCTCAGCATTCATTTCTTCATGATAATCGGTTGTTTTTTTTTATTCGAAAAGTAATAAGCAATTCTCCTTAAAACCAGCCTCCAATCCTACGTATAAAATAATGAGACATCTCCCTATCCCTGCAGAATTACGTAAGCCAGCAGTCAATCCTTCATTAACCGCTTGCCGTCGAGTTTTTTTATTATCACCTACCTAAAATCACATACACGATCCTTCATTTAAATGTTTTCAGTTCGTACCTGGTTTCGATGTAATAGATTGTAGTTGAAATTGAAAATAATTTTAAAAAGGTGACTTTAAGCACAAGGCATTGTACACAAAATTTTTAAAATTATATTTAAATTACTATTAATGACAAAATAATTAATGAAATAGGTTATTTTATGATTAGAAGCATTTTTTTACACTTAATTAAGCCGAAAGAATTTGATTAATATGTTTTTGACACTTTTAAATTCTATATTTGTTTGTGGTGAGTGTATTGAACGCCCTCTAAGATATATACATTGTTACTATTTGTTTTAGCACCATACTTCATTAAAGTTTTTACATCACAAATAAATTCGTTTTTTTTTTTTTATTTAAAAATAAATATTACTAAACTCAAGTTTCGTTTGTTTTTTTTTTTTGGCAAGTGAAAACGCTAGTACTTTGTAGCATCAATAAATACTAAAGGAATTTCAACTAGACAAATTCACGTATATTATAAATAATATCCTTATTTGCGTAGGTCTCCAACAAGATCAGATAGTTACCGTAGTAGTCATTATGATTCAGATAGAAGATCTCGTCGAACTCCGTCCCCCCATAAATATGACAATCGGCACAGAAAACACAGCAGATCACCGCCATATAAGCGAGATGGTTCTTATAGAGATCGTCCTCGATACAGCAAATCACAGGAAAGACGAAGTCGTTCTCCTTACAGAGACCGAGAGGCGAAGTACAGAGAATACAGAAAACGTAGCAGATCTCCATATTCTCGAGAGAGATACAAATCGCCTTCGCGTAAAGTACATCGAGTGTACAGTAGATCACCACCGAAGTTTCGAGTGCCTCCAGAGGATCAACGAAGGTCTCTGCCACCTTACCAGATGCCCCCACACTTTGGACCACCATGGCCTGTTTACGAGGTATATTAACTTCTACAACTCTCGTAAAAAGTCTCGTTTAACATATACGATTAGATTCAGTAACGGTGTGATGTATAAACCAAGAAGCGCGCAAGACGATTCGACTTTCTCGTATTTTCCATGTATAACAATATGTAAGGAAAATACGAATCGCTGTTTGTGCCTCTCCTTTTTTCAGAACTGCCGGTTACATTTCAGATTAAATATATTTTTCATTTTTTTTTTCCTTTCATTTTAGTCAATGCCACCTTATGTACGTTTTGTAATTCCTGATGGTTACATTCCTGCTCCGCCACCGAGATTTCCAGCAGGTATACCTCAAAGGCCAAGGATGCCAATACGATTACCTATATACAACAGCAGGCCAATCCCTAAACCTAAAGAAACGGAAAGCATTCCAACTACGAGTAATACAAATATCGCTACAACTTCGTCGACATCTGTAATAACCGCTGCAAGTACAAGTGCAAATGATTCAACAACCACCTCTGAAACTATTTCGAAACCGGAAAATATTGACATTGAAAATAGTAGTCCTAGGGAAAATACAGAAGCTCAATCGGCAGTAACTACTACGCAAGAAATTGTTAAAGCTAAGGATTAAATAGTATGCTGTACTTATTTGATAAAAATTGTATTTACTTAACGTATGGAATAATTATAACTGTAATAAAGTCGACTTCTATTTATAAACTTGTCGCCTTCTAACCACTATATAAGAATTCTGAAAAAAAAGCTTTTGCTTTGAATTTTTATTAAATTCATAAAAATTTTAAGGAAATCTCAAATAAAAACGAAAGCATTTAACTTATTACTGTACATACTAATAAAACGAAATATTGATTAAAATATAATAAAATACTTATATAAAATAATTAAACAATATCTTTGTGGTAAAAGATCTGTAAAAAAAATATTGGGAAATATCAACTAATTTATTTTATTATTCGATTACTTCGCATTTGTCTCAAATTTGTAATCAATGTTGTTCTTACCTTCTTAGAAAATCTTTTTATTTTGATGTAAATTCTTTCGAAAAATTCGATTCCAGTTACGAAATTACAGATTTCGAAATGTTTTTGAAACCAATTAATTTAATAGATCGCATTCTTATCGGTATGACTTCTTTTTATAGTAAATACAGTTATAACAAGGATAATAGTAAAAATTTGTTTCAAAATTTGTTTTTGAATCCGTAATGGGCTTATTATCGGCCTCTTTTTTAATCTTTTTCTTAATAATCTATTTTCTACAAACAGATTTCAGTCCAACTCGTGAGCAACACCTTTATGACTGTTTACATCTGATATTCAATATTTGGTCCGAAAGAAAACACCTTATCGATTTAAGGGCACCAGCATGTTGTAGAAACAGGCAGTATTATTGGCAACGTGACTTAATATATGTCACGTGTGTTAAAACGGAGAAAACGTACAACATAAAAAAGTTTACCGCTTCATGCGAAATTTTGGCTACATTATTAGCAATCAAATTGAGAATATGAGTAGCGCAAGCTCTGGGATTTATATTTAATATTGAGAATAAGTTGTTGAAGACCACTTTTTTTTCTCCTTTCACATTCGCTCCATTTCGTATATATTAGTATTGTAATTTTCTAAGGACTAAAAATAGCCGACAAAGATCCTTTTCTTGCGGTATCTTATATAATGTTACGTTACGATTCAATTTCCTCTTATATTTCTGTCACACATTATATACGCATATGCAACAAAAGTACGAGTAAGTGCCAGCTTTTGTAAATGATGAATTATAAATGATGAATTGAATAGTATTCAGCATTTGTTTAAAATTCCGTTTAATGTCGTTTCCTAATACTGCAGTAATTTAATGTTAAATTCTTTTCTACTAAATAATGACATACGCTAATTTTTTCGTTATTAAAAAAAATAATATCAATTTATCCTTTAGCTAAAAACTGAACAGCTGTTATAGTTCTTTCTAGTACTCCTCTTCTTTTCATCCTCAATTAGTTTTTTAGGTAAAACTTTAATGAAGTAAACACTTCAACGAAGTTTCTAATTGAACCAACATTTAATATAATTTCATGCCAAGGTTCGTCATAAATGTTGTAGATTTCGAAATCGTTTTGCGCGCATTATTGTTTTAGTTTACTCTACTGTATACATTCTAATTGAGCATGTTCAAAATTACTATTTATTTTAATTAAATTTGATTTCTTTTTAACGCCTATTATTGGAATTTTTTTTGCAAAAATCAAACATCGGGTAAAAGTATTCCCAAGGAGTCATTATGAAAGAACAAAGATGAAATTCTGGATGCATTAGGGCCAACCATAGTTATTGTTGATGTTTGTATACAGTTGATGTAACAAAGCCATATTTAATATTCAACAAAATACCATTTTACAATTATATTTTATTTCAAGTGTTTTTTTTTTTAAGTTATTCTTCTGCGCCCCTTCCCGTAGAATTTCTACTGGCGCCCAAATTAATCTATTGGCGCAAATAATTAAAATTGCGAACCACCACACTTGTCTCTATCGAAAAGGAGCATTCACCGAAGCAGCGCGGTACCTTGCCACAAGCAAAACCGAAACTAGGGCACAAATCACTTACATGTAATATGTGAAATACATACACTACCTGTTTCAAAGTATTTATATATGTTGATTGTTTTACGATACAATAAATATATACAAAGTCTCTATAATTCAGTTTCACAAACACAAACAAAACAAAAAGTATTACTTACAATTTCTGTAGAGATTAGTGAATTGTAAAGTATGCAGGGTATGTAGATGCATATTAGCAATTAATAGAACTAATAATTAATGAATTAATCAAAGTATGTTTGAAAATTTTGAACGTGGGTGTATATACGTTTCATAAATGAGAAAATACTAGTTCTTTCAGTGTTTTAGTTCTTAATCAGAATTAGGAACTGATTTCACCGGTCTTGCATGGATTCCAAAATAATCTGGTATGAATAAATAATAATGTATAAATAATTTTTTATATCAATTGGCATTCATTCGGAACTAGCTTTACGGTTATTGGAACGCCAATTTCCAACGTTAGTTGGAATAAACTAATGGTAATGACAGATATGATAAGTTGTCTGCTTTTAGCGTATCATGTTTTTTGAATTGTTTTTGTCTTGATTCTGTTTTTTTACTTATTTCCAAAAACAGGAAATTTTTTTAATAATGTTAGATCAGTGAGAAAACACCTTTAATATTCCTAGAAGAACGCTCAAACATTAGAGAATCAAATATCAACATGAATTCTGTTTTTATTTTTGTGCCTAATACGCTAGATATGGATAATATAGGATTTTTGGAAGGATTTGCTAAGAGGATTGACGACAATTTAATTTTTTATGTTACAAGTGATAAACTACTGTTAGAGGCTGGTTGTACTGTTGGATATTGTAGTTCACAAACGCCCTATAATATGTTCACAGCGAATGATTCTGAATGGTTGCACGTTAATAATACAACACGTGAATTTACTATTAACAATATTAATACCCAGGAGTATGATGATAGATTTACTATAATTTTATATGATATTAAGGCATTTAGTAAATGCGATATTACAACTTTTAAATTACAAAAATACGGAGACCAATTTAATGAACTACGGACTGCTTTAAATAAGTTAAGTTATAAAACGGTGAAACCACGATTTATGATCCTCTACATAGTATTCATGTTCTTAATTGAAAAAATATCCGAGGTAAGTATGTTTATTTTGCTGTTGCTATAAGAATATTTACTTTTATGTAGATTTTTAGGAAAGGAAAGAAAATCTGTCAGTATTCATCTATATTGTTGCATTCTGAGAGCAGTATCAATACTTTAAAATGGATTATCAATTCGATACAAAACAGCAAAATAATCCCGATAAAAGTTTATAACTCAATATTATCCAAGGTGATTGATATAATGATTGGATTTATAGCGCTCTATATATTCTTCGAATATGAAACTGTCATATTAAAGTTTCTAAATGATGCTGCAGAAGTAAGTATATTAACAGCATTATTTCTAATTGTTGAACGCACATGGAAAATATATATACTCAAGATAATTATTAGTAGTTAGTATGAATAAAAATATATGATTAAACCTCAAATTTTACATGGGATACTTAGACATATATGTTTATGTATGGGTATATTTAGGCATTTAGATATGCCTAAACATACACAATTGCCGTCAAGATGTCATTTAATAATAATGTCATAATTTAAATATTTTGTGTTGATGTCCATTCCAAAAATTTGTGATTGTTTTAAAGGCATGTTTCTGCCTTGATTCCAATTTGCACTTACAGTAATGCTTTACATGTTTATTTGCTCAGCGCATTCTGTCTTTATTCCTCGAGGATCTAACATTTTTTCTGGTTTCTTTGAATGCATTTAAGTATTATTTATTTATTTTAATCATTTTCATAGTTGGTAGCCTGTAAACTATTTGTTTATATCTATGCGATTTAACTGTGTTACATTTATTACAAAATAGTTTACGTTTCATTGTTACTCTGGAATTGATTTTTTTTATTTCTTTGAATTCATCTGAACACTAGAAGTTTCATTTATTGTAAAATGGTTGTATTTTTTATCATAGTCACAGTCTTATGAAAAGTTAAATCAAGGATCGTGATTATTTCTCAGTTGTAAATGGCACAGGAGTCCGTAAAAGTTGTTTAATAACTCTGATATGTTTAAATAAGAGCAAAGTAACTCGTCCTCTTAAAACTAAAGCAAATTGTGTCTGTTCCTTTCTATGTTGATCAATCATTACAGTCAAGGTCTTGTTACAACCAATATACCTCTTAAAAAGATTGATTGTTCCACACTCGGAAATTTATATGAAATACAAAAAGGTAAATACCCTCAGAGTTAATCCTTCGAAAAATGTATTTAGCACAAAAGTAATAGGTCATACGAGTTAATTTTATTAGAGAACATTAAGTGATATTTATAATTAACGTAAGCTAATCTTATACAACAAAAGACTAATATCTAAGACTTATTTAATACAAACAAGTTGTTAACATTTGCAGAAGTAAATACGTTATCTTATTTAAATATAAAATAAAAATGCAGTACGTCGTTGTTAGAGTAGTGCGCAGTTTACTGGTGATGGCCGACTAAGGCGAAATTTTCAAATCGATTTTGGTTTTGTCAACTCTTGGGAAAACCGGTAATCAAACTCGTGAGACGAATAAACATGAACGTATGTAGCCGCCGCAAAAGATTCAGTGACATCCCCTATCTTGGCCATCACTGCAATTATCTTGCAGCGTGAGTGGATGTCGAATAGATATATGATTAGGTATTTCTACCTAAATCTATATGAAGAATGGAGAAGTATATCGATGACGCATACTAATAATAGTCGTACTTAGTGGACGAATCTGTTTCTATTCTGGAAAACAAATTGAAAATCTGTAATTTTTTATATGGTTTCCACATTTTTACTAACTAGTGATCTAAAGATCTTATCAAATAGTGTTACCCTGTTTCTAATATATATGTTTGGAACAATACACGTGAGCGTTTCCTTGTAACTCAACACTTGTAACAACTTGTAACTAAAGTCACAACGTACATGCACCCTTGATGTAATTTGTTAGAAAATTTAAGAAAACTACAGCAAAAATAGGACATGTTCTGATCCATCAATCCATTCGTTTGTCCTTTCTCTTGTTAATTTATTTTTTCCCGGATAACGACCGCTTGAATACCTTTTTGACGTCGCAGTTGTTTTGGTGGTCACTTCAAAATTATATTTTTCTTTTTTTGTTAATGTAAGATAATACATATAACAATAGAGTTAATTTAATTTCTATTCTTTGTATTAAAAGGTCTTTCATGTCAGAATGAATGTCCTATTGTAAAAATAATTGAATATTTGTTTTAGAACATTATTTATGGTTTAAAAAATGTATTAATCTTCCTAATGGGCTCACCTATAGGGTTGAAGTTGAACTATGCTTTCAATACAACCTTAGGAACATTTTTCTTCTACCATATATTTTTGTGGAAGACCTTCATGCAGTTCATAAGACCGTATTTGTACTCAATATTCTACATTTTACTATTTCCTGCAAGTTTTGGACTTAGTTTTCAAGCAGCAATATTGGATGATCTGATAAAAGTGTGCACTATCCATGTATATTGTATTTATATCTATGCGGCTAGGTAAAATTTGTATCTTTTTTTGAGTCGAGTCGCTGTTAAAAACCTCAAAAATTATTTTAGATTGTATGGATTGCAAATCAATGGGCTTATATCACTCTGGAGACTTTTTATTGGAAGAAAATATAATCCATTAAGAAACAGAATAGACTCGCATCAGTATAGCCACAATCAACTATTCATTGGAACTCTGGGTTTTACAATATTTTTGTTTCTTTTACCAACTACTTTATTGTATTATGTAGTGTTCACAGTGGTATGTTTTAGATAATCACTATCATTAGTGTATGTATTTATTAAATATTTACAGTTCCGCCTGTTTTTAAAGGTATTAAATTTGTCTTTAACATACTTAAGGGTCCTATTACAACATTTACCAATATATTCGATTGTTTTATGGCTAATGGATTCGCCGCTTATTGCAGGTAGTATGAATTAATACACATTAATCCTATAATACATAGTGTGCATCGTGTTGTAGCGACAATTGTTCTATCCGCCAAATCGGAAGTTGATGACATTCCAGTAGTATTACACGCAACATTGAAATCTTTGCCCTTAATGCATTGTATAAAAAGTACCACGCCTAGTCTGAATTTTGAAATACCAAAAATCGCCTGGTACCAAGAGATAAAAAACATTTTCATTGGAAAGCATTTGTGATAAAACTAAGCATGTTTGTGGATTTTTTGGTAAATAAAATATAGTTTTTCAACTTGTTTTTTTTTCTTATGATTATATTCCCGCCATATCACAATGCAAATCCAACTCTAGACATTTTTTTATAGTGCATTTTAAGCGCTCATACCCAGCACCAACAGCAGCGCCTATAGTGTTACTATCAGGATGTACATTAAAATATCTCCGACTAAAGAATAATTATTTTATTTATTATTAACATATATTTTATTAATCTTCTGATAAAAGAATTATACAAGTCCGTATTATCACGACTTTTAATAAACTCGAATTTGACAGCTAAGCATCTATTAAAAAAATCATTTCGGCTGGAAATGGTTAATTAGTGGCTACTAAGTATGCGTTTATGAATACAAGAGAATAGTATAGCTTTAGTGGCTACTAACTAATAGTAATGCATCGTAACACCGTATTAACTCTCCAAACCAGAATAGCCTTCAGCGTTATTCATATAAATAAGATTGCCATGTTGTAGATGTTAATTGACATAAAAAACTTCGATATACTACTGAGAACTAAGAATGACGGAATCGAATAAAAGCTAAATTATAATTCTAAAACTTAAGGCGTTCAAGATCTCGATCTCGGAATTTCACAAAAATCTGAACTTGTATTTCTGAAAAAAATACTGTGTAGTTTTACGTTATACTTGTCTCCAGGTATTTCTTGCTTGAAAATTGTTTAGGTGGACATGCTATATATACGGTTTGCTATGCAGAACTACTGTTGATAAAGTTGAGCTAAAGTTGTACTTTGTACACTATTTCATAAAATAGTGCAGTGTCTAAAAGTAGCGCTCCACGTGACGCAATGTAGACTAATATCAATTTTTAAAGCAGTTTTCCGTTTATTGCTCTTTTCAGCTTTTCGTATGAACTGGTGTGCTAACGTTGGCATATAACCAATGAATTACAGTAAACAAAATTAATAAAATGAATGAAGATCGAAAGAACTTTGATATATTCAAATAGACATCTGGCAAGATCTTTTTGTACGCAAGCAGAAAATATAATATGCACCCAAAGAGTCGATTTTACTATTATATTAAAAACAAAAATTATAATTAAAGATAGCATGCCATTTAATCCTTAATTTGAACAATTTCCTGCATATTAATTATCATCGATTCCGAGTCTATATGCTCCCTAGATAGTACCATTTGTACTAAGTTTAGGAATTGGCGGAGCAGGAATGTAACCATCCGGGATTACAAAATGGACATAAGGTGGCATTGGCTACAACAAAAGGAAAATGATGAAATGGACAATTAATTATATAATTGCCCATTCTTAAAAATGTTGGGAATATCTTGGTTCGTTTCAAGGCTGAGTGCTTTGACTGTATTGGCTTTGCTATAAATTAGGATGTCTCTACGAATATATAGAAGTCAAGTCAAACTTAAACAACAGCAAAAGAAGTAAACAGCAGAATACTAGAGAAAATAGCAACGCTTCAACTGAAGAACTGAGGCAGGAAGTGTAGTTAGAGATCTCACACATAGAGGGTCGTTTGTTGAAATAGTTAAGCTTTGTAAAGTGAACATTATTTGAAACAACTACAATTCTTTCTTCAATGTCCGGATTACAATAACATCGTTCCAATAAAAAATAACCGTTTCTCCTTCTCCTAATAAAAACGCAAATAGAATCTGCGGATGAAGAGAAATATTGTTATTAATACATTGCATACTTCCAACTCAAGTTTAAAGTCTGTCAAAAGGGACCGATTATTTAAGAAATGTTTCCTAGAATGAAAATTTTTGCAATTAACTAATTTGGTTTTTTAATTATATCACACGCTTATATCAATTTAAGTGGTGCTTTAAGTTACCAACCTCCTTCTTTTAATGTAAAAACAATACGCTTCCCCGGAGTTAATCTAAATTTATATTGAAGAACATCTTATAGAAATGGTCAAGTATAAACATAAACAGTAGTTGCTCTCCTTCGCATGGTTTAGTGCGTCGAGGCAGGAGTGGATAAAATTGCTACTACCATTCGTTTACGAAAAAAAAAAAACCTATCAGACGAGCACGTTAGATCGAGGTTGTTTATAGTTGTATGGCGCAACAATTTTGCTCTGGGATATAAGTCCTTAGTTGGTGCTGAATGGAAATTAAATCAGGTAGTCATGCCGGAACAGTTTCCAACTAAACGAAATATATACAATGTAAAACGATCAATTGAAAACTATTTTTGTGAATTGTGAGTAGAGGTAGGCATTTAAACACAATGTAATTTTTTAAATTTTTTACTAAACTTTTCGGAAGAAGGATCCATTTAAGTGGATATTTAGGTCTCTATCTTTCTTTGAATGCTGTAGAAACAGTTATGCCGACCTACAATATAAAAGAAGTAATTACATTTTTTAGATGAAATCTTAGTGTTTTTCTTACATTTTAGGGTTAAGCTCCCCACAAACTTCTTACGTTTTGACTTGCTTAAAGTATTGCATTTTTGCCATATTGCCACATTGTTGCCTGAAAGGGCTACGATTGGTCGACGAATTGATAGAGATAAAGTAAAAAATCCTCTTGGCTTTTTTCTGGTATGAATTGTGATGTCATTATTAGAGAGGACAAAAATGAGTGAAATCATACATTTTTTGCAGCCACTAGACACACTCGTGTCCATTCGTTTCATAAGAAAGGGATCGTGTTGCCTACTGGTTTCCCTGAGAGTCGATAAAACACGAGTCTGTCTAGTCGCTGCAAAAAAAAATGTATGATTTCACTCACTTTTGTCCTCTTTAATCATTATCACCGTCTTCATTATCTTTTGATTCTAAAAGAAATACAACGATTTTGAGTTCAACATTAAAAAATTGCATGTCTGCAACTATCCTCAAATTTTTGGGGATTAATATGATAGAAAATCTAAGAATTTACTGTCACCAAATTAAAAATATAAAAAAATCATTCAGCCCATTTATTGGTTCATCAGTATCAGTTAATGTATCTTATTAATTGATCATGAGATAAAAACTACTACCTAGCGTTGCCGTAGGCTCTACTAAGATGGATATTAAATGTAATTTCCTATAGGGAATTAAATTAAACCTTTATTAATTGATAATTAAATTAAATAATAAATATAATAAATAATAAGCGGAAAGTGAAGCTTAGAAGATGTGATGGTAATTGTAAGAGCTAGAATTATTTAAATTATCGAAAAAAAATAAAAATAAAATAGAATAATGGATATTGATTGTGAATGCATCTGAGCAGGAATACAGGTTCAAATTATTCCCGAATACTCTGTAGTCACCGAAGAAACCAATAGACAGTAGCAGTGGTTAGTTTGGGTTCTTATAATTCCGTTATTTTTTTATCCTAATCAAAACTTAATCATAACCGATTTTTTCATAAATAAACAAGATATACATTCCATTTAAGAAATTGTTATTTTGTCTACAAGCTCAAAAACGGGATGTCTAATTAAATTTTCCGATTTCAGTTAGAATTATTTCTGGAGATTATGGAAACAAGTCTAACTTGACCAACGACCAAAAATAAACAAGGTTCCAATGGTACCCACTCTATTTACATATTTTTTGTTTTGTAAATAGAAAGCAGCTGCTGGATATATTTTTTCACCTTGCATATTAATACTTGGTCCTACAAAATCGAGATAAGATTGTTGTGGCACATAATGTAATTTGCAAAGACCTGCATTGTACATTTTACATTACAGATACTGTTCCGTTGCTTCACAGAAAATTTTTGATTTGTGCATTAGTTGGACAAAATATAAGAAATGAATATATGCAACACTAACACTTTTAGGCTTACCTTTGTCTAAAATGTGACACATTATCATTCACTGTAGATTCTATATTAGGTGAACGATTATAAATTGTACCAGTATCTCTACATTCCATAGTATCAATTGAATAATTGGGGCATGTCAAATTTAACGGACTAAAAATAAAATACGAAATTGTCAAAGTTAATTGTTGTAATAAAAACAAACATACTCTGAAACATCTTCTAACGTATCAGTTTTCAAAAGAGAACTTGAATATACATCATTATCTATATACAACGTAGGCAGAGCATTCTGCTGAAGATATCTCTTTCCACCTTTTATAATAAAATCATCGGCTTTAAAATGCATAGAACATATCAATAATGTAGGTTTCCACTCGATAATTTCTTTCCCCAGTATATCCATATATTTCCGAAATTGTTTACCTCTTGGAAGTCTGAAAATAGCTTTATGCATTGGATGTTTGAATGTATTTTGAAAGTATTTGGTTTTTACCGATGGAAACCAATATCACTATCTGGATGTAATAATCTACGAATATTTTTACAGCCAGGTACACTACAAGTCATCCTTAAAAAAAAAAAAAAAAAAAAAAAACAGTTGAGAGCTTATATTCTCATAATATTACCAACCTCATTCAATTTTTTACTTTCCAGCCTTCCTTAATATTTATCTAACTAGCAGAACATTTGACGGTTGCTTTGATTAGATGTATATCAAAATGGCGGCTGGCATAGCGCTATAATACATGCTGCGTGTACCAGGTATATTATAGAATGTGTAGTGTGTAAGAGACTGTGCCGCGGGTCGGTCGACCTTCCTTCGTCAGTGACAGAGAATGTCAGATGATGTGCGAGGGGCGGGGGACGTGCACGAGGAGACGCGGCAACGCCGCGAGCTCAGTTCGTGGTCACCGTTCCTCGACGAGTACCGCAAAGTCGCACAAGATACGGGAACTGTTCGGGATTAACGTCTCGTTCAGGCCGTTCAAGGTGCGCGGCGGTCCGCCGCGGTGTCATCGCTGTTAGCGGTTCGGCCGCCCGTCGGAGTTCTGCAGGCTCCGGTCGGGATGTGCCCGATGCGCAGCGGTACACTTGACGGCTGGCTGCGCCCTTCGAACGGTATCCTAAATGTGCGCCAACAACGCCGGACATCCGGCAGCGTACCAAAGCCGTGTAACAAAACACGGCCACCCAGCGGTCGCAACCGGCTCCCCAGCCGACGGCGACGGAGATTCCACCTGGCGAAGCGTTCCCTGGACTCCCACCCCACAGCGCCCGCGACGTGGAGCTCTCGAGCTCCCATAGGTGCGCGAGCGGGCGAGAGGTAAGGTCGGCTCGCCAAACCCAGTCCATCCAACGTGGATCGGAAGGCGGTGGCATAGGACCGCTTGCGACCCCCTCGACGGGCCGTAGTATCGTCTAGCCCAGCCGACCGCCACAATTAACCGAGAGGGAGTCCACCTTGAAGACTCCGACGACCACAAAAAACTGCGTACGACCCCAGGAAGATTCTGAAGAAAGGCTCTTCCTTTGGAAGAGACTTTCTCAAAAAAGAATGACACTGGATGACTAGGACGAAAGTCCAGAACACCTCGGCAGGTATATTATAACAGTGACTTATACTGTGACACTAAAAATACCGCAACAAAATATACACTATACCGGAGAATAATTCTAACTACACCCTTTTGTTGACTGAGAGTGAATTAAGAATGGACCAGTAAGTTTAAGAAAATTGAGCTTTAAGCCATTTTTTGTATCTTCTTGCCAATTATTATGATTGTAATTTATTAGAATTCATATATCATTACGAATAAAATAACAAATAATGGATAGATAATTTGACTATCCCTGACCTAGTATTGTCCAGTTAAACTAGCGCTTTTACAAGTTCCGAATATAATATTAAGAGTCCAAAAGGGGTCCCTTCCTAAATTTCTTTACAAATTACCCACGCAGCATTTTTTAAATTTCGCGGATAATTAAAGTTGGTAGTTCTGGTAATAAAAAGCATTCTCGTATACATACGGTAAAAAATTTTCAAATATGCCCTTTCTTACTGGAACTACCGACTTAAACTATGCGCGAAATGCTTGTTACCTAAATATGTATATTCATATTTAGATTGTTGCATTTATTGGGTTTGGAATTGCCTTATTTGTTATTAAGTATTAAAATGAAATAATGATAGTAAGGACTGTGGCGTAGTATGGCAAATAACACAAAGGTATCGGCAACTTGCATACAACACAAGTTTAATTAACCAATCTGGGACAGCCGTTTCGAGGGTGCGTGAGATCCTCATTCTCAACCTGGTGGCCGAATGATTTGAGAAACCTCTAAATCTAACATGCTATGCCTACTTTTGAAAAAAATATTTACAAATGCCCACTTTTACCAGCTACTTACCCTAAAACTAAGCTATGTGAAAAAATACGGGAAGATATACAAAAAAGTTTCGTGTATGACATCGGTCTCTTGGCTTTATCCATCAAATTTTTGTTGTTTTATATGTAAATACTCTCGCAACCCGACGAAGTTCTTAATCAATTTCAAGTTTTCTAATTTATCGTTATACCCGGTTCCGTTTATGTATTGTGCTAAACTAGACAGTTCTAATATATCAAATCGATAAGACCTGTTGTATTCGGATTGCAAAAGAAATGTTTAAGCGTATTACGCGAACCGAAACATAAATTTATATCTTGATCTTTGAAAACGTTACAGATACCTTTCGCTATGCTGTGAATATTTATAATAAACGATTTGTGCGAATCTGCACGAAACGAAATTGTTTTTCAAGTGGAGGGCAAGTACTAAGACTAATTAGAAGGTACGGTAATGGGCAATGCTTTGTCTCCCTTTCGTAACCAACTTTTTCACAAGTAAATTTAAAGTATAGCATATGTTCCTAAAATATGGCTTAAGTATTTACATAGATGGTATTTGATACTCGGCAAAGTGCTATTTCCGATCTTATCGCGACTCTTAATTAAAAATTAGAAACCATTAAATTCACGGTAGCGGAAGTGAATGTTCCTGAATAGTTCAGTAATTAAGAACAATAATAAACTAGAAGCAGGCATCTATGGAAAGCAAACAGACACTAATAGGTACATTGTAAACGATTGTAATCACTGCGGACAACTCAAAATGGCTCCAATTAGTTTTTTAGTTAATAAATTAATTAAATTCCCTTTATGTATAAGTAGATACAACAAAGAGCTTAAATTCATAACAAATGTAGCTATTTGTAATGGACTATAGCTAGTTATTCTAATATTGTCGAGTTCCATCCGTTGCGATCTTTATTAAAACACCGCCCCATTTCTACAATAATTTATCAGATGATGGTTTATCATGCTACTCACAATGTCACCAATAGATTAATTTGTTAGGAACCGTTTTTATGTAATAATACTAGAATTCGTCTTTTAGCTCTCCAAAAATAAAAATCAGGTTACGTTAGGTCATAGCCTGTTATGTATGAAATACTGATTGATATCTATATTGGAATATGCTTACTTTATGTTGTCAACAATAGAATAAGGCAGAAAAAAAAGAATCTCTTTTTGTGTAAGAAATGGACAGATGTTTAAAGTGCCTTGCCAGTTGATTTACAACTAAGAAATAATTCTAGCCCCGACTTTCTCCAATTCTCTCATTTAATTGCCAAATACTAGATTGCTTTAGAATCTTAAATATTATGTATGTTGCAAAAAAGCTTGATGAAAAATATGTTATATGCTCTACCCTAGCATTGTGTGCTGCTTTAAGATATCCAATAGACACATTTATGAAAACTCTCTGGGGTAAGCATATTACCTGCAAAGTTATGTTATGATTGAATTTCCTTTCTTGATAACTATCACGCTGGTCAACTGAAATTTTATAAAGAACATGGCATCCGTCCTTAGCTCTGATTGCACTTAAATAATATTATATAAAGAAATTTGCATATAGATAAGTCTATGTTAACCTTCATCTAGATACTCTGCTTTATTTTTACACATTCATATTTCTTTGGCCAAACAACATATTTTGGCAATATCACGTAGGCTTTTTTGATTATTGTATATGTCACAATATATGTAGCCAACACAGCTATATTAAACCGATCACCAGTAGATATCAATGTGTACCGATAAATGACCATCCTTCTTAAACGAACTGTTGAAAAGTATGGTGGGACATACCAAAATCTTGGCAGAAATCGTACTGGAGATACTTTGCAATGCAGTCATCACAATATGGTATCCTAAAATATTTACTTCGTTCCAATAACAGCATTGTAACTGTAATAATTATAGTCCTAAATTGGTTTAAGCCACTTCCTCTAGCACACTCTTTGATCATTTCTAATATAGTTTTGTCGCCAAAAAACGTCTCATTTAAAGTAAACCCAAACTCAATAAATACAGCAAACCACAACACCAAAATTACATTCTGTTTGTGTATGTTTATTACACAAGTAGTTTCTAAAAGAGAGACACGGCCACCCTTTTTGAATTCTTTTGAGAATAATTATGAATTCGTAGGTAAGATGGAGCTGAATAATCGAAATAAAAGTCCTAATTTAGCTGCCCACTTCAGGTTGCTTTTAGGTTGTCAACATTTTGTTTACAAATGGTTCTCGATTTAAATAGCGTGACAATTTATGTCATAAATCTACATAAGCCCTTCATAAATTGAGAAAATGCCCTTAGAAGAAGGTGAGAGTGAACCTTTCCAGTTGGAAACAATCAAAAAATTTTATTCGAACTTGCAAAGTAACGACCGCAAAGAGAGGAAGAGTGCCTTTCAAGAGTTTTCCAAGTTTTTATTGTGTCCAAATCAACAGTGGACAACAGCTAAATACCATTCACTGTTTAATGACAGCCACATATATATCTTAACTGGTTTAAGAGATAAGTCGGAGCCAGTTCGGGAAGAAGCTATACAATTTATAAAGACCTTTTTGATTGATGTACTTCCTGCTAACGATTACTACTTATCGTACACATTCCCAGTGCTAGTAGAAAGATTAGGTAGTTGTGAAATAATTGAAGAATCTGAGGAGATTAGATTAAGGTTAGTGCAGTTACTAGAGAATATATTGGATAAATATAAAGATAATAATTTGATCAAACCTTTTTTGAACGATTCTGTTATTATATTGAAAGAGACTGTGAAAGATAAATATCCTGCAATAAAAGAAAAGAGTTGTCAATGTATTGTGAAATTAGCTCATGTTCTTCCAAGAGATTTTCATATGCAAGCAGAAAACTTAATTAAACCTGTCCTTGGTAATTTTACTCATCAGCGATATAAGATAAGATGCGAGGCTATAAGTTGCATAGGTAAAATATTATAACATATTGTTTGACTATAGATTTACAAATTAAATGATCGAAACAGGTGAGATTATATTAAATAGTACTTACAAAGGATTAGATGAAGTTGTAGGACCAATGGCCGAGAGACTGTTTGATCAAATACCAGCAGTTCGACGAACAGTGGCACAAGTCGCTGCACGTTGGCTGTTAGAATACCGAGATAGATATTCTTTTTTCCATAAATTATTACCTTTAATTCTTACAGGGTAAGAAAATGTATGTATAATAATAAAATCGATTAACTTACTGTTTATCTAGGTTAAATGACGAAGTATTAGAGACAAGACAAGAGGCTCATAGACTTTGGAATATAATTGGATTACAGTATCAGAATGAGAATGAAAATGACTTAAAAGACCAATTAGATTATTTAACAGAAATGCCAAAATATTATCCAAAACACTGTATGTATTAAAGAGATAATTACATAACCAGTTTCGTAGAGTTTTTCTTTATTAGTAACGCGACCGAATCTTGGATGCAGGGTTCTTGTGCAAAGGAATGTTAGTAAACTAGCCAAAGCAATTTCAAAGGAATTGCTTAGTTGGCAGTCCGATATTCGAATTCGTTGTAGTCAGCTTCTATGTTCCATTGTGTTACATGCTGAAGCAGATATTACACAAAATCTGCAAGATTTGTTACCTGCTATGTATACAGCTGCAAGGGATGAAGATAAAATGGTTAGAGATAATGTAAGTAGTTTAGAGGATGTTGGCGATTGTTAACCGTTGTATCAATTGGATATTATTCAAAGTACATTATTTCAATGCGCTGCATGCTCAATATTTGTTTCGCAAGAAAATCTTTATTTTTTTTGGATTTACACCTATTCCTAATAATTGAAACAACAGTGCCAAAAAGTCTACATGTAGATATCACGAAATTTTTTTCTAATTTTCAAACTAAAAGAAATATATGAATCATATACAGAGTGTCTCACAAGGAACTGCATCGATCTTTATAATAAAAAGTATATATGCGAACATTTTGAAAACTTAGCAACATACTAAAGGCTATGTGTACTAATGAACTAAAGTATTTTCGATGATACAAGACTTTCGGCTATACCAGAAGTAGGGGTCAATTTTGTTGTTCTAAACGGAACATCCATATATTATTACATTTTTGAATTCTTAATCCAATTTTAAAGTTTATTTAACAACTATGTCACTATGTCTAAGTATATTTGAAATATTTGCATTTCCTGAAAGCTTTACAATAACACACGTTAAATTGTCGATAATTTGGTGGATGCACGGTAGTATACATTGGAAACAGTGAATGCTACAAAGAAAATACGAGCGTCCTTTTTTGGTCCAAATTGAAGGAGGAACCTAGCAAAATGACTAGAATTTTTGTCAGTAGATAAAAGAAAGCGATTTGCCCCACATCCTCCCTATAAATTAAATAATTAATCAACTAAAATGTAGAGTTCTTTTAGCTTTGATACTGTGACAAATTTCGAATTATTGTAATTACTCATTTTATTAAATATCTAAAGTATTATTACTTTTTTCGAAAATATTCAATTCTCTTGAAAATTAAAAGTTCTAAAGGGATATGTTCATAAACTCTATTGTCTAAAATTATTCGAAAAATCGCTAGTGACATTTTCATAGATAAAATCTGGTTTTTCTCAACTACAACACTATTGTTGCATTACTTGTGGTTTTCCATTTCCACTTCGGTAATTCATATTTTATAATGCTCATGCCTAACTTCATTTGATTTTTGTATTTCATAATTTAATTTATTCTATAATTATAAATATATACTATAATGCCTTACAAGCTGTGTACTCTGCGACGGGTCTGTAACACTTTCACAAGGTACAACATTGAACTTCTTACGCTTTACATGTCTGATTCCTTTCATCTTATATTCAGATAAAAGAACCTAGACTTGCTATTTTTAACGACGGTGAGTGAGATCGGCTTTAGGGCTTTTTTTTTAATTCGAGGAAACTTTTTGGAAAACATCGAGATTAGAACTCTTAAAAACCCCTTCCGCTACGTAATTTTGATAATGCTGAAGTATACCACATCGAGAGGTTGTTAAGTGTATGCTGTTTGCAGAAAACGAAGAGAACTGTGTGTTTTCCTTCTTGCATTTCCTAATTACGGCTTCACAAACGGTTAGCCAAAATGTCTGGCCGGTTTGTCTTTTAAATTATCGATTGTAAATACCGCTACCTTGAGTCTACGTGGACCACAAGTTATCTGATTTATAGACAACGTACTAAGGAAACATAATCCTGGAGCTGAAATGTCTCGTCGAAATTGATTACATTTTCAAAGGAAATTTTTAGTCGGTCAAAAAAATCATTTCGTAACAATGGTACGAGCTCTTTTAATGTTTTCTGCCAAATGTTCTCTTTAGAAAGTCTGCAATTCTTTAGGCATGTTATTTGAAAATCTTTTAATCACTTTTCCAGCTCGATTGAAGTTTTTTTCTCCAGCGAACAAGTTTGCTCGCTAATTTTCTTAGAATGTTTCTTGTTAATTTATCTCTATAATCTTACTTTTGGAATATTGTATGTCTCGCTTGCCCCTTTATAAGACGTATCGGTTTTAGAATAGCTCTCAGAGCCGTTTTCAATGTTTCTGTAGAATATCGAACATATTTATGACCACCTATTTTGCGCTTGTGGTATGGTTTTAAGTCACGCTTAAAGTACAATATGAATTAAAAGTTGCGCGTATGTTTATAACGAAACGATATATAAAACAAATACGTGCTAATATCTTCAAAACAATAATATCTCAAGCAAATATTACAAATACATACTCTAGAATACACTTGTTCATCGCTAGCTAGACAAATATTTAGACCATAAAGGGAGAATTTTTTACATATTTTCTTGGACCACAGAATAATAAGTACCAGCTTACTCATGTGGAAATTTAACACTCAAGTAGGTATAAATGGCGCAGAGAATCTTGTATTCCAAGTTTTAGCTGGTGAGGGATTCATTTCATTGGTTCCATATTAACGATTTGAAATATATTATTCAGCACATGTCTGAGTTCCTTTTTTTTGCATGTTTACTTACATCACCTCGAATCATCTGTTTCACTAGCTAAACCAATCAACTAAAACTATTTAATAAAATGAGCAAGTGTAACTTCTCAGTATACAGGGTGTTTCGCTAGTTGGAAATTTTATAGTGTTATTGTGAACCGATTTCTGAAATTTGGAATAGGTAGTTAATTTTAAATATTTTCGCTTACGAAAGACTTCTGGTTGAACCGCAAGTGGTTACCAACTCTCTTATATTAAATATACTGTTGTTAGTTTAATCGATTGCACACATTGCAAGTAAATAATTCAAAGTGGCGGGGGAAGTGGCGCAAATATTTTAAATTAATAGATCTTCATAAATGTTTAACCAACAAGTTTTCCGAAGTACTCTGTATAGCGCACGTACCTAAAATTTCGATCTGTATATTGTAAAATCCATTGTGTAACACCTGTAGTACTTTGCATAGCATCCAATGTTATAGATTTTGCATTTGGCATATATTTCAGGTTATAATTGCAAGTGAAATGCTGGGTTTATTTATATCTCCCAAAACTTGGACAAAAATCATTCTACCAGCGGTAGAAGATGGTGCACATTATGGTCACTTAAGCGTTTTAGCAGCCTTAGTTCGAGGATGTCCGCAGGAAGTCATACAACCGCACCTAGAGCAAATTGCAAATTTGCTTGCGGACAATAGCATTTGCCAGTGTCGTAAGGTATAACATTTACCAAAGAAAACGTGAACGACTTTACACAAAAGCTTTCTTTAAAGAAAAAATATCAAACGGAGCTGTTGAATTGTGCCGACTCCCTCATGAGCAAGTATAAAGTCGACACTTCGGATTTTGGAAAACATCTTTTTACAATATTGGTTACACTTATCTCGCTCAAAGATGCTGAAAATGTGTCTATTGATGCTTCGTATCTTCAAAAACTGTCAGAAGTACTTAATTTAGAAACTAAGCATGAATTGTGGAGAAAATACTGTGGATTTTTACTAACAAGCATTAACAAAGATCCGAAATCTTGGACCGTAATATCTGTAGAGAGTTGTATCTTTGAAACAATATTACTGCAATCAGGTCAGTATTCACAGCAAAAACTATTATGTCTCAAATACAGAACAACTTTTCCTTATAGAAGAAGCTTTTGGAGAAAATTTACCGATACTAGGCGAAATTTTAGTTAATGCTTTAGATGTGGACGTTGATGCAGAATGTAGATTAAAGACTTTCATTGCTTTAACAACTGCTATGGATAACAAGCAGATAATTTTCAAAAACGCAAAGGAAGAACTATCTCAATTTTTGGAAACCTTAGTTACCGGTAATACGTATTTCTTTAACATTAGTTGAAATAGATTAAATTAATGCTTTTCAAATTTATATTCGATAGATTTGACGCTCCTACATGTCTTTTTTTGCTAGTCTGGTGTAGGCTTCTGAATTATACCGGGTGTCATAGGATGACGAACAACACAACAGTATCCGCAATCTCCGTATCATTCAAGTTTAGTTAATCAATCCGAAACGGCCGATGATTGTTGATTAAACTTGTGTTGTATGCAGGTTGCCGATACTTTTGTGTTGTTTGCTATACTACGCTGTAGTCCTTGCTATTATTATTATAGGGTGAAGTTAATAATCTGTATAATACGTATTTGCACCAGAATGGAAATACTTTTCAATTGCCTATATTTATAGCTTACTAATTCGTAACAATCATTCACGAACACCTTTGCATATGATGATGTTTTTTCCTGAAATCTTCATAAAAATCAAATTAGCTTTAAAACGGAAATGTTTAAGATCTATTGAAATATTTTACAATTTTACATAAGATTAATTATTTTACAAAAATTAGGGCAATCCACTCAAGAAAATTAATTTTGTATTACTTCCGATGAAACGGAAAGGTAAAAAAAATGCCCAGATATTTTTTTAAAGTCTACTGCCTCGAATAAAACAACTATAAATTTGCAAATTTGAAATTTGCTTCGTTTCTGATATGTCGCTCTGTAATATCCGCTAGGGAAACCAGTTATTTTTTTTAATACTTCTTAAACATTTTAGACATATTGGTACCTGCGCTTGTTTGGCATGCTGGACGTACAGCTGAAGCAATGAGAACCATGGCTGCCTCATGTCTTTTTAGCGCATTGAACCCAAATGATGGGGCAGAACTTTTTATATCCATCGATAATTTAAAACCTTTAACGGAAAAGTTAGTTACACAGTTGTTATCTTTAACGGAAGATGCGTCCTATTTGAGTAGACAATTGGCAATGCAAGATCTAGTTCTACTGAAGGAAATGATGGGAAGAAGACAAATTTGGGATCTTGAGAATTTGCTTAAAATTTACCCAGGTCGCTACCGTTTAAGCAATGGACGTTTTAATTCAATAACGTTGTTTTTTTTTGTTTTGCAGAAATCGTAAAGCGATTAGATGATCCTACCGAAAAAGTAAGAATCTGTGCCGTGAAATCTTTAACGGCATTATTAACGGATGTACCAACCGAATTTTTAAGCGATACGTTTTGTTCACATCACGAGTACTTGATTGATACGCTGTTAATTCATTTCGACGATGATCACGTGATTCTTCAAGATTTGATAATGGGTAAATTGATTATTATGATTATATAATTATATGTATATATTAACTCGAATCTATAGTTATGTCATCAAAAGGTCGGAGTGTTGTTCTTATGATTATACTAGAAGTTGATAGATTAATATTTCGCTGTTTGCCTGTAAATGTCGCGTGCAAAATCTAAAACATGTCAAAAATTGAAAACTAAAGATTGTACAGGATGCTCTTAAAAAAAGTAATAAAAATATGTCATATCAACTTGAGGCAATATTATGCGCATTATTACGAATATAATAAAGTTTAATGAAATGTGGGTATTGTATTTTTGCAATTGCAATATTGACATGTTTTTCTTCATGCAGTTTCATTGCGGTCCAAGCTATTTATTGTTAACATGTTTTGTTATAGATACTCTAAAAACATTGGTGAAGATATGTAAAGATTTATTATTGAAAAAAATAACCAAGCAGCAGTCATTACTTAGAAACCAGAAAGGATGCAATGATATCATTGCATATTTGAAAGAAATTGACAGTTCTTCATAAAATAATATCTTCGCAATTTTTTTTCTCGCTTTGTGTGATTTGTATAATTATAATAAATTTATTTATTATTTATACTTTATTGTTTTTTTTTTATATACTGAAATAAGAATATAACATACGCTTAATTAAACAATAATTTATTATAATTTATGTCTAACAATTAATAATAATAAAAACTAATAATAATAAAAAAAATTATAATAAATAATAAAAAAAAGTATTCGCCAATATTAAATAGCGTATCAATGAGGACCGAAGTGAGTTGGTATAAAGCTTAAAGCGTTTGTTAGTCCTACTTCCATATTACTGGTCGATGCCTTCTCTGCAGCATCCTGAGCAGTCTCAGACGCTTGATGAGCCGTTGCCTGAGTTGCTTCATAATCTATTCGCGCTGAATCTAGCTGTGCGGCAATCTCTCAATTTTTGCGTCTCCTAGCATGGATGTTTGTTAACCTACTTCAGCAGTTGCAGCATTCACGGCTTCTGCTGCGTACAAAACCATTCCATGTGCGGCACTGATAGTAGCGGCTATACCGTTTAGTTGGCTCTGGACTAAATGAATTAAATTTTGTTACTCTCACCTATTACATTGACCCCTTAAATTGCATTCCTCAATTGCGACAGATATCAATATTGTTCATGTATCCCCATCTTTTCTAGAGGTGAATAGCAGGGTATTGGATTGTAGGCGTCTTCCTTATTATGTTTTTTAAACGTTACGTATCTTGTTTCGATTAACGGGAAAAAGACTATTTTTTTTATTGTTTACATCTTCATTTATTTATACTTTATTACACTTACAGAAGTATCGTTAGAGATGATATATAAGACGTTAGATCTTCTGTCACTGATTCGGTACTGCATTTTTGTTTTCTTTAGCTCACAAATGGAAGTCATATCTTTTGTCTAATATCAAATTTATCTTCAGATTCTGATGTAGTGTATCCAGAATAATCATCTTGTTCATATTCTTCGCCTTCTTCTAATCTATTGTACTTTCTTTTATGTCTAAAAAGGAAAACACACCGATGACGCTTGACTTTCTATAGTCGTTCAGATGTATAACGTACGAGAATTTTCTTCGTTTGCACAAACCCATTGACAAAATTTTTGCGAAGAGGCATATGATAGTGATCAGCAGAATTACAACCGCAGTGTAGCAAATTGTATCGAAGGGTAGCCATTCCGTAGCAGCACTGCTTCCACTTATTTCTTCCACGTAGTGCGGGTTATAGTAGGTTTTACTATTTGAAAGATATAAATAGATTAGCAGAAAAGCTAATTAGATAGATCTAATAGATACTTAGGTTGTTCTGTCAAAAAATCTTGAAACGGTTTATTTAAACTCCGCTCAATATCTTTGCCCAATTCGTGGAAAACAGTTCTTCCGAGCCAATCAGCTAGATCTTCTCTACCGAGCTGTCGTAATCTATGAGTTACGGCTTCATGTGTTTCTCCTCTTCCTTCGCTAGGACTACCGTTCCAGTGGAGCAGCAAGCGGATACAAGGAACATCTTTATCAAGTAAATTTTCTGATAATTAAAAATTTGTAGGATTTAAATTATTACTGGGTTATTAATTTTGCACATTTACCGGCTTCATTTACAGAAGGAGGTAGGTCGTAGGAACGAAAATGTAGAGCCGCAACTAATCTTCTGCATTCTTGGGGTTCCAGGTGGTTAGCAAGGTACTGATATTGAGGTAAATTTACGTCGATTGTGCCTCTGGCAGTGGTAAAGTATTGTATCTACATTAAAAAATCGTTAGAAAAGGTGTATTATAGGAATATATAAAACTACCAAAATAAAAGACGTATATTGAAATACGTCAAAATTCATTTTATGTCAATGTTGTAGGAGAAAGTGTGTTGCGGCAATTTGAAGCAATAGCGATCATCTCTATTTAACCAACACAGTTTATAAATTCTATTAGTATATATATACTATTTTTTTAAGTATATCTCCAGTGCAACTATGTATGTTAACAGTTTGTAAATGTTCCAAAATATCCATGCTATATACAATATTATGATTAACAAAAATATAATCAAGAATATCATGTTTTCTTTGAATTATAGTTTACGTTGGTTACAACTACGTCTGATAGTAAAAGAATTTAGTGAATAATTATAGCAAAGGCTCAAAGTGATATTCGGTTTCAATACAAATCCTTACATGTCTGTTCATGTTATTAACTACGTTGACAAGGTGGTGAGGCGTAATTGTGTCACGAACATTTTGAATTGCTTTGATAAGTTATTATATTGTGTGCGGTGTATTTTTAAAGACTCTATTTTTAGATGTAGAGAAATAAAATAATCTAAAACGATTAGACTAGGAGAACGAAGTACTACACGGTTATCAAAATATTTATGCAAAAAGTTTATTGTTTGTAGTATTTTCTGAGCGGTGGCATTGTTATTTGAAAGCATCGATTGCTTAATTCGTCATCATGCAACTGATTTAGAAAAGATTGCAACAAGTTTTTGTGATATCTTTCTATGTTTCAGAAAAAAGTAAGGGACCAATAATTCTTTTCGGTGAAGCTGTTATTCAAATACCATTTTTTTTCTGAATCGCGATATTAGGAACCGATATAAGGTACTAATTAGTACAACCGACAACCGACTTGGTCACCGGTTGATGATGAGTACCATTCCTGTCTTCTAAACGTCTTATTATATGTTACTATATAATAAAACTTGTGTGGTGCGGAAATGCCAATGCTTATGTGCTGTTTATCATACTGCGACACGGTTCTGGCTATGATTAATGTTATTATTATGAGATATTCTAACTCATTGCATATATTTCAAAAAAAATAATTATTTTTAACTTATGTACAGATGGATTTGTGGTTTTGAAAGAGTTGGCCAATTCGAATATTTGGGAGTGACAATAATAGCTAACAACTTAGAAGATAATGAAATTGATAAGAGAATCCAAAGCGGCAAGGTCTTTATTAAGAATGTTTAAGGTAAAAAATCAAAAGAAAGTAAACAGAGCTTTCGAAACGATCATCAAACCGGTTATCTTACATGCAAGCGAAGCGATAATAACAAGAAAAGACGATTAAAAAGTGGAAATCTAGGAAAAGGAAATTTTAAGGAAAATAAATTGGATTAGAACAATCTTGTGGTTTTAAACTATTATTCCTTCATTTCTTTCACATCTTTTTTACCTCCCAAATATTCCCAATTAGATTTGTGTATTCTTTTCCTTAAGTCCTGGCCTCCTCCTTTGAGTATTTTAGCAGAGACTCCATTTTCGCCCGGGCTCCTATTCATTTTTGACGTCCGTAGTGTCTTCCCTAGTACTTTTTCAGTAGGCTCTTCTACTTTCCGTTAACATCTTTGCCATTCCGCTCGATTAGTTCATCTTTCTCCACCAATTCTTTAAAATATTCCTTCCAAATTTTTAATTTATTTGAGGTGTTTCTTACGAATTTATCATTTTCGTTCTTATAAAAGCGTTCGAAATTTTACGAAACCTTTGTGATTTTTTTCAAGATTATCGCATTAAACTGTTAACAAATCTTTTATTATTGGAAAAAACATTAATTATAGTAAATTGATGTCTCTCTAAAATCGTTTTACTTGCATCAATTCAGTATCTCTTTACCCGGTTAACACCGGGTGCTCAATTCTGCGTAGACACTTTGTTTATTGTTTGAAGATATTTCTCAAGAGTGCGGCCAAATTTTGCAATGTCTCAAAACATGCAAGCATAGCAAGTCATGCGTTCATGAAGGCCAAATAGAGAATATAAAATATTGCAATGTAATAATTAGTATTAATAGTAATAAAATAATAGCAAAGAAATAATTTTAGTAACTTTGCGTAAATTGATCGACTTCGAACAATTGGTAGTGTTGTTAACGCCCAGTGTTAAAATAGTTTGTTAAAAATCGCCAGGGTGGAATGAGAACGTGCAAGTAATAATGCGAACCTAAAATTTTGATGTTTTACAATTTGTTTTTATAACACAATAAAATATATTTTTTTTAAATTTCATACTATTAGCCCTTCATTGACAATTATCCGTTGTTATCCGAAATATTTTAAATTTTGGAAATAATTAATAATTTGAAGTTAATTATATATATATAAAAAAAAAACCATTGTGACTCGCGCCATCTAGAGCAGAAAAGACTTAACGCAATTGATACAATTATCGACGAATACAGTTCCCGTTAATATCAAATGTTCGCTGTCTCCTACGAGACAACGTGCAATATCATCGCCATTAAGTGGTTAATCGGCGTTTGCCAACCGCTTGGTGTTACAAAGGTAAGTTTTCCAATATTATTAATAATTAGAATTCGTTTTGGTAAATACTACCTTGTTAGAATTATTTTACAGTTCATTTCCTGTAAAAAGCTATGTAGAGTCACTGCAAATTTCAATCTGCCCCACTTCATTGTTCTCCGATTCTTGGTAATTAACATTTGGTTGTTTTCACTTGCAGGTATCACCCAAGCAAGATTGTGGAATTCGGAGTGACGATGTAACACAGCATCAGCTTCCGATAAGGTTAGTTTATTTATCAACATTTTCATTTATGCTCCCTAATCGCTTGTGCTAATCCGTAACTGAAATGTTTCTTTCCTTACGCAGGATTTTATCTTTGATGTACACGCCTGGACCTTTAAAGATATTGCCAGCTTGGACGGATTTACGGATAGAAGAATGCACATAGAGAAATTACTGGAGCATTGTCCAACCCACATCATGATATTTGTCAAAATTTGGGATATCTGTAAACATGAATATGATCCGCCTCTTTTGCAGCGTAGAATATAAATTTAAAGAAACGAAAAAAACATTTAAAGTATTTCTCAGACAGTTTCAGGATAAATAAATACTATGATGAATGATTGAACTTGCAACGAGAACAATTTGCTATTCAATATTTTGGGCGTCATCCAGTGATTTTTTTTTAAATTTCAAGAGCCGAAGATAAATCACAAGCCCTACTTTGTGCTGAGGTTGTAAGGAAGAGTTATTGGGAGAACCGGTATCTTGAAGATAATAAAGAATTTAAATCTAATTGCGAACATGCCGGTTTGAAGCAAGAATGTATGGACTGGTGTAGCTATGATGATAGGCTTAAGATGCTCTCTATATCGAACGAGATTGAGTTTTGGGGATTTGATCGAGAGCTTAAAGATTCATTGGGAGAGACACCTAGTGTTTTTGGTGAATGGAATTGACAAGGTTTGTGCAACCGCTGTACAAAATGAGGTCTCTAAAAGTGAAGTAAATAAGATAAAAGTTATTATCTACTGTGTGATTCGTGATTCGCTTTTGAAATCGCTACATTGATCATTCGCATTTGCAAAATTACATATTTCCGGTTGCGACCTATGGACAGTGCAGTTAGGAAATACTACTTAACTGATACTAGATTTTTTGAATATTACGGGTTAACTGATAAAGGAGTCACTTCCTTCGTGGAGAAATTCTTTTCCTCCGAGGAAAAAACTGAGATCGCCAAGATGAAAATAGAACATACTACAATAGCTTGTAGTATGCTTTAATGTAAATTATCTTGGTGATCTCAGTTTTTCCCTCTGAGGAAAAGAATTTTTCCACCAAGGAAGCGACCTCTTTATCGGTTAACCCGTAATATTTTGAAAATCTAAACCCGGCCAAGTAGGCTGATAATGCTATCAGCGTGCTTGTGTGAGAGGTACGCCGACCGAATATGCTAGACACTAGTTATTCTGCATCCTACCTTCTTATGTTTGTTTTTTTCAAGTAATATGGCTTACAGTAGAGACATTGTAATACAAGTGAATCCTGAAATATATTTACAATCAAAGTAGTTTATATCTGATAAAAGAACTGCCGAGAATACTATTATTATGTAGAGTTACTTGTCGATAAGGTTTTGCCTTCTCATTATTCAATAAACTGATTTTGTGAAATAAGAGTATTTTTATTTATATTTTACATTTGATTGTTGCTTGCGATGCTATTGATGTAGCCGTGCAGATGTAAAATTTAATTGTGTAAATAATAGACAAATTGATTCAATATGTATGCAATACCATTCAGTGTAATTAGAGAATTTCTTAAACTTTGCATATTCATCACAATGCCATCTTAACTTTCAAAATGCATGTTTTGAATGTTTTTTGGCCCGTGACCAAAAAGTTGTACATTCCATAGTAACACCGCGGAGTAATTCTAAACTACTTTACCTGCTTCGTTCCTATACTAAGCAACGTTAAAGTTGAAAAAACGTCTGTTCAAAATGGATGCGGTAAAAATTTCCGTTGTTGATTCAGTTCCCAGAGTTTTATTACGGCAAGCATTCCAACCATATGTTGAACGACTCCGCATTTAACTCGGGATTTGGAAACTGATGCCGTCGGGATTGTTTATCTGTACATACCTTTACCACACAAGGGCAAATTGTATCATAGTGAGCCTTTGAAGATGTTTGTGCATTGTATGCTTAATGTTAACTTGCGAGTCTTAAGTTGCGAGCACTGGTTAGAATAACAATCATAAGTGTCATTGATACCATAAATAATAACAAATGGAAATAACTCAAAAATAACAAACCTTACGGAATCGGAAAGACGAAATTGAATATTAAATTAAAACAATGATCTAATACCGAAAAAAACCAATGCACTGGTGCTTGCCAACCTTTAACAAACAACGTTCTCTGGCATATTTTCACTTAACCATACTAGAGTTATAACAAGGGGGTACCATCCGTTATGGTCAAGGTTATACAATATTTTAATTAGGGAGAAATTGAACCGATAGCGTTACTAGTAATTACTGTATAACTTCCATTTCTATATTTAGATTTCGTGTTTTTAGAATAACGCTTTACTTCGTCTGTGAGTTCAACAAAAAATGGTAAAAATACCAGTTGTTCTGTTCGAAGGTACAACGATAAAATATCGCGAGATAGCTTTTCAAATACTATTGAGAATGCGGAAAGATATAATAAATGGTTGAATGTATGTGCAAATGAAGATCTATTTGATATGCATCCCTAGGACGTATTTACTCCAAAAAAAATGTACGATATTCATTTCCTTCCATCAGCAAAAACTTTTTACTATATATATAATATTACATGAACATAATTACATCAATGTTCTTTTAGTAAGTATTGAACTTCAGAGACATCATAAAGAAGTGTAATTTCACTTTCTCTAATACCTTGTTGTGGTACAAGTTGGTACTGAATTGCAGCCCACTACTTCACAACATCAAGAGACTCACAAGAACTTTCTGTTTATACAACACCAAAACGAATAAGTATGTAATAAGTACAACAATAATTTTGCAATGTACATAATGACAGTGAATATGTCAGAAACGTTAGAAAGATTGTAGAGTAATAAAGTCAAGCAATTGACATCTAGAAAAAGGAAAATGTACAACTACAAACAAACTATGTCGAGGAGTCTAAAATTTTACAGAGATGTCTCGCACGCCTTCCAAAGAGGAAATTATTGATAGCATCACAGATACAATCAGTATCTCATTTAAGAACATTTATTAATAGTCAAACAATGCAATCCAATACACCAATACAAAGATTTTCAGAGGATGAAAAGCTACTGGGGCTATTTTTATATAAGCAGAGCAATAGAAGCTAAACGTTATTAGAAAAATAATTTTATTAACCATCAAGAAATACCCTAAAAAAGTTGTCTAGCATATTTGTGAATCCCGATGTGGATACTTTGATGTTTATCCGTTTAAAACAAAATGAATTGCTGGAAAGTGAAAAAAATTGGATAGTAATCTTTGAACATTTGAAAAACTTTTAAATAATATTACTTTTCTTAAAGGGTGGTAAAAAGGTGGCCAAAATAATAATCGCATATGTACATCAGTTTAGAGCATTTCTAATAAATCATATTGGTACCAGATTATTATTATACTAGATATTAACACCAATTGGCAAGATCATAGTTATTCTGCGTCAAGTTCTCCATTGAAATTATTGAATTCGCAATTAGAATTGCCTATACCAATCATTTTGTTGGAAAATTATGTAGAAAACTAATCTTCCATTATTAACTATTAAGTAGTAGTTTAGTAAGCAGGCAATAAGCTATGCAACAACTTTAATTTTTAAGAAAATTAGTAAAGAGAAGAAATTGCATTCTTTGCAAAAATGGTAATTATAATGACACCGTTTCGGAGGAGTGACATGTTAATAAATATCAAAAAATATGCTGGAGTCATTCCAAGGAAGCTGCAGTACTGGAACATATTATATTTACCTTCTTTTAAAATGTACAATTTGATTTTGCAAATTTTACTAAAATTATATAGTAAAAGAAAGTTTTTCCACAATGTATAAATATTTACAAAATATAGTTAATATTAATTTTAACACAGTCCATGTAGGGGATTTAAAAAATGTTTGTATCAAAAATTTTTTGTCTTTGTTGCCATAATTGGATGACAGGAATAAATAGAATTTTAAAAGGGAAGTAAGCAAGAACAGCCTTGAACAATTTGTTTCTATGATTAAAATCCTATGTAATTTGTTAAAAATCAGTTCAGGAAAATTTTCAATTTCATATTTACACCTTCAATCGATAACTTCAATAAGTCTATTTTGGTCGGAAAAAGTAGTACTAAGTGTTGCTGGGCGGATTTTTTAAATTTAATTTAGTGAGGCTTAATTTTTAAGTAATATAGTTTTCTCCTAAAATATGTTGGAGAAAGTAAGTTATTTTCTGGTTTTCATTAACTTATAGCACAAGGCAATATTGCTTAAAAGACAAATATATCGAAGAAATACACACATTAAGTAGGTTTAATACATACTTTGGAAAACAGATTCAAGCTGTTTGTTTTTTAAAAATAATGGTGTTTGAAACTGGTTAGCTATAAGAATGCATTGCATTTTACTAAATTAATTATTCAAAGTAAAAAAAATTAACAGCAGCTCCCTTATTTTCCATGGTTAACATATAGATAACAAGAAATGGTTTAATTAAAAACTTAAAAAAACATCTGCAACGCATTTATATATCAGGCAACATACGGAAAGTACATTTATAAGAGAATATTTATTTGTAGGATTAAGAAACCACATATTTAGTCTTCTAATTCATTTGATTTTTAAAAAAGCAGTTTTATCTTGTTTGTATTTTCTTCTGGCTCTAACTTTAATTATATCAATGTATTTTTTCTATTGGTATTTTCCTTTTAAAATCTTATTAACACATTTATATCAAGAGTGGATATAGAAATGACAAAAAATATACATAATAAACGCATATACTCACGATATAATGTATCCTCCTCTCTTTTCATTGTTACAGAAAATTTCGGTAGCCGTAAGTGACATGTGGCAAATTTGAGGTAACCTCCTCAGAGGCTAAGTAGTAATTTTTGCAGCTCTAACCACTGCTCTTTCATTGATATGCACTTATAACCCAATCTCCTCGCTATATTTTTGAATTCTTGAGCTACCAAGCAGACTTTTCCTTTTCCTTAGATCTTCAAAATGTTACTATTATATGTTTAACATAATTATGGTGTTGTAACATTTTCATCTGTTAGAATCTTTTCACTCATAGGTTTTACTGGTCTTGTAGATATTTTTTTCTATAACTTCACCTATATGCCATGAAGAAGGCATACTTGGAACATTATCTAAAGTATCTCCCAAATTGAAAAGTATATATAAAGGTATGCTGTGAACAAAGTCTTTTACTTACTTAATGGCATATATCATGGAGGAATGCTGAAATTTAAAATAAGTTTTGCATAGTAGATTATTTTTTCTTAAATTATCCAGAGATTTTCCGAATAGCTTCATTATTGATTAGCTTCAAATGAAATATAAATAAATATGTTGAATACTTAAATAAAGAACATTATTTACATGGTAATCTTTAGTAAAATGATCCGTCTTTATATCTTTCATATCCATCTTCCACATTGTAGAACACAACATCTTTATCCTGAGTTTTGTAATACACCAAGAAGTGCAAAAGAAAAGCATTAATTATTAAAATTAAAACGTTTCTTATGATTTACCTTAACAATTCAAATATGAGCCTGGTTCTAGTGTTGTTTGCTTCCAAACACCAGCTAAATACTTGTTTGTTATTCTTGTAAGCAGTTTTAAGCATCGAGCCTCCACGTCAAACACTGTAACACACTAAAATGAGGCAATGGAGTAAATTGTAAAGATGAACAAGTAATATTAGCGAAGACCCTAAATTTCAAACGAAATGTCAAGTACTTCTTATATATGAAGTTGGCACAAGACATACAGCACAATCTATTACGTGTAGTATGAACGAATGCATCATTTCGGATTTGTTAATTTAACTTCAGCAAGCGTCGTAAATGATAATAAATTGCTATTCCGGTGTTTAAATAATCGCATACTTGTGTAAAAAGTAAAAACAAATAAAACATGATAATTTCTTTTGAAATTACGAAATATTACGAGTTTATTGATAAAAATATGGATCACAATATGTAATATGTAAGGTAACCTATCAAAAAATATTTTTTTTTAATAATTACCTTTATCCCTTCCATATTTCACTATTTATGCAATGGCATAAATCATCACATGATCACTTTTTGTCATATTTTAACATTCCCTTCTCGTTCTACACCATACTATACATAACGTTGTACCTCAGTTATACATTAACATAACCTTTCCGGCACATAAAGGTCATCTACTGATAAAGCAATAAACATAATCGAGAGCGGTTAATTCTAAATTGGCCTCTGTGTGTGCGACCGTAGTCGAAGATGTCAGTGTTTTCTGTAGTGAAAGAAGGTGCCCCTATTGAGGTGTTCGCCCTTACGAAGGCGTATCAGGATGATTCTTATGAGAATAAGGTCAATCTCAGCGTTGGAGGTATAAACTTTCGAATCTCGTTTAGCATGTAAGAAAAAAAGTTAAATAAACATATAGCTTATAGAACCGAAAAGGGGGTGCCGTGGGTTCTACCGGTTGTTAGGCACGCCGAAAAGGTCCTCGCTGCGGATGAAACCTTAAACAAAGAGTACTTACCCGTTCTTGGATTTGAAAAATTTTCAGCAGCCGCCACTAAAATGCTGTTAGGGGGCGATTCGCAAGCTATACTTGAAAATAGGGTAAGAACAGGATCGATGTCGATTTTTAGTCGTACGAATAATTTAAAGAGTATTATATTCTTGATTGCATGATCGAAGTGATCTTATCTTATATATTTTTTTATTATTTTTGCTCCTACGAATATCTCAATACAGAGCGTATTTTTGAATAAGTTATTGAAAATGATATAGGACAAGTTGAGAAATACGTTTATTTACGTAAGATTAGAATTTTTCAGTTTTTGCAATACTCGCGCTGGATTATATTTAACTTGCACACGTAAAAGTAGTAGCAAATCTTAGAGTTGCAGTATGCATATTAGATAGAATTATTCCAGCTAAATTTTCATATATTCAAATAACTAATTTCAAATAATAATAAAAGAAAACTATAAAAGGATTCGCGTGATAAAGTATCCTTGGAAAATTGCTTTCTTATCGTTATTATGTAGTGGTTCTGTTTGTTTATAATTTATAGGACGTTAATAGGAAGAATATTAAATTTATGTTTTCATTTGTGGTTTATTTTACTTGTATTTGTTTAAAAGGTATGCACTTTACAATTTGCAAACCATAATTATTACATATTATTGTAGAATTAACACATTTTGTCTCCATGCACTTCGTTTGTAGTACAAAGATATTATTTTGTGTTATTTGTACGCATCTTTTTAATTATTGCTGCTGCTAAATGCTATAATAATTTTGTTTATTACTGTACGTGTCACATAATAAGGAAATATCGACTAAGTGTTTATATAGAAACTAAAAATAGCACTCTCAATATCGTGAACAAAATGAAACGGAGAGATTTTCATTAACGATTTATTCACATGAAAAAGAGTGACTGGTTTTATGCTGGCTTCAAATAATAGGTGTTGTTGCATCAATAATTGTTTACTCATTTGTAATTGCACTTTTTTCCTTTGAAAGTTGTTTGTTTTTTAACGTTTTCTGCTGTTTTTTTTTTCTTTCTTTTAATATCTTAATATAGTTCAAACTAAGTCAGTTTTCTTTTGTCCATTGGATTGTCTTGCCTCGTCTTCTTGATTACTTAAATCAATTTTTGCTCAACATCTAGCGATCATTGCTGGGTGTAATCGGTTCCATGCATACATCATATTAGCAACAGCATTTTTTGTTGTTAAATTTTTTAATGTTTGTAATTGGAGCCGTTCGCAATAATACTACGAAGAAGGCTACCTGTATAGTACACTTTTTTTATCTAAAATAAACAAAGCTTTTATTTGGTGACCCCTTGATTTGTGAAAACATAAAACCTCCCAACAGAAGAATCAGTGATTTATCAATAATTTTGGGGGATTTATGTTTGACAAATTAAATTTACATTATAAATTTGCCTGTGGAACAAAACAATTAAGGAACCAATCCTTAAAAATAGCTTCCGCCATCCAAGCTGATTTGGAATAGTCATAGTTTATAAGGAAGAGAAAAATGTTCAAAAGCTAAAGTCAAGCAATGGCTTGACTTTATGACTTCCACTGGCATCAGTATATGCTAAAAGTGATGCTGTTTCTCAGGTTTTCTATCCGGAACAGTCTTCTTTCGAGATGAAGCAAAGGTTTTCTCTGGTAGAAGCTTCCAATAGAGAGCTAATTCATCGGCATTATATAGCTGATCAGGTGTAACTCTGAGTTGCTCTATCTTATCTTTTAGCTGGATTTTAATTGGATCAACTAGTTCTGGTCGAGATGATATGTTTCTCCAAGAATTTTTTAATATCGAGTTCCTTTTTTTAAGTAGATTCTTCAACGGAATTTTCTTTCATCTCCGAATTCAATGCTTTCCCCTTTTTTTTAACAACATCACCACTGACTATAACGTTTTTATTTTTTTGTTACATTCTTAGTTTCAGGCATCATATCAGGCGCATCATACCACGTGCTATCTTTTTCTCAGATATTAATTTTAAGATCATATATAATGTTAAAATTATTTTCTCCTGGCAGATTCATTATTGTCAAAAACATTTTTTTTTGTGTTGTGTTTTTTTTGAAAAGCTAGTTACGGACCTCTAACCAAACGGTTGTTCACGTTATCCCGTTGTTCACGATATTGAGTGTGTACTGTGCATTGGTACAAGTTAATATAAATTTGGTGTTTGTATATCATGAATGTCATATCAAAAATCCTGAATTACACTTACGTATTTTCGTATTTAACTTCAGATAAGAACAATTGACCTTTAGATTTCTGTGTATAAACTTCAGATGTCAATGCTATTGTATTCGGATCAATTTGTTGGATGTGGTGCTGTAAATAAACTGTAGGGTTTTCTTTACGTTAATTTTAATATGGAAACTAAATATGAGATCAGTTTCAATTTGCGTATTTATTCCATAATGCAACATATAAAAAATGTGGTGTATTTAAAATTTGCAACATTCATATGTTGCAAGTTGTTTTCCTAAGCATGTGCTAAGCTGTTATCTTTGTTTTAATAATAGTTTAACTATGACACGCGTTTCAATTAAAAAGGATTTATAAAATAGGCTACTGGAACAATTCATTCAAATTATGAGGTATAAAACATCCTTGGATATAAATATACATGCATATTTTGAATAAAACAAAATAAGTTGGAATGCATAGTAACTGCAAATCGTACGCAACCCACCTTACAGATGTGCAACACTGAATATTGTGATTTTTAAATAGACGCTAAAGCACCCGTGGCGTTATAGTATTTACGTATTTATACTTTTGGCATTTCTGAGTGGAAATTTAATCTCAATATTTTTTTTTAGAAAACGTCACGGTTAGAACCTTGTGTTATTCTCTATATTAATTGGATGAATAACATAACCCATTAAACTAAATGTATATGAAAAAAGCAACGCTATTTACTGTCATTTCATCCTGTCGTAGATTTGTCTGCTAGGCAGGCCTGTTAAAGAAATTTCGAATGAAATGCTTTGCGGCTTTGGCTTCCCACGAAATATTAGGAATTATGAATAAGATCATTTTGTTTACTTGATTTACGGCCAATAACAGTTTTCCCAGTAGTAATTTTGTGTGGAACTTCAACAATTCAAGTAAATAGATATAAAATACATTTACTAGTAACGGTTGTATACGTCCTACCTCTATTCTTTTCAGTCCCTGCCAAATCATGCGTTGTCCTGCGACTTAATAAAGAAGTGACGTCGTGGTGCCGCAATACGAGCAATAGTCAAACAATAGTTGAGAGTAAAAATTCGTATCTCGGTTCTCTTATTTATTGAAGCTTTTTGACCGGGGAAAAATTACATAATGATCTTTCTGTCTTCAAAATTTGTAGCATAATTTCCAATACATCCTGTATGTACAAACAATAAAACATATTGTATTTTTAATTAGACGTATTCAACAATACGAATAACACGATCGCTAGTCGCTTATTTAAAACTGCAATATATGCAATTACATATTGTCTAAATTATCACCATGAGATAACTATTATCAATAAAATAGTGATAAATTATCACTATTTTAACGAAATGCTGTATTCTGTCGTCTGAATTCTGTCATCTTTAGATCTTCTTGGAACAGATTTCTTGGTCTTCACTTTTCCTAGTTTGAATAAATGATATCTTAATTCTGCCAGTAGTCTCAGGTCATCTTTACTGAACGATTGCCCTATTTTTGCGCATATTTGGCTAACGACAAGCATTACCTTTTAATGAAAATATCTGACTAAAGTGAAGCAGTGGAATAGTTAAACTGTTGGAATGAAATAACAGAGTAACAAAATAGTTTTCATTTCCATTAAATAATATATACACATACATGTACAGTATTTATAAAGCAGCTTATCTTTTATACGGCGCGTGTTTGTACTGGACGATAAATTTTGCGGTTTTCCGAAGCTACAGGTAGAACAAAGAAATCGGTGTTGCCAACTTTAATATTCGAAGACTACGCTAACCGCTAAACTAAAAGTTTTCTCACTAAATAAAATTTCATTCCACCAAATTCAGTGAAATTTCGACTAAATAGTCTAGTTTCTTGTGCGAACGCGTCTACCATCTACCACAATGATCAATATGTATTTTTGATATTTTGGACATACTTGACACTTTAATCAGCAAATTACGTTTTCTTTCTACTCTTTACGACATTTCAATTTTTAGGCATTTGGAATCCAAACATTATCTGGAACAGGTAGTTTGCGAGTAGCTGCTGAATTTTTAGTTCGCCAATTAGGATATAGAACGTATTACGTTTCTGTGCCAACATGGGGTAAGAATTAACAGTTGTGAATACGTGAATTTCATAATAATTATCCTTAGAAAATCACAATTTGGTGTTCAAAAACGGCGGGTTCCTAGAAGGCAAGACGTACCGGTATTGGGATGAAAACAGACGAGGTCTCGACATAGAGGGGATGCTCGACGATCTACGAAGTGCCCCTGAGAATGCAGTTATTATTTTACATTCATGCGCTCATAATCCAACTGGCTGTGATCCTACCCAAGAACAATGGAAACTGATAGCAGATGTTATGGAGGACAGGAAACTATTTCCGATACTAGATTGCGCTTATCAGGGATTTGCGTCTGGAGATTTGGACAAGGATGCTTGGGCTGTCAGATATTTCGCTTCTAGAGGCTTTGAATTCTTCTGTTGTCAGTCTTTTGCTAAAAATTTTGGATTATATAGTAAGTATAGTCAAATGTTATGAGTTGAGGATTGTTCCCCAAAGAATGATTTAAGTAGCAATTTTTCCGGTCAGGGCAAAACATTGATGTTATTGTTTATCCAAATTGTTTCTGGGTAGCATTTAACTAAATTTATAAATAAAATTTTTTGATTTTCTGAAGAAAAATATTTCGAAATCAAAAGAAGGGGTTACTAAACAACATATTCAAGAATGAAACAAAAAAATATATTCGTTAAAAAAAAACTGTGTAAGAATTACGTAGTGTGGAAATCACAAGTATAACTTACAAATGTCTGTAACAGATCCGCACATACCTCATGCACTCAATCAAGGCGCTTGGAGCACTGCATTTATACAATCTTCCTTAAACGATTCCTGGTATATGATGGAGCGTATCTTTTCAGCTTAGTAGGACATGATTAAATTGCAGTTTTTCGATCTATTTATTCTTCATTCACAGTCTTTTGATGTATTTGGCGTTGATTTTGCAGTTTTTTTTTTTCTTCAACTGTAGATTTCGTTTGGGCGTAGCCTCTTGCTTTGTTTGTTCATTGTTTTCCATGAATCTTTTATAGGAGGTAGATGTTAATACTTCGCTTTTTCCAGATCTTTTTTTCTATTATTCTAACGTCTTTTTCGATACATTTGGTAATCGAGGTAATGTTTCTAAAGTGTATTTGAAGATGAGTGGAGTATCTGCTGGTATGCTGAGCTGCTTGTACTGAGCAACTTTGTTTTCATAGAACGAAGAGCAAGGAATAGCGTCGTAATATCTTGATGTTCAGGGATGTTTGGCGAGATAATATTGGCTGTTGGAATAAAATATTGTGCGCAGACCAGAAGTGTATAGTGCGATGACGAATGATAGATTGTATTGAGATTATGGATAGGCCTAGTATTCGGAGCTGTTAAAGTTGAGCTCAGTTGACTGTTTGTCGAGATAATATTAACATCTGTGGAAGTACCAGTGGAGACCACGTATTACGTGTTTTGTTGTTGATAATTTGGTGTGTTAGATAATTTTGTATTTTGAAATTAGCATTGCAGGATCTTTTTTCATCCATAATCCACGAGCTCGTGTGTTGCGCCTTTGAAAGGTTTTGTAATCGTTCGGTCAAACGGTTGGAGCTTGTGGGTAGTACATGTGGCGAGATATTAATCATACGAACGTTATGTTCGGGTGTTAACGTAACGACCTTTAAATCGATCCTAGCAAACAGTTTGCGGTACAGATTTATCACGTACTGTTTTCTAGGACTCCATCGAACCTTGAAATCTGTTTGATTTATTTTTCTTTATTTCTCAATTAGATGAACGTATTGGCAATTTAACATGCGTAGTAAAAAATCCAGACGTTGTTAAGAATGTGAAGTCACAATTGACGCTGATCGTGAGAGGAATGTATTCGAATCCACCGAGTCATGGCGCAAGAATCGTAGCGTACGTTTTAACTGATTCGCAGTTATTTGAGGAATGGTAAAGTTTCCAAAAATTTTGAAAATTTCTCGCTTGCACTAAATCTACTTTTATTTTCCTCCATTAGGAAAGGTTGTATAAAAATTATGGCTTCAAGGGTAATTGAAATGAGAAAAAGGTTACGAGAAGCTTTGGAGAAATTAGGCACCCCGGGGACTTGGGAGCACATAACATCTCAGATTGGGATGTTCTCGTATACAGGACTAAATGGTATAGCTAACATTATCAATCACAGAAATCACATTTATTAATATTTATTGCTTATTTTTACAGAGCAGCAGAGTTTACATATGACCAACAATTACCATATTTACATGCTGAAATCCGGTAGGATTAATATGTGCGGATTGAACCCTAATAACATAGATTACGTTGCTAAAGCTATTTATGAGACCGTTACAAATATACCCGGACCAAAGTTATAATATTGTGTAACCCGCTACTGATATTTGTACGTAAGCTAGTTATTTTACAATGAATACTGTATTTATATTATAAATTGCCGCTTTCACTTTTTCAAAGGGATGAAAGACATGTAGGAAGAGCACTGAATAAAGCTTTTGAGTCTACCTAAGAACTTTAATTTTTCACATTCATACCTTATTATTTAAAAACTTATGTTTTTTTTATAAAATTTTTCGGTTAAATCGAACATTAATAGAGAAAGCTCGTGCATTAATCAACGAGGTAGAAATGGAATTTTAGGGAAAACAGAGTTACAGCATGTCTATGCAACCGTAGATCTTCAACGGCAATTGAAATCTTTCCACATGAAAAATGGGCAGGAAAAAAACACACTTATCTGAGAATACCCTATTGACGTTAACGAAACTGCCAAAACCAAAATTTGCCAAAAAACCGACCCAACTTTCTTTTTCGTTTACATTTACTATAACAGGGTGCAGTGAACTTTTGCAAAGAGGCATCATAAAAAATATCCAAGAAATGCTATTTGGCTGACAAAACTATCTTACGATAATCATGTTAATATAAATTTGAAAAAATTAAATCATTGCGTTGTATAAACCACAAATACTGTATTTGTAGGGATACTAAAGGTTGTCAAATTGTTATATTACACCAAAGATTTAAATCGAAAAAACAGAAGTATTATTATGAAATATATTTTATATACAGGGTGTTAAGTAAACATGCGGCAAAAATTCATGGGATTATTCCTTGGTCTATTCTAAGAATATTTGTCTTACAATAATTTTTGAAAAATCCCTTTGTTTCGAAGATACAGGGTGAACAAAATTTGCGACAACCATATTCGATATCTGTTGAAATCATTAATGTAAATAAAAGTATGGCGTACGCTAATGAATTTATCAAGTACAAAAAATTGTTGACGATAACTGGGAACTGGGGCTGTTTTTTCTAGTAATGTACAATTGGATTTCATTTGAATACGGCCTGGCCGTAATATCCCCGACCGAAAAATTTTGGAAAACATTTATCTATACACACAGCTTGTCCACCACTGTCCAGAGCCCATGCTTATTGCGCATTGAAACAAAGTCTGTTGTTTGCGCGAGAAAGTTCAAGGCGAACGGGACTAGTACAACGTACTCAAATTTACTAGGTAGAAATATCACGTTTGAACATACGTATTTTTATTGAAGTCTGCCAGTTATAACTATAACTATTATTAAACCTACATGTTTGCGTAAACTTGGTACGTTTGAGCCGACAGGCCGCTCAAAATCATCGTAGATTGCTTGAGCAATATCATGATCTGTGAGTTGCAATTGGAGTATACCATAACGAATTGCCTCATAATTAACCTCCAGTAGTTTAAATTGCTTCGCATCTTCTACAGCTCTTTGTATGCACAAATATATACAATAATGTACACCGACCTTATCCCGGAGCCAATCAATTGGCGTTCCATGAATTTCTTTCAATATCCCGTATAAACTCAGCAACGTTATATTTGTGGTCAGCGAATGGTCGATAACGTGTTTCATGTTTTCGGCCATTTCGCGAGACTTATTATGGACGCCCAAGTGCATGCCGTAGGGGTATCCTATTGCACCTCCACTGCTATCAAGGCTGAAGTACAATTTGAAGTTTTGTATGGATTGGTAATATTGGCCTACCGCTATTGTTTCTTGTTCTTGAAAGAAACCAGGGCATGGTTCTTCTGGTTCTTTGCCTACGTCAAAGGAAGCAAACAAATTTTTTCTGCACTCATCTATGTCTTTTCCCTAAAAGTAGAACAGAAAATAAAATTAGATTAGCTACAGATAATTTTAAAAAGCGTACGTTATTTTACATTTCAGGTTTTTTCAGGTACCAACAGGTGCCAAAAAATGCTTGTAAGCTTATTATTACTAGAACAACATTTATTGTCATTACAAAAATTTATTGCCAAAGCAAGGACTAACAGTGGTGTAGGCGAATGCCCGATACGAAAAAATAAAAATATCTTCAACAATAGAAAGGTTGTAACAATAATTAAGTAAACTTTTCAATATTTTAAATATGCGTCTTATAACGCTCCTGCTTTTTTCTGATGGCATGTTAAAGAGTAGCTTACGTAAAACAAATTAACGCAAAGGTAGACAAACAAGATGGTGATTGTTCCATCAATGGGTTCACTTTAGATTTTTGTTGTATTTTGTTCTTTCTCACATCATTTCTGTTTTTCCTTCTATAACCTCCTTAAAAGTGGTCCATCTCTCTTTTAGGCTCCATTCCACTTATACATTCTTAAGTTTTATACATTCTTTATTTGTTTCTTCGTCATACCTATTAGTAGTTTATTGTTTTCCATTTTCTCTATTAACTCTATTTGCTTTGCTTTTTTTGTATTTATATTCTAGGTTCTAGGTTTTATGGAGTGTTGAAAAGTATAAGAAGAGGCAAACAAAATAGGAATGTCTATGTAAAATCAAAGGAAGGAAGAATACTGAAAGATGAAAAAAGCATAATGAAGCGATTGAAAGAATATTTTGAAGATTTACTCAACATGGAAATAACAGACACAGTAAACATACAGGAGGAAAATAAAATGTACATAGAAAACAATGAGGCCGCAGAAGAAGATGAAATAGCGACAGAAGAAATAATAAAGATATTAAAAAGAAGAGAAGCAGCTGGACCTGATGGAATTACGAATGAAATGTTAAAAAACATGGGACAATCTGGAATGGAAGTTGTTAAGGTACTATATAATAAGATATGGAAGGAGCAAAAAATATTCGAAGATTGGAAAGTAGGAATACTGGTATTATATTCATATTGAAACAACTGGTAGAAAAAAAACGAGTGATGAAAATATATATGTAGCTTTTATAGGCATAGAGAAGGCTTTTGACTGTATACTACGAGATTTGATATGGAAAAACCTTAGTAAAAGAGGAATAAATAGCAAACAAAAAAACGCAATTGCTAGTACATACAATAAAACCAGAAATTATGTAATAGTGGGTGGAATGCAGTCGGAAGAATTTTTAACTAAGGAAGGTCTGCGACAAGGTGGAGTACTTAGCCCTCCACTCTTTAATATAATACTTGATGACATTTTGAAAGAAATTAAAGAGCAAACAAAGAAACTACAAATAGGGTATAAAAACATGAAGGTGGTGGAAATCGCGGAAAGTGTCTTTGATGACGCCTTGCTGGTGTACGCGGGGAATGTAAAGGATTTGCAAGCAAACTTGAATATTTGTGAAACAGCATTAAAAAAGAGAAATATGAAGATAAATGTAGAAAAGACTAAAGTCATGTCAATAGGGAAAAACGATGCGAAGATGATAATTTACATAGATGGAAAGGTTTTAGAACAAGTAGAGATATTCAAATATCTCGGAATAAATATACATAAAATAATATATACGTAAAGAGAGATATATATAATATACGTAAAGAGAAAGCAGAAATTAACAGCAGGATTGAAAGCAAAATAAAATTATATTATGCATTGAACAGCGTGTTTATAAAAAAGAAAGAAATTTCAAAGAAGACAAAAATAACTGTGTTTAACGCAATATTTAAACCTATATTGACATACGGCAGTGAAAGTTGGATCTTAAATAATCAAACTAAGAGTAGAATACAAGCGTTGGAGATGAAATATTTAAGAGCGGTTAAAGGGGTCACTCGAAAGGATAGATTAAAAACGAGATCAGAGAAGAATTATGAGTAGGGTCGATTTTAGATAATATAGAGAGGCAGAAATTTACATGGTTTGGGCATATAGTACGGATGCAAGAAGAAAGACCGACGAAAAGAGTATGGCTAGCAAGATTCAAGACTCAAGAAAAAGAGGAAGACAAAGAAAAACATTGCATATATAATACAGCACAATAGAAGAAAGCTTGAGAAAAAGAGGGATATCATGGAATGATGCAAGAAGTATGGCGAAAAACAAGAAAGAATGGACATCGCTTATCTACAATAAGAAATAGAAGCGCTAAAGTACAGAAGTTACCTTTACACCCGTAGGGTAATTAAGGTTAATGATTATATATATAATGTTCTAGGTTCCTATAATTAGTGTGGTTTCTGTTTTAAAGAAATCCCGAAAATAATTTTTTACCATTATAACAATGCCCCGGTCCACTTATCGCTAGTTGCGAGAGTAAAACTAGTTCAGCTTGGTGTACAAAGCAGAGTTTTATATTATACAGTTCGACAGATCCTATTATTTGGATGGATTAAAAACGTTGGAACATCGGAGATTATACTGAGGAATAAGTTTACTAAACGAAGAGTCTTTCTTACATAGAAATTTAACGTAACGTACAGTCACAGGCATTTAACGTATCATTATCGTATATGTACTACATCCTTTTATACTAGCGTTGAGAAAGAATACTCTGGATATGGAAGGTTTCTTTTAGCAAGGTAGAAATAGACACTTGAAAAGAATATGTTTTCTAGAAGTAAGAAGTTTTAAGAATTTTTTTTTCCCTGTTACATCATTCGGTCACCGGTTGATGATGAGGACCATATCTGTTCTCGAAACGGCCGCCCCGGACTAATTATTATATGACTACATAATAAATTAAACTTGTGTGGTGCGGAGGGTGCCGATACTTATGTGTTGTTTACCATACTACGCCACAGTTCTTGCTATCATTATTGATCCTATGACGCCTTGTAAAAAACGTAATTTTACTGAACGTTATAGTATACACAATTTAAAAATGCTTTTCACTATATGGCTATTTGCTCTTCTCAGTGTTGACGCATTGCAGGGGTATTTAATTTAATTAATTTTATATCGATCTTCCTGTTTCAAAGACTATGTAGATTTTTATAGTAAGCAGTTTAATTCCTTACATCAACAGAATGGTTGTAGCCATCCACGTTTATAAGTGGCACGACAATGTACCTTACGCCCATTAAGCTGACCAAGTTTTGGGGAATATTCGAGACCAGCTGATATATCGCGTAGAGTGCGAGATTAACGCCGCTCCTATCCGTGGAATCATAGCCTGCGTCGATAACAATGGTTGCTCCTGAACTGAGCTTGTGTGCTATTTCAACGGCAAAAATTGGGCGATTTTCTTTTGATTTTCCTATTTCAACAAGTTTTGTTGTTTTAGGAAATCTTTTCGTTACGCTTTCGAGGAAGTCGTATATCTAAAAAAAAACAAGGGAGTAAAAAAAGATTAACAAGTGCACTTTATTGAATTATGGTTCAAAAAGGATTTCTAAAATTTAAAACAACGCTCTATCATTTTCCATTTAGCACATTAGGTCTTTAATGTCAGAAACAATATTCGGAATTGGAATGTAAATGTCAAAATATTGGTAACAAATGAGTTCAGTACGTCGTATCAAGTTAATATTTGTACATACCATCACAATACAAGTTGGATTTGTCGGGTATTAAGGAAGTTCATTGATTGCGTTGAAATTTCGCGAACTGGGCTCTTGAGCAGACGGAAATCTGTCCTCGTTTTGTAGAAAAGATGTTTTTCGATGAAACCAATTTTTGGCTAATGGATTCGTAGACATACATAATTCTAAGATTTCATGTGACGAGAGATTGACGGAGCACATCTATATCCTGAAAAGATTAGCATGTGATGTGTTTTTTAAAATCGATGATATAGATCGTGCTACTGTTAATAGCAAGCGGTACGAAAATATGCTAACGGAATGCAAACATCTTGACAACATGTTGACAAAAACGACGTTTTCTTTCAACAAGACGGTGCGACATGTTACAGTTCTCATCAAGCAGTTGTTTTATTCTAACAGCAGTTTTACAGACGTGTTAATGCTAACGTCAACTGACCACTAAGATCATGCGATCTCCGCCGTTGGATTTTTTTCTACGGGGTCATAAGAAATCTTTAGTCTATCAAAATTAACTGGAAGTAATTCTAGATCTTAAACGGAACATTTAACGTACCCACCCTCTCGCACGTGTACCACATGATGTGCGAGAAGGTAATCTCTAATTGGGCCTTCAAAAATGCATTCAATCAGGCGAAGTTAGGGAGAGTATTTAAATGATTTTATTTTAAAGATATAATAAGACCAATTGTTCTTCAAAATAAAACAAAGATTAAATTATTATCTGCTGTAGTTATTACTGTGACTCATTTGGAGGTTCTAACGTGCTAATTGGAAAATTTAGAGAAAGCAAATGCTGTAGTAGTTCTTTAAGGACGAATAACCCATATGTTAAATAATAAACACTAACTAACGCTATATTATTTTTAAAATTAAAATGGTCTAGTTAGTATTATTTTTATTAAGGGTAATATATAATGTCTCTGGTTGCGTCTCTTCAGTTCATGTTAACCTTCTTTAGTATTCGCGATACACACGTATTTCAGTTTTTGAGATAATTAAGATAGTTTGCGATCTTTAACAAATTTCCCTCTGCAAATTGGCTATCGAATTCGTTTCATTTAAAAAACCAAATTTGGATCGTGGACGCGGAAGCTCAATGTAGCCTTATATTTGAATATAATTTTGTGTTGAATGGAAATGTTGAAAACTATTTCCGAATATTTCTTATTCCAAAAAATTTTTTTTTATGTTTTAAAAGGATGATCATTTAGCGCTCACGCAGTAGGTGGACTTGTTGCATAAGCGGATGAAGAAGACTAGCTAATAATTCGTTATTAGAAGCAAAACACGCAATGCTATATAGGACGTCGAAAATTCGAACGTTAACCGTCACTCAAAACTCAACCGTTGTAATCAAAATTGAATATCACTTCATTTTTGTAAAACGTCTTTGCCGATTCCGACAAAAACGTATGGTGTATACTGCGTGTCCCACTAAGTGTGGGGACTGGCGGCATCTTGGAATCTAATAACAATATTTTTAAATTCCAAACTTGTAAATTTTAAATTAGTTGGCGAAAGTTCCAAGATATAACTATAATCTTAAATCCTTCATTAGAAAGCTTAGTTAATTACGCGACACTTTGGCTCAAGATATGTTGTCACATTGTTGGTAATAAATGGAGTTAGTAGGCGTTGCTGAATTAGGTAATACTGAACCTGCTATAGTTTCTGCATTTTTACCCGAATTAAAGAAATGCTAACTTCTTTGAAAAATCGCGTGGTGATATCTTGTTCCCTTTGTTAGGATAATAATGGAAACGGTTCATTATCGACAATAAGTTACAAATACCTCCTTCATAATATGAAAATTAACCTTGGTTGGCCACGAAACAAAAAATTGATTACTTTAATTTTTTATATAAAAGGAGAGAAAAGAAAATGCGTCAGTATTAGTTTAATATGACTTGGTTTTTGATTGCTTTTCAAATAAATTAAGGAACGATATTTTTATATCTTAGTGGCCGACCATATTTTCATTAAATTTCTCAATGTCAGTTGAATTATCAATTTTTCGTTATAACTGTTTTAATGTCCAAGATATCCCCGGTCCTCGCCCTTACTAAGAAAGCCACTTAAGTGTATCTTTCAAAACCGAAAAATATTCGATGCTTAGTTTTTTTTTTAGCGTCTCATGTTTGGTTTCAGGGGGTGTAATAGGGCCTCGAAGTTACCCTCAAAAACATATTTTATAATATTTCAGAAACGAGGGAGGCATCGAGGTTGGCTAAAAAGTAGATCGTTCCTTGTTAGCAGTTGCACATTTTAAGTTGAAAAGAGAGCAGTGGGGCATCCACGAGCTCGTTAGAGGCTTGAAACAGATATACTTTTTCTCACCCCCTTAAAAAGTAATATGATACAGACGGCCACGAAAGTTTGTGGGGTAGTCGGTCATAAATTACTTTTTGACGGGTTGGCAAACCAATGTGTTTATGATTGCCAATGTGCAAGTGATCGTAAATAAAACTTTAAAATTGAAATTACATTTGTATATTTATCACTATTTATACATAACAGTGTGGTCAACTTACTAAAGTGTATTATAATAAAATGTTTCGTTCTATTCGTTATAGTTACAATTTAGTTATCAAATACATGATAACTAATGATAATGATAATGTTAATGATAATTGCGACGAATCCAAAATGGCTTTTTTTGCGTTAAATATATCGAACGTTTTCATAATATTGACAACTTTAATAAATAACCAATATTAGGGTATATCTGTATCTACACAAAATGATGCTGAAGAAGCACTTGCACAAACAGTGCTTGTCATCGTTGTGAGTAGCTGTAGGTATCCTGGTTACGACACCTTGGATTTCGATTCATAATTCGACTTCCTGGCCACAGTATATATATATATATATAGGAAGACGACAGAGTAAATGATGACATTGAACTTAGTGCAGTAACCTATTAATACAGATTACCATACCGAAGAAAAGGACGACTTTCTTTAAAAAATGTCCAACTTCATTATGCTAAGGTTACGTTATGCTAAGGTTAGGTTAATAACAAGTGTACAACGGCAGAAACAGACGTGAAAATTTAATCAACTCAAAAGTATTATAAACCGTCAAATGATTGTTCACCATTCGAGTATAAAAAGATGGGCTTTAGGAACTTAAAAGGAATTGTGCGTTCCAGATCTTTAGACATCACATTGGTGGATACAGAAATTCAAACAAAACCACAATTTTCCCTGCGTGTTTCCTGCAAAATTACGAACAAGGAGCCAAGTGAATGTTACCGTAAATATTGCGGTGGAGGCAACTCTATTTGTCAGAAGTTTACACGCTTTAATACCTGAATGTGGATTAGATAGTGTTTACAATACTGACCAAAATGGGTTCAAATTGGAAATGCATAGTGCCTGAACACTTGCAAAGCGAGAATCCAAGAAGGTAGAAGTTGTAGTGCAATCAGTTTCTGCGACATATCATTGAACCGACAATATCTGCGTCGGGAACTTGCTGTCTCTATTGTTTGTATGTTTGAAAGAGGTAGTTTGGGGCCAAGAGTAGAAGAAACAATGTTCCGTCTACCAAATGTATACATTATGACCATAAATTGACAAAACAATTAGTAATAGAGGGGGTTAAGAATGTATATGCTCTCCATGTCAGCTGTAAAACCTTTTTACTAATGGTACATGGTCAGAAAAAAGCCCTGAAGATGTCGAAAATGTCGTGCCACTGGTATCATACAACATTTGGATGTTTATGGTATCCGCTTCTGGAAGTAATTTGCTCGTCATTTATCAAATACAATTACTTTATCATCATTTGCTATTCAATTACACCAACGAGACAACATATTACACATGTAAGGCTTAATACACTTGCAATTCTCTTCGCCAAGATATACCAAGTTCGTCCAATACAGTTGGTTACCTTCAAGAACGTTCGCGGCGCTTTGGACTCCTCTTTTAATGATTCGAGATTATCTGTGGGGCATCTCCCATAAGAAGATGTGGATTGCGCAAACAATACTTGTGCATAAAACAGTTCTTTAACAACTGTGCAGACTATCGATCGCAAATGTAAATAGTAATTATTATATCTTTTATATGTCAATATTTATGGCATTATACTTTGAATATTTACTCTTTGTCAATTAGATTAAGGTAACAATGTTTAACAATAAGTAATTATCTTTTTAATTTTAGGATTTGCGAATTGTAACAAATTGCTTTTTGTTTTTGTTATGTCTATTGGCAATATGAAGACAATGATGGTTATTGTGGTGGTTATTTTCTGTTTTTTTTTACTAACTATAACTGACTATGCAACAGTTTATGATAATGCACTATAGAGACAGTGATAACTTGAAAGGACAAAGACAAATGAAATTATTACTTTTTTGCAAAGACTAGACAGACTCGTGTTTTGTCGACTCTCGGAGACACCAGTAGTCAACACTAACCCATTCTCATGACGCGAATAGACAGTCGCTGCAAAAAAGGAATAATTCCACCTGCCTTTGTCGTCTCTAGTGATAACTATACAAATGTAATATTAATTTTAAAGTTATATTTGTAATTACTTGGGTTTGCCAAGATGTGAAAAATTGTTATGTATAAAAAATGTTTATATACACAATAGGGGCGAGAAAAATTTATATTTTTTTAATCCCCTAAATAGCCCATGGGTGCGCCACTGTTCTTTTTTCAACCTAAAATGTACGACTGCTAACAAAGATTTGGTTTTTAGCTGATTTCGATATTTCTTCCTGCTTCTTAAATATTGCAAAAAGTGTATTTTTAGGGGTCACCTATTAGCTCCTATTACATCCCTTAAAACCAAAAACGAGGCACAAAGAAAAACTAGGTGCAAATACTTTTCGATATTCTGCATTCCTTGGGTGCTTTTCTTTGTTAGCGTTACAGGTAGTATATACCGTCCATTGCTTTTACCTACATTTACCTTCCATACGTCTTTTTTATAATTGAATATAGGCGTTTAGCATGGCAACTAATTACTGGGAACATTACAGAAAATAACCTTTAACCCTGTCTAATTAACGGGTCATCGAAGCTCGACAGCTGATTGTGTATTAACAAAGAAGATAATGAAGAGGGAATCGTAATGGAATGTCTCAACAAATGTTCGAATTGCCCATCTTCCGATTGCGTTCTTAAAGTATTGAAGGTGTATGTTCAATGGTAATAAAATTCGCGGTATGCATATATTACTCCTAGTTGTTGATGGTTCGATAACTCAAACATTCCCTATTTAGTTAGTAGCACTATACTATTAAAACTTGCTTCAAGTCTAAAAGCGTTTAGGAATACGTTACGCACCCATTGAACGAATTTCTGTGCAACCCACACCTCCGCCCTGAAAATTGAAAGAGAACATTGGTTAAAAATTTTAGAAATCGTTATTGTTGAGGGCGACTGAATATCAACCAATTCGCTAATCACTCTGATATGGTTATTTAGCAAGCGTTAATTTGATTGTTATCTCGTACATCTGTGTCCCATTTCATTATTGGATCGCATTTTTGGGGATTGTAAGAAGTAACACGTTTGGGAGAAATTCACGAAAACAGAATATTAGCAATATAACCTTCATTCTAATATAATTAACACGTTTAACAATTGTTTTACTATGACTTTCGACAAACCGATAATTAACAACGAATTGAAAATATTCAACAGATAAAAACGGAAAATGTCGCTCACAATAAACAAGAAAGTTGGTTGACGAACTATAAAGTATCACTAATACCAGACAAAATGATTTTGATTGGATTTATAAAATTAAGATCTGGAGTATCCGTATAGGATGGTCGAATTTTTGTAAATAAAATGACTATAATGACTATACAAAGAAGTTATAGAAAAATATTTATTCTGAAATAGTATTAAGCACTTACTCAATATTGTCTTCATTTTGCTTGGCCGAGACGTGGTGCGTTGCTGTTTTAGCAGTAGTTACTGCACCAGCTGCTGGTTGAGCAGTAGATGGTTTTTCAGAAGAGGATGACTGATTAGCATTCGGTGGTGGTGCTGCTGGTGATGTTGGATTACCGCCACCTGCAGATGGTGATGCATCACTAGCGTCCCTCCTAATGATCGTCCCGGTTATCGCGCTAGTAGCTTTATAATTGGTGATAGCTTCGGCTCTAAAAAGAGGCTCCCCAGGATAAATTGCGGGCTTTATTTCTAACGGATATATAGAAGGTATTGTATCTTTAGTGGGAGGGTCTACACCAGCAGGAACATCTGTAGGAAATAATGTCGTTACCATAACCGTAGAAATGCAACTTTTGCAATGAATTTGATCAATCAAGGAAGGGGCTAACACTTATAAGACTCTAACAGCTTAAAATTTGATTAGCAATTTTTTTACTAAAAACGTGACTGCACCATTCAGGAGGTTCCGAAATGGTTTTAACCAAAATTTCATTTAATTTCATTTTTTTAAATTAATTTTGATCTACCATGGTAAGCATTGTAAATTAATACATATTGGCCTGTATTGCACTGTGATTTTGAAAAATAATTGATAACTTCTTTATTAATAAATATATTTGAATTATTTTTTTTTAATTTTTAGGATATTTCGAATTCAGTGTTATAGTCAGAAAAATCTCTATGGACTCTATAAATTTCCGATTGTAATAGTTAGAAGAATTGCAAAGTAATGAAGTCACACTGAAAAATATTTGATGGGCAGTGTCTAAAAGATGTTCAGCGATAGTCGAATTTGTTGGAAGGCGTTCTAACGTAACGTTTGTGCTCTGCTAGACGAGTTTTATCAGAGCGTCCCGTTTCGCCGATATACACCAAACCGCACGAACAAGGAACTTCATAAACACCTTTACTCGCTAAGTGGAGAATTTTGTCTTTGGGAGATGGAAGAATTTTTGAAACCTTTGAGGGGTGTTTGAAGATTTTACTGATTCTATCCGTTACTTTGTAGATATAGAGAATATAAGCAGTAGCAAGATAAGTGGTAATGTTTTCGGTTGTTGGTTTACTGGTCGGATGAAGATATTTGTTGATATCTGTTCGCCTCTGGTGTGGCACACGCTGAATTACCGCGTTAACTGCTGCCACTTTCCTGAAGAAGCCCTATACGACTGTGTTGAAACGTCGAGTTTTTATTTTATCCAAAACGACATGACACGGTTCAAACCCGGAACACGTTTAGTTTCAATATTAAAACTATTGTGCGACGAATATTAGTAAATACAACGCCTATAGGTCTCATTTTCACTACGCTTCTCCTACAAGTTGTGATCGAAAAGAAGCTTTCCTATATTTAAAGATGTTCGAATTAGTAAGCGAAGCGTTTTAATACTCAATGTTAATAGAGCACCTCTAACATGATATCTGTAAAATGTAACCTTGGATATTATTTATCTGTGTTCGATATTGGCAATTAAACTATGCTTGCCGTTCGATGAATCTATGCCTCCGATATTTTATTTTTAGATTGAGTATCTCTAGTTAGACCAACATATAGGAGTAGTGTCGTTTGACCGTATATCGCTTTCCCTAATACATATGCATGCCGCGATTGGACGAATGTATTGTACTCCACTCAAGCATCGGCCATAGAGGCGATCGTTGATCCGTAGTAAGGTAAACGATTCAATATAAACGAAAGAGAAAAGACAATGTGTATAAATCACTATTACACAACGATATTACAAAAAAAAAATAAAAAAAAACAAATAAACACTAACAAATTGCGTACACAAATCCCTGTAAAAACCTAAACATGTTATGTAAGATGCGCGACTCAATTTTCAATTTGCCTTACACTCATGCAAAAAACATCTAAATGCGGGTTGAACTCATTGAAAACTACTAATCCGCATGAGAAAAGAGTTGGATGTCGTGTTTGTTAAGGCGTGATACATTGAATATACTCGTACGAACGAAGTTTGATAATATTCAAGTTTTGGACGTGGAGCATAACTTATTTGACTGAAATTTCATTGAAACGTGTCACATTGTGAAATAAAAAAAAATGTTAATTCCAGAAAAGACACAGACAATTCGGGTAATCCGATTAATTCGAATTCAGGAAAAGGGTATTTATGTAGTCTTCATGAATGTCAGATAATGTATAGATTTTTTTATAGTATTTGTTTGTTCCGCATTAAAATATTTCCTTACGTGTATTGATTGCCATTATACATGTTCTATGTCGTGCAACACATTAATTCATTTTTATCATGTTAGTTTTGATCAAGTTTACCATGTTCAAGAATGTAAGTACTTTAGAGATCTAGTGGTATTATTGTCTCTGTCTAATTTTTTCCATCGTTGTTTATTAGATAGCTCTGGTGAAAGTTGACTAAAAATTTGGCTTGGCCCTGAAGAGGATCTTGCAGATGCGATTGGTGACATCTTGAATTGTAGGATGTACGCTTGTTTATGAAAGCTGGGGTTAGGTGAAGATTTGTTGTAGAGAAGGGTCGGTGTAAGCAGTTAATGGTAGTTTCAATATTTTTCCTGGGATAATTATTGTGGTTTAGAAATTCGGTGATGTGGTTCAGCTCTTGAGGACATGAATTGGATTCAGATATGGAAATACCCCTTTGGATAAGGCAATGCTTGCCCTTCAAAGACCGCAATCATCTGGAAACCTCTGGTATCTACCAGTTTTTATGGATTTTCGTAATGTGGTTCAGCTCTTGAGGAAGCGAATTAGGTACTGATATGCAGATACTCGTTTTGGATTGGATGATGATGTAAGAGGTCATCATCCATTCCAAGAACGTTCTCCCATCAAAGACCGCAATCATCGGGAAATCTCTGGTATATGCCAGTTTCCATTAATTTCGGTGATGTAGCTCAGCTCTTGAGGAAGCGAATTGGATAAGAGAATCAATAACGCCGGTTGTTTAGACTGGATGATGAAAGCATCCTGAATACCTTTAGTATCCATTAGGTTCTGGTAAATTTTCCGGTAAGTTGTGTTCCCTTCTAAGGACAGAGTTAAGGTTACTTTCGACATATTAATGAAGAGAATGGTTGTAAGACAAAAAGTGCAAATTGGAGCAAGACTAGTCAAATAAAATTTATAGCAAATTCATATTTTTGATTTATTTGTTTAATTTTGATTTATTTGTATTCAGGGAGTACTAGAAAGACTGCGAATACTTTAATGCAAATTCAGAAAATGGAGGGCGTAGAGTTACATGGAGCTAAATCACTTTCTTGATAGTGTTAATAGTTCAGTTAACTTCAGGCTTATTTTTCATCATCTTTATATTAAAACCGGCATTGAACGATAGATCCCGTATGAAAAATTACCACTCTTACCTGTCAGCAAGAACAATGCGTTGATCATAGTTTTAACACGTAAATTATACTCAAAAGTTTTCAATGTAGAGTTAAGTGCATCAAAGCTAATTTGTCTTAAAAGCTAGTGGTCGCTCAACTGTTCCGTAAGATTTCATTCAAATGAAGTTATTTTGTGTAGTTTCAAATCGAATCTTACCTTCTTGGCCGTTGGCATTTCGAATTAATATGTAGATGATGCAGGAGCTAACGATCACTTTTGACATTTCTACTTATATCATCGATCATGTGTCAACATACGGATTTCCGGTGAATGAACAGTTACTTATTCCTTCGCGGTCAAACGATTGCTGCACGAGTGGTGATACTCAAGGATACTTTGAAGCAATGAGTGCTGATATACGGAAGTTGTAATCCTTTGTTTCTCATATTCACCATACTTATTTTTTATTTCTATTTTAATATGCCTTATTTTTACCGTTAATATATTTTTCGAATCTGGTGCTTATAAGCAGTGATTATAGTGTCATATATAAAGAGGACAAATTCGACGTAAAACCGCAGGCGTGACTAACGAATGGGTTCCCGCATGCAAAACATTATTAATATCTACAGATATACTATCGCGAAGGGCGCTGTTATTATGTTAGATACCAAAAGAATTGAGACGGTTTTTGTAGATTATGTAATTAGATGATTAAAAAAAACTTACCATTCTAAGCGTTTTCTGTGACTTGAAAATTAAGAGAAGCGCGATGAAATATTGTTAGGATTAATCTTTGACACAACTTAACGCATCGGTGGATGTACCTTTTTTAGAAATTTGTCCAAGTGTGACAACCTTAATTAAAACACATTCATTTCTTACGTCTTCTATCGAACAAAATTGTGCGTGTATGTACATCTTTCACACTGATTCCTGTAACGATAGTGAAGAATTTTGTAATTTTTCTATTGCTTACACTGTTCCGAAGTAATTGTTGTGAATAGTTTGGATATCACGTTTAACCTATCTTTAAATTTTTTCCGACTTTCTTCGATAGCGGCACATTTTTTCGGATTTAACAACAAAACCACAATTTCTACATCCTCAAAATATTCATGATAGTAAAATGCCGCTTTTAGCCATGTTCCCCATCGTGTCAGAATCGGTTGTGGTGGTAAAAAGATGTTGGGATATAATTGCTGAAATTTACGAATACGTTTTGTGGATTTCAGGAACATTGCTTTTGTATTCGATATTAATGCATCTGTCTCTGGGTAACATTTACGGATCTGTTCTGCTACAAGATGTAGGGCATGGATTTTACATGTAATATGTAAAAAGTTGGCACATTGTTCCGTAAGAGAACGACCTACAGAAAGCATGGTTGCGGCACCATCTGTCACAAACACTAAGATCGATATCTGGAAATTTTAATTATTTCCAACACCACTTTTGAAATTACCTGCGCGGTATATTCTTCTATTTGTCTAGTAGCTAGTAAAATTGAGGATAGCGATTGGTTTAGTTCCATTTTACCCACATCGTAACAGATAGAAAACCGGTGTAACAGTTAATAGAGCCAGCGTCGAAATCTAAGTTGAAGTTGTTAGTTGGAAGATAAAAAAATGATAGGAAGTGTTTCTAAGGGGAAATTCGAACGATTTAACTTATTCAAAGATATGTCGAATTATTTATTTTGATGATGGTTCCTTAAGCAGCTTGAAGTGCTGATTACAGGGATTGAGACTATTTTTTTGCAGTATGTTCAATGATTTTTGAGTGAATGTAATTATTTTGTAACAAATTTATTGCAGAAACATCATAAAAATATACCACTCTTTCGAACTTTATTGAAAAGAAATTATAATTTTAAAATTTCCTCTAAAGCTACTGAATAAAGTAGGTAGTTATACTTATGAATGTGAATTTGGTTCTGGCATCACTGGTAATTCCACATTCCTTCAAAAAAGGAGTTGGGATACGAATATAAACAAATGTACAATTTGAAGGTACGATAGAAAGCAGTATTTAAGACTTTTGCATAAAAAAAACTGATAATAACTTTCATTTTAACTTATTTCTATCCCTCAAAGACATTTGGATAAAAGAACGTATTTTCAAGTAAGGAATCGGACATTCCACCATTAGATGGACTATTATACTCGGTAGGTAGACAATATGAAATGCCAACAAGAGACGTGGAGGTGAACTGGACTTACATTTGTGGCGCTCATAGGTTTAGGGGTTTGAAAATTTTCAAACTTGAAAAAGAAAACTTCTATTTAAGTTTTTTGAAAATGTTCGAAATCTTTCGAAATTTTTCAAATGGCTAAACGTACGGGCGCCAAACACATACAGATGCGTCACTATTATAATAAGATCGTTTCCGCATATATATTACGAATCACCCACGCAAACGACCACCCCCACACAGACGCCTGTGAAGCCCATGGAAAGTATCGAACTTTAGTGATAAGTAGAAAGAACAAAGGCGGATGAAATGATTACTTTTGAGACTAGACAGATTCGTGTTTTATCGACTGTCGGGGACACCAGTAGGCAACACGAATTCATTCTCATGAGGCGAATAGACACGAGTCTATCTAGTCGCTGCAAAAAAGGAATAATTCCATCTGCCTTTGACTTCTCTAGTGATAAGTTAGGCAAATACGGACAGTAAAACACATCAGAAAATGCCTAGAAACAATAACCAAAAACATATAATGCTAAGGTAGTTTAGCTCTCTTATGGTACTGATGAAATAATTCATGGCGCACGCAACAGAAGGAGAAGAAAAAATACACTAGTACGCGAACATGTTTCTGCTTACCCGACGTTATCAGCGCGGCTCTGAGCGTACTTTCATCTCCACCTTTTATCGCTGTTGCCTTACAGTTAATACCACAATTACCAAAACGACAAACTCGAAATTTCTTGGCACCCTCTGGTGCGTTCACCGTGAATTATTCAATCAATACAATGAGAGAGTTAAGCTATCTTAGCATTATATATTTTTGAATACGGACAATTGAGTGTTACTCTCTTTTAAGTAATCGCTTATTCGATGTGCTGGCGTTGTCGTGACGAAATATTATGCGTCAATATCCGGGGTTTTTTCTGATTTCATCGAAAACTTGAGCCAAACCAATTATTTTTCAATTCTCAATAACAACAGTAGCAACAGGCCTAGTTTTACGGGAAAAGCAATAATTTTTTTGAAACTACTTCGTGAACATGTTGGACGTGAACGTGTTGGTTTACTTTGGACCACTCAAACAGTGGATTGCTGCTTTCTTTCTGGTTCATATGAATATATTCAGGTTTCCACGCCGATTACGATATTGTATATGTTGGGAGAAATACCGTGATTGAGTTTTTGTAGCATTCTTTTACACCAACTCACACGAGCCATTTTTTGAGTTTTGGCTAAATTGTGTGGTATCGAAACGACCGCATGAGTGTAAATCCTTCACATCATTAATTCGAAGCAATAATTTCGCTCAATTTTTTGCTTGGTCTTTAAGCTTTTCTCCCTTTGTTTCCTTAGTTTACTTCATGTCTGTTGAATAGATTTCCAGCTTGAGCATTCGAGTAAAATATTTATGCAGAATGTTTAAAATATAACTTCCCGATCTTATTTATAGGAAAGTATATTACTAATAATAAATCTTAAAAAAATAAATCACAGTTCCTAAATTTCAATTTTCAATTTAATAAAAAAAAATCTTATTACAGTATGTGTAGGATATTCTAAAGGTTTCAGTAGAAAATAATTTGCGTTCAGTCGTGCTTCCAACAGTGTTCATTGTACGCCAAAATGTACACCTTTATTGAAGATAATTTCATTGAATTTTGAAGAGCCATTGTTAAAAATTGTACATAAAGTCAATCAAAATTAATGTGGTAGAGTTAGTTCCAATTACTACAAGTAAAATTGATTGTTCTCGTTTGCACCAGAAATAAACGAATTTGCGCTAATATATTTGTTTGGACTTGGAAATTTTAAAGTTAAAATAATTGTCGTTCTTACATAGGCAAAATGAAACGAAAGGTGCGTTTCTAATCAGAGCACATGATGAACAAAAATGATTACGGAATGATGTTAAACTGAAGCGCTTACGTTATAATGACGACGACTATTCTCAAACGTACCATCTTTAGGCATCGATTGAGAAAGCATAGTTATTTTCCCATCTGATACTCCAGTAGTTGCTTCAACGATTATCTTTGTAGCAGTTGCCGATGCTTTTGTCACTTTATCTCCAATTGATTCAGCTCTTGGTAGCACATTTATTTCGTGGTTATTAATTGATACATTTGCTAGGGTAGCTTTTGCAAGGGGAGCAACTGTTCTTATTTCAGAGTTAGTAGTAACTTCACGTCTAAAATTGTTCTCATCAGGATAAACGGATGCTTTCGTATCAATAACAGATAAAACTATAGAAGGTATTGCTTCGTCAGGACGAGTTTCTGCAGCAGCTATGACAGCTGCACTAAATAATGTTGTCGGTTTACTTGCCGAAGTGGTTTCCATAGGCGAGATACCGCTAAAACGAAGAAAAAATTTGCTATATAAATATGCAATGACTTTTACTATTTTGTTTTAAGTGGGTAGTAATTAAGTTCAATTGAACGCGTTTACAATAGACGGCTTTATCACTATAGTTAACAGTTTTTGTTGGCAAAACTGATAAAAATGAAACTTCAGGCTATTTGCCTTAGCTGATTATTAAAAATATTTCAAGTATTGTACCCAGCTAGGTAGGAAGAAGTTAGCATATGTTTTATTAGCTAATTTTTGACAGGCCATGCCGTGGAGTCTATTTAACTTAACGCACTTTATCGAAGCAAGTTTCATACAAAAATTGTCCGGTATTTATGTCAATCTAATTAATACTTATTTTTGTATCTTCATGACTGGTAATAATTTGAATCCCGCAATAATCTATCGTGATAGCTTCAGTTTCTGCAACTCTTGACTGTGTTGCAGCTCTAGAGGCGATAGATAAGTATTTTCTGTAGATGTTTATTTCTTTTTTAACATAGTCTCCATTTAACCCTATACAGGTTTGGAAGCGTTTTTCTAGCTTTTTGAAGCCTTTCAAAAAGTAGGATTTCGGAAGCTCCTCAAAATCTGTTTCCTCTCTCTCTGACTTCCTGGTTCGACGTGAAGCATTGTCCGCCGAGCCATTTCGCTTTTTCTCGATTTTTTCGCTCAGCCGGTCCAATAATCACGCGCAATACTTTCCAGTTATTGTTTGGCCTTTTTCCAAGTAATCGGTGAAGATGATTTCACAAGCATTCCAAATCTTCGTTTTCTTTTGACCCCGCTCGTCTTTAAAAACTCACTGCCTTGGCGGTTCCTTCGGCTCGAGAGGGTAGCAGTGTATCCATGTTTCGTCTATAGTTATGTATCGACGGAGAAACACGTCAGTATTGCGACGGAAAAGCATCAAAACGGGCCCAGTATCGAATACGATTGAGTGTATTCCCCACTGAGAGCAAACGTGGCACTTCCCCAAATTCTTTTCACACCCGATTTTTCGTGGGAAGTTGGAAACAGTGTGCCTTGCGATATTTCTGTGGTTTCAACTAACTAACTAATTTGATCCGTCGATCATTCAAAACCATATCGTGCATTTCTTCAATCGTTTCGAGGCTAGTCTCTTCCACTGGACATGCCCGATATTCATCTTTTGTGGATGTACGGCCGTTTACTTTAAACTCATTTACCCAATTATAAATATTTGCAAACACTTGAGAAGATGTGCTATGAACTTCATCTAACTCAGCTTTGATCTTTTTTTTGATGTTTTTAGCCCGTAAATATGTATTTAATCACCGCACGAAACACTATTTTCATTTTTCTACAGAAATAAAAACTCTGGTTAAATCGACAATAAAAATGAAACCATGTGATGGATATAACTTTGATATCTTTCTAGTGACTAATGATGCTTACTAGAAAGAAGCCATTTTTGATATTGCGGGCGTCCTCTCTTAGATTTTTTAAGGATTTCTTGAACCAACTGGGTATTTTTAAGAGTTTTAATCATAATGTGGTTACTGTTATGCCAAACTGACAAAGTTATGCCTTTGTTTAAGGCGCAGTAATTATTAAAACTATCTACTATTTGTTATTATATATTATTTATTTATTATTATATATATAATAAGTAATATAAACAATTATGTTGTGGTTTTACAACAAGTCGCACTTCTAAGCGTCGCCAAATTTGCACCGAAAAAATGATACGGTTGAAGGAACTAAATTGATTTTGTTAAAGCTACCTGATTTAACATTGAGCAGATATTAAAAAAGCGAGTACGTCATATTGAAGATATCAATTAGGGGATTCTATTACATCGAAGATGAGCGTCAGTGTACATCACTTCACAAGCTTAAACTAGCCATATTATCTATATTCATTATCGTAACAAGTTAACGCAAGAGTTTGAACAATTCAAATGCTTACGTATAATAATCATTTTCATATGCATCATCTCTAGGCACCAAATGAGGGGACGAGCTCATATTCCAGAACGGCGCTGAATTGGCTTCCGTAGCAATTGTTGGGATAGCAGTGGTTGTTGATATTGGCATGGTTTTATTGTCTAACGCATTCCTTGATTCTACATCTTTTTCATAATTTTCAATTGTATCATTCCTTATGGTAGTAACCTCTGCGGTGAGTGAAAGTGGGGATTGACTTGCTACAGTTGTTGCTGTTTCAACTATTGTGGTAGCTTCAGTTTCTGCAACTCTGAACTGTGCTGCAGCTCTAAAAGGGACTTCATTGGGAAAAACTGCAGATCTCTCATCAGCGATAGATGAAACTGTAGACGGTACTGCTGCTTCAGGAGACCTTTCTACATCAGCTAGCCTACTTGCAGTAAATACCATTGTTGCTGCTGTGGTTTCTATAGGTGGTATGTTACTAAAAACACAAGAAAGAAAGAATACATACTGCCTATTGGCACAGTGAAGGCGTTTATATTAATAAGTAATATTAATGAATAACTTAAAAAATGATACATGTTTATGAAAACAATGAACTCGTGAACATGATTTTAATGTACCAAAAGTGCCGACAAAATGTAACCGTGTCAAACTTACGGGTTTCCGTTAAGAAATTATCTAACGACATTGATGTTTGGTAATTTAAGGAGGTCATGCTGGAAGATTTAGTCCATGGCAAAGACTAAGGACGAAATTACAGAAATTTTTTAACATGATAACAATATCAGGTCCATAGCGGCTCAATATACAGTGGCCAGTGTAAACATTACAATCACAAGATCCTCCAAGAATAGCTGAATCTTATTTGACGCTTTTACACAATTATACATATATTTATTCTTTTATTTCGATTGGGGACGAAATTGCCTTCAAAAGAAAAGAAATGAATAATTTTAATAATGACCATATTATGGCTATGAAATTTCGGGCATTGTGGAAAATATAGGGTAACTGGCACATACTTCCTTGCACTTGGAATGAGCGGTGAACATTTAGAATTTCTTCAAGACACTTTGCTACAATTATTAGATTCTTCCCCTAGATGTGATACAAACTAGTTGGTGTCTACATGATGAAGCTGCGACATATTTTAGGCCAGAAATTCATGAACCACACGTTTCGTATCGTATAAATAACTTCAAACAGGGCTTACGTATAGTCAGCATTTCTATATGCATACTCTTTAGGTATCAACTGAATAGGAGCGACTGTCCTCCCATTTGGTGTTGTGCTACTAACTTCACTAGCAATGGTTAGATTGATGTTAGCTGCGGGTGGTGGAATTAATTTATCATCTGACGCGTTTCTTGGCTGGATACTTTTTCTATAGTTATTAATTGACCCATTTTGTATCGTTGTGGCTTCTACGTTTAATAAAGATGATGGTTTAGCAGTTGCAGATGAAATTTCAGCTTTCGTAGTAAATCCAGTTGTTGCGCTGTTTACTTTACCAAGATGGGTCTCATCAGTAGAAAGCGAAGGTTTTATAGTGATGGTGGGCGTAACTGTAGAAGGTGCCTCCTCTTGAAGGAAAATTGTAGTAAATATTATTGGTTTACTTGCTATATTTATACCGGTTTCAATAGATGACGGAGTGTTAGCGGTTATTGACGGTACAGGAGATACGACAATTCCTAAAACGAATAGTAGTTATAAAAATAAATTTTCAAGACGAAATGTTTGTAGAAACGTTTTACAGCAGTTATTGCTTATTTTCGTTTATCTTTTTATTTTGCATTTACGTTTATTACGATTTGTGATACTATCTATTATGTTTCTAAGATTTCATATAATTTGACAAAAGGAGATTTGGAAGATGGGATGAAAACGGGCATTATACGTTTGAAAATGTGTGAAATACCAAGATCATAATAATGAGATCAAAAAGAAGTTTGTTCTTTCCTTGAGTACTATAATGACACAGCAAAGAAATTTTCAGAATTTTATACAATTAACTTTGTTCCAATTCTTTTTATTGAAGAGTGCGTTTTTGCGGTATTTAAATCATACGGCGTTATACATAAATGAATAACGCCGGAATTAACAGATAGTTTCATTGAATTTCTTATTCAGTTTTACCTTGTTGTCCCTTGACGTTTCCAATAAACATGTAGCAGATGAAACAGAAGTTAGTGAATACTTTTGACGGATTCATGTGTCACATATCTTCATCCGTTTCTGTCCAGATACTACAAATGATGTCTATTAATGTTATAGGATGTCTTTTATAAAGAATTAAGATTCATATCTTAGTTATCACTTCTGGCGCATTTGTCAATTTGGCAAATTTTGGCAAAAATTTGGCAAATCACCTGTAAATATCGGAAAATGTCAAAGTTCGTTGTTTTATATTTACAATTATGTTTATTACATTTTTCTTTTTCATATAATTAAAATTTAGGGTTGGTTTTTTATTCCATTGAAATTGTTAATAGCGTAATTCTATTAGACTGAGCACTAGAGCGTAATCGAAGCTTGCAATTCTAGATCGAAAATTCAAAATGAAGCAGTGTCACTTGGGGACTTATTATATGTATATTATAGCATTATCCCTTAAAAACCAACAATAACTTGGTAAAAAGATCCGCGTGTTCCGAAAGTATTTCAAACGATCTTGAAAACTATTTCTGCTAATTTCTCGTTGTACCCTACTACGCCTTTATTTCTCATTGATTACATTTGGATTATTACGCCATGTTGTTTTTGTACTTTTATTATTGAAGAAAATAACATGTTTTATTACTTTTGTATTTATTAATATCAAGCATATATTAGTAAAATATTAGAATTGCTAGAGCATATGTTGTACACTTCCGTGGTCGTTTATTTAGGCTTCCGGGTTGAAAGTGTGTCGTGGTTGCATAAGATTACTGACTTTTCATTCTCCTGTTGTTGTATGTATTCTCCTTTATACAGCTGCATGTTGTGATAGTGTTGCGAGAAGAACGATTGTTGTTGCTCGGGGCACGCGTTTTATAAGGTATCACGCGACGGGTTGTGGCTTCAATATTCGGATAGAAGAGATTTCTACTGAAAATGTAACACGTAACCTTCGTCTCTATTAAAATTGTTGGTATGTTTGTAGATTTTGGGGACAGAAGGTTGGTATAGTTAAATAAAATTTGATCGGTTGTCAACTTGTGTTCGACTAATGCAAAATCGGATATCCGTAGCAATCAAGTGCAACACTCATGTTTCGCCACACTCGTGCTGACAGTCCGCTCTCTCTGTCCGACGTATACACTACCATAAGAATTAGGGATCCGGTAAACATTCTGGATGTGTATGGGAGAAGTTTTGTCTTCGGCTGACGATAATACGTTGGAGATTTTCAACGGGAGTTTAAGAACTGTTTTTCAGTAATACTTTGAACGTAAAGTAGAAAAGCGGTACTAATTGTAAGATCTTGGCTAGAAGCGGTAGGGTGTTTGAGAGCGGAAGATGTCAGTATATCGTTTGTCGGATATCTCGTGTGCTGAAGTTACTTTCGTTTAGGGAGTTGGTGATATATTTCAATTCTTGAGACGGTGCGTCGGGCTAAGAAATGGAAAAGGCCTGTTTAACTAATGTGTTTATGATCGCTTGCTTTTGTGTCAAATGTTGGTGACAAATAAAGTAAAAAAAAAAATAGCGATACGTGTGGGTCGGCTGTCGATATCATTCTTTTTAACTTGTATCAATTGCAGAGTTGCCTCTCCATAAGATTTTCTTCCGAATCTATTCTTAACAATTAAAAAAAGGTGTTAACTAAATCAATAAAAAGGTAAAATTCATTTTTCTTTTTATTGATTCGATCTAAGTTTTAGATCGAAAAGTTTCCGTGATCTATTTGTTTTAATACCACAAACTTTTTCAAGAAATATTTTTAATATTTCTAATAAAAATTTGCCACAAAAAACATTAGCAAAGGGTAGATTGTAAGTCAAATATCGTTTTTCAGCCATGGTGGGTATGTTAAGTCAAGCTAATTATCAAAAATTAGTTAATAAGGATTGTTAATCTTAGAATCAAGGAAATATTGACAAAAACTCGAGTAAATAATACTATAAATGGGCACCTATCTTGCCGAGATTTTTTGCCAATCATTTCGGGGATAATCACGTCCGAAACGAATGTTCATCCCTTGTGAATGTACGGCTACGGTTAAAATTTATTTACCCAATTGTAAACAGTTGCTAACACAGGAGCAGATGTCCAACTCAGCTTTGATATCTTTCGGTGCCAAACCTGTTAAATATAACTGTTTAATCACAACAAAATTTTTTTGCTTACATCGACAATGAAAATGGAACCGTGTGATGGATACAAATAAGACTTTGACGGTTGTCTAATGAATCATTAGACAACCGTCAAAGTCTTTGTGTTTCTGTGTCTTCTGTAAAAATAAACGATGCATTTAGTTGCCGTTCTAACGTGTTAAAGTATACGTTGAAAATGTTGCGAGGTCGTAAAAATAATGCGTCAAATCGGTTGTCTGCTACCGTAGTAAATAAATTTATACATCGGTTTCCCGATTTAATATATGACGGTAAGGCAGTGAAATGTTTAGTTTGTGAAACAACTTTATTATCTTGGAAAGCGAGTCAGTGTCAAAGACATATAAATAGTGACAAACATAAATTGAAAAAGATTAGCCGCAAATCATATAATGAATTTGTGGTTGATTTAACAATGATGCTAATTGCGACCAATATAGCAATACATAAAGTCCAACACCCAATGTTTCGCCAGTTTTGGAATAAATACAATCCTACGTGGAAATTACCATCTAAAAATACGCTACACAATTACGTACCATCAGTGCGTGAAAGAATTGTAAATTTTACGAAAAAAACGGTGAAAAATAAATACCTTTGGTTGACAATGGACGAAACTGCAGATATTAAAAAACAGTCCATCCTATCCATTGTCGTAAGGACGCTGACCCCACAAGGATCTTCTGACCCTTATTTACTAGCCTGTAAACGAATGCAAGATTGTACTGCCACGGCGATACGTAGTGTATTAATAGAAACACTACACAAATTTGAAATTTTACCGGAGCAACTGTTAATGTTAGTTACCGATGCTGCCGCGGTTATGTGTTCCACAGCAAAATTACTCAAAACGATTCAACCAAACCTGCTGCACGTCACATGTTTGCTTCACGCTTTACACCTTGTAACAAACATTATACGTACAAGTTATCCTGATGTGGATGAACTAATAGGACAAACGAAAGCGGTTTTTCTTAGATCTTCGAAACGTATTCGCCTATTTCATTCGCAGTGTCCTGACATACCCGAGCCGCCGCAACCAATTCTTATACGATGGGGTACGTGGTTAGAAGCAGCATTCTATTATTATAAACATTTTGAAAAAATTAAATCAGTAGTTTTACAACTAGACGGCAAAGAAGCGGCTGCAATAAGGCTCAGTCAGGTTCAATTTAAAAATCCTCAAGTTGCAGCAAATTTAAAAATTATTTACGACAGTTACGTTCCAATAGTGGACGCAATAAAAAAGTTACAGAACAGTGCGCTGTCCTTACCGGACTCATTAGCAATTAGTGACCACGTAGAATTAGCGCTGCATATCCTTGATGATGAAAGAAGTGTTTGTGTTCGTGAAAAATTTAATAGTGTATTAGATAAAAATGTAGATTTTACAAAATTACGGCAACTTTTTACCAATACTGAAGATACGTTGTACAGATACAAAGAGCACTTTAACTATGCAAATATAACATCTCTCAACGTCGAACAATCCTTTTCAGCATATAAGCACTTATTTACGTCGCTACGTACGAACCTTTCCGAGACTAATACAGAAACATATATGATGGTGCAATTACTTGATCGCGCACATCCGGATATTTCTGCAACATATATTTATTTTTAAATAAGCGCACTGTTATTCTGGTAAACTCTCCACGCAACGCCAATGCTCGGGCACATCTTTTGGACTCTTTACTAATGATTTTTACTAGAGATAAACCACGCCACGAGCGCCATCTCTCAGATTTTCCAAGGACTTCTTGAACCACACTGGTGTTGAACCTGAGGCTCACTTTGAGTATTTCTCTAGTCGTTTACTAAATTAATATTTTACTTTCATTATGAAACAATTTATTTATTTTGCTAACTTTATTATTATTGACTGGATATACCATATTAGGTATGGCTTTCAATAGAAACATTGCTCATTACTGTCAAATATGTCAAACGTAATTTAAAGTTTCAATCTAACTGTCAGACGTAATTGTAACTAGCATAAAGTATATGTAAGTACATGGCTTCGTAGTGATGCATTTCTGATTTCCTCTGTTTTAAGAATTTTTCGATAATGAATTAAGAAAAAACATGGAAGGCATTGAACTAATACCAACGCTGAATTCTATTTCGAATGAGAATCATAATGAAAATATAGAACAGGCTGTTGACAACGATAAAAACGATCGTGGACACTCTAACGAATTTTAAGAATCTTACAACATTTGCTTGTTTATTCCCATGTCAATAGCGAATATAGCTATTGAGCATGGACGGGACATTAGAAGGGACATTATTTCGTTAAATATCTTCTGATGAAAAAGTTTAGTTTCCCACGTTAACCTTATTGTTAAGAGAATCCGTCAGCGACGTTCGTCGATTTTCACCCGCCTAACCTCTTTAAACTGCTTATATCTCCACCACCAGAGTCAATGAACATCGCCGCAGAACATCCTCAAAAGCAATAGCCGGTATATTCTGCCAGGTTTAGCAAATTCAAAGTAACAACTATTTTAGACATTTTTCTCAACTGATGTGTTCCTATTGCACATGTGAAGAATCCGACAAACTTACTATAATGTATATAACTGAACAAATCAGAAATTCCCTAGAAACAATAACTCAAGAAAAGAAAATGTTAACATACTACATGGTATTGATGGAACCATCAGTTTCCCAAAGTGCTACTTGCGTCGCCATCTCCTGGTTAAGAAGTTCGACAGCTGCTCGAGGAATGGTTTGGGGAACAGCCCTTTCTAAATGGCAGGTATGTGTTTCTTGGCATTAGAGAGCGCCAAGAAATGTCTAGCTCGTTGTTTCGAAATGTGCTGAAATTGACTACGAGACAATATCGACACAGGGTAGAGAGAATAAATATTCTCGGAACTATGCTGGTGACGCCGATCAGGCAGAAACTTGGCTGTGGATATCCTTTCTCTCCTCGTATTGCGTTTGCAATGAATAATGTCATCAACATTGTGGGAAAAAACTATCTTAGCATTTTTTCTGGTTATTGTCAATAGACGTTTTTGATTTGATTTCTGATGAACATATCTAGAAAAATGATCTTGTTCCAATAATCCATAAAGTGATTGGTATGCTGCCTTCGATTTTGTTGGCAACTAGTTCGGGAGGAGTACCAGGCGATAAATATTTTTCATCACTTATCATAATGGTACACTTTGTTTTAATGTAAGATTAATTTTTGCCGATATGTTTGTTAGAAATACAGTATCTTTACTTCGGAGAAAGAACCACATTTCCGGACTCTGTGTTGCTTTGCATCGGCTTACGCCTCGGCGAGCAATCTTCACATTGTCCAAAAATGTTGCATTTTTCTCCTAAGTAAATAATATAGTCTTAACCGCTACATTATATTTCGCTTTTGTTTATATTTATGTTAGTAACTATGTGTATATTGAGCTTTCAACCCTGGCGAATATTATTTGAAGATGTAGAAACTATGGTCTATTGGCTGCAAAATAAATTAGGCATGCAAAATCTCATAGAGTAATTAACAAATTACTAACAATCAACATTTATTTAATGTAATAAAAGAACAATACAATTATTAAGTTCGTATTCTAGTCATTGTGAAAACAAAATATGTTAGTCACTTATTACAAATATATCTATGTCTTTTAAATCATTACCCTTATAATTAGTGCATTGTTAAAACTTGTAATAAAAACAAATAACAACATTAAATTCTAGATATACGCTAATCACTAGTTTCGACAGTTTTTAGTGTATCCTTAACTACTTTGAATGCAACCGTTAAGGTCTTGTCCCAAGCGTCTAATCCTTCTTTGCTAAGTTTTGAACCTAATCCCTTTTCCAGGAGTTCCAGTATGGTTCTGTGTAATACCTGAAAATTTCAAAGCGTATAATACATCTGCTATTTCGAGTAATTAGTAGATATACTAACATTAAAAGATTCTTCAGGTATCTTTCTTCTTCGATGTGATTCTCCAGTTTTCTGTAGGAGGTTGATTAAAACGTCGCCGTTGTCTAAATTGTCAATAACGGACGATATTGCGTACATGACCGAGACTGCGTGAGCTTTCAGTTTAGGATCGTTTACTAATTTGTCCAAAGGTATACCCCTGAATGGAAAGTAATTCTGGTATTCCGGTTTCTTTTCAAAGAACCTGAAAACAAATTTATTAGAATTTCGTTTAGCAGAATTTGACCTTTTTGCTACCACCTGAATCAAACATATCATTTCTTGTAGATTTTTTGGTATCCCTTCCAAATTCGACCACGTAATTAAGTAAGTGTGTCAGGATTTTGGGATATGCTAACATCAAAGTGCCAAAAACACAGTTTTCGGTGATATAATAAGAACAGCGAATTTTTCTTTTGTTTTGATGGGATATTTCACGACACTCGTTAGTTACAAGTTTTAAAGAAGTTATTATGAATATCATTCTGAAATAGGTAGTTGTAGCGTTGGATCTTTTAATCTATTAATTATTATTATAGGAGAAGAGCGGTGCAAATGCTCGAATTCGAACATGATCATAAGATGCCCTAATACACGCGATGTATGCAATCGATTAAGCTTAACAAGCGTAGACGAAGACATTTCAAATTAACGGGTGATGTTATTATATAACTATCTACCTTAAAATTTCAGAGTTCCATAACATCGTTAAAATTCATTTTCATTTGTTTAAATTCGATTTTATTTTCTAGAAATACATCAATCTATTGTACTTCATAAGTATTGTGCATGATATATGTAGAAGTGCAGTGCTTTCAAAAAAAAATTATTATCGTGGTCACAATTTTCGGAAAATGCTATTAAATTTTCAGTAAGCATGACTTCAAATGAACAATGGGATTTTACGACAATCTTCATCGAGAAATGAACAGATATATGGAATTGCAATGTTAGCAAAAGGAGCTAGTTGGTGACAGTAGTAAGTAACAGCCAACTCTTTAACTGCCTATGGATAAATTAGCATGTCTACAATTAATAATTATTGTAATTAATAACCAATAATTAATAATTAATATTCACGCGAGTATCGGAGAGAATTTCCGAATGTGATTATTCAGATATTTCTTCATTTGAAGCAGATTCTAATGGATTGGATGTACTGAACTAATATGGTTGGAACGATTTTGTTCAAGATTTAGAACTTCCGAAATATAAACCAGGACTCTTAGCTTCCCAGTTCAAGAGGCAAAGTTAAAGTTGCAGAATTTCCTAATTTATGATATTATACAGGAAACGTTGGAAAACTTTGTCTAAAAAGAGTTTAAAGCGAAACATTAGGGTATAACGTCTCATGCTTACGAAGTATCATAGATTCAAATTGGTATATCCCGTGGAATCTAAAGAAATCCAAAGAGAAAAAAGTTGATTTTTTAGGGAAGATCATTGTACTAAATGATACCATAAGCAAAAATGAACACAAAAAATCGTTGCTCTTGTTAGCACATTCTCAAATATCAACGAACACCGTGTTTTTGGCAGGATATCTTGATATACTAACGAACTAAAGCAATTCCGCAACCGGATTTGGATTCAGTATTAAAGATTGTAAAAGAAATTATATATTTGCTTTGGGTGGCAAAAAATATTTGTAAATGGTACTAGCGAAACATGGAAATAATTGGCATATAACAAAGACGAAGTCTTACGTTAGAATCCTGTTAAACGCTAATTATTGATAATTGATTGTGCCGAGAGGAAAACACTAAACATTTCCGGAAAAATAAAAAAAACGGATATTTTATAAAAAAAAAAACTGTTGTTTTTCAAAATATTTTAAGCACTTTTGCATTGGAAGAAACTAGTTGTCACATCTGAAGTGAGTATCTCAGAAACACGCCTTTCATTCATTCAATGTTATTCTTATTTAAGTAATCGATTGTTCAATGTGCTGTGCGACAGCTGGTGTTGTCGTGGTGAAGGATGACGCTCCGATGTCTGCTGTTTTTTCTGATTTTATCAAAGATTTGAGGCAAACTAATTGTTGTATAAAAATCAGCGTTTACTGTTTTTCTATCCTCAAGAGCAACTATAGCAATGAAACTAGTTTTACGAAAGAAAAAAAGCAATCATTTTCTTTAAAGCGCTTCGTGAACGAGCAGCAAGTGGTTTTGGTTAACTTTGAAGCACACGAACAGTGGATTATTGTTTTGTTTCTGGTTCGCATGAATATTTCGGATTTCGTCAACCGTTTTTTGAGCTTTGGTTAAATTGTATGAAATCCAACGAATGCAACGCTTCTTCGCTACTAAATGCTGATCGTTCAATCATTTCCCGCACAGCAGTCGCCGGAACAACAGCAGTTGCTGGATGGCACTGGTTCTGGATGGAGCTTTATCTCTAAAGACAAAACGAAGTCGATTGATGTATTGCTATTGAATTAAGCCACGAAAATATCCACGAGAAATGTTAATTTTTTTCACTAAATTGATTTGTCTGAAATGCCATTAATAGTGGATTACGCGCCCGACTACTTTCCTGTAAATGGTGTTTATCGTAGTAAATATCAAAGCTTAAGACAATCATATTGAAATGTAGGCAAGTCCCATCTTTTGATGAATTACGGAAATTATTAAGGTTTCCCTCGCAGTAACTTATTTTCTGTTTTTTTTTTTATTCTAAGAATAATTGTGGTCAAATGAGCGTACATGAGATGGTACGGTTAAAATTTAAAGATTGTTGAAATTTAACCATGACATAAACAAATCTTATAAAATTCATACATTTTAAAAAGCTCCACGCCATTTCCTGCGGGGTCCTTCTTGACTAGATTCCATGAAGAGACAACCAAAGACTTTTCCCTCGGTGTTAGCCCGGTGACAGGATCAGGATCGTTAGATCCTTTCAAATATGATATAATAATACCCATTTAGGCAGAGTTTTCGAATCCTGCAAGAAAAAAGAAAACGATATCATTTGATACTCCGAGGTGTTTTTTTTTCTTAGTCATATATAAAAATTCCTCATATCTTAGGAGATTATTCTTATTCATTTTCTGATTCACCGATATAATTTATTAGAAGCTATAAACGTTCGAACGTTACGAATCATTTTTAAAATCCCGCTCGGGAAGTAAGTAGGTAAGATTTGACGTTGCAAAGATCGTCGTAAAAATAAACGACCTGGAGGAGATTTTTATAATTAGAAACGTTTGAATTTATTGAAAGGAGACGACTGAAGTGGTGTATGTTGTAGGGGGATTGAGTTAATGATAGAAACCATATCGTGATATTCGTAGTAGTTGCTCGCTTTTGAAAGTTTGTGTTCTAAATAAAAATAAATTATGTATACGCTTATAACGAAAGAAGGTTAAATTAAATTCAATAACCCTTTAGATCAATAAAAAAGAAACCAAGAACCGATATAAAGTTACAACGCCCCTTTCCAATCATCTTAAAGAAATTTTCGGCTATGAAATGTAATAATGCTAATAAATATAGACGACAAAGGCAGGTGAATTATTATTTTTTTACAGCGATTATTCAGACTTCTATTTTGTCGATTTTCGGGAAAACCAGTAGAAAACACGAACCCTTTCTTATCAGACGAATAGACACTGCCTAGTCGTTGCAGAAAAGTAATAATTTCACCTGCCTTGGTCATCTCGAATAATAACTAAATTATTTGAAAGAAGAGCATAATATATGTTGTTGTAGACTTCCGCGGTCGTTGCTTTTTTTTTCAAGAATTTGGGTTTCCGAGTTGAAGTCGCGTAGTAATTGCACGGGAATGCCGGCGTTTTGCTCTCAATTGCATGGAGCTTATTATGGGCTGCTGCATGTTACGTCGCTGCTATACGAAGAACTCTCCCCAAATTCTTTAAAAGAAGAGGATAGTGTAATTTTTATCTGACTGATAGATCCTGACTGATAGATGATAACGAAGCGAGTATAGTCCGTCCAATCCTTCCTGGCGGAAGGGGGAAATTATTACGGAGAGTGTAACGATATTCGGTGTGCAAAAGATGGCAAATGTTGCAAAATGTCCGCCATGGTTAAATTTTGCAATAGCTTGCTTACTAATATTTTATATTCGCTCAATTTTCTAAATTAAAAACTAAAACAAATTCAACGCCGCCTATATAAAATTGTATTTTCGTCTAATAGGGCGCCTATATCTGTTCATAAAATATGCCGCCGAAGTTACCAATATTTCCCTAAAGAGGTCAAAGATGGCGGCGGGCTTGGTTGTTAAATATTCTGGGATAGAGAATACAGTGATGGACTTATCATTAGGGACACAGATTTAAAAAGGCGGTACCTGAAAGAAGCTTCTTTTGTTTTATTTCTTTTACCAGTAAATTGTAGGAGCATTGATACTTATAGTTCGTCAATGTGAGCCTCAATTTAATTTCTGTTGGGAGCGTTTATTTTCAAAAGTTCGTTACCGAATTTTGCCAAGAACGGTTGCGATTGGTGATTAATTTATTCATATTCATTTCGCCTAAACAGCAACATATTTTCTTTCATCTCAAAACGCGTTAATACAAATCCTAAATATTTTATATCACTGTGATTTTCTTGACGAAAGGCATAAATAAAAGTGTGCCTTTGACGGAAAATTGAAAATCGCGTATTACGTTTGCTTTATTCGCGAAACACAAAAGGGTGGCCGGTCGAATCGTGCCTAGGAGCGACGCCATAGGTAAGTCCGCTACTGATAGAATATATAGCAACCATCGAAACGATTGTCATGTCTTGCATACTGACGTCTCCACTACTGCTGTCTGGTTTGCTTACGGCGCACTTAATCATCAGCCGCCAGGGGATGATTAGATGGGCTATATACCGAATGAATAGTCTTATTGGAGTAGATATTTTCCCGTGTAAAAATGTAATACCAGGAATACTAAACAACACATAAACATCGGCACCTCCGCACCACACAAATTTATTTATTATATAGTAATATATAATAATTAGTTTGGGACGGCCGTTTCGAGGATACGAATGGTCTTCATTATTAACCAGTGGCCGAATTTAAGGAATGCTAGGGTAGTTTGAAGTTTCAACATGAAAATGGTGTTACTTCCAAAAATATTCTGATAACATAGTGAGGCATGCGTTAAAAGATACTTTTGAAAGATTTTAGATATAGTTGGATGCCGATGGAAGAAATTTCGGAAAGCGGACGGTCCGAAGAAAAAAATGAGAAGATCATTATATTTGTAAACGCTTATTTTGCAAAACAAAGCGCCATCTACTATTTAAATGGATTAAAAAGATGAGAGCATAAGAGCGAAAAGTATATAGACAAACAATGCTATTTTGAGAAATAAATCTGAATTTGGCAAAAGAAAATGCTACCTTCTGGGTTACGCACCCATAAGAGAGAAGATATTGGATTTAAAGTGTCTGAACATTTGCCAGACAAGAATATTATTCCAGGTTGTGAATCTGATTTAAAATCAAGATGTAGCTGCTGCACTGCGTTAGTAATTTTAACCAGTAACATAACGAACGCAATGGATGTGCATAAGATTATATTGTTGGTTAACTCTATGTAATGAGATAGAGTTTGGAGAAAATACACACATCTTCGCAGTGTTGCCGTTATCATCCTCATGTTAATGACACCCAGTTATCCTTCTTTCCAGAAGAATTAATACAGCTTGCAATAATAGTCATTTATAGTACTAGTGTGTTATATGGCAAATAATACACGCGAGAAAGGATTAAGCCTTGAGGGTGGAGCTTGGTAGAATTATCTTCCATCAACGTGTTATGGTATATAACACATGAGTGACCTACAAAATGTTATGCAATATCTTTTAACAGGTTTAATATGTATTTTTGAATGCATCGGCGTTTGAAGTCATACATACTAAGAATTTATAAAGTATGTAAGTGTGCAGTTACTATGGTGAATACATATAATAAGATTAACAGCTATCAACAATCTAAAAATATCCTGAAAATATGGAAAAATTGGTACGTATTCCAGAGAAAATTCGACAAGATGCTTAAGTAGCCAAGTTATGAATTAATACAAAGAAAGACAAAAGACTTGTACAACTAAACTATTTCTACAAGTACAGGAAAAGCTTAGCACTTGCTTCATTATAGAGGTGATGCTTAGAAGCGTATTAGAGATATATGCAAATTTCCTATTAAATTTTATAATTGAAAATGGAAAACAGGTATCACAAGGGCAAAAAGGAATGAATGAAGAAAAGGAAGGAATGAATGAAAGCAAAGAAGCATTTATTTGTTTATTGACACCCTCCACCAGGTCGCATTAATAACGGTAATATCTGGTGCTTGTCGCTATGATGAAACAGTTAAGTTGAAAATAAAAACGTGTTTTCATACCTGTTATAAAAACGAACGTGTCAAGAAAGTTTACAATTGTTAGGAAAGTTTTCAGTAAACTTGTTGGTTATGGTTGATGTTTATAAAAAAAATACGTTTCTTTGGGATCAAAAAATGGCCAGCACTAGTAACGTGTTATTCCACTGCCGAACAATCAAGGACCACAAGTTTATTGTCAAATCAATTTCAGACAGGTTTTGAGGTGTGTGCGTGTGTGTGTGGGAGAGTCTTGCACAAAATAAATTAGGCCTTCGGGGAAAAATGTACGAGTGCCCGGTAGGAAAACTTATCTCTATACTCTTCTCCCGTGAGTCTTCCTGTAATTGGGACAAAGTATCGGGGTTCAACTGCACACATGCATCCCTTAAAAACCACTTTTTGTGCAGCGATTGAATGTTCGTATATTTCGAGTATTTTTATTGCAGTTGCTCGTTTATTTTTGGGGGAAGCACAGAAGAGGTTTTCACTATGAAATTCTTGAATTCTATCAACATAGTTAATTATTGTTTCAGTCCTCTTCATGGCAAATTTTTGTCTTCATCATTAAGCGTTATATTGAGATTAGAAATATTCTATTGTAATGAATAATCACCGACCGAACATTCAAGATAATTCGTATGCATTTGGAACGTTAATCCCTTTTTATAATAACCTTTATTCAATTTACAAAATTAAGTTTTACAATATGTTGTTGTAGGCTTCCGAGGTCGACGTTTTCTTTTAGGCTTCCGGGTTGAAAACGCAGCGTAATTCTTCTTACGGCAGCAATGCAACATGCAGCAGCTTAAAAGAAGCTGAGCCCATACAATTGAGAACGAAGCCTAAACTCTTTAAAAGCAAATTTTACAATCTTTAGAACTAGGTAATGTAAACTGTAAAATCATTTGAATTTTGTTGCACCGGTGCAACGCGCTATTTATAATTAGAAAGGTCAAAGATCATAAGATAAAGAGGTCAATATAGAATAATATAGAAATATGCCTATATTTAATTTGAAAATTGATTCATTTAAGTACAGTCATAAAATATGCAAGTATCAGCAATAATCACTACAGACAGGTTATGACACTACTTTTGCGACAAATTGTACCTGTAGAACTTAAGGATAATTACTTCGAAAAACAAAGTAATTAATATCTGCACTTCATCGTTAACTTTTACGTCGTGTGAATATACGTAGAACATACGTAAGACCATTATTATGATATCCATGTGTGTGGTATTCATTGTTGACTACTTACAGAGCTATGTACAGGACAGGGCAATTGGTTAACATAGTTCATTCAGTCTTTGAACAAATGAGAACTTGAAAATCAAGATAAACATATACGGTAGCTATTAGTGCGTAATCTAAATTTATTTGTATAAAGTGTCGTGTAACTAATGAGGAAAGGTACCAAATTGTTAAACTTTGATTTTTAACGAAACTTTCGTTTCTGCTAAGAAATTGTTTTAGAAGAAGAAATCTAGATTTCTTGTTTCTGGCGAATTATTTTCCTATTAATTGTTCATAAAAATTATCGATAGATATATGTAGATGTTTATCAAAGGATTGTTTATGTCACTGTTTCAAATGCATCAAATTCAATGTTTTTCGATAGCCCTTTAAATATTTTACATGAATCGATATCTTTATGAACATCCAATATTAACGAAGAACTGAAAAAAAACCATCACCTCCAAATACCGAGTTAACCTTCAAAAACCGTTTTTTTTTTTTTTAGTAGAAGTATAAGTCAGTATTTTATATAATCCTATGGAATCTTCAAACTACTCAATTCTTATATAATTCTGCATTTGGATTTTCTTGTAATTTCTATAATTGCTTCTTATATCTTATATTGTTCATTGAGAATTAAATCCTACGGTAGTCGCCTGGCATAGTATATATGATACCTCACTACTCCATTGCAAATATATGCATTTCTACAAGCTGTTCTAAGTTGCCTATAGGGACATATAAGTAGAAGGACAAAGGCGGATGGAATTATTACTTTTTTGCAGAGACTCCTGTTTTGACAACTTTCGGGTAGGCAACACGAATCCATTTTCACGAGACGAATAGACACGAGTCTATATAGTCGCTGCAAAAAAGGAATAGTTCCACCTTCCTTTGTCTTCTCTACATATAAATCATTGATTCTATTTCAGCGAATCTAGGAAATGGTAAACTTAACTTTAATACTGAAGATCCAACAATTTAGACCGATTGCTGATTTTCTATGCGGAAAATTAAAAAGAGATAAATGTTGCTTGATTTAAAGGACACTTATTACTAAAGGTTACTAAAGGTTATGTGGGAATAACAAGTTATCATTCCTGGTATTTCCTTTCAGGGTACAAAAGACGAACTGAATAAGTAGAGCAGAATTGAGGGTATACCAAATTTAAAAATTAATCCATTCATTAATATATTGATAATTATTGGATAATTTATATTGCAAACGTCACATCAATAAGCGTTTACGATAAATAATTCAGCAGCCATGATATTGCATTTTCCTTTGTGTCTATAACAATTTGCCAGACGTGCTATCCATAAAAGATTTTCCAACGAATTTGTAATTCATCTCTATGTTTAGAAAAAGCACATTTCTACTAATTGAAATTGTCCTCACGTGTCCACGCATAAGGATCTACATATGTATATGCATCCTGTTAATTGAAGTATTTATGCGATCGTAAAACATTTTTTGTTCTTGAATTGTTTGCAATGTTTTGGAAGTTTATTTCATATTGCGTTTTCGTGTAAAGCTAATTAACTACAATTTAATTTGGAATATAGATACTTTTCTTAAGCGTACATTGGTTGCCGTTTTTGTTAGTCATCAAAATTGCAATTGGAATTAGCACCAATCTTAAATTTTCATATAAAAAATATTTTCAGTTCTTGATTTCGCTTGTCATGTGAAAATAAGCAACTTTGTAAATGGTATACATTACAGGTGAGTCGGGCTCATATATTCTAAATTCGGACGGCCCCGACAAAGTTACTCGCGGTTAATTCTCTTTTCATTTTTTTTTTGTAACACAAACTTGAGGCCACAAATTGCGACTCTAAGTCCTATTGTAATTTTCCTTTGTTGTTTTTACAAGAAAAAATACAATTCGGATTTGGCTGTTCTATGTAGATATACAGGAGGTGTGGTACATATACGTATTCTTTTAAGGAAGTATCAGTATTACAGCTCATTTGGAGTCGAATGAACCATAATTCGCACTATACAGTTCATGCTAATTTTCGATATTACAATTTTTGTTATTTCTTAAAAAAATACTCTCCCTATTATAATTGTTAGAGAGCTGGTGGCAGCAGTTTTTAAATGATTTTATCGTTTGGCAAAAGTTGACGAAGGCAAAAAACTGAGAGAAATAAACTATACGAGCTGCTTTTAATATATATCTACAGTACTAAATGACAGCTCGTGAAAGATTTTATAAATATGTAGCAGGGTATTCGCGCCCGTATTCAATTAGCTTAATTCTAAAAATAAGCAATTGGCAGACGTTATTCTTGTAGCCCTTATGAATAATTTTTCCATTTCAGCTATTGTGGTGCAAAATAATTATTTCATCGTCAGGCAAATCGTGTTACTTACTAGAAAGAAGAAGAAACGTTTCTTCTGCAAATTGTAAATTTGCAAAGAAAAAGAACAAAATAAATACAAACTCAGTTCATCGCGTAACTACCTTGCAGCTTAATGGTTTTACTAAATAGGAATAAAAAAAGGCATACAACTTCAGTACTGACTTTTTTGAAGAGAAACGTTTTGTAGTTTACTATACAAAGAATTTTCTGAAAGAGCAAATATACGGATTAAATGTGCATCAAAATTTCACAAGGGGACCTTTAATTGAAATTCATACCGAAACCTTTAAAAAATGTAAATTTATTTCGAAGCGTTGCATCTTTGACATGCTTAAAATAGGTTAAGTGTTTAAAATCTTGAAAAAAGTAATGAATATGAGATAGATGTGCAGCTTCCTAACTATAACTATAAACAGTTGTATTGTGTTTTAAGTAAGTTGTTTTTAATAGGGAGATGACTTTCAAAGAAATAATAACAATTATATTATCTCGAAATCTAGCAGGAATTATATGAAAACTCGATATAGACGACGAGGTTAGACATTGTTGGTTGGCTGACGGTTGCAACAACGTCGTTATACTCGAGACGATTAGTCACGGTGGGTAGAATGTCAGTAAAGTCAGTTAAGCTCGACAATCGAGAAAGGATAACCAAACTAGGCATGATAGTAAACACTTGAGTGACATAAGCAAGACGATGTTGAACCAATTACTGAGTTGGTATATTGGTACCGACTAAATCTGAAACCGACAGCGTCGGTTGAAGATCAGTTATCAAGCGTTGTAAACATACGACGTCACGGTCGGTAGATCACAGAGAGCCACTTTTTAGGCAATGTTCGTCAAAGGTCGGTGTACAATAAAAATAGATAGTCCGTTCGAAGATCAAGTAAATATGTGAGCCAATGTTCGGCCAAAAGTGTAAAATGTTCATGACTTTCACGAAATGCCGACATCGTTGCCAGTGCCAAGGCAAGCGATCCCTAATCGATAGCCAACGTTGCTCCAAGAAATTAATCTTCTTGTGTACTACACAAGTATACGAAACTATGTGAGTAGCATCTAAGAGCACTCCCTTTATTAAGAATTTTGAGTTGGGTATTATAAATTCTTGGAACCCAACATAAACGAATAATCTGACATTGACTACTGATCATAATGCTAAATATTAAAAAAAAATTCCTAACGTTTTGTCTCTAATTATCTTTGCAATTTAACAGTTTCAACTTGACGACAGTTTATTTGTTTCAACAGAGACAACATCAGTAAACATTATAAAAAGTAAACAGGTACTACTGTTAACGTCTTCTGCCGTTAAAAAAATGAGGTTGCAAAGCAATCGATTTCTCATTTATTCTGACGATCGCCCTTGCCATTAAAACTTAAGTGAAATTTACAGATAAATGCGAGCGATACTTTATAATGAACTTTTCACCTTTTTTATCTGACGCTAGATCTCAAAGAAAGGAAATACGATACTTCTTCCGTTTAATATCTAAGGTTATCTAGTAACCCGTGACCTTTTGCCGTAGTTTCATACGAACTAAATTTATATTGCCTACCGGTGCACACATGCAATAGTAATCTCTATATAGATCTCTTAAAATTAATTTTAGAGTTTGCGAAGAAATAATGTCAGGGTTTGCGTGCGAGGGTGAACATGCTCTCCGATGAAGATAATAAAGTTTTATATTGAGAGAGTTCTACAGGGGTGGTTCAAAAAGTTCTTAGAAAATCTAAGAAATGACGCTCGTAGTGTCGAAAATGGTTTGTTTCTACTACGGATCATTAGTCGCTAGGAAGCTGTGAATATATGTGATATTCATCTCGGTTTTATTTCCGATTTAACCAAAGAGTTTTTATTTATGTAAAAAGTGAGTTTCTAACAGTGGCTAAATCTTACGTTTAAAAGGTTTAAAACTGAAAGAGACCAAAGCTGAGTTGAATAACGTTCATGTTGATTTGTTAGCAACTGTTTGCAATTGGGTAAATGAGTTTAGACGTTGCCGTACATCCACAAAAGATGAATATCGGGTATGATCGATGAATTAAAGCGCGTGAAATACTTGAGGAACAAAGAAAATAGTAGGTTTTTGAAGGCGAATGGGCTCCGAAGAATGCGAAGGTACCAGCAAGGTGTTGGCCTTGGGATGCACTCTATCATCTATACCGATTACTTGGAAAAAGGACAAGAAATAACTGGAAAGTATTATGTGTCGTTGTTGGACCGGTTGAGTGACGAAATTGAGAAGAAACGTCCTCATTTGAAAAAGAAAAAGATCCTCCTCCATCAAGACAATACGCAGGTGCCTATGCTGCTGTTTTGATGGCCAATATTACGGAATTAAGGTTTGAATTTATACAGCATCCATCGTATTCATTTGATTTGGCCACCAGTGATTTATTTTTATCGCGGCCGTACAAATTTTAAAATTTGAGCGCCTTTTAAATCCAACTTGGCACTCATCCAACGTAATTTATTTTTCACTGTTACGTTTAGTAAGAATTTGTTGAAAGGGGTACAGCAGATTTTGAAAACTATTTAAATTTTCAACGGTGACATTTACCGTATTACTTACAGTGATTTATGTGTTTTGTGTGCGTAATTTCGTTAGTTAAGATCCTTTCTTGTATTGGCGCCAATTAAAAATGCACTACCAAAAAATTTTTGCAAAATAATGTTTACTAGTATCGAGAATGCTTATACTACTTATAATCACGCACACGAAGGGCAATTAAACAACAAAAAAATGTATGAGCTTCGTCTACTATTCGTCTGTAATCATGTCGTATGACCAATGGCGATTCAGTATCGCTGCGCTGGAAATGTTACCGACTGAAACCAGTTTCGAATGGAAAATCTTCTGAAAAATCGCCTGAACCTGCTTTACGTGGTATCGCATTACAGTCGAATGACAACAATTAAGTGTAGGCGTAATTTCCCGAAAACGAACGGGAGTGAAATTATCACTCCCGATTGTAGATTACTAATTTTTGTGTATTTGGATTGCAACAAATGTATTGTGTTCTTATAAAAACATGTAAGGAACATATAGATTTTGTAAATCGCGGGAAATAAACTAGACCAATGCAATATGATAAATAATCGTGTAAGTAGACTTTCAAAATACATTTATAAAATTTTAACGAAATGCTTCAACAACTTAGAGGTGGTTGCATTTTTATTGGCAGATAGTGCACATTACATTGTGATGAGTTAACATCACGATTTTTAACGAATGACTGCAGCTAAAACTGACATATTTTTTATATTTAAAGCATAGAGGCGTCCACTACAATTAAATGTGTAATTTCAACTATTGCTCTAGAGGTAAATGTAACCAAGACAGATGAACCGCAATAATCTTTTGGTGTACCTGCGTCTACAGAAAGAGAAATACTCCAATATACTGGACAACCGACCCGGAGAATTCAGTAGTTAAAAAATATTTGAAGGTACATTACCTTCCATTGTGAAAGTGACAAATTTCTATTACAAAAATTTATCAAGTAGGTAAGTGTGAGAGTTATTAGGGAGAATGCATATAATAACATTATTAACAATGTCAGAAATTCTGAGAGAATGGAAGAATTAGTAGGATTTGTTTATATCATAGAAAAAATTCTACCAGATGCTCAAGTAGCAAGTTATGCTTGAATACTAGGAATGTGGAAAAAGCTCGGTTAACTTAAAGAATGGAAGTGTAATTGTAAGAAATGAGGATATCATGCTCAACGGATAGCAATGAACTGCGGGCAAGAAATTTCTTGGGAATGTGGAAAACTCCGGATTGGAAAAGTCACCTTTGTACATTAAAATCAAATAAGAAGGAAAACCAGTAAGCAAAGGTAGACTGGGAAAATCACGCATGGAATAACATGCTTGGGATGAAACAACATTAAATGGAACAACGCGACGATCCTTACAAAGAATTCACAGTACAAAGAAAAAACTAATAGAGACTGGGTACATGGCTGCAATGTTAAATGCTGTAAGAACACCAAGGTTAAAGGTAAAGAACGTTAAAGTAGTAACACTACTTGACAGTATTAAAAATAAAAAGGGAAGAATCGAGGACCCGTAACTAGGATAACGGAGACGAAATGATAAGCCCATCGCGGTATAGATGTTTGTCAACTAATACAGTAGACTGTTAATAAAGACAAGTTGAGTGACACTAGCTGAACTTGGCAAAAAACAGCCCATTTGTGGGCCCAATCCATAATCGACCGAAAAACACATAAACAACAACACAAGTAGTAATCTGTCGTCATAAATATCAAGTAATCGGTTAGACTAATTTTATTTCTGTTTAAAGTAGAACGAAAATGAATGTTATAATTAGACAAACTTCAAATAATTACAATATCCAGTAAGGATTATATATGAGGTTAATTATTCATCAGAAACAATAAACAAAATCTTCATTGTCATCATCTATAATTGGCTGGTATTGCGATTGTGATTTGATAAAGTTTTCATTTAAGTGGCGAGCTAGGCGCACGCGTTATTTACCGAGTTATATATAATCTTAAACAGTTTATCAAATCAACGGCATATGTCATTTTAAAGTACATACATCGCCTACATTTAAAAATCTATTGTTTCTTTTAAATGAAATTAATATTTAAGTGACATTTGTGAATGTGTTAGTCCAGACAAAAGCATTTTCAAAACTTGTTAATGAAAATAAATTTACCGAAAATAGCAAAAACCTAAGTTTGAACTATGTCATCTTAGCTGAAAATCTTATTCTGTTATTAGTATTACGAAAGATAATAATATATAAAGACGGAGTAAAAATATTTACTATTTTTCCGATAAACGGAAAATTACTTAATGACTTGATTGATAATTGAGTTTAGTTTAACAGATATGCTACACTGAAGTTAAATATATTGATCCGAATGACAGATTTGAGAGAAAGATACGAAAGGCGTTGATTTTGTAGCTAAGTATTGATGGATTATTTTTATTTTGGATTTCAGGTTACCACTTCTACACACACTCACTACTACACACACTCACTACTACACACACACAGGCTACACTCAATGTAGATGCATGTATCAAATTACCCATTCCATCTTCTCTTTCGAACGTTTCATCTCAAAAAGGTGACGACTTAGACATTTTTCTTGCGTTACTATCACTAACATTGTAAACTATGTAAGTTCAGGTAATTTTCGAATTATTTAAATTATGTAAGATGAAAGCAATAGGTTATTATATCAAATTATTGTATATTATGCTTAAGGTAATACACAATTCCTTGGTTGTGAGTATCATAATCACATCGCGGATTAACGAACGCCTTTATCATAGACATTTACAGAGTTATGCCGGTTTATAACGTTTCTCAGTCAAGTCACACCACCGCCGCCCTCGACGCAAATCAGCCTACATATTAAGGGCTGACTTAGAAAGCATAGTTACCTCTAATTCGTCGCTAAGACTTTTTTCAATTTCTGTTGTATACAGTATTTGTTGTTTAGTTCCTTCCTCGGTTTTTTTTTTTTTGTTTTTGACTATTGTTATCATATTTATTCTCACATTACGTTTAATTTACTCCATATTTACTTTATTTATCTTTTAATTGAACATTCTCGAAACTCCTTTTTATTTTAATTATTATTTAATTTGATTTATTATATTTATTTATCGCCTATTTTTTGAATTATTTTTTTTTTAATTGGTGCTCCAAGAGTTCATGAATACCTGAATTAAGGATCGTGATTTTCTCAAAGTTGCCAGCGACACAGAGATTTATTGCACAATTTGTTCAGTTACTATAAAATGTTTAACCATTTAAAAGCCAATGGTTATTGTCTCGAATATGAATTTTTAAAGCGATATCTATAAAACTCTTGTGGCTACAAATATACATACTCGAAAATGAGATAACCCAGTCTTTAAACATTTTCTGGCAAAATATACCGGTAGAACTTCCGACCTGTGAACGTTACACAAAAAAGTCGTAATTCATAAATAGAGCTCCCCAAAGTGCGTGGCAAGTCAGAAGGCGTACCGCCGGGCGTGGCCGGGGGGATATGTAATGTAATATATAAGCAAATAACTCGCATCGCATTTCGGTAGTTATTTATTTATTTATTACCGTATGCGATCGGGTTGTGACGGTATGGCGGACGCGCGTAGTAAGAAACGCCAACAGGCCGACAAAGTGAAAAAGTTCTGTGGAGAATTTCCTGACTTAATATATAATGGAAGTAAGATTATATGTACAATTTGTAATATACCTCTGATGTGCAATGATAAATATGGCTGTAGAAGACATGTAAATAGTCAGCAACACAAAAATAAAAAACTGGGTGTATCACCGACTGAGGCAACTCAATTTATAATTGATTTATTTCATATACTGACTGCGTGTAATTTACCGTTTTCCTTACTCAGGAAGAAACCATTCCGTGAATTTTGGAATAAATATAATCCAGACTTTGAGTTACCGTCGGAAACAAGCTTAAGGAGATGTGTGCCAGGTGTACGTACCGAAATTGAAAACAGGATCAGATCTGCAATAAAAAATAAACTACTGTGGTTATGTATTGACGAAATGACAGGCCGTAAAAATCATCCTATTTTGAATGTGATTGTACGTATACTGGAGCGTCGTCAACCTACAAAGGGAATTTTATTAGCTAGTAAAAGACTAAAATCGTGTACTGCCGACGCTATCGAGAGCGTAGTCGTTGATACTTTACAAACATTTGAAATTGCCACTACTCAAGTATTAATTTTCATTACCGATGGTGCCGCGACAATGCGTTGTGTAGGTCGTTCTCTTCAAGAACATTATGGGATGATGTTACATATTACTTGTAAACTTCATGCTCTGCATATTGTGGCTGAAACTATTCGTGCAAATTTCCCTGAGGTAAATGCATTAATAACAAATACGAAACGAGTGTTTCTCAAATCTCCCAAACGTACCAGTGAATTTCACAAACAGTGTCCCGGTATTCCCGAACCACCAGAGCCGATTCTTACGCGTTGGGGGACATGGCTGAAGGCAGCGTTTTATTATTTTAAATACTTCCGGCAAATAAAATCAGTCGTCTTACAATTCAATCCCAACGAATCTGCAGCTATTAAGGAAAGCCAGGATAAATTCCAAGATATTTCCGTTGAAGCAGATTTACAAACCGTTTACAACAATTATAGAGAAGTACTTGAGGCAATAAATAAATTACAAAATAGTGCACTGTCCCTGACGGAGTCAGTACAAATATTAGATGACGTTAATACACTCCTACACTGTATAAATAACAACAAAAATGATATCGTTACAAGAAATGTTGAAAGTGTTATGAAGAAAGATACAAATTTTAGCAGGTTAAGACAAGTTTGGGAAGGTAACTCTACTGATCCGGTGACTAAATTCAAAGATTATTTTAATTACGCGTGTATTACATCATTAGACGTCGAGCGTTCATTTTCAAGATATAAAAACATTTTTTCTGAACGACGAACATCCTTGAAAGAAACGACTGTGGAATCATTCCTAATGCTTCAGATGTTTGAGAAATCGGATTGCGCTTACGGTAACAGTTTTAATGTGCCTACCTCCTCGTGTGCTGACTAATACTATTTTCCTTGTGCATTAACACCCACTATATCGGATACGGCTAATTACAAAAGTAAGCGTTTTAAAATTCTTTATTTCTTTTGTTATGTACTTTACTTATGTTCCTTATCGACGCCTATGGTGCGCCACGCAGTTGGGGAGCTCTATTCATAAATTAAAACCGATGTAAGAGACAATGGTTGAGCGCAGACAAAGCTATGGATGCGCTAGAGCGAAGAATAGTTTACGTAATTGTTGGTGTTTGGTATACAGATCGACAATAAAGTCATATTTAATAGCCAGAAATATAATAGAACGGTTAATTGCTGATACAAAAACGGAAGTAGTTGCAAGCAGTATTGACAAGACTTTCAAAGATGTGATTAAATGCTCTTTGTGAGTGATGCCTCAGCTTATATGTTTAAAGCTGGAAAATTGCTTTGACATATTCAAAAATATGTTGTTTATCACATGTACAGCTCGCGCTCTCCGTAGAGTTGCGAAATTTCCATTTAAAATAACAAGGATGACGGCTCCTTCCGTAAAAGAATATTTTGGTGCAATCGCACATGTCAGTTTTCATATATCGATTGATGGCAGTTCCCGGTAATAATAATAATAGTAGTAATAATAATAAACCTTTCTCAGGCAACAAGTGATATATGGCGTGATATGATAACAGGGCATTACGCATAAATTGGCCGACAGCTTGCCCCGAAGGGTGCAATCATATGTATATATATATACATTAGCAGAGAATTCTCCAAGAATGTTCTTAAGAAAAGGAATACGCATTTAATATAGAAATATTTTAATTATAGAGTCCATTTAAAATGGAAATATTGGATCTCAAACTTATAAAAATATATATATACATCCTCTGTTTCCATAGCTCTCTTATTTTTAGCAGTTTATTTAGGGCACATGCATTTTTATGAAAACAACAAATTATTACTTTGAAATATATGTTCCGTTCTATTATTTTCACATTCAAATGTTTTCAAAAGTTCAGGTAGTAAAAATATTTTATATGCATCTTCAAGGAAATTTTATGCAATATTGCCAGGTAATCAGGAAATTCCTTTGTTAGTTATTTATTAGAAAAGCAGGTAGGAATTATTCTACCCTCAAAGTCTACAGGCAGGTAAATTCCTTCTCAGAGGAATTCTAAATTGTGCAGAAGCTGAAATTAGATTCAAGTATATAGGCTGTTCACTTTCCGCCGCGGTAGTTTTTTTTTTCCTGTATATGGCAACAACTACGTGTTTAAAGGTTATTTGGAATTTAGTATCTGGCTAAAAACGCATTGAATACAATATATTTCAACGTTGCTCCCTCAAAATTGTTGTACAATATAAAGAATTAAGCTTTTTTAACGTTTTGTTTGGCCCATCGATGAAGCTTATGTTTTATATACAGGTACATAAAACATAAGCATGTACACATATATAAACAGCATGCATTCGTGCTTTGTTTGGTATTAGCTCAGGATCTTCGCGCAGGATGATAAAGTCGGAAATTGTCGGATTAATGATATTGAGAGTTTTTTTTTGTCATTTTGAGTAGCTTCTAATATGTTTATTCAACAGCAAGTGCTTCATTCATTTGTTGTCAATAATTGACTGTATTTTCGGGTTCAATATAGGTTTCTTCTAATATTGTATGTATAAATATGTTTACTGGTTTTTAGTTGTATATTTATTTTTATTTGATTTGTTGCGACGACTAAGAAGCTTCAGAAAAGGACGTCGGAGTTGTAAAAGCAGACAACATACCAAGTACTTACATTACAAATGGAAGTTCTCGAAAAAAAAGCAGTAAGTACAAGAATAAATATCGAGAAGTATACAAGACGAGTTGAAGTAACTCTGAACCAGCATTTGAATCTGTTAGAATTTTAAAGATTCGGGACGGTTTTCAATTCGAAAAATTGCATGTTATCGAAAGCTGGTTACCCAATTTATTCAAGTTGCGGAACTGTGAATTATGATGCACGCACAGAAAAAACAAACCACTTCATAGTAAAAAGGAATAGGGAATGACGGCATAAAACGAAGCATCGGTAATGTCGTATTGTAAAATGTCACGTGACATTATGTGTGACTTGTTTTAAAACCTCCCATCTGTAACATTTGTTGCTCCTTCAAATTTTGTTTGTAATACTGATACCAATGACTGAAGGGAAGTATCGCGAATAACGCAAAAGTGTCGGCATACCTCGCACCGCACAAGTTTAATTAATTAATCTGGGGTAGCTGTTTGGATGACACGTCGATCTCCATTTTCAAGCCTAGACCGAATGATGTGGGAAAGAGGTCTAATTCTAACATTCTTGTTCTATCCTTACTCTCGAAAAAAATATACTCGCTTTTGTCGCCTGCACATCCCAAAAACTACGATATACGAAAAATATGAAATTTTGTTATAAAGATTTCGCTATGCCTAAAATGTGTTCTTTACTAATTTTGATAAGAACTTCGCAAATTAGTTTTTTGCTAAAGTAGAATGCTGCAAACGTTTGTTTTTTAATGATATTAATATAAAGCATGTACAATTTAGTTTTTGCGTGTACAATTTTAACCTCTACTCAAAGTGAGCATTGTTTTATTTATAAAAATTGTTACGCCATTCCTTGTATCTTATTCATGTTTGGCAATAATATTTCGTTTAAGGTCGCGCATTGGGCTAAGAAAGTCATCCCGATATTTTTTTTGTAAAAATTTTGCTATTTAGCTAAAGTGTGTATTTTTTTAAATAATTTCCTTATTTATTTTATTATCTATTTTGAACTTTTGAATTACACTGACCAACAAGGTATTTACCCTAAGTTAGTAACTGAAGAAATTGAATAGCATATGAAAAGTAAAAATGATTCGAAAAGCGGCAACATTGGCTTAGCTCTGGCTACAGAGAGAATGCAGGTTTTTGCAGCAGACATGAAAATTTTGTTAATTTTTATAGTATGGCCGGTAATCTGGTCTACTGTAATAACGTTTATAAACGTTATAACGTTTATCCCAGTTCTTAGAGATTATTCATAGACTCATCAAAGACCAGCCTAAGAGCAGTTTTGTCGCATAATGAAAACCATTATCCTTCTACTCCAATAGGTCATACTGTTTCTATGAAAGAAACTTACGAAAATCCGAAAATTTCGGTAGAAAAGATAAAGTACAAAGACTATTCCTGGAATATTTGTGCAGATTTTAAAGTAATTGCCATTATTTTGAGTATGCAATCTGGTTACACCAAATACTGTTGCTTTTTATGTCTTTGGGACAGTCGTGACAGGGAAAACATTACCATAAGCAAGAGTGGCCACCACGACAACAGTTTATACCAGGAAAAGAAAATGTACAACATCAGCCTTTAGTAGAAAAAGAAAAAATCATAATACTACCTCTCCACGCGAAACTTGGGCTCATGAAAAACTTTGTAAAGGCACTGGATCTCGAAGGTGAAAGTTTTGAATACCTTCATGAAAAGTTTCCAAGATTAACACAAACTGAACTGAAACTTAAACAAAGTATTTTTGTTGGGCCTCAGATACGAGAAATAGTAAATGATGAAATGTTTGAAGCCAAATTAACAGCGAAAGAAAAAGCAGCTTAGCTCTCCATGGTACAAGTTTTCACGAATTTCTTGGGAAACAGAAAAGCTGACAACTATAAAACTTCAGTAATGGATATGTTACAAACATTTCACGCTGCTGACTGTAATACGTCCATTAAAGTGCACATTCTACATTCTCACTTGGATTTTTGTTCGGAAAATATGGGCGACGTTAGCGACGAACACGGCGAGCGCTTCCACCAAGACATCATGGGAATGGAAAAACGGTATCAGGAGAAATTGAATCCTGCTATGTTAGCAGATTACTGTTGGATGTTAAGAAGAGATGCTGTAAATATTGTTTATAAGAGACGGAGCAGTATTACTTCACATTTCTAATTATAATAATTTGAAATATACATTAAGTTATTATCTAATCTAAAAAACCTTTTCATTGAAATAAAAAAAAAACCTTCTACCTTTTATTAAAATAAATGTTTATATGTTTTCTATTGAAATTAGTATAAATTATTTTATGGCAAAATCAAAAATTGAAATTTGTTGGGCAGTTTTATTTATCCGCTTGTTTTTGTTATTTATTATTTATATGTACGGGTAAATTTGCCAAAAATCTATGCAAGAAAATAAGGATCAGTTCTTGGACTTGTTTCAAAAAATAAAGGTTTTCACATGATTTTTAATGCATATTTATAGAAAGGCAAAAAAATATGTATGTTTTGTCGCAGCAGTCTTTGTTGTTAAACGAAAAAAATTGTATCCGATTTACTAAAGGGCATACGAAAATGCTTATATAAAACTTATATAAAAAAAGACTTTGTATTAGATTCTCTTGTTCTTAAATCCATTGAAATAACGCAAACGGCAACGATTTCAGTGGCCTTTTTATAAGATCTAGTTGGCATAATTTTTATGTAGGTGTAGGTATGGAAGCATCAACAAATGTTTAATCGAGCAAGATTTGAATCAAATCTCTAGTATGTAAGGGAAACATCAGTATTTCGCAAAAATTATAGATTATATTAATTTTTCAAACATAAAACTAGCTAGGTGCCTATGGCAAATGTTGATGGTAGTTAACACGAATTGAAAAAAGACATTTAAAAACGCATTAATATGCAGGGTATTCTATTTATAGAAATAAGCTTGTATCATCCGCAGCGAAAGCAGAACACTCGGTATACTTAAATATAATTTTGTTATATGCACGGCTTGTTTCTAAATACTTCTAATGATAGCAAGGTGTGCAGGATAATACAGTGAGCATTAAAGTATCGGGATATGTAGTCATCACCATAAAAGTTATTTGATTAATTGCCATTACTTGTGTGGTAAGGAGGATGTCCATACTTTAGTGTTTAATATTTTTACCTGAAATTTCTCTGTAAGTCTCCCACGCATTAGCTGAGTAAGCTGTATATACATATCTAGAAACGATTCTTTTGAAGTTTAACGAATCAAATCGCAAATTGTAGAAAATACATTCATTTGTATAATCAAATCAGATGCACGCTGTCGAATATTGTTTAAAAAAGTGAATTTTACGATAAGGAAGAAGTAGTTTAACGAATTTCTGTTGAAAATAAGTGAAAAACACTTTGTCATAAGCACATGAAGTATAGTCTCAATTATAACATTACAGACATTATTCTAAATCTTGCGGATAAACAACGAAATAAATTGGAAGAGCGAGGTCTAGTGAAATATTAACCTATAACGCCCACTCAATTTAGCCGGAAAATGATCATTAAACCATTGTCTGTTTATCAAGATAAATGTGTAGGATGGTCATTTAATTAAAATACTTAAAGCGGTCTTCAATTTGTTGTCTTTCAGATCAGTTATGTCAAGAAAGAGTGAATAGCCGGAGTTCCCCTTTATATAAAATTTATTTAATACTTTAGCATACGAAAGTATGCCACGTAATGAAAATGCAGCAAGTTTTATTGCACTTTATTGCGGTCTTCCAAAACATCATCCGTTTATACTTTCACACGTATTTATCACCCGAAATTCTAAGAAATATAAAATCCAAGAATAAGCATTTTAAGGTAGGTATAATGTTCAAATTGCATGAATAGAGAGCAGATTCTTATATACACATTACATCTGTTATTCTTTCATTTGAACTGTAGATATTGCCCCAGTACAATTGCTTAAAGCTATTTTTCTTGGTTATTGCCAATGCCACGTGCGTATTCTCTCCACTTGGGACATTAAACAGTTGCAAAAGATTCAAGATGGAACACTGGATCAATATTATAAACGATCAATAGACTATAGCATTAAAATCGCAAATTTATCAGTGCGAGAAGGAAAAAGTAAGGCTTTTCACGGCGATTCGGCGAACATCTTGTAGAGAGTAGGGAAAAAAAAGGAAGGAAGAAAACGAATAATACGACGACATCCGGAGGCCATTTTCTTGGCACTGAAGAGCGCCAAAAAATTTCTGGCTTGTCGTTTCGAATATTGTGACATTAGCCAATACCTTGAAGAAGCTATTTTAACATTATTTTCGGTTACTAATATTATTATCTGTTTTGCCTCGTAATGTAAACTCGTCATTTTTTTGCTCACCAAAGAATTATAAATTTTAGGATGTTCAAATAAACTAAATCTATTCCTAGGATTGCACCAGCGCGAGAATATTGTATTTTAAATGGAATATAAGCATATTCGTTTATCTAGTATTTGTGTTAGAAGCTCACTTCATTATTATTGTGAGAAAAGTTGAAGCACTGTTTTAGTAATCTTCTATTCTACATTTCCTTTACCAGCTATAGTCTATAACTAACTTCATTCTGTGCGCTTGTTGTAAGTTCCTATATCGAATAATTCTGACCAGATTTTAATAAAAAAAAGATGTATACAAAATTTTATTGTTTATTTCGATTAATTATTCAAATATTATTACTTACGGCAGCTTTACATTTTTCTATCATTTAATTTTATCGTTACACTTCGATAAAGCGCATACCAAATTTTCAGAGAATTTTCAGGTATTGTTAATTTACAAGAAATCAGAATTCTATGTTACAAAGATTAATGCTAGCCGAGTACGACTAACGATGTTTCGCTAATTACGATCTATTAAATAGAGAATGGACGAAGAGGTATAATGTCGCAAAATTTGAAAGCTGCCGATTTCAACGTCCATCTTTTCACGCAGAATCGCTAAGTCTATACTCAAACATTTACACGTGGTATAGACATGCCGACAAATATAAACTCTGCCGAAAGAGAATATACATACATAGAAGGTTTCTGCGTAAAAAGAGCTCCAGAAGAAGCTTCGTTGAAGATAAATTAAAACAATTATATATTTCTAAGTAAATAAATGTAAATATTTAATGTGTAAAATGTAATTTTTATTGTGATGAATTCACCAAATTAAATAATATAAAAAGTATTTGATTAAAGCTGCTTCATTTCTAATTTTAAGTCCTGACCGCAGTTCAAGTTCTTCACTATAGGCTTAACGATCTCTGACCGCGATCTCATTTCTTGTTTTTGACAGCATTTCAGTTGTCTGCATAAGAACATCATTATGCAGCTCTCACCGCCGTTCAGGCAGGTATTAAGGCCCATCAGTTCGAATGCGCTCGAAATATTATGAGCGGCTTATGTTTGTATCAAGAAGAGCAATCTAGAATAGATTACATAAGACTAGGTAATAGTCGCTGGCCTATTCCACTACAACCTTTTCAGATTCATTCCTGCTAGTCTTGTAAAATCGCAAAGTATATGGACGACGATCTCTTCGTCTTGTCTAGCAGAGTACAACAAAATGTATATTATAATATATAAATATTATAATATATATAATAATAACATATTTCATTTAGTGAATATGTCTTAAGTACTTCTATTTGTTACAGATACGAGAAAATAAAATCGTCAAGTATAGTATAACACATAAACGAAACCGGGCATAATACTAAATTAGAAAACATGAAATTGATTAAAAATAACTTAGAATTAGACAGAATTAGACGCTTATAAAAGTATTTGTATAAAAAGGAATAAATAAAAGAAATTCTGTTTGATTTATTAGGGTACGGCGGACACAAGTCGTGCTACGGTTCGTGTTACAACAAAAATTAATAATATCCTCGACCTGTGTGGTGCGGTGTATGCCGACACTTTAATAATTAAGACTTTTTAAAATGAAACATCGTATCTCCGTGTACTTTAACACCGGAAATGGATGGATCAACATTGAAAATGCATTTAATGTTAGAGAAGCGTAAATTTAAAATATTTACCTTGCATTAGTCAAAGACGCATTACTACGAGCGTTTTATCCGTTTGGTTCGACAAACATTTACATATTTTCGAAAACAAACGCTAAGCAAATATTTGTTACCGAAATACGGTCGCACGTCAAAAAGTAATTTAATTATTCCATGTTGTTTACTTTATTTATCTGCTACATTTATTCTCAGATATCACACGCAATGTGTATTTAGTTCGATGGGTTTTCCTGATGTTAATGTCGAGCAAGAAATATAACAGCAAAGAAAAACAATTTATAACAGAACGTATTCGTGTATGTGATGTTTTTAAAACGTCAAGGTGTTAATAATTAGAACTCTAAGCTTGGTGTGCCGTAACTGAGCCAATACAACCGAGGCTCTGAACATTATGATGACTTGTAAAAAATATGATCCCGTATCAGTGTGGCCAGTTTTTCTTAAAGCAAATTGCCAAGTTTTCACGAACACAGCTGTCAAAATCGCTTATTTTCGGATAAATAGTTTCACAGTATTTCATACTCGTAATTCTTCTAACTGTATAAATCTATTTATCTTCAAAAGTATTATTAGGAAAAAATTAAAGGAACGTCTTTAGGCTTTTATCATATAAAAAATTAACCAGCTGACAATATCCAAGTCTACTAAATACTTTAAATTTGGGCATGTTAAGTTGTAGAGAATAAAGTTATGAAGGGGCTCAATAGCTGTTATTTATTCAGGTGCTACAGTCAATGTTGCAATGAGCTGTTACTGAAGTTTCATCTTACTAGGGCACTTTGCAAAAATATACAGGTTTTTCAAGCGGGTAAAAATAAAGAAAGAAACGAAGCTGCGATAATTATAAGAAGTTTGGAAGGTTTCGAGTTTGTAATGCCTACCGTGTAAATGTGAGATGGACATCGAAATTACAGCCGAATTTAAAACTATAACACGGAAATATAACATTAAAAAATAATTTAAGAACAAAAGACAGAGTTGTTAACAAGTCCTTTGACGAACTTGCAAAAAATCATCGTTTAACGATCCTAACGAATCATTTCAAATAAATGTATTTAATACAACAATAGGCATAGAAGAGTCTCAATTAATCAATAGATTTAAAGGAATGCAAAGCATATTAAGCCATTTTCAATTTCTGAATTCTGCACAATATTGATTGAAAAGAACGCAATAAATATTTCGGAAACGTATAAAGAAGATTTCCCCGAAAATTTGGATGTACAACTCATCTTATTTATAAGAATTTTCAAGGAAGTAACAGGAAGATTCAAAACTATTAGAAAACCGGTAGAAATGGCAATAATTAAATGTAATGATAGGAGTACAAGTTAGCCAGATGTTTGCACTCGGCTTCTTTTATTCTTGAATTTACCAATCGGCTGCAACTTCGAAGGGATCATTTTTAAAGTCAGAGTTAATAAAACATTTTTCAAACACCTTTGTCTTAATCGGCTATTTTGAACCATGCATTGACGAGGTTGATAAATTAAAGTCAAGAAGGCGCTTTTAGAGTACAACTATTGAAAATTTACTAATAATATTTATAATAACTTTTCTAGCATTTCGCCAGTACATTTACAATACGTGAAATCATGGTCGGGGTGGTATTCCTAAAAGTACACCGATCTAGTCAGAATCAATCGCCGCTGCGTAGAGTTGTATACAGCCTTCGTGAGCTAGTACGCCGCAGAAGCACACACAGTATTAAATGGACCATTTGGGGAGGATACTTTGGGTTAAACACAGATCTGGTTTAAACGTTTTAAAAATGATCGAAAATCAGTTGATGACAATGAACGTTTCGAATGATCATCAACCAGTGCTACACCAGAACTGTAGAACCGTTCAAGATGTAGAAGTAAATGATTGTGACTCTTGTGGTGTATATCAGCAGATTTTGTCGGTCGACTTGCACATAACAAGTATAGCGACAAACAAAAACAACGTCCCATGCTTGTCTGGAGATAATTAGAAGAACAGCTTCGAAATGAATTCATCATAAGGTCGCCACAGGTAACAAAAGTTGGATATGTGTGTATAATTCTAACAATAAACAACATTCGTCACAATGGAACAGTCCATCTGCAATATCGGCCAAAGAAAGTCCATCAAATCAAAAGCAACGTCAAGATCAATATTGATGGGATTACCTACAATCCAAAGGATTCGTACTTCTTAATGCAGCGTTCTATCTACAATGTACTGCTGCATACTTACCGAACTTACAATTAGTTCCTACAACTATTTCCTCTTTTTAAATATGGAAATCAAGTTGAGAGGGCAACGATATCCCAAGACAGGGAAAATGTAAACTTAACCGTGCTTGGTGCTGAGTACCTCAATAAAACAAGGCTTCCAGAATACAATACTTCTGTGGCAAGGGACCGGCGTTTGCATTCCCAAGAGAGCTACGATGACGGGGGTAATTCTTCAATCTTACTTCATCGCCGCATTTCGGGAGCTTTCGGGTAGTACTTCGTAAATGCTCGCGGATTACCATATTAAATAATGCAAATTCTTCCCGTATTCGTACCTGTATTAAAATATGCAACCAGTTTCGCATCTTAGCGTGGTTCTAAAAAATTGTAGCAGGCAATAAACGTGTTCGCTCTATTGTAACAAATTAAATTTAAACGAACATCATAGTTTTTATTACTTTTCTAGATTCTATGGATTGTTAAGGTTTCCTACCTCTAAAATCAACTGGTTTTTGAATTATTTTGATTTCTGCGTTTTGCAAGATACCCTTCAAAATTATGTTATATTTGTGCCGAAGACGATATTAACTCTTTTAATATTTAGTTTATTACATCCACATTCAGAATTTAGGATCTAATTTCTGAATAATTAATTAAGGAAAATCAATTTCTTCTTCAATTAATGGAACGCACTACATATACAAGTACATTACCGTAAACAACATCGCAATCACCATATATTAAGTATCCATATATTAGATTAGGAGATATAAATAATTAAAAGTTTTACAATAGATAGCCATGGAAAAATAAATTTAAAGCAGTTGCATATAAATAACCAAACATGTTTCAAAAAAATCTTCAAAACAGCTAAATTGAAGTATGCGTAACAGAAAACGTAACACGTAAAACAGAAAAGAGAATGCAAAGTTCATTATATGATGTGAGAAATGAAGAAGATAAATTAAAAGTTGTAAGTGTTCTAAACGTCTTTTATTCTGCCCGAGACGTTGCATATTCTTTTTGTATTTCTTCGTGTATAAAGTTGCATTGAAAATCCTGTATAATGCCTTTATCTAACAACGTAAGGGTTGTTCACGCTCAACAATTCAAGTCTCGCCTAAGGCATATCTTTGGAGATAAAAGTTTCTCGTTCATTGAATGAATTTTCCGACGTGAAATTGCAGAAGTAGGCTCTGGAAGTTTTAATATTTTATTTCTTCAACGCGTGTGTACTACTTACGGAAACAAAACGTTAGTATATGTTTTTTAAATAACTGGACATAATGTGTTTGAAAGCATTTTAACGTTTACATTTGGATGAAACGGCTCGCTTATTTTTCAGCTTCTCGATATGGTAGGAAACATTAACGTAGAATTTTGATACGAAGAAAAAACAGAACTATTGTCTCGCGTCATGTTGGTAACAGCGTCTGGAGAGGTAGGAAAAGAATTTAGGCGCCTTACGAAACAGCATTTTTCCTGCTTTACGGACGGAAATTCGTTACGGATTTTCAAGACTCCCAAAGATTCAGAAAGATTTATGGTTTTTGATAAGTACGACGATTGTGCTGTCGACATGTATGGTGGAGATGTGATGTACGTCTCTGCTAAATAATTAGCAAATTTTTTAACTCTCGGAAATTATTGGTACTATACTTATAAAGTCTTTCACAAATATTTTCCCAAAGTGATTATGTTCTAAAGAACCCAAACATTTCATTTTATTTTTGTCTTATACATTCATAATTGATCTCGTTTTATTTTACAAAGTCAACATTTTTTTTATGTTTTTCGTCTACTAATATACAGTGTTTAATTTTAGAAGCAAACAATAATAAAGGATTACATACATTTAAAGATAAGCAATTGGTCCTTCCGCCTCACTGAAAAGATACATCAAACCAGTCGGCTAGCGGCATTGTTCTTTAAACCAGGAGAACGTAACATTCTGCTACACATGAATAGCAAAGAGCGGAAGAAACTATTTCTGCGATATTCAATTTTATCCATGTCAACTTGCTCTCAAGATTTTCAAGAAAAATTTTTTTTGCAACTTTGTTGTTTGTTGACATTTTGCATAGCTAAGGTTATTGGACATCATTTGAAGTCCGTGGTTGTAGAATTTCAGTTCCTTCGCAAACTATCGGAAACTACCCATCTATACTTTTTCTTTTAATGCTTGCTGCCAACAAAACAATTTCTTTCCCGGTTCACTTAATATTTGTAAAATCTCTATCCATGATATACGATTACTTTTGTAAATTTAAAGAGATCTTCACTTGGATTGTGTATACAAGAACATTTATTTATTTATTTGGGTAATGTTATTGAGATTAATGTTGAATATTTTGCCTAATCTCCTTATATTTTAACTTTTATTAGTTAGGATTAGATATTACTGAAAACTGTGGTGACGGAATTCCGAAGAAAATCGAAAGACCTTCGTTTACCTGCAAAGGTGACCCTTTTACTATATAATGGAGTTCGTGTGCGGCCAGAATTTCGAGTGCAAAGACAAAGGTTTGGAATTTCAATCCAAATATATTTTCAGATGCAAGTTTGAAGAAACTATGTCAATACACACCTAGTCTGAGCGAGTCACGATAAAGTGAACTAAAGACAAAAAAATATAAGGAAAAAAGAGATTTGTAATTTTTAGGCATACCTGTTCATGTGCTTCTATTACCCGTTTGATAAAAGTTCAAATGTATTCAAATGCAATTGCAGTCGCAATTCGCTAGAACAAAATAAATGGTTCTTTGCAATAAGTATACGCAAAGCTAAAGAACGTATTTTGTATGTTTTTAATCTACTCATCTTCTAGTTCTAGTAATCTATGAAATTAATTCCCGTTCAATATAATTTTAAACTGATCAGATCAAGCTTTTTTTTGTTTTTTGTCGGTCTAGTGAGCAAATAAATATTATACGTGTAATCTTATTTTTCCAAAAGATACGGGTATTATCTTTTTGTAACACAAATCGAACCCAGGTACAACAAAATTCGGTTAAAACAACGTTATTTTGAAGAGCCTTTAAGGAATTATTAAGAAACAACAATTTGAGGAACTAGTTGGATAAATGAAATGTTAAAAAATGCTACTCTGTTAGATAAAAGTTTTTAAAATGTTTGACAAAAGTTACAAGCTATTTTAGTCTCTAGCATCATTTTTGACGCATTGAACATCGGATGGTGTAACCTATGTAACAGAGAAGAGATTCTGTTTTATCTACAACTAAAGAATCAACGGCTTAGAATGCAATGGACAAATTTACACAGAATCGAGTGTTAGCACAAATTGCATTATTTACAATACACGATATACTTACCCTGAATACGGATCTGATAGCTGGACAAGGCTAATAGCTCTACTTATTATATAACACAACATATGTACATATTAGTGTGCATTATAAACGATGTCATAAAAATATCCCAAGGTGCTTATTGTTTGAATCTATTCGGCATGAAAATAATGTCCTTCAAAAATTATTAGGTAGCTAATTTATCGCCCATTCTCCATTCTATAAATAATTACCTTTATGCAACTGTCATCCAGTGCCTGGGTGGAAAATAATTCTTTTTCTGAGTAATTTAGTAAAAAGTTTTGACAGGTTTCGCGTAACATAAAATTATATTCAGATATATAGGTTGTTCAACTTACGCAGTCTATACAAGTTTGGTTTTCTAAACAAAGCATCCTGTATATTATTCCGTTTTAGGTACCTCTCTTCACTTCATGCCTAGCCTTCTTCAGAATTTGTTACGCCAATGTATTCTTGTTTTAGAGATAATTCAGAGTTAATAACATCTTCTCTTTAGAATAGGTTTGATTATCTTCAATAAGAATTTCAAGTTATCTGTAGTTGCCACCATGGTTAAGTTTACTGGAAATCTTACAAACAGATACTGCGATAGACAATATTGCACTTTTGTCCTATTTTAAATTATTATATTTTCTTTCTATTTCTTCTTTGTTATTTTACGGTTAACAACATTTTCTCTGTCAGGGAGGTTCCGTTATCTTCCCATTACTGGATTGATTTAAGTACGTTGTCAGCACCAATTTCACGGTACCTCTAGCTGATAGGTCTGTTTGAATGGGGCTATCTACTTTTTCTATAGTAAATATGAAGCTACTTTTTCCGAAGTGCATAGTGCTAGTTGTCTAAAGATATTCATTGGCATACAATTTCAAGATTCATTTAAGATGGGTACCATATTCCTTCATACAAACTACAATACGATTCCTTGTATTTTATGAAACAATTATTGATCACATCGCATGTAAGATTTTACGTAATGTCCGCCTTATTTTTTCACAGGCTTATATTTTCTACAATTGAAAAAACTTAGTGTGCGATGCTTTACCCTTTTGTGTTCGTCTTTAATCAAGATTTATTTGCTTATTTTCGCTATTTATTATTTGTACGTACTTTTTAAATTGCTAGAAAATACACGCACTAAAATTATGATTATTTTAATTAGATCCTATAATTGTACCGAAAAAGATAACATTTACACGTCGATTTTAATGAATATCTTTATTGAAACAAAAGTTTGTAGTATTTCGTATTAGCGCCTTACATTCTTAAACTCAGAAGAACGACATAGTTTACTATAGTACATACACATTTACATAGTATTGCTAAAAACTCCAAAATATGTGATCTACTACCGTAGCAGAGAGGACGGTTAATTTAAAAAACAGAATGTCGCAAATTATCTTAGTTTTTGAGAAAACTAAGATAAATGGTTATACCTAATAAGGATTATTAAATACTGAAGAGATGAATGCAAAAACGTAACATTCTAATGAGGTGCTCCATTAAAAAAAGCAAATCTATCTGTCGCGATGAGGAAACTGAATATCCTGCATGCATCCGGTTGATTTCGTTTTGTCAACGCAATAAAAAAATTATTATATTTGCTAATAAATTTGTTGCAGCAATAAACTACATTTGTCAAAATGAAACCTGTTTATCAATATAATGAAAATCCGTTTATGAACTTATTTTATGAGGCGCGAAAGAAGCTAGGTATTTTGCATTAGATATTAATAAATATATTTTTCTATATCAACAAATCTATTTATTGTGCAGTGTATACATGAAAGTATATGTTCATCGCTACAATAAACAGTTTATTAAAATAGTAAGCTCGTTCCTTGGCCTAAGTGTGATAAAACGTAATTACACTAACGTTCTCTCTTATTTGTATTTACGTATCCTCATCATTCAATATACTTGAATATAATTTTGTGTTATTCTTTATTTAAAAACTTTTTCTTTAAGTTGCTGAAAATTTGTGAAGTATCTCTCGCCCACGCGCGGGACGAGCACGTTGTACATATTCTAAAGACAAATTGAAGCATGTTGCAAAATTTAAACAAAAAAGTTTGATCTAAAACAAAACAAATCGATTGTCACGCCATCTGAAGGTCTAATTAAATTGCAAGATAGGAAATAAATTACTTAATAAATTTTTAAGGACTCTATATATGTTCTTGTCATCATGTGTGTACATTGCATACTAATACGTTATGTTATATAATAAATAGAGCTGAGTTTTGTCCAGCTATTAGATCCGTATTTAAAGAAGGTATATCGTACATTGTTATCAATAATTCATAAATTGTGTAACAATTTGCGCCAATACTTGGTTGTTGTTTATGTTTGTGACCTTGCAGAAGAGCATTAACTATACACCAATATTTGCCATTACGAAAATTTGTGAATGGGATTAATATTGGCGAGTTATTTCAATGAGGCGGGTTCAGCTCCCGTTTTACGCTGTTGGTTTATTTAGTAGTGGGTATTGTTTTCGTTCTAGTTACACCACTGTATGTTGTTTATCTTCCATCCACGTACTAGATAGACACCTGCCTGTTATAACTTTTTTAATGTAACAAGTTGTTATTATATTTATGAACTAGATTTGTCAAAATTACATGCAACTTAAATTACCCAACCGCAAATTGATTCCCGAGCGCACTTGTTTAATATTATTATTTTTTTTGTGAACAAATAAGGAGTATTAGAATTCAAAATATTTTAAATAACAAGATGAACTGTAAATTTAATTAACACTTAGAGTTTGAAAACAGTACGATTGCCGTAGTTGAAGGTGACCAAATATTCACAATAACACGATTCGTATTACTAACGGCGATAATAGAAGCAAATTTACGTTAATTACATACGAAGGTTCACAGCGAAGCGTTTGTAAAAGATAGATAAAGAATTGTTACTGAGTACACTTACCCTTCTAACTAAATTAATTCATGCAATGTTTTGCTGGGCACACCAATTTTCAACACAAGCAACAACCAACGATGTTTATATATGTATATTTATCGCTAACTTGTTGCTACTTTTACGTTTCCCGTTACTACTTAGTTTCTTCTCTTTACGCACAGGAAGTTTATAAACTATTCACACTTCACCGGTTCGTCCAGTACATTCATTCAAGACTGTATTGTAGTACAACGTCGCAACTCGCTCACTCGATTTCATTAGAGATACTGAGACATCCGATGTATGAAGGCTGCTATATATATATATGGTTGCCTCGAAATTTTCTTGTCGGGCAAGTATGTTACTCCGTCTGTTATCGCAAGAAGTTTTTAAAAGTTAACTGAAAAGCAAGGGATTCTATTATAAGATACGATAGAAGTGTTATGTTATATATAGACGCAATATGTATATATAAATAGAAAATAAATATAACGTTTCTAGAACTTTGTTGGTCTTATCTTATTCTTTACCTCTACGTTCTGAATATGTTTTTATGTAAAAAAACACATATAATAGATATGATCTGTTTTGATTGGTTGATAATGTTATGTCAACACTGAATGATTTTCAATTATGTAATGTTGCGAAAGCGTATATGAGCAATATGATACTATATATATCATGTGCTGCATCATTCTCAAATAACAATGTGTTTGTTGAACATGATTATTTAATAAAATAAGAAAACGGTCAGTTAATGATGGCCACTTCTGATATTCTAGATACACTTGGTGTAATTGAAAGAAGAAACGGATGACTGGGTAATGTTAAATGAGCAGTACATAATTTTAGACAAATACTTCAGATGTATAGTGCCATTTTTTTAAAATAATTGTTGGCGCGCCTATGGTTTGTAACTTGTTCTACAAGATTTAGCAAGTTTTATCAATTAGAAACATAAGTTTCAATAACGGAACAATTTACTTTCTTGTATTATCATAATTCAGATAATTTGTTTGGATTGTGAGATTAAATGCAGAGAAAATTTCTCGATAACAATAAATCAAGCTTCACAGTTTTACATTTTTGGAAAACATTTCAACGCAACTAAGTGTACCTACACCATGAAAGAAAAGGTAAACATGGTAACATGTTCGAGGCTTTTCGAACAGAAGGGTAAGCGAAAATTATGCGGCAGAATTTCCAAAATTCGCGTCAATTCAAAACTTCAAAACAGCAAAAAGGAAAAACAGGAAACCGTATCACTCAGAGAAAACGTGTGGTTTGCAATTGAAAAAGAGCCTTCCAGTAGCGTGATAGGTAGAGAGGACTTTTTTTCCAGAGACTAGACAGACTCGTGTTTTGTCAACTTTCGGGGACACTAATAGGATGCGGTGAATATACATGAGTCTGTCCAGTCGTTGCAAAAAAGGAATAATTCCACCTGCCTTTGTCATCTCTAGTAATAAGATTATCGTTCCGATTTCAGGTTTTTAGGGGCAACTACTATAAACCTATAGAAGAAGAACGATTTAAAGGTGATAAACTGCACAGCTGTCAACAACTTCCAGGGGGAGAACATTTTACCCGAAATGATTTCTGCAAATACGGGGCAAACAAAAATAATGGAAATCCAAATGTCCTAATTCTTTCCTTTGATGAGAAAACATTTATGCCTAACGAAAGAGTCATTAGTCGAAACATTAGAATTTGGTCGAGAGTAAAATAAAATAAATAGTGACTCCAGAAAATGAACAGGAATAGTTGGAAGTCATATTATTCAACCATTTTTTATTATTTTAATAATTAAAACGTTTTGTATTATCAGCGTTCCTCCGATTATATATTGAATATCTAAACCTCCAGGAGTTTTTTCGCATCTATCATGTAAATAATATCAAGTTTAAATTTTCAGACATAGTAGACATCATAAAGTATTTTTCATTCTTTGCCTCTACTAAAAATGGAGGTCATTGAAATATACAGAGTGTTTGGTACTAGTATCAAAGAGTAGTATTAATCTTTGCTAAATTCTAGCAACAGAAACATATTTTTTTAAATAGCAACGTATATTTTCCAATCAGCATTGTTTGGTTAATATGACAATGATAAACAAAAGATACTAACATTGGTATTTTGAAAGGAGTGATTCAAAATTTTTAATTATTGGAGGAGCAATCTTGTTCATGGAAATCGTATCCAAATGTCTTCAAGGTGTTAATATATTTTAACGTTTAATATGTAAATGTTCAATCATGTCGAGTAAATGCAATTAGCGCATTGAGGTGTAGCCTATGATTTCTTTATAATGACAAAAACCTCAGAGAATTTTTAAAACGTGCGTGATGTATATTATATTAAGAATATTGTACCTTAAACGTAAACTTATTGAAATGAATAGTTGAGTGTAGGCTTTTACGGCCATAGTAGAAATTTCTTTCAAGTATTGTCGTGTAATTAATAGTTTACTTGACGTACAGCGTCGTTACAGCCACTTTAAGGTATTAGTCGGGACCAGCTATTACTACCCGAGGATAATACGCGAATCGTTAGAAATAATGAAGAACGCCAATAACTTGAATCGCGAAGACGAATACAGGATCGGCAACGCGTGGAAGCACTGCGGAGTCGTTATACAACGAACGATGCGATTCAGCGGAATGGAATGCTGAATGAATCAGCAGAACGGAACGGTTATGAATCAGCAAATCGGAACGGTTATGGATCAGCAAAGCGGAATAGGAATGGAATATAAAACCAGCAGCAAGACATAACATCAATCTTTAGAAATCTTCTGAAGAAGGTGACAACATGATCAGGGAAACGTTAAGTAAAATATTAATTATACGACAACACATGAAAGAAATTTCCATTAATTGAAAGGAAGTTTGAAAAACAAACCATTAAATTCCGAAACGTAACGACATAACGAAGTAGAGGTTTAACAAATAAACCAGCATTCCCAAAAGTAAAATCAAAAATATATTAAAGTAATTATGAATCTAGAACGTGAACAATGGTATTGCATTAATTTTTAACTTTCAACAATAGATTTACGACCATTTTTTTTTCGCACATTGGATTATTTCAAAACAAACAGCAAATTGGTACACATGTATAAGGTCAAGGTAATTTTTATTCTTATTTTTTTTTGTAAATAGAAACGTTTACATTAGGAAAAAATAGGGGGTGAGATGTTATCCCAGCAGATTAGTGTGTAGAAAACTATTGGCGCCCTTATTTTATACTGGTACAGTAGTATAAAATAGACTAAACAAAGTTTCATCCAAATCGGCGAACACCAATTGTTTGTGTTCTCTTGTATGTCGAATTACATACATATTAGAAATTCCCTAGTATCCCTTTATAACATATAAATATATCCTTTGGATTAGAGTCGAAACGTGACATCCCAGTTTTGAATATTTTCATGCTATATTTATATATTGTTTTGAATCGCATTTTCTTCAAATTAAATGCTACTCTAAGAACCAATCTGTTTCTGAAGATTGGATTGACTATAATGTTAAATATTCTTGTGCAAATCTGAAAAATCTACATAACCTTAAAAAGAAGTTGAAAGGAGCCTCAACACAAATCCATCTAGAGCTGCATGAAAGTCAGTTTCTGGTATGTGTGGCAATTCTAATAACACTGTCAAGAGTATTGCTTTGATGTGGTTAATGTCCCTTAAATTATTGTTTATTTGTTTAATGAATTTTTGATAATACCAACCCTCAAAAATATAGTTCGAAGATGTTGTTTTACTTAAAAATTATATCAAAAATAAATGGTCCAACCAAGTTCCTTCAAATTTATTAGTGAAATAGGATCGGTAATTGTACATTTTCAAAAATTGGCTTCATCTATCGTTTTGATGACTGGTAATGAAACATTGTCGCAAGAAAGTAGAAGTTTTTAGGTGTGAATCTCTATGACAAATTAACATGGAAAGATCATTTGTAGAGTCTAGATGAGATTATGGATGCTTTTGAGCGTTTATTTTTCTGTGCATTTTTGAATTTTGGTTATAAAATCTGTTGTATTCTAATTTGTTATACGCTGCAACGATTCTAAATTATTACCACCATCTTTATTATTTAAAAATTTACGGAGCTGTTCCTTTGTCGTTTAGGCAAAGGCATTTTAAGCTCTTACCCGAACACCGTTTATTTTATTTAAGTGGTACTACAAAACTACCTGCTTTGCTTCGTACCTTCTAACGGTTTGTTAACATTTGCTGTAGTAGATTTTCATTCTTCTTAAGCGTGATAATAATATTAATTCTTAGAGGCCAGTTCATTCTGTCGCTATGTGACGTCGATGGCTTAAATTTTGCAACCAACAGTTAACCATGACTGTGCACATTCCAAGAAAAACGTCTGGTAGATGGAGAGGTGTATAATTAAGGCGGGTCTGGATACACCCATCTCTTATCAAAGAGGTACGATGATGACGACAACGTGAAATAAACATATCTGATTTACATTTTAGATTAAATTGCTTTCTCGACGTACATAACGTCATCAATATTATGTGCCTGAATGAATTAGGGAATCCCTAGTAAAGGCATTCGTTAACAATCATCAAACCACAATTAAAAAATTACAAGTATGATAAATATTCAGCGGTTATCGCGGAATATGTTAATGCTTTTAGATAGTTTCTTATTCTGTGCGGTATGTTCGTCGCATACCGATTATATGCATCAAACGTCCTAAAGCCGAAGATTTTAGTTGGAATTTAACGGGAATTACATTGTATAAGCTTATAACAATATTTTTTTTTTGTTATATGCAATCAGGATGTGCAGATAAGGATTTATTGAATTCGTTCATGTACTTACATCTAATAATATAAGGTATTTAAAATTTTATTAGTGATTAAATATTAGGCAGCATAAAATATAATGTAAAGGTACATAAAATATGGTGTTAAACATCTTTGTATATCTGTTTTGAAGTCCTTAATATATAATGACCTTTTTGCTTCTATGCGGTAGATTGTTCATATACGTTTCGAGCATATAGTTTGTATTAATACTATTGTTTTAGTAGACTTTCTATATCCGCTTAACAAGCTTTCTTTTGTCTTGACCAGTCTTTGTTCTGCTACTCTGACATTCTTTTAGTGGCCCTGATCTTGATATCATGACTAAGGTCACTTTAGTCTAGCATCAATTTTGACTTTGCTTGCGTGGAGTTCTGTGCCTTTAATACTACTTAGCAGCCTAATTGAATAGTAATAAATGGATGATAATTAGCCTTTTGCTTACCAATTTTTTCAATGTACTCCAACACTAATGCTACTTCGAATAGCTTACATTATTCTAACGTTTTAGGCTTCGTGATTTAGATCTAGCTTTACTACAAATATTTGTCTCGTAAGCTCGTAAATAGTTTACTTTAATATCGTGAGCAGAAAGCAGAAAAATTTTAACTTGTGCTATGAAACACTAAGCCTGCGTATCAATTAAGTCAACTTAATAATTTGTATAATTGTTTTTTTTTTGTGTATAGTAAAGTATAAAATATATTGTTTAAACCTACGAGCGATTTCATTGATGTCCTCTCTTTCATATAAAAATGCTTGAACATAAAATTTAGTTGCAACTAAAATTGCACATTTATAGAGTGATTTTGTGTAAGAACAGTGTTAATTTTTTTTTTGATACCCAATCGTTCCTCTCAGAGAATTAGATTGCCCTAGATGAAATACTATCTTTGTTATTTTCGCCAATAGCTTTAAGTTAAGTTCTGCGATGTCTTAACTTAATTTGTTGTTTCCATTGATTATCGTTCCAAAATATTTAAAAAATTTGACCTTTATCAAACGTGAACTAACCAATTATGGGATCTAGTACAGTATTTCCTTGTTGCCTGGAACCTTCTTTTTTTATCTCTTATTCGGTGTTCTCCGTGCTTCTTTAGCTATCTATAGCATCACGAGATTTATTTTCGATGAATTCCTTATAAGTAGAGATGAAAAGGTAGGTGGAATTATTCCTTTTTTGCAGCGACTAGATGGACTTGTGTCTATTCGCCTCATCCTAGTGGTGTCCCCGAGAGTCGACAAAACATCAGTCTGTCTAGTCTTTGCAAAATAGTCATAATTCCATCCGCCTTTGTCCTCTCTGCTTATAAACCTTTCGTTGTTCTAAACGAATAGATTCGCACGCGCTAAGATGTATTCTAAATCGAGGACTAATATTACCGCAGCAGCAGGGTTAAGTCGACTCATTGCTCCTTCTAGAGCTATGTTCGGGCGGTATCCCAGTTCAATTGTAGGGACATTTGTAAACCAATATTTAGAAGTACTCCTATAATTCTTACACAAACTTGAGTCAGACACCTTTTATTGGCAACCGCTACAAGCTGCTTGTTCGATATAAAATGGAGCACGAACGGAATAATTAATTATCACATATTGCCTTCCCAAACTCACTCGACGAGTACAGCGACAAGCCGTATGGCAATATATTAAAGCTTTTAACAATTTACCGCAGTCGTTGCGGCATATGCCTACTACCGTATACAAACAAGTTGAAAGAATATTTAGTTCATCAAGTATTTTATATTTTGATTGAACTTTGTTAGTAATAATAATAAATAATAATAAACACAGTGACGCGCGTTTTTTTGTTTCACCCTTGCCTCGATGACAAAAGGGTTCGAGTTTTCTTCATACGCTTTTATTACAGCTTTCGCAGTGGTCACTGTCATTCGCACGAGTTTTTATTATTTTGGATGATATATTCATAACTAAACCTACAGAAACGAGTAACCTCTCCGTGCACTTCACGAAGTTAACATACTCGTGTTTTGTTGACGCATTTTATGAGACGAATATATACGAGTCTGTCTAGTCTCTGCTAACCTCGTGAAGCATTTCTGCAGGCTTATTCATAACTTATAGGTTTATCTCTTTTAGTCTGTCGAAAGCTCATGAATATAAGCTGTAGCTTTATATTACTTTCGTAATATTTCTCAATTGCTTGTGTTAAGATATTAGTGGCATGTTCTAGTCTTCTTAAAATTATTAAGGTAAAGATTTTATACGTAGTATTAAAGAGTATAGTGCCTCTATAGCTGCTACCACTTTCGGGGTATCCTTTTTAAGTACTGGTATTAGCAGCCTGATGTTCCATTCTGTTGAAATTTTCTCTTCCTCCCATATTTTCTTCGTGTTTTATTAACTTGTTCTTAATTTAGTCAATACTACTAGATTTGAGATTTTTGATTGCTTTATCAAATTCTTTAAAGTACATACATACCATATGAATGTTACATACCTATGTTTAATATACCTGTACCTATGTTTAATATGCCTATGTTTAACACACTCCGCCAAAAAAGTATCGCATAATTTAGTTTTGAATCATAAAAGTATCGCACAATCTTTGTTTGTAGCATAAAGTTGTAAATATACTTTAATGCGCTCTAAGATATAATTTCTATGATTCTTTAAATAAAATACAGGCCAAATAAAAACAAGAACTCATACTTGAGATTTTTATTAAAACAAGAAATTATAATTTTGGAAAGAAAAATGTCATAACAGTAGCTTTTAATGCTGAGTATTGCCACCTCTGGCTCTTATGGCCACTCGCATACGGTTTGGCAGAGATTCGATTAACCTCCGTATATAAGCCTGATCCAAATTCTCCCGCTCGTCACGGAGAGCATTTTCTAGTCCATGCAGGTCCGCTGGGGCAACATTTTGGGTTCGTATCCGTCCGTGAAGGAGGTCCCACACGTGCTCGATAGGATTCATGTCCGGACTTACCGCAGGCCAATCTAAAACTGGAATACCAACATCGTTAAGGTATTCCTGGACGATTATTGCAACATGCGGTGGTGCATTATCGTGCATTAACATGAATTCGTTTCCTATAATTGGCGCATATGGTACTACATGTTCTTCTAAAATGTCCGTTATATACCTGTGGGCAGTCAGTGTACCTCTGTCTACTGGTACTAACTCTGTACGACCTGTTAAACCATAATAGAGCCACCAGCGAAATTAGGTCTAGGTCTGATATTACACTGCGAATAGCGCTCACCGTCTCGTCTGTACACTGAGATACGCCTATCTGAGGTGTAAAGACCAAATCTTGACTCATCTGTGAAGAGTATGTTGGCCCAGTCATTAATGTTCCAATTTACATGTTCTCTGGCAAACCTTAAGTGAGCCACTCGGTGGTTCCTAGTGGGACGAGGGGCTGTTACAGCTACTCTAGCTCTTAATCCACTCTGTCGTAACCTATTCCGAATAGCTTGAGTACTCACACGAGTATTTCTGACTCTAGCCAAGTCGTTCTGCAATTGTCTCGCAGTTACATGTCTTCGACGTAATGCTTGTAGTAGTAAATAGCGGTCATCTTGGCGAGTAGAACATCTTGGACGACCTGGTACAGGTCTTCTACTGTAATTGCCTGTTTCCCTATATCTGGCTACGGCTCTAGAAACACTTGACTGATTGATGTTCATCAAATTAGCAACGTATGCTTGAGATCGTCCATCTTCGATTAAAGCAACTATAGCAGCCACTTTTTCTGAAGTTAAATTGCTCATTTTAGTTTTAAAAGCGTTGGTACAGAACTCTGACTTCGCACTTTAAAATTTGTCCGTATAGGAAGACTTTCAATAAACAACTGAACAAACCTTACACATATGCATTTTTCTAAATGTGTTCTTTTAGAAAAAAAAAGTAAAAAAGCTATGTTCCATGATTTTGATAGTGTTTTTATAGTTCACATACACGAGGCAAACTTTTTGTGAACGTATAAAAATATTTTGGTTTATAAATGAGCTTTTTAGTTTATGCGATACTTTTTTGGCGGAGTGCATATAAATGGTGTTATCTAGCCTGAAATAGTTATATGTCCAATAAAAGACCATATTTGAATAATACTCAATAATCAAAAGAAATACCACGAGATGCGATTTCTGTTTTCTATCAATTATATAAAAATAGAAAAATATTTTCTGTAAATTCAAATCATGCAGGGAAGGGAACAAAACGTTTAAGACGTCCTTCGTCTCGGAAACGAATGATTGACAACTTAAAAATATCGCTCCATATTTAATCAATCTACGACCTTGCAAAAAGATTCTTTTAAATCTGGGATTTCAGATTGTCCGTCTTCCTTTATAAAAAATAACTAAAACATATTAGTTTAGTATAGGACTTATCTCTCTGGGCTTGAATTGCAGGTTTTTGTTATAAGATTATTGGCCCAATGTATATACAAAAATTAGATGTGTTTTCGCTTTTTACAAATGATATCCGAGAAGGTATTAACATTCCCTCTCCATTAAATAAGCCCGAAAACAGTACCAGTTTGTGGCGACGTAAATGGTAGTTCAGTGAAATAGCTTCAATTGCTTCGTGCATTTTCGTTGCGTACCACAACGTACACGATATGTAAGGGAGTGTCACGACGGAATTGGACCGTTGTTTTTGAACTATTATTTTTGGCGCCACCAACCGTTACGGCCTCGATGTGATATAAAACAATCTATGGAAGCATGTGTATTCTCAAAACACGATCTATTCATGGTTTGACATATTGGCCAGAAAAATAAAGGCAATCCTAGCAGATTACCTCCCCATTAGCAATTTTTTTCAATATGGTCATGTCAATTCCAATGTTGAATCTCACGCATTTATCGCAGACGCTTATCCTTGGGTTTTAAGACCGACGTGAGTCGGTGCTTGAAAAGATTACCAAACAAAAGCGCGATGTGTCTTGAGAGTTTTTTCATGTGTGATTGTAATTTATTTTTTGCCGTTCCATTGGATTATCTGTTCAACCTGTCTTGAAGCAAAAGTATTTCTTCCGAATGCTAGAAAATGTCTCGGTTAACACGCATCCCCCAAGGAAGATACGTCAGTAATGGAGAACAACAAACCTATAGCTTTGCTAAATAATTTCGCCAAGGTACTTGAAATGTGTTTATACAAATATATTTATCATAAATTTAAACAAACGCTTTCTAATGACCAGGATGGTTTTGTTAACCAACTCTCTACAGTTACCAATCTCAGCATCATTACTCTGTTTATTGATGCTGAAAATTTAGATAAGAATCACCAGATGAATGTTATTTACATGAATTTTTTTAAACCAATCGAATAATATCAAAACTAGAAGCTGCCGAATTTGCATCTTTCTTCGCATTCGGTCACCGGTTGATGATGACCATTCGTGTCCTCAAAACGGCCGTCCCGGACTAATTATTACATATTACTATATGTATAATAAATTAAACTCGTGTGGTGTAGAGGGTGCCGATACTTATATGTTATTTATCATATCTAATAAATAGAAAGTAATACGTTGTATATAGGTGTCATCAATCTGAATACTTCTATTCTGACTCAGGTGTACCACAAGGGAGATATATTGGTCTCCTGTTGTTCTTGATTTTTTTGAACACGCCGAACTTTTGTCTATCTCTAAGGTTGGTTTTTTTTTAAATACGACATAATCAAGCAGATTTAATTTTTTTGTATCGTCTACTTCGACTCTCAGTACCTTTTAACATAATATTCCGTACGTAACCGCAACATATTCTACTGGATAGGTTGAAAACAAACACAATGTATAGAATCATGGCTACCGACAATGTTATAAACATTATTTTTTCTCTGTTAGGTATGTTATTGGTCATTTATTATACATATTAGCATATGTTTGGCTATTTGGTACATTATGTGTCCTCTAGTTGGTATCTCCGTTGGGCAAATAAAATGTTATTTTTATTGTTACTATTAAGGTACTAAAAAATCTGCAAAATTCCGTTACTTATTTTTCCTTCGTACTGCAACTTTATTAAGCAATACTGTACATTAGACAGTAGTTAGCAATTATATGAACTTTAAGAAAATCTTAAGTATTTTTGACGAAAAAATGCTTTTGAATGTTATTGGTTGTAATAATGTCAGTAAAAATTTTATATTTATTTTTATAAAAATATACATTGTCAAAAAATATTTTTTAAACAACTATTGGAAATAAAATAATATCAAATAGAATTCCCAAGGTTCGATAAGATCTTTTAGATATATCTCTCCATAGAATAATATGACGCAGAGGAAAATTGATCTGCAGTGTTGCGATAATTTCGTAGAATTATAAATTCTTGCGAATAATTAGATAAACTAAGATTAGATTAGAACACGTACATAGAAATAAAAATGTAATCGATTAAGGTTTTATTTATAGAATCGTTCTTTTTCTCTCAGCAACAGCTCTTTTTCCAAACAAAATAATTAGTGATATTCGTTAATTTCATATTTTTGATTAAATTCTTTCTCTCAATGAGGAAATGACAGAAATCAGATAAATAAGAAGTAATAAATTCTTGTATTATGTAGTTATTTTAGAGTTGCATCTTAGCAAACTTTTATACATACAATAAATAAAAATTAGAGTATTATTTAAAGATTTCTTAAAGATTAAATTTAAATCTTAAACATTTAAAGATTAAATGTTTTCTTTTAATATGTTACGGGTAAAATAAAATTTTGACTGAATTAAATTATTTATTATTATTTTAATTGACTAAAATTACTCACAAATAGATTATCCTACTATTGACTAACAACAAATTTACCAATCTCCTGCCTCAATCCAAACATTATGTTTGTTGTCTGTAGAACTTTTGTTTTTGCTTTTTAATTTTTCCAATTAGTGTTTATTTTCAATAACTAACAATCATCAATGAACCCAATCCTAAGCAGTTATAAACCTTTGTTCATACAAGGCAAGGAAGGCCACGTATTCCTGGGCGACTATCGTTGAATGGAATTGATTTCAACGATCCTCAAGAAATTGTGGATTCGTGTGGTTTATTGTTTTGCCCAAGTATATCCGCCGGTTTGCATATTGGATTTGCCTGATAAACTCCAACAACTACAGACGTTCAGCATCCCTATGATTTGTAAGGACAATGTGGCTAATATTATCACTTCAGAACAAATTAACTGCAGGTGAAGACCTTGTACCAAGTTTTTGATCAAAGATACTTGCTTTGTAATAAATAAACTTATTGCCAAAATTATTAATTTGGCAGTCAGTACATCTACTTTTCCGTTGAGACGGAAACAAGCAAGAATTGTTCCGGTTTACAAGAAAGGCGACAAGGCTTTAATCACTAATTAGCGGCCGATCTCTATTCTAAATAATTTCTCTGTAGTTCTTGAGCTATACTTATACCGTACTATACATATATTTGAATATACAGCTATACATAACACCGCATCAACATGATTCATGAGCGTTCCTTCTACAACGATGCTTTACTCAATTTATTAGTGAAATTTTGGATAATCAAGGTGGATACAGTGTATACTGACTTCGTTCATACGTTTGATAGGATTGATCATAATCTTCTTGTACATAAACTAGATTATTTTGGTTTCTCTCGCAGGTTATGCATATTAATAGAATCATATTTGACGCGCAGATTGAACTATGTTTTCTAGTCCTCTCCTTTTTAATTTATTTATAAATGATCTCTTGCAAGCAATTCAACGCCGTTTTTTGAAGTTTTTATAATGGAAAACCGATGCAACTTATCCGGATTGGGATATATCTTACCATGATTTGCTTTGTAGCCATTAAATGGACTCATTAAGTAATTGGCGCGAACTCAATAGCGGTCGACTAAATTCCAACAAAAATTCCTAGATTAGCATTCCGTTATGTGTATGGCTGCAGTATGCCAACGCCAAGGACCAACCTGCTACTTCGACGCGTAATGTTAACATACGCTATTTTTCAATTAAAATTGTTTCTGTTCTTTAATATGTCATTTTACTTTTTTTCTTTCTTTTGTAGATTTTATCTTGTATTCACAATTCACAAATTTTGTATTGGTTAACCTATTTAACAGATCTTATATATCTTGCCTCTTCTCCCGTTATGATACAATTATTTTTCCATACTATTTGTTCAACTACCGCCTTCTCTGCCATCCGTTTTATGCGTTTCAAAGACTGACGTCTTCTTGATATAATAGCAGCATGCAATTCTTTGCTATTTTTTTCAATTCTTTGTTAATTTAAGTTTATTAATCTCCTACGCTTTTATTGGCTTTGATTAATATCTTTTCCTTCATTGCAGTTGTTGGTTGTTGGTCTCCAGATATCTAGACCCTTCCACATATTCAAATCGTAAACTTCCCTCTTGTATTTCAGTTTTTCATTTGATATATGTAGTTCGTGCTTCAATTGTCATTAATTTACTTTTGTTTTCGTTAATAGAACCTATCTTAGATGCTGTTTTTGATAATTTTTTAATTATTTGTTTCAGGTCCTACTTTCCTCTTGTCATTCATATAACAGATAACCTGTTAAAATGTACTCCTCTCTGTGTCTGTTGTGATCTTCCTCACTGCAACGTTATAATAGTTAGTAGTAGCGCTGACAAGGAATCATCTTGTTTAGGTTCTATTCCTATTTCAAGACTTTCTGAGCTTTCTCCCCTGATCTATATACTGGTGACGTACATCTTTGCAAGGTATTTTGTATTTATAACATGATGTCCAAACTTCCTTTATATTGAATATCTGATTGTTTACTTCCCTTCCATGTCTGAATCCTGCTTGATATTGTCGTATTAGTGTATCGGACTGGCTGCTGATTACTCTGGTGAACACATATTTTCGTGTATCTCCTTTTCTATTCCTTTTTTGCAGTCATTTAGAACGAATGTCATCCATCTTCCGTTAGAAAGTCCTTTTCGTTTAGTCGTTGTTGCTTACGTGTTTACTAGTTTTTTAATTGTGCGTGTGCTTTCCCTTCTTTGAATATGTTCTAACCACTCTGTTCCTATCCCATCGCTGTTCCTTTCTTACTTCGCCTTATTTCTATTTGTGTTCGTTTTTTCTTTCTCTCCTCGTTAGATCTTCATTATATAAATTACCCTTTCTCCTCAGTTTTTAATTTTTTTTTTGTAAATTACACGTTCACCTTATCTTTTAAGGTCCATCTGCATCCGTTTCCAGTTTGCTCATTACAATTTTTTTCTATTCCTTTCAGTCCTATCTACATCATTCCTGATTTCACGAATTTCCTTTTTGAATATTACGTTTTCTATTATGATTTCCTCATTTATCTGTTTTCTTTCTCTTTCTTGTATTTCAGTTTTCTAAGCTCTTCTTTTAAGTTATTTATTTCTTCAAGAAGAATGGTGTACGTGGTACATCCTTTTTGGTCGACCTACCTTTCTTCTCCTTTTTCCCTTGCAGGGGAATTCGTAATATTTTTTACTTTTTACGAAGGTCGGCTGAAATTCTTAAGAAGCCTTCCTGTTCTCCTTCGACTCATTTGTTAAAAACCCAACGCGGTCCAATTCCCTAATTTTTGCGAGATTATTTTTATTAATTTTAAGTTTTCAAATTCTATTATTTTTGTATTGAAATGATCTATTCATGGGAGACAAATTTCCTTTACTTTTCCTTTTCTTCTGGGCTGTATCGTCCACAAGCCAAAACTCCGACCGAGCGGGAGTATCCACACACGTGCAACTCTGTGCTAACTATTTATTTACACTAATGCATTACTGTGCTAAGAATATATTTTAATTGATCGACGCATAATAAGTCTTGAAGTTCAAGATTATTTATCCTCGCTTGCTTGCAACTTCTTCTTTTCGTCTAAAATAATTATTTTATTGCATTTTTATTACATTGATAATCAGATTTCAATTTGATAAACGTAGTTCATTATTGTAATAAACTTACTAGTTAATATATTTTTTTTGTTTTAATAAAACCAAGTCAACGAACATGATTTATTGAATTCACTGTTTGCTTTTATTCAAAGAAAGATCTATTAAATCACTAAGTTATGAAATTAAAATTAACGTTACAATTAATAAAAAAAAGAAATTAAATTAATTCTATAATGGTTACAAATCGAACTTAAATATGTTGTTTTATTTTTCTTATTGTGATTTTTCGTATTCCCTTCTAGAAACAACTTACGTAGGTATGTTATTAATTAATTTTAGATTATGCTATTAATGTATGTGTTTGTATAGAAAGTTTTTTTCCTGTTACTATAGTGAACGAGCAATTTTACACTTTGTACTCTATTGTATGAAATTCTATTCTGTCTACTCTATTAGTCGTTCAATAAAGTTTTTAAATTGAATTTATGGTAATGGCAATTATTGGCCTTCTACTATCTTCTTCTAGCATGCATTTTCCTCGTGTTTTACAGTCATACAGTATGTATTTTTTCAATTACTTACTCAGAAAGAACGACGCGCAGATAATAGTCAGTAGGAAAAGTCTGGTCTCGACTGCACATTTTCCAAATTTTTCTTGTGCTAAGAGTAAACCTTTCGTTACTGAACAATCGGGCTCTTTTTGTGCTCTAAGTACTAGTTACAACTATGTATTAACAGTCATATTAACGGTAATATGCATATTATGTACACACTAATTAGTGCTAACCAAAGTAATTCCATAATCATTTATTGTAATTCAGATGTAACATTTCAAAAACCGCAGGCAAGCGGTTTAATTGACAGATTAATTACGTAATTATGTTTCTGAGAGTTTTAGTATTTTCTTGAAAAAGTTATGTAACTGAAGTGTGCTTCTAAAGAAAATTGTTGGACAAAATTCTTAGATATCAGAAAAAACAAGAAATTGCATTAAATGAGCAAATATGTGGATCTACTCATATTGAACAAATTCTTGTTTTGTAAATGAGCGTCTCTAAGGACGATAATATGGATTGGAATTTTGTATTCGTGGTAAGTAAACCACATAGTAATTATACAACATTGCGAAATAAACATACATAAATAATAATTACCCGCCAACATTTTTTTTTTTTAACGAGAATAACGCGCTCGACTTCTAATTCTCTTATAAGATTCTGTTGATTTTCATCACCTTCAGTTTTTTGTTTTAATATCTTTTCCATAAAACCTATAGATCATTGAGAAAATGAAAATTCTTCTCAAAAATAAGTCAATACTTAATTAACAAAGAATTTTGAATCGCCCGATTAATGAAAATAAGTCGAGGGCACAACGAAGACTTGAAAATTATTAAAAAAAAATTATCCTTCTGTTTTCAAAAGAGAATTATAGCGTCTTATATAATAATTACTATAATAATAGACAATGAATATAAAGGAAATATACAATATAACAAAAAGATAAGTGAAAAAAAGTAAATAAAACAAATTCCATCGTCCTCAACAGAATATGGCGGAGTTCGTTTCACAGTGTTAGCCTTCGTGAATGGAAGAATGAAGCTATTATTTAAATGAAATGAATTTGAGGAAATATCGGTGGGTATGATATAAACTCAATATTCACAGCACATAAAGGATACCAAACTAGAACTGTGTATTCTAGTTTACTTAGTACTACAGCAAAATATAATAACTTTAACAAGGAAGGAATACGCATAATAAAACCCAAAGATCTCATAACTTTGGAACATTTGTTTTGTTGTTATTGTTAATGTGCGCTTTAAATCTGAGCACAGTATCAAAAAGTACACACAAATCTCTAAATTGAAGTAGGTCTGACCTAATATTCTATTAAATAGGTGAACAAGCACCTATTTAATACAAAATTCTCTGCCCAGAAACCTGCAATATACGGGGGTCCTGTCGGTCTTTTGGAGAATTTTTTTATTTGGAGGATATCCTGATAAAATCTCCGGTCGTGTTCGTCAGTCATGACTTCTAAATTTTCAGGAGCAAGATCGAATTGTAAGCAAAGAAAATTAATTTTTCAAGAACATCCTGCAACTACATCCTTCATAACGTTTTAATAGGTTTGTCAACAGTTTGTTAAATAACCTTCAGACAGCAACTCCTTTAGGGGTAAAACTATTTTTAAATTTTGTATCACGCATTAGTTTCTTGTTGTTCTTTTAATTTAACGTTATTTAAATTTGCAAGTACTTTCTTTAAATATAAAATTCCTTTTCCACTGTTACTCACTGATTTGGAAAAAAAAAACTAATCTTATACTTGCTTTGGGTGAATATTTGAGATTTGGTTCTTGTATAAAACTTCTCGACCACACCTTCCTTTTGTAGTAATTTCTAATATCACGACTGTTCCGATGACAGAGAAAGCAACAAACTTCAGTGAACCTTACCCCCTTAAAGACCATATTCTCATACAATTTTTCTAAATAGTCCAAGTCTCTATTACAAAGCGAAATCGCCTTAGGACTTGTTTTAGATCAATTGTTTAAAAAATGACAAATGCCATTCATTGATTTTATTGTCGGATTAGTCCTTTAACATCCTCATAAGCACAGATTGAACCGTTCTTAGAAAAATATGATGAAAATTATTTGCCTATTACCATAAATTGATGTCTTAGTCGATTCAGCTGATAAATTCAATTTTTTCAAGCAAGATAGTAGCTGCGATTATTCTCTAGGTAAGTACAGATCGCGAATTGAAATAGGTAAACATCGGCTATGTGGAATTTGTTTGGTTAATGGTCTCTGTTCCGATACTTAATTTTACGTTTATATTTTGATATAAAACCTCTAATATTTGTTTGACCAAAGTAGCACACATTATTGTTCACGCCATTTCATCGGCGGGCAGCTGTTCGTTGTTTCCTTTGAGTCGCATCGTATCTTTTGATCAGAGGATGCCCGCAAATATAACAAAAAATATAATAGCAAGAGTACAAATAGAGACACAAAGAAAATCAGAAATAGAAGATCAGAATCACAAATAGAGATACAAATAAAATGAAATTAGTCTTTAGTTCCTTTATTGCCTTATTTTATCTTCAAAATCCAGAAATTAGGTGCAAGTGTAATCTATCATATTTTGAGAAATCCTATAAATACTTATTAAACACTTACCGATAAATAGTACGACATGCTAAGGCTTGTGGTTATTATTACTAGTAATGGTCTTTAATTGATTTTAATTGACGAGGACATATTTCTATACAATATCAAGACATGTGTGTCAGTATTTCTTAATAGATTGCCATGGAAGCATTCAGTAATAATATGTACATATATTGTGAATCATGCTCAACATTAGCGTTGCAGCTACTTTTTTGTGAAAGGAAAAACGTTTCGTTGATAGTCCTGCTTACTTAAAAATAGATCTGTTGCAGGAATTCTTCCAAATAATTCGGTAGCGAGTGAATTTAGGCATAGAAAGTATATCTTATGAATCGTTTCTTTCTCGAATTTATCGACGTATACAATTATATTTACTGATGAATGTTGAAATAAAATATAGAAAGTACATATCAGTTTCTGATCCGATGTATACACTGGCTGCAATTAAAAATGCATCACATCCAAATTATTAAAGTATTTAGTTAAAATATAAATATAAATGTATTTCTGAAGGTCAACTTAAACGATTGTTTATCGTATTGCATTGCTCTAGTTTGTTTTTTAGCATTTACAAAAGGCAAATGCTCCCCGCATGTTTTTATAAAAATACTATTAGTTTCAATCCAAATGTACAAAAGTGAATAAAATCCGCGCAGTATGTTTTAAGCAAAGTGAGTGACGTATCGCGCAGGAGACCGTGCATTTCCTTTAGAACGCGGCCGAATTATTAGACTACATGAACGGGGTGTTGCTATTCGGGAAATTGCGTGGACTTAATCGTAATCATTGGATTATATTACGGTGTTGGTGGTGCATTTCTAATCGCAGTCAGTGTAGATTCGTATCCACAAACCATCATCCGCTAACTTTTAAAAGTATATTGTTACCAGTTTTCTTCTTTTTAGATAAAGTTGTAAAATTGTTCTCAGCTCTAAGACGGTAAGGTTTTTGTAGAAGCTAGCTTCCAACTAGCGACTAAGTAACTGCTTAAAGACATCCAAAAATTGCTTCTTAAAATGCTCAAAAATTTTAAAAATATTAAAACTATAATATTTTCCCTAAGCAGCGCCAATTTCTTTATGATAGTTTGAACAAACCGTTGTGCTGTCTTAGTTTTTGAGATAATTAACTTAATTTGAGATTTAAATTTTATTCAATTAAATGTTCCTTGAAGTTTTAGGGAATACATCGAAAATTTGTTTGAATCAACGAAGATCTGTAAGGTGGTAATTGAAATTGCCACGACGTTCTATTTTAATTCTTTTAAATGAAAATAGTTATTAGTGCTAATAACAATAAGAATCTTTCAACGAGCGACTACAGTTTTTAGGTTTTCTAATTGTAAGTTCAGAACAGGGTTATCCCATTGAACAATTTTATTAAAAAAAACCGTTTTTATGAAAAGGTTTCTAAAAAGTGACAAATTATATTAATTAGGTATAATGTAAAATCTGCATATAAGTTACCATTCGAGAGTTTTAAACGCGTTTTTACCAACAGAAAGCATCTCTTAAAACTTAATGATAAAAAAGACTTAGAAAAAGATTAGAAAAGCAATAAAATATATTGGCGAATTGTATATGTACATAATAAGAAAACTCATTCATTATAAAACTTAGCAACGAGAATGTTGGCGTTCTCATTCCTATTGCATATTGAAACTAACAACTTTGAGATTGACCAGTACTCAGTAAATTTTAATTGGTCAACTTTCCTGTAAACATAAAACTAATTTGTGGCAAGTTATTGTTGTTAAAAAATCATTGGTTAAAAATAAAATAGAAAAAGGGTTTATTCTCTAATACACAAAACCAACTAATACCATATATTAGAAAGTTATGTTTAACATTGCTCAAAGAGGACCGTTATAGAAAGACATTCGACTTAACATGTATTACAAATTGTTGTTGACCATTATTACTTTATCTAATCAGTCTTTAATCCAATATCTTACAAACGTTATCTGTAGAGAGGACAAAAGCGGATGAAATTATTACTTTTTTGCAGAAACTAGATTCATGTTTTGTCGACTTTCGGCGAGGCCAGTAGGCAACACGAATCCATTTTCATGAGGCGAATAAACACGAGCCTATCTAGTCGCTGCAAAAAAGAAATAATTCCGCCCGCCTTTGCGATTTCTACTTATTACTTTATCACATATTATTACGCTTTGCTATACAGTAAGCGTTATAATAAAACCGGTAAGGAACTTTATATACTAAAATAACTATGATGCACTTACTATAAAAGAAGTTCCCAAATTTATAAAATGTCAAAGTTACATTTAATAGGAAAAACTGATATCATTGTGCATTTTATTATTAAATATTATCAATTATCATTTAGTAAGTAGGACTTTAGCAATCGCGATATCTGTATAGGAAAATCCGTTAGTGAAAACCCATTACAAGCTGATTCGGAAAAATTCTTAGAACTTGTTAAGACGTTTTAAATTTTTCGTTTGGTTAGAAAACTTGTTCTTAGTAATCACTCCAGTAGTATTTTATTTATTTATTTGAAGTTATAGTAGTAACATTCCTAACAATCACCTACATTTACTCAAGATGACCGCAAACCTAAAATTCAACACTTTTTCGGATATTTTGCAAGGTTTTATTTAAACATCGATATCTTTTACCTATTTTGGCTCTAAATTTCTACGTGCTATAAATGTTTTCTAAATGTTATCGTTTGTTTATAGTACGTATAATATACCAATTCGTCAGCGTTTTCAAATCTACCAATTGCATCATACAAGTTGGCAATCAATCAATTAATCGATGAAATCGGTTAAAAAATCCCGCGATTTAGGAATATCATATGGACCATTGCACTTAACTTAGAACTTTCTTCATACTATCTCTTTTCAAAAGTTTTAAATATCCGTTATTCTTTTTCAAAACATTTCTATTTTTCAAAAACTGAAATAGAAATGTTAATGAGTAAAACTAAGATATCGCAATTTTTTTTTTCATTGTAACAGAATTTTCGTTGCTCCGTCATCAATTTAAATCTTTAAAGATGGTTGATGTGGTTTATAGAAAATAGCTTATTTAACCGATGGAGTAAAAATATAAATTAGCTTTCTTGAAAATGCTTTTTTTACGGCACGATGATATAGTTGTACACAGCATGTTCCTATTCTAACAGAGTCAAATGGGAGATTTTTCTAACTCCGACACAATTAGGAATCACTCTTTGCATGTTGAGAAATAATTAACTGCATTCAATCCTTGACACCGGGAGGGATGGTAGTAGCAAAATCATGAAACACATTACACGCGTCTTTTATGTATAGTTAAAAGCTACCGTTGAGATTTATTTTTATTTTTAAGATTGGTAACAAAAGAAACTGCAACGGGGATTAAGGGTTAATACGCAGATACCAGAGGGTGTAAGAGCTGCATTGTCAATAGTGAAACAAGCTATCAAAACTATAACGACAATTATTGTAAACTATTATAAGTGTACAATAAAATGCGTTAAAACATTAACAGCTACTGAGGTTACGGCAAGCTTCAAAACTTATACGCCCTATAGGACCGTCACTATACATTAAAAAAGTAACAAGTTTTATTTGAACCTTTGCTTTAGGTGTTCTGTTCCATTGTCCCATTCTGTTCCCTTTCGCCTTATTCTCACAAATCCCAAATATATCGAACGAAAATCTTGCCGAGAGTCTGTGCTCGGTGCTGCCTAGTTCATCAATTTCAAGATCCTTTTCTCGGACTTTTTGGTAGAAGAAGAAAAAATACTTTGAGAATTTTCAATTAAAGATATCATTTGTTCAGGTATTTGCAAACAACATCGGACATCACAATCTGTGACGGCTGCAAGGAATGTCCTTTTTTTACGGATTTTGTTATGCATATGAATGCCTACTTGAAGGTACTTGTTGTATATAAAATGTTAATAAAACGCGACCTTCAGAAGGTCAACAATTCTAATATGAGCTCTAAATTTATTTGTATGTTACGACACAATAGCCATGCAATAAAGTGACAAATATCCTAATAAAACCATAAATTCAGTACAATTCATGTTTTCGAATTTTATTACCACTTAACTAGGTGCCTTGACTGACTTGTTAAAAAGGGAAATTGGCTATTTTTATATTTACACACATCCATATGTGATATACCATATGTTTTTTAGTGTGTTCAACGACAGATAATATCGAGTGTTCCACATGCATTAAATTATGATATTTGCTTTTTATGTAATTAAGTTAATAACCTTCACTATCGTACTTCGTTCACACTAAATCATTAAAACGCACAAGAATAATTTACATGAAAAGAGCTATCCATGAAAAAGGAAATAAATCAATGGAATTTTTACTTAAACGCAGTTTATTAAGTTTATTCTGCAATTTACATATTGTGAATTTACAAAAAAAAAAATACATATTTGTGAATTTTACAGCATTTGTTCCTGAAGGTGGATCACAGCAGCTCTAATCGACTTGTTAGCTGTGTATGTAAGATTATTTGGTTAGCAGCTTCATGTTTTTTTTGTAATACTATTGTACCGCAATTGACTTCCGCAAATTTGAAGATCTTGGGGAATACTAATTTCGATGTATTAAATTGCAGCTTGTGGATTTTAGTGCTTTCCTTACTTTTCATGATTGTTTGGTCTCATATTAAAACAATTACTAAAATAACACTATTTAAAGAAACGTATTTATATAGTTTGTTTATTGCACTTAAGTTGTTTCTGTGTTGCCATTGCGTATTCTTCATTAATTTGTTTCTGTTTGCTTATTAATTTTGAAACATGTTTCATGTAGATACAGTAGTAGCAAAAGCTTTATGTCACTAATTCTATGGTCGTTCTGTGGCTAACTAAACAGCAGTTAACTTGTGCTATATCGAACGCCATAGAATGCTACATGATAGGTAGGCTCATTAACTTTCTAAAGAAAGATAACATTATTGAGAGCAACCGGAACAGCTTTAAGAAAGGGTACTCTACTTCATCAGCCCTCATTGATTTCTACAGTGGAGTAGGGAGAGATATCGAAATGAGAAAAACTTCAATTGCTATTCTACGACCTCAAAAAAGCATTTGACTGTGTGTAGCAAGATATTCTGTTGGAGAAGTTGCAAGCCTATGAAATTAAAGGAAAACTAGTGAAAAGGCTCCAATCTTACACACAGAACCGAATATATACGAAGACAAAATAGTGGCGTGATTCAAAACTTTGATTCTCCAGCATTGACAGCAAGTACAGGCGTTGCGCAGGGTTCGGTGATCGGTGCTACTTTCTTCAGTTTGTATGTCAAAGATATCGCTGTATTGCTTCACAACAATATATCTCACCATGTATGCCCATGATATATCGATATTAGTTGAAGGATCAAGTTTAACGGTCAACTACCTTGCTGAAAATGTTTATAATTGGTTTACTCAAAACAGTCTCGCAGTAAGCACTGATAAAACAAGGCTCATGACTTTCCATACAACAGATCGACAACTTAATAATATAAATGGATCCATCACTGTAATTCAACAAAATTTTTAAAAGTTACACGAGCATAGAAAGACCATTGTGACATTCTGTCTGGCAATACCTCAAGTAAAGCCTACCTTTTCCGATGCCTAAGAACCCAAATGTCAAGATAGGCTACAATACGGTATACTAGTTTGGAGTTCTTCACCTCATATGCAAATTTTATATTTGTTACCCAGAAGATCGTGGTCTATCGGTGCCCGCTTTCAAGAAACCTGCAGGTTGTTGTTTCAACAACTACAACTACAACCACTTCCTTGCCTATATCTGCTGGAAGCCACAACTTACATATTTACTAACGAGAGCACAGTATTACGCAATAAAGATGTTCATAAGCATGATACAAGGAATAAGGAACTCCATACTCCACCCTGTTCTCTACATAACAAGCATAGCAATAACACATTTACCGTTGCAAATCTATAATAGGTTACCGAATATCATAAAGAGTGCTCTAAATCGTAATAAGTTCCGCAAACAGCTTAGTGCTTGCCTTCTCCATATATTCTATGTGATTGACCTTTTTCTAAATAGCTAATTACGACTGCTAAAGCCAAATTAATTTGAAAACAGAATATTATTCTTTGTTTTAATTTTCGTGTGTGCAATGCTAATTGTTTTATCGTTTGATATTATACTTAAGCTTATACTTTAACTTTATCACATTTATGCTTTTGACGTTTATATGCACAATCACACTTAGATAATAAAGATCTATCTATCTATCTAGTCGTGAAATATTTCAATCAGGAAAGAAAAGATCACCTTGTACAGATACAATTTGAAGAGGATAGATCCCACGGGACTAGTAAAAACGAAATGATAGCTCCCATATACAAAAAAGGAAGCAACGAACAATTTTGAGCATGGTATGCAAATTATATGTCAGAATCCTAAACAAAAGATTCAGAAAAAAATATAGAAGAAAGCGAAAATGGTTTCAGAAAATAACGTTGAATTCTCAGTAAAACAGCTTGTAAGAAAACAATAATATACGAAGGTAAGACATTAAGGACGAAGGCACTTAATTGATTGTATGAGGAGTTTACACAAAAAAATGTTGAAACGTAAAACTATAATGGATGGGCAATAAGTCCTTAGACAAATATAGAAAAACAATGCATTTTCTGTAGGTTCTTATTTATTTTTCAACAGAATCTCCATTTAACTGTATACATTTTTCCAAGCGTTTCTTCAATTTTTTAAGCCCTCCAAAAAGTAGGATTTCGGAAGGTCCTTAAAGTAGGCGTGTTTGTTCGATATGAACCATTGTTCGCCGAACCATCTTTTCGAATTTAGAACTAAAAAGAAGTCAACGGCGATTTTTGACACCCAATATTTCATGCATAATTGAAACACTTTCGATGTATCTATGGCTCCAATTATTTCTTATTCGCATCTTATTCTTGAAGTTTGACATATATTTCCTGCAAAAATTTAATTTTTTAGTGAAGAAGTTAAAAATTTTGAAGTACTCGAATATAAATGTTAATGTCGTCGAAACGTTGCCTTCCTTAAGTAGCAACATTTTCTGTGAAAATAGTAGACGGATTTCACAGATTTTTTTATCCTATTCTTTTAAACCAGTTTTGTATTTGCATCTTGTGATTTAAAGTTACGTTTAACGTACATTTTAAGTACGTTACGAAAGTTAACGTTCAGATTCCTCTCTAACATAGATGAATTGATGGTATGTATGTATTTTCATATCATAAATGAGATTTCAATATTAAATGTAGCGGTTGTGTGAAAATTTGAAATAAATTGATGAATTTGATGAATTTGAATGAAGCATGACGACGATTTCGACTTGGCGGAAGTTAATATGAAAAAAAAATCATGTGTTATCGAAAATTACAAGAAGTAACTTTAGGATATTGGCCGACACAAAAACACACAACTCGACCTCAAGAACGAAGATGGACAACTATAGAAAATAACGATGAAAGTTTAAATAAATCGAAGGAGGGCATCTAAAAACGTAGTAATATAAACTCAAGCCAAGCTTATGTAAACGTTATTTTATGTTGTACGGAACTCGTCTTAGAATGTATTTCTGATATAAATTGCTTAGAAAGAGAATTGCTTCTAAAGAATTTAAGAAAATCAGTTTTACTACAACGTGGTTATGGTCGACATAATTTCGATTTTCGATTCGGTTTTAACGCTAAATAATTTTTGATTTTGCGCAGTATGAAAATCTATTTCCCTTAATTGTTAAATGATTTTCTTGACACTTAAACATAAGCTTAATTTTGCACAGAAATGTAACAGCTTACTATAAACACCCTGTAAGTAACAAACATGCATCTTTAATTGAAATTAATAACCATTGTAATTTTGTTGTTATTCATTTCAGAATAATCATCAAAAGTTTTAGATCAGAAATTGAGTACCATTAATAATTTTGGAAAATATACTGGATATCCCATTCAAAAATGGCAAATTTTGATTTCTCTATAAAAATATCTTATCCAATTGTTCTTCAATTAAATGCGTATTAACCAGCGGGAAAAATAGACCTAGTTCGGTTTTTAATGTTGTAATATGAAATATGGATCGAGTTTTAATAAAATACTATCAAACATTACCAAGTGAATTTTTTCTTTGATTATGTGTAAGAAATGTTTAATCGAGAGCGACTCATCATTTTGTTTAATTCTTGGCTGCTTTGTAGGACTAAAGAAGGTAGCAATAATAATAAGGTAGCAACAATTTTGACGAACCTGTATAAAGCTGATTTCTTAAATTGAACGGTAGAATTGTGTAACAGCATAAGTGCGAAGATGGCTAAGCTTTATTAGCGGCTGCAATAACCGCATAAATCCACAGCCCCTTTTGCGCTTTTTGAGTGGCGTGTAAGTTTAAAAACATTGCAAGTTAAGAATTTCTACGGTTTTTTGGCCAATCGCTGGTATTGTTACATTTACGGTAAACAATAGCAGACAGCTAACATAATGTACTACATTAATGGACATTGTACATTCATGAGCATATACGATCTAATCATGACTCGAAATTCCCTTCAAAACCAGGCGTTTAGCCTCAGTTGCCGGCTACACCTGGTTATACGGAATCTGGGCTTGTGAATTCGAAGAATGTTAACGTAAAGAAAATTATGCTATGCATATTTGGAATAACGTGGTAAGCTTATTAGTAACAAAAACGTAGGCTTCCAAGACCAAAGTGAGTTCGAAGTTCGGACCGTGTTATGTCGTTTTTTGATAAACGAAAACTCGATGTTTTGCCCATAATTGTACAGGGCTTCTTCAGGAAAGGGAAAACGAAGTACTAGCAGTTAATTTGCGCCTCTGGCATGGTTTATATGCTAAGTTACCGTGATTAATAGCTTCCCGTTCAGTTAATTTCTCCTCTGGTGTGCTTTACATGTTGAGTTACCGTGCTAACTGTTGCCCACCCACCTTTTTCCTTTCTTGAAGGAGTCTCATATGATTATGTGCGAACCGTCGAGTACTCCTTAGAAAACTACATGACACGGTCCGAACCTGGAATATGTTTAGTTTTATCGAATTGATTGTTGAAAGGTTCGACCGTTTTATTTCTCCGGAAACTATATTTTTGGACTTACACTCTTTACCAACTCATTAAGTCAATTTAAGAACCGAAATTATATGATTCCTTCACCTTTTGTAAACTGACAAATTTCAGCACAAGTGACGTACGGCGTTGAATATATGTTCGTTGGAGCCGTATACTACATACTAACACGATTCGGGGTTTGCTTTAGTCATACATTAATTAAGACTGCTCTGGAATGGATAATTACCTGATTATATATTTATTTGCACCATATGATACCTATTTTTCGATATAATTTTAATTAACAACTGCCACGAAAATTTGAAAAATCTTCCCATTCTTCAACAAAATTCAATGTTGTTTTTAGAATGTAATTTTTAACTGTACATGTTTTAAAACACCAATGCAAAGAACCTTTCGTCACGTACGGTTTATCATATATTATTTACACATTTACCGGAAGAAACCAGCCATATACTTGAAGTATACGGAATTTGCGCGTATTGTTGTAGTTGATGTGATAAGATTGTTAATACACAATAGATATCTGCCAGGTGGCTTCTACCTCAACGTGGTCAGCAATTATTTTGTTGTTGTATCCATAATGTATAATAAGCAGTCAAAAAATTCTTGTCAAATTTGCCTGAAGACAAGAGGTAAGAAGCTTTCGAAAATGTTTCTGAGGTGAGCCCGTGTTACGAAGTGTGACGATTAAAAGAATATGGTTGCAATCGTATAAAAACAAAGATAGACGTATACTTGAGTACATAAAGTTGACGACACGAAAATGAATATAAGTTACATAAGCACGCGACATTGATTTTGCAACAATTTAAATCACTATTCGTAATTCACGTCTTGGAAATTTTTCTATTAATAATCGCGTGTTGTAATAGAGAAAAAAAGATCAATGAAACCACAAGTTAACCGCAAAGCCGCCTCATATAGTAAACCAGAACAGTATGAGGTGTATAAATACGAATAATAGACACTGCTATTGGTTATATACTTACGTGAAAATAAAGTGAATTTTGTAAACGAAAATGACGTTGCCCCCAACTTAGTAGTGCATCCTTTTTTGCCATTAAAGTACAATATTTTTAATCAGTGGCGCGATGTGATTTTTAATAAGGTTAGAAAACACACAATAATTTAATGAAAGTAAGTGCAAACAAATGAAAGCTATGTTACTTTTTTTGTGGTGTAGTATTTTATCTTAATATGTTTAAATCAGCGATTTTCAGGAAATCAGGAGAACGCGATAACACCATAAAATGGGGTATGAGCATATCCAAAACATTAAGAAAAAACAATATATTTTTTAATAGTTAATTTACTGTAAGAAAAGCAACAAAGTACAACCTGACAAAAAATAAATTATAACGCCCTGCACTGATATCATTCTCTTTTAGATAGGATTGTTATATCAGTACTGCATAACATGTTTAATAATTAATTTATTAACATTACATTATAAACAAGTTTAATCAATATCGGTGACTGCCTGGCGCTTTCCTTGCAGAGTAAAGTTTTTCGAAAGAAGATTTAATATCTAAAATTGGTACTCTGTGTATACTTAGCTGAGATCTACATTTTATCTTCTTTGGATCGTTCAATGCTTAAGGTCTAGGATGCTAGGGTCACCACCAAATAGCCTATCACTACTGCAAACAAATGCTATACAACTCACGGCTACCCAGATGTTCGCGTTATTTTATGTACTTATTTCCTAGTATCTTGCACAGAATTGCTGTCCCTATGTATACATATGCAGAAAAATCAGAAACCAATGATAGTGCGGATCTGAGCACTCTAGGACTCACAAGCGAAACTGCGACGACAGGCAGTCGTTGCAGTTCGTATACTCGACTTCCGATGAAGTTTGGGTGCTTTATACGTATGTGTACTTTACCGACGGTAACTGGCGGATGTTCGTTGCTTAGTGCTCGATCTGAGCAGTAGTTCCCTCAAACAGATAAAATAAACAACTATTACAGGTATTTTTAATTAAAGCATTGACGAATTTTAAATACTTGCAAACTTAATAAAAAATTTAACGTATTTTTACAACTATTACACGTACACGTTAATGTTTAAATGATGCTGAATACGAAATATATGAATTTATAAAAGGCTAAAGAAATCAAACTTTCAATTTATCATCAAAATGAACCCAAACAAAATATTACTTCTATAAATAAATAAAAAAATGGTTAAATTATTAATATATTTAATATAAAATAAAAAAATATAAAGTATTAAGCCCCTAACAATACGAAATGCTCTTTTTTTTCAGTGACAGAAACTTAATTATCTACGCCTGCCTAAAATTCAAGCTATAATTCATTAGTAAATTGTCATTTGTTGTCGCAAAAAGCGACTTTTATTTATAATTAACTTAATTACTTGTATTCAAGATATGTGCGCTTGCTCATTTAGTTTAATTAATTAATACGTCCACCAAGTTCATCACAAATAAATTATCTCGAAACTGAGTTTATTTTTCTGCATTCTCTTAATTCATAAACACGTCGCAAAACTTTCCCTCGTAATAACCTTGTCTCAGTAAGCTGAACGTATTGCACCCGCATCTTTACAAAATGCAGCAAATTTTCTTGATTTAATGGGGCCCATTTCGATATAATTTTCTACTGTTATATAACTGTCGTAAGCACCATATTTAGACCAGGACTCATTTCATTGTTCATTGGAGATTTTTGTTTCCAAGTGTTTGCAAATTTTGGAGTCTTTCATATATTGTACAAAAATATTCCGGCGCGATTTCTCCACTTTGTGTTTGCCCCATTTACCAAATCATTTCAGGTATTAAACAATGCAAGTGACGTTGCTCTAAGTTCCGGTTTGCAGAAAAGTAGTACACAAAATCAAACATGGATAATTAAATGAACATCTTTACTTTTGTCTGTTGTCTCATCAAGCTGAATTGGAAAAAATTTCGTGCAACTTTTCGAAAAGCTGATGCTTTGCATCTACAGCTATACCAACAATTCGATCATTTGAGAGAAGTACGGACAGCAATTGCCAAAAAAATTATCTCTAGGTATAGTTTCTACAATCTCAGTCGCAACTGGCAGAATTAGTAATAGAACCCTTTGCTAGAAAGAAAAAAGAAAACTAGCTTTCTTCGTATTTTTTTAACCTCGAAAGTCATATATACGTCATTTCCTCTTCGGATCTATAACAAACACAAATCTTAATAACTTTTTTACTGTTAAATTTAATTCTATCCACTATCTCCAATAATAAGCAGGATCTGCATGGCTTGCATGGAAAGTATACTGGATGCTCCATAAAAAAAAGAATTTGACTTTTTACAAAAATTCATTATTTATTTTTTTTTTATTAATTTATTTCATCAATTTAACAGAATTTGTAAAACCAGTAGTAACGAAGATAGCAATACTGGTCTTTTAAAATTGCATCTTTTAATTGAACACTTAACCTTTTAAAATTCGGCGAGGTTGCATATTCATTTATTAATTTTTAATATATATATATATATACTACATATCCTATGTAGAAAAATAATGTTAGTTCCGTCGAATAATGTAGTTTCAATAATGAAATTCTAAAAGGACATGGTGCAATATCGTGAAAGACCAAGTGACGAATGTTGTGAAACAACCTACAAGAGAAAACGGTTGTTCAAATGCTAATTCTTTTTTATATCGCGGTTTACGTACGCGTATATTTCTTCTTAGTATACCAACCACTGTAATCCTGTTTGTATTGCAGTCATTAGTGTACACAGCTCAAGGAAATTCCAAGAATTTGAATTATACCTAGACAAAATAATTGGCAAATTTAATTTATTTTGGCGGGAAATATGTTTGCATTAATCAAGATATATCCTAGGAAAGCGGCATGATTCAGAGAATTGGAAGGTCAAGTACGAACATTGTTTTACAGGTCAAAATAACTTAGCCATATGTGTAACTGCGCAGGTTTGGTAAACCTGCTTGGTGCTACAGAACCATATAAGAAATTGTTCTCCTTTATTATTGTCATTCATAAATCGTGAGACACATTGCTTGATTTTGAATTAGTATTCAAAATCATAATCGATTATATCTTACCTGTATTATTATTGTTATTAACATTAAAAAAATGATTAAAATCTATAAATTTTTTACACGCATAAAAAGCTGTGCTTACTCGAACCATCAATGTACACCATTGGATTTAAAGGATGAACTATCAACGTGTTAGCATTTGTTATCGATTCAAAATGAGAAGAGAGCATGCTTGATAACGAACCGGTCCGTGATGAGTCCTTCGGCCTGACATAGTTGAACTTTGCTCGAGGGGCTTCGGCTTCTGCGATCCTGCTGTTTTCCACTAGCAAGCAAGTGGAAAAGGAAGAAGAATAAATGGATCTCTTCGATCAGTAAGAAGAGAACAAACCTTAAAAAGTTTCATTATTTGTGTGATAGTTTGAAAAAACATGAAGAGAAATTTTTCCAATATCTTACAATGTCACCATTGAATTCTGAACAAGAACACACATGCATCCGCGACGCGCCCACTTTGTCAGTTCCGTTGTTTATCGGTGACGCTCGCCCATGGCCATTCTGTGTCGGAATAATGGGTGATTGTCCATTCATTTGCATTGTTTCAATTTTTTTTTTTTTGATAAGACGTACTATCAAATCGCAATGCAATTTTTCTGTTGGCCCCATTTACAAAATCATTTAAGACATTAAACAAAGCAAGTGATGTTGAAGTAGTACTTCTACTGCTGACGTACCATCACGAAATCGAACATTAATCGGCAATTAAATGAGTATCTTTATTTCTGTCTGTTGCCTCACCAAGCTGAATTAAAAAGAATTTCATGTAACCTACAACTACAGGTGTATTGACAATTCGACTGGCAACAGTATGATCTGATAACAGTACGGATTGCAATTATCTGGAAAAATTATCTCTAAATATCGTTTGTACAATCTCATTCTCCCCTCACTAACGGTGTGATCTGGCTATTTTATATGAAACTTTGTGAAAGGTAAGTAAAGCTTTCTCGGTTACAGACAAAACTTTTTTCGAAAAATGATTTTTGCTTTTACTCACCTAATTTCAATTTTTATTCCAAGATTTTTCGAGCTTCATAATGTACGGTAAGTAGTCACTATGAAGCGTTTCCATCCAAATGCCGTGTAGTCAACGACAGTTAGTGACGTACACAGTTGACCAATATAGTACTGTACGCGCCGTTGTTTGCCGATGAGGATTGCAGACGGAAATGGCATTTGCCCACGGCTGTACTGTCTCGGTATAGTGGGTACTTGTCCATTCATTTGGCACTGGTTCCATTCTATCTGTTTTTTTTTTTTTGGCAGAATGCCATATTGTGCTGCGACGGACTACTGTGCAATAACAACCTTTATCTTAAAAAACTTACCAAAAATAGATCGTGCCGAATTTACACAGAAACTCGACCATTAAATTGTTGTTTGTTATGTTTTTTTTTTCTTTTTTTTTCCTTTTTTTTTTCTTTTTTTTTTCTTTTTTATTTCTTTTTTTTCTTTTTTTTTACGGACGTAGTCGGTCTAGTGACCGGACAAGTGGTCCGCTTGAACCGCCCCCCATTTCCCCCCTGGGACCACCATTCTTGGTATAACTTCAGGGGAGTCCGGGCTGTCTTTAGATGTTACCCATTTTCACCTACATCTCCCGTCCCCCACAAATGTGAGGAGTGTTATGTTTGTTATGTATTAATTACTACTAAAAGATTATATTTGAATCCTACAGTCACATATTAATTCGCTATCGCTTTTATACTAGTACATTTGCCCTTTCTTGTACATAAGCATGAATAAGTATATTATTAAGTGGTAGTTATTAATATAATTAAATCGTTCTATATTAATAACTTTCTTTACATTTTCTTTCTAATCATCTTGAGGTTTACCTCACCGAAGAATTTATCATGCAGTAATGTAGTAACGTTACACCAGCGTTGCTATAAGTACCGTACATATCCACATTTGTTGAAAAACATGCAAGTTTGTTGTACTAAACGTTAATATAAAACAATTTACTTGAATATGATTTCTGTAGACATATTATAAGTAGAGCCCCGACTTACATGCAGTAAGAAACCTCTAAGTGGTAGAGATACGGTACGAAGTAGGAAGTAATAAAATATTCAGTGAAACATACAATATAAATGACAACAGTATCAAGTAAATGAATGATAATTTAATGTAAATTATCATTAGAAAGGACAAAAGCGAGTGAATCATACCTGTTTTGCGACGACTAGACAGAGTCGTGTTTTGTCGACCTTCGGAGAAACCAGTAGGAAACACGAACTCTTTCTTATGAGGCGAATAGACACGAGTCCGTCTAGTCGCTGCAAAAGAGATGTGATTTCACTCGCTTTTGTCTTCTCTAATCATCATTTCTGCCGATGTAAAACTGAGCCAGCATTACGTTTGAAATGAAACAATATTATTTACAAATAATTGCATTATTTTATAATGATCTTTTTGCAATCAAAAAATATAATGCTAAGATAGCTTCCTCATACTATTGATGGAATAATTCACGGCAAACGCAACAAGAAAGGAGAGAGAACAATACTCAAACACACGGACATGTTTCTCCCTACCCGGCGTCATCAGCGTGGTTTAGAGATTATTTTTTGTCTCTAGTTTCTATCGCTGTTGCCTCACAGTTAATGCCAGAACTTTCAAAGCGACAAACTCGACACTTCTTGGCGCCCTCTAGTGCCAAAGAAACGATTGTATGCTGTTCAGGAAGTAGCGGCAAAACCGGATACTGTTCCCCAAACCATCCCTCGAGCAGTTCTCTGATTGCTTAACACGAGATGGCGACGCACAGGCAGTTCTTTGGAAAACCGCACATGTCAATTTTTCCAACAGACATGTCGGACATGACATAGACAGAACACACCAGAAAATGGCCAAAAGCAATAACCAAAAAATATAATGTTAAGACTGCAAGAAATTCATTCAATTTTTCATCCAAGAAATGTCGAGTTTGTCGTTTTGAAAGTTGCAGCATTAACTGTAAGGCAACCGTGATAGAGGGTAAGATAAAAAATACTCTCTAAACCACGCTGATGACGCCGGATAGACAGACGCATGTCCATATGTTAGTGTATTTATTCTCTTCTTTTATTACGTTTACCGTCAATACCATGAGAAAGCTATCGTAGTATTATATATCTTGGTTATTGTTTCTAGCCATTTTTTAATATGTTCTGATTTTTCTGTGTTTAAAATTTGTGCTTTTATCGTTTTACTCCCTAAAAATTCGATGGTGTTTTATTTTTGGGCGGTTAAAAGAAAGTGAATAAAAACTTTGATTTACATCACAATACCCAGGAGGAATGATTCGGATGAAAAATTATTGCATGGGAATCCGGGTTCTTGTTATAAATTTTGTGTCATCTTTGTTTTCTAGAATATTGTTTTACTAATGGTTGTAAATTATCCCTAACACGGATCCTACAGCAATTGGCATTTGCTATAATGACCGGAATAATCCTTTTTTGTGTATCAAGCAATCAAAATTATTTGCTCGTAACTTACTTTATCTAATAGTAATATCTAGCCAATAATAATAATAATACGAGTATAAAAAATATACATGAGGAATATATATGTATATATTATAAAATTAAATTGCTATTTGTTGTATATTTGTGCCAACTGTAAAAATTCCACATCTTTCTATTACAATAATTATACCCATTTGATTAAATAATGCTCCACCAATCTCTAACCTATCAACGGATTAGCTATATTTTATGTATTGTAATATTATTCAAATGAAATAGTAATATAACGAACGCATTATTTAGTTAAACTAACGGTGCCTTTTCGTCCATAGCATCGATAAGGAAGTTAGTTAGATTTCGTAACAGCGTACGTACAGCTTCTAAAGCTTCATCGCTAATTTTATCATCGTGAACATCTAGTGCTTCCAAGAGTGGGTCACGTATCACCTGAAATCAAAGCAATGTAACCGCCGTTTTTGAGAAAATCAGAGAAAGTACTTACTTGAAGAATGTCCGAAGGTATAACTGCTTTGAGATCAGATGCATATTTCTTCATTAAAGGTATCAAAATGCCATCATCATGGAGATGATCTATTATGGCGGAGCAAGAGTAAACAACTGCTAGGCAATGGAATTTAAATTCGAAAGATTCGTGTAAATCTGTTATTGGTATGTGACTGAATGGTAAAACGCGATGATGTTCTGGTTCTACTTCTAGCACTCTATAATTAAGAATTATTTGTTACTGCAAGAACTGAATTACAAAAGATCGTGTAACATAATGTTTTGGCTATCTCTATTTGGAATGTTTTTTTTTCTATTATTTTAGAGCAGTGCAATATATTACTTATTCTTATGAAAATGGTCTAGCAAAAAAAGAGAAGACGGTTATATAAAATTAGGACAAAAAAACTCAATAATTATAGAGAAGATCTCCTTATTAGAAATATAGAATAATTTTAAAAGTCCGACGATAGTTTTAATTTAGATTTTTGAGCGTTTTATATGTTGAAAATGGCCATTGTTATCATCCGTCAACGTTGCTATTTATTATTCTTACTTTTATTCTTTTTATTCATTATTGCTTGTTTCGCTTTTAGAGATATTGTTCATCAGTTTCATTGCCCAGGTACATTTTTATGAAATATTATATAAAATTAGGTGAACTTATTTTTTTTTCCTTTTTAGGATGCCTCTTACAGTTAAACGGCTTTATCCTAAAGGCGTATTACAGCAGTAGTACTTGTAATGAATATGGATCATGGACTTATTCACGCAACAACTTCATGAAAATTATGCCGATGTCGCCATACCGTACAAAGTTATTGCTAAACGAAGAGGTAGACTTATTGCATTTGTAAGGCAAGATCTACAATTTTGACAAAAGTTGATAACGTTAGATAAGGAATGGAAGTAAGTCCTATTTTTCGATTTCTAAGATTCTATTGTTTATTTTATTTTTTTTTCTTTTCTATCTCTGTTTAATTTAGTGACAATTAAATTCATTTTTTACCCCTCAATTGTAACGTAGGAATAATGGATAATTGTATTGAATTAGCTTGTCGATGGTCGATCACTTACTCCTAAAGCAACTCAAGTGGACCAACCTTTGTTTTCGTCTAAATTTGATATCCTTGTTGTTACGGAAACTTGGCTTATTGGCAATGTTGACAGTAGATTGATTCGTATTGACGGATATAATTTTAGCAATTATAGATGCTAGAACCTCAATGGAGCAGCTTTGGATTTTATTAAAATTAGGTAAACACAACTTCGTTGTTTCGGAGCTTCCCAATCGGATTATACAAATTTATCTACTTACTAAACCTAATAATATTCCAACTTTATATTTAGTTGATATTATAGGTTCGCTTAACTCAAGACAGTTAATTTCTGTATGTATTACCGACGATGTTTTTGAGGCTCGAGATAAAAGTCTTGCCGGCATGTTGGTGCTCGTAGGCTATAATAAAGTGTATGATGAGGTTGACCACAATCTGCAGCTAGAATATTATCCTCTTGCGGTTTCACCGATGAAGCGGCTAGCTTATTACGTAGTTCTTTTAGTAACCGTCAGCATATCGTGGAGTTAAGGTCTGTTAGATCATCCTTTTTTGCATTGCAGTGCGGAGTACCTCAAAGTTCGATTGTTGGGCCGTTGCTTTTCTCAATATACCCGCAACTTAAGCGGTACATTAAACATTGCAAAGTTTACATTTATGTAACGACACTTAGTTATATCTCACATTCGATTCTCGTGATTTAGGAAATGCTATAGAGAGAGAAATGCTGACTTGCGGAATATTCTGCGGAGCGGAGACTCAAAGTGAATCGCGGTAAGGCGCAGATGGTAATTAATGGTAATGCTGCTACATGCAATTTTCTTGAACACAAGATGATTTTCAACGTAACTATGACTTTGCACAGATGATTTGTAATTGATATTTAGGTACCGCACTCGAATAATGAACTATAATGAACTAGAATATGAAACAATATCGCACATAAAAGTATTTATAAACAAATTACATAACGATGAATTGAGAAACGGCTACTTTCATCTATTTGGATATTTAAAATCGACAACTCATCGAAACCGATTTCAAAACTTACTACACGCAGCCTGCAGAACTACAAGCAGCCATAGAGGAAGAAATCCATACTGTCAATCAAAATCAATTATTATCAGTCATTTAAAATTACTCAGATTCCATCTGATAAAATTTTTCGTTGGTTTAAACAGGTCTCTAATTGAAGATCTTGTGCCCTATCCAAACTGCTGATTGCAGGTCGATCCTGAGACTCCTGGATAACGTGCGCCAGCTGAGCTTTGAACCAAAGCGCCGAGGCAATCATCTTCAGTATTTTATTCTGCATTGTCTTGTTGACCATCACAGCACATTATACGCCAAGACTGCCCTAAGACAAGTACTTTGTACACGATCAACTTGGTTCCTGAGTCGAGAGTCACCAGAGAGTAGGACTGACAACATATTACTGGCTTTAAAACATTTCTTCTTGACGAATTCAGTATAGGAACGAAAAGTCGTTGGCTGTTCTAGAAATTGTCGAAATATCTGGAACTTGTGTTCTATTTTTATCCTCAAATTCGTTCACTACAACGCCTTCTTTTCCTCTTAAGTCGTACGTTCATTCTTCTTCAGTAATAAATTCAATTGTAAAATTAATAGAAACTTCGCTGCAAGGATGCAGTTTGGGTAGATTTCGTAAACAAAAGAAATAGTTATTTCTTAGAGGTATTGAATTATTATAAGTGGATTGATGTCGAGGGAGGCTATAGTGAAAAGTAAAATATAATTACGGATCTACACTATATCTATCACAGTCAGGTCAAGAATTGTACATACTACCCTTGTCGACGATGTATCTTACCTTACAAACAAATCAATTCCAACATTCAGGATATGCGGTCTGATGACGTTAAATGTAGATTGAATTAAAGATTTCTGTTGAGGTGTAAGACCAGTAACAGGATCAGCTTTTTCAGCATCCATGGTTAATATCCAATCTGCAATTATTAAATAAGCACATGTAAGTAAGCGGAAAATCTTTATTGATACTTCACCAACCTTATCTACTTGTGTCTTGTATTTAAAGTAGTATACAATTCTTGACGATAAATACTTTCAGCGGTTTCTGCAAACCTTATCTATTCGCGTTAAGTTGAAGTAGGCGACTGAAATGATTTTTTTTTACCTTTCTAATAGTAGTAGCTGCATATTTTTACGTTGATCTATTTCGATAATTAATGATAAAATGCCAACATTACTTCGCAATTGCAAGCATTCCAGTTTTTTATCATTTCAATTTCAAAATTTTCCAAGCGATTTCGCACTGAATATTAACTAATGCTCACTTATTAGTCTTAGACTCTTTCAGTAATTTCAAATTTTTATTGGAAGCGATAAATAAACGTTTAAATGAATTTTAAAAATTTAAACGAAACTAACCTCATATATCGAAGTTCTAATACAAACGTTATGGTTACGCAGTTTCTTTCTGAAAATCAACTACTATTTACTTTGACACAGGTTACCTCGATGCCAGATAAACTCAAAGTCAAATATAAAATTGACGTCGCTTTACGCCATTGTTTAAATGACGATTATTTTGTTCCCATAATTTTTGTATTTAAAATTATATCTAATTATATCTAAACCATATCAAAACTATTCATTTTGGATGTGTCACCATGCAAGTAATGCAGGAATACAAGTGTAGCTAAGATTCTGTTTTTTGATGATGTTTTACACCACATACAACATACACAACGTAAAATTTTCTGAGAATGTTCATAAAGGCTAAGCGAACGATTGTTAACTGATTGCGTATGCCTAAAATTGCACAGAAACTTATTTTATGTAGATTTTATAGATTTTGGCGAAAACGGGAAAATGGAATACAAAAAAGAAATAACTGTCCGTTTTCCATTGGCTGCACTTACAATATCCTTCTACTACCCACGCTTCAAAGATAATGGGCTACAAAAGGAATTTAATTCTAGTAACTGAGCTCTCGCCCACTAGAAGGACCACATCTACTGTATCAATTTATTAATCGAAGGACCTATATATAAAATGTTCTTTAACTTCATATACTTTCCTGTTTTTAGGAAAAAAATTATTTTCATTATTTTTCGTAAAAAAAAAAAAACATTATGAAATTGAATATATTTCTTCTGTTTGGAAATCTAATACGAAACAATGACGGGAAGAAATGAACCTTAATTTGTAATGTGAAGTCCGTTTGTAGAATTCGCAATTGTTATCCACATCAATGTGACCATTTTTATAAAACAATGTATTCTTTACGTAACTATTTAATAAACAACAAGCAGCTGGTAGTTGCACGTGGTTGGCAAAGTTTATATTAAATTTATACAAATATGTCATCTGTTTGCTTTTATAGTCCAATACTTAAGGCACAAATAATGCGTCTCTGCGCAAAGGTGAGTCTCTGCGTAGTGAAGAGGACAACAAAAATAATATTAAAAGGAACATATGAAATTTTCGGAACTATTATGAACAATAATAGAAAAACGAGGTAAGACCTATCAAATCCACTACAGAATTTAGTGTCGTTGCATCTAAAGTAGGAGTAAAAGGGTATATAACATCCGCTTATTTGAGGAAGACAACGCAATTACTTTTGCATATGATATACTTAATTCGGCGATATTCCAATTTCTTTAATCTATTTTAGTCTAAAATAATTTATTTGTTGAGCTCTTTGTTGTGAATTATTTTTTTCCAAGTCAATGTTTTCAAACTTGGAAAAGAAAGAAGTCAAATTGTGGGGCAAATTTGGTGAATATGGTGGATGGGACACCAATTCGTACCGTAACCAGAGAAGTCTTATTGTTAAAATTGCTAATAAGTGGACCTATACAAATAATCAACCAAAATCATCCCTTAGATATTCCAAAAAGTCGTCGCCATAGCTCTTCCGGCTAATGCAATCTCTGATCTGCGCAAATACTAGGACAGTATGATAAGTATCTGGATTATGAAAAACAATGCGTAAATTTATTTCTAAACGTATCTCTGTACGCTTAATCAAGTGATGTAATGACGTGAACCGCTTTCCACCAAACCATTTTTTTTTTTTAATTTGGAAAAGAAAGTTAGTGGGGCCAAATCTGGCAAATGTTCTAATCGTCGGCACATTTTTTTTTCGGTTGATGGAATCGTCTTTGTCTTCCTTAATGGATCTTCGCCGAGAAAAATCTATTTTGCCGACCGATCCCTTGTTTCTGGCTTATAATGTTTACAGTTACATAACGTCAAAAGAATGCCATCTCGCCGATTACTTTCTCGTGAAAGATTCACACACGTTTAATTGAGATTTTTACCATATTAAGAATCTTTTCAATCTTAACACCATACCTAAATTTTATTGATTATATCGTTTGTAGTCACTCCAATGGGACAAACTGGCCGCTTCTTTTCAAAGACGGACGACGGCCACGCTCAAATTCATTAAGCCAATATCTCATAGTAATCATTAAAATTGCATGTCTCTGGATTTTGTACACGTTTTCCCATAAGAAAAAAAATCGAATCACTGAACGCTGTTGTTCTTTTTTCATGGCTCCAGAAGTACTTAGAGTTACTTACTTTCAACGGCTGTTAAAGCAATACTGCTCGATGAATCTTTCCGAAATTTTGATAAATGTTAACTAAAAAATAACAAATCGGCGATAATGCAGATTTTGATACTACGCGTCATCTGTCTTCAAATGGAGGTACTTCTCATACCGTCCTTGTATTATGTGTCTTACATTAGTTGGACCCCTTTGATTCCTTCGCCTTGTTTTTCAATCCATGTCAACTTTCTTCAAGACACCCATCTAACTTGATGTGGTTCATAAAGTTTTATAAAATTGACTTTTACTTCTTTCTCAATAGTATATTTTGTAGATGCTTACATCTACAAAACATTCGTTCTTAAATGCTGCACTTAGTATGCGTTCTCTACGCACTTAGGTTACTTACATTATTTACGTTGCCTATTATCTAGGTTATCTATATTATATACCTTACTTACATTATCTAGGTTGCTTACATTGTCTGTATTCTAGGCTACTTACAAATTAACAAATTTAATATAAAGCAGTTTTCTTAATATTAAACACACTTCTAGAAGAAGTCATCGAAATCTGAATTTTAGTAAGCATGTAGGCTTTCGCATGCTCTCCTAACTGCCATGATTGGGGGGACGTAAGTACGATTTGCGACTTATTTTACTTTAGTTGCCCTTAGCAGGATGTAAAAGGGAATTTTATTTCTCTAGAAATGAAGTAATAACATTGAGAGCAATTGACAACATTAGTTATTATGGAAGTAGTTATGCAGGTAAATATCAAATGTTTCCGTAAAGTGGTGTTTTTCCAAAATTTTCAGCCGGTGGTAAAAATATAACACTCGGGCGAAAAGTACTTTAGCAAAACTGCACTTACGTTCTTTGTAACAGAAATAGAAATAATTACAATCGTTATAAGCAGGACGAAAAATTCAACTGGCAGGATACAAATCGTTGTAATTTTTGGTTTTCGTGTAGTTATTTTAAAGCAACAGAAAAATGCCGGGAAGGAATTAATTTTATAATTAAGGCTATTGCATACGTAGTTTAGTACTTAATTTTTACTTACCTACTTATATTAAAGTAAAATAAAATATTTATCTGTAATATTTTCGTGGTAATATGCGAAAATGAATATCAAGTAATTTTAAAATATTGCAATATACTTATAGCGCCATCCTACGGATTATTTCATAAATAAATAAATTGTTGGATTATACACTTTAGGATATAAAAATGAAAATGTGACGAAATATATTGTTTAAATTATTTCTTTTACATATTTTTCTACAGAATTGTTTTTTTTATATTTTATCATGTTTTCTATGTATTGTAACATTAGTTATAAAACACCAATATAGGTAAATTTGGTAAAATATGGCCAATAAATGATCGCAACATTCATAGCCTTATCGCGCAATAACATTGACTGCATTGGTGATAAGAAGAATATCGATAAGTACATCTTTAATAGAAATCGCGTGCTTCTACTCATCAACGCGTAGCGTCCTTTCTCGAGCAATACAAAATAACAAATTAGCAATTCTTGTGCACATTTGGACAAGTACAGCTCTAAACTGCGAATTAGCTGTCCCTCGCCGAATGCAGATGTCTTTCTTTTGTTTTAATAATTTATGCGAATAAAAAATCAATTTCGAAGGTTTTGTCCGACCAAAATAAAAGATTCTTTTAGATCGTGGATAATTTTTTCACTGTTAAGTCGATGCAGGTGTGTCGATTTACATGATACGTGCCATATTTTCAATTATTTTCAGATGTACAAATGACTTTTTTTATCGGTTGAAATTCATTTTGAATAGGTGAAAACACGATTACCAAAATAGGTTACTTTTCAACTTTTTTTAAGTAATTCTTCAATAGCGAAAAAGTTCCATCGTCACACGGTGGATACTGCAGAATATACAGAGTGTTGTACTTAAACGCAACATTTGCGAGATGGGCATAATTGCAACAATGTAGAAAAAGGTTTTAAATAAAGTGTTTAAATTAAGTGTTTCAGAAGTAATAAACATCCTCAATTTGAAATTGTTGTAGTGAGCATTGTTTTATTAGTGTGGACCTGGAATCCTTCCAAATTTTTGTGTGCTTCAAATACAAAGGTAAAAAATGTGAGAATAAATTGTCAATAAATACTTGATGCAGCATGGGGCATAATATAACTTTCATCTGAGTTTTTCCCGATTAGTAACAGACACGAAAAATATTTTCGCCAAGAATTACTGTGGTTTGCTGGCGGGTACCAAAGCATGTGTAGAATACATTTGTCGCCCATTACATCTTTTTGATATTCTTTCATAAAAAGGTAGTGTTAGTGGAAAAAAATGGATTCCATATTCGAATTCGTAAGATACCGCAAGTCTATTCGGTAATTTTCCTCAGTGTATTAGTGATTCAAGTCGGTTTGTTTGTTAGCGTTATCTGGGTCAACATATTCAACGTTATTTATTTATGCATGGTGGAAAAGTAGTTATCTACATACTAAACTTGAAACATCGAGAATTATAAAGGACGTTCAGTAATTAACGAAACAGCAGAAACTTTCTGAGGGCAAGTTGGCAACCTTAATGATAAATTCAATCAGCTTTATGAAAGAAATAAAGATACTCCTTTTGTCCTAGAACATTTTTTTTTATCCACAGTTATTTCTTTCGTTAGTTATTCAACGTTTCTCGTACTTTCTACAATACTCAGTTTTTAATCAATTTGTTTCTTGCTTTTCAATTGTTATTGTAATTAGTGATAGTTCAAGTAAAACAAACTAAATCAGAAAACAAACATTTATTTACATGTCTAAACAAGCTAACAATCTGTTATGTAGTACCATAAACTTTACTAGACTTTTTCTTAACTAGCCGCGATACATCGATTGGGATAAAAAATAATATAAAAATCGTTCCCAACACTCCAGCAATACTAAACATTAAGAAGGCTATGAACAATGGATGTCTAGTGATTAGAACTTGAAACGTCTTCGTTACTACGATGGCCCAAATCGAATAAAAGATAATTTGAACTTGACTCACAAAATTACATTTCGAAAATATTTTAGGAGTTAAAAGGAAGGGCAATGGACCTAATCCGAAACTATGAAAAAATATATACAATACCAGGAGAATGTACGGTGTGTAAAACCAAGTGTCATTTATATCAAAGTACAGAACTAACGTAATACATATTAAGACTAGAGACATAAGTACGCTTGACAGTAACATGATATATTTCAGATTGTATTGATATAAATAAAAAGTACCTAACGCATTTCCTAATATAAAGACTATAACATAAATAATAGCTAGAACTTCTGGATTTGGATATGACATTTTCTGAAAAAGCAAAATGCAATATATTAAGGTACTTGGAGCCCCGCATAATTGTTGAAAGAATATCAGGAACATTAAAATAATAAAATTGCGAATCAGAGTTTTGCTGTGAATGATTTCGGCTCCGATATCAAGAACGCGATTCTGCAAGTTTGATTGGATCTCTTTGATTTCTTTCTCTATATCAACTCCGGGCCTTAAGTGAGATAATACTGTTTCGGCTTGACCGATTTTATCGTATCGTATTAATTCTATCGGGGAATGTGGTAGGAAAAGCGAATAACCGCATATCACAGCTACTATAGTTAATGCTATCACAGAGTACGTCCTAAAATCCACGTGCGGTCCGAAGCAGAAACCGGTTAGGATACCGAATCCAGTATATATTTGCACTGACTTGGCCAAATTGTCTCTAACAGATCCCTCGGACATTTGTTTGATGTATTCTTTACCGTGGTGTGCGCCAAAGCTGTTGCCAAAACCAATCAGGAACCTGCTAATTAGAAGGCAGTATATATTGGTCGCTTGCCACATTACGATCCAACCGATGACCATTAGGATCAGGCCCGATGCTATGCCGTATTTTGAGCTGAATGGCAAGAAGTGCGCTGGTAATGTACCAAACATGTTGCCTATCATTAAAAAGCCAGCGATCAGAGCACTTGCATCCATGGTAATTAATACTTCGGAATCCTTACGCAAGAGATTCGGGTACATAGGTGAGCTCCATCCGAGCATTATTCCAAACGCAAAACATACCAAATAAGCTGAAAACAAAGACAAACATAAGTGTAGAACATGGCTGGGAAACTCGACGACATTATGTATGTTATTAAGTAATCATTTAGTTAAGATGCCAATGATTTTAGGCTAACATTTCATAGAAAAGCGGTTTCGCTGGATACAAGGTAAGAATTAAGACCGAGTGAAAAGTGTTGTTAGAACCGGTATAAAAATTTAGAAGTTATATATTTTACTTTGCATCAATGCAAATTAAGCACACCATTCTATGTTTGTTACGAATCCGAAGAGAGGATGGACCTGTGACAAAAACGTTCAAGATTAAGAGAAAAAAAGGAAGGAATGTATATAACATTTTGACAAAAGTTTTTGCTATTATGTTTTAATTGATAAAAAATATATTTCAAGATTCAATAAAGTAGACATAAAATTTGATACTTGTCGTATATCAACGAAAAGAAATGAGATATGATACTAGCACCAGAAACCGATTGGATGCGACAGTTAAGAGAAAATAAATGGGAATGGTAAGCTAAAACTTAAAGAGAGATAAACCATGAAATGTAGTAATGTAAATACATATATTATAGAACTCGATAAGGAATTTCATTTGTCAGCGATCTGCATTACCCGGCTTTCCGAAAACATCTGGAGCATCTCTGACGTGTAGAAGATAGTATTTATAACACTGGCCAACAAATTTCAACTTTTGATTTTGCCATAAAATAATTTATACTAATTTCAACAGAAAACATATATATATCTATTTTAATAAAAAGTAGAAGATCAAGTTAGCTAAATTTTTTTTATATATTTCAATGAAAAAGTTTTTTTGATTAGATCATAATTTAATGTATATTTCAAATTATTATAATTAGAAATATGAAGTAATACAGCTCCGCCTCTTATAAACAATATCTACAGCATCTCTTCTTAACATCCAACAGTAATCTTCAAATGAAGATTACTGTTGCAAACGGTATCAGGGGAAACTCCCTTGATACAGTTTTTCCATTCCCGTGATGTCTTGGTGGAAGCCGCCCATATTTTCCGGACAAAAATACAAGTGAGGATGTAGAATGTGCACTTTAAGGGACATATTACAGCCAGCAGCGTTAAATGCTCGTAACATATCCATTACTAAAGTTTCATTGTTGTCAGCTTTTTGGTTTCCCAAGAAATTCGTAAAAACTTGTACTATGGAGAGCCAAGCTGTTTCTTCCTTCGCTGATAATTTGGTTTCAAAGATTTCATCATTTACTATTTCTCGTATCCGAGGTCCAACAAAAATACCTTCTTTCAGTTTCCCTTGTGTTAATTTTGGAAACTTTTCACGAAGGTATTCAAAACATTCACCTTCGAGATCCAGTGCCTTTACAAAGCTTTTCATGAGCCCAAGTTTCACGTGGAGAGGTGGTATTATGATTTTTTCTTTTTCTACTAGAGGCTGATGTTGTACATTGTCTTTTCAGCGTACTTACTTGCAAAGTACGAACGCACCCCTACACAACGGGATATGATTTTAACTGCGCTCGCGGACGTGTGTGATTCAAGTTTCCAGAGCTTCCAAGTACCATCTCGTAGTTCACCTAGTTAAAACATCTACTCGTCTTTCTTGACTTTCTTTAGAAATTTAATAAGAACAGAAATGTGACTACGACGTACCACATTTCTGTTATATGTGCCATATTTATATTTATAGTGCACATACTATACAGAAGTATGTACTATATTTCTATTAAATGAAAAAGAAAGAAAGAACAAAGAAAACAAAGAAGAACAAGATGCTAATGGTCCACTCACGGAGTACGATAAGTTGGTACAAGCTTTCTACAGCCGCCTGCTCGAGTAAAGACGACAAAGTAGAGAGAATGAAGACAAAAATCGACGATATAACTTACAAAAAGTCATGCAACGATTCCCTGGTTGGAACGAATTAACGATATCTAATTTGCATAGTTTATTTTTACTGTTCGACCAAAATTTGAACGGAATGCTGAACTTTGATGATTTGTATAATATCGACTATAACTTAACATTTGCCCTCATTTTATCGCGTCCATTTTTAGCTCAGCTGTGCTTGAAAGCTTGGGCGATGAAAGTACGCGCGAATATAGGAAACAAAAATTTGACGAAACTGATAGGGATATGGACGGATGGGTTAGTTACGATGAATATTTGGATGTAAGTTTTCTTTTTTTTATTTTTCTTATAAGCACTGACTAAAGTTTTAAATTGCTACAAGAATATACAGGGTACGGCGTTTTAAGCTTGGGCAAAAGTATTTCAAGGGGTTAATGAAAAAGGAAATGAAAATTTTGTAAATGTACATAGATGACCAAGATTATTTTATACTATTAACTATAATTATTTGTTTATTTTAAATTATGATAGGCTATAAGTATCTAACAATAACTTTTATTTATTTTAAATACGCCTTGTGTGTCAATAAAGCAACGGCTTTTATTCCCTCTTGATACGATTTCCTTTGATGATGAGGAACATTTGTGTCTTCGAAACGGCCGTCCCGGAATAATTACACCTGCCAACAAATTTCAACTTTTGATTTTGCCATAAAATAATTTATACAAATTTCAATAGAAAACATATGGACATTTATTTTAATAAAAGGTAGAAGGTTAAGTTAACTCGATTTTTTTTATATTTCAGTGGAAAGGTTTTTGTTTAGATTAGATGATAATTTAATGTATATTTGAAATTATTATAATTAGAAATGTAGAGTAATACTTCTCCGTCTCTTATAAACAATATCTACAGCATCTTTTCTTAACATCCAACAGTCATCTGCTAACATTTCCCCTGATACCGTTTTTCCATTCCCAGGATGTCTTGGTGGAAGCGTTCACCGTGATCATCGGTAACGTCGCCCATATTTTCCGGATAAAAATCCAAGTGAGAATGTAGAATGTGCACTTTAAGGGACATATTACAGCCAGCAGCGTGAAATGCTTGTAACATATCCATTACTAAAGTTTTATAGTTATCAGCTTTTTTGTTTCCCAAGAAATTGTACCATGGAGAGCCAATCTGCTTTTTTCTTCGCTGTTAATTTGGCTTCAAACATTTCATCATTTACTATTTCTCGTATCTGAGGTCCAACAAAAATAACTTCTTTCAGTTTCAGTTCAGTTTGTGTTAATTTTGGAAACTTTTCATGAAGGTATTCAAAACCTTCACCTTCGAGATCCAGTGCCTTTACAAAGTAGTTTTTCATAAGCCCAAGTTTCACGTGGAGTGGTAGTATTATGATTTTTTCTTTTTCTACTAGAGGCTGATGTTGTACATTATCTTTTCCTGATATAAACTATTGTCGTAGTGGCCACTCTTACTTACGGTAATGTTTTTTCCCTATCACGACCGTCCCAAAGACATAAAAAGTAACAGTATTCGGTGTAACCAGATTGCATACCTAAAATAATTGCAATTACTTTAAAATCTGCAGATATTCCAGGAATAGTCTTTGTACTTTATCTTTTCTAATAAAATTTTCAGATTTTTGTAAGTTTCTTTCATAGAAACAGCATGACCTATCGGAATAGAAGGATAATGGTTTCCATTATGCAACAAAATTGCTTTTAGGCTGGTCTTTGATGAGTCTGTGAATAATCTCCAAGAACTGGAATCATAATGTATTCCAAAAGCTTCAGAAAGTTTACAAACATTATTGAAGTAGACAAGATTACCGACCATACTATAAAGGCATTTTCCCTGTAACCAGAGCTAAGCCAATGTTGCCCTTTTCGAATCATTTTTACTTTACATATGCTATTCAATTTCTTCGAACGGAGGGTAAAAACCTTGTTGGTCAGTGTAATCGGTGGCCGACAAGTGCGGAGACATAATTTATTTTGTTCTACAATTCCGCATGATTTTTGTGCCATTTATACCGTTCTTCTAAGAATCATATCGGCATAATAGAGTCTATTTTAAAGTTCTTCAATGTTTTGTGCGACATCAACTTAATTAGTAATATTTCTAGTAACACTCCATAAAAAATATTCCAGAGGCTATTTTGTCACTACCATAAATGTTATAGTGCGCTTGAATGGAATAATCTTATCTAAGTTAGATACGTATGAGCGAAGAAGGCTGGAGTATCTTCCCCCAACTAATGTTTCTTTATTCATAACTAGACACAAAGGCAGGTGAAATTATTCCTTTTTTGCTGCGACTAGACAGACTCGTGTCTATTCGCCTCATCAGAACGGACCCGTGTTTCCTGCTGGTGTCCCCGAGAGTCGACAAAACACGATTTTGTCTAGTCTCTGCAAAGAAGTAATAATTTCATCCGCCTTTGTCCTCTGTATTTATAAACGATCTTAGAAAAATACTTCCTAAAATACCTATTCAATGCTCTGTTTCACTGTTAAAGATTCTAGAATTGGCAAATTTTAATACGTGCTACTAAATGATTTTTTTTTATATTCGCCATCTTCGAATCTTTCCACTAACTAATTGCAATGCGTCAATCATCTATCACCAGGCTATATTTGGTTTATTTGGTTATTTGGTTTAACATTTCAATGTAAAGTTCTCCATACACGAGCCTGGACAGGAGATGTTACCCTTAAGCTCTTGTGGAGATTGATTTTTTTTAAAACATTTAAATACGTTGGAAATACCAAGGATATCATGGATTTTCACCTTTCTTTCCAGAAAGTCAATATGCACTAAGTTACATAACGTTTGCACATAAATTATTTTATATTTTATATTTCCCAAACTTGGTTGTATTGGATATTTTCAAGTTAATGTATTTCTAAATTAATAATGGCAAATACTATTACAGTATTTGAAATGAGTGTTGCGCTATAATAATATTAATGGAATTATGTGTATTCGCTTAAATGTTGTGGTAATTTATTACAATTTCTATAGGTATAACGTGCATGTGCATAATATTTGTTCAGGGAAAACGTTTCTCTGTATTTATGTTTGTCTTTCTACAATTCCAAACAATATAACCATTCTAGCTATAATATTACATAACTTACAATGTGTTTATAATTTTATATAAAAAAAATATAAAACTGCTGACAGTGCAAATCTTGGTTAAACTTGACGTTTGAAGATTTTCCTTCTTGATTTCATATCGGCAAAGATATCAACTCCATTATCGACGCTTATCTATCGTGCCCTTTCACGATAGAGCCAAGCTACTTGAGCGCTCCTGAATCATGAAGCTTCTAATGTAATCTTTGACAAATTTTCTAATATGCTGTGCACAACATGATTACTGAGATGGCGGCATCGTTAGGCATCGAAAACTGCAGTACATTCGGTTTTGCATAAACATTTAGGTGTGAAAGCGATCTGTTCCCAAAGGATTCTGCATAATTTGATCCAAGCACAAAAAAAGGTTCGTGTCAGTAGGCGTAAGTAAATACTGAACAAGTCGTATACAAGTTTTGTTGCCAAATGAACCGAATACAACAAAAATTGCTCGTTCAAGAAGCATACCAAGCAAATGAATGTTTCTGTCTTCGTTCTACTGGAAAATCGCAGGGAATGCTTTAGAGGATCGAAGAACGATAAACGGTATACAACAATCTGTTTGGCAAAAATCATCGATGAAATTAGAAAAGCAATCAACAACGTCGCATCATCCTTCATCGTGACAATGCCAGCTTTCGCATGTCAAATAATTTGTTATTCGAAAGGGAAAAATATCGAATTAATGTCGCATTGCCCGAATTCAACTGATTTATCGTCTAAGGACTTCTTTTTGATTCCGAACGCCAAACATAGAAAGCGTGGACATTTTCATGGCATAAGGAAGCTGTTGAAAATTTGAAAAAGTGTGTTTTGGAAATACAAGCGTTAATTCAATTTGTACAAAAAAAATATATTTCTTTACTGTTTTTTAACTTAATTTATGCCTCGTATATTATAATCGGGCCAGGGTGCAGATATTTCTAGTTATTACGACCTTAAGATGTTGTAACAAAATGCGGTGTTCAAGTAGTTCAGATTCTTAGTACTACTCTAAGATATCCTTCAATAATCCGAGGTCCTCTTTGGTGAACGATAGCACCATTACTTGGCAAACCTGAAATGAGCCATGCGTTTGTTTTTATCCTTCAATACTTGTTCAATCTTGTCCAATTGTATTTGTCAATTGTACTTGTACTTCAATTGTACTTGTATTAATGTAATAAAAAAAATCATAATAAAATAAAGTAAAATAAAAAGAATTAAATACTAATCTTCAATTGTACTTGTCCAATATTTTCCTTCTTATTCTTTCCTGCCTTGATCGCTTGTCTTATGTAGCCTTTGTGCAGTCCGCAAAAAGAGTTAAAATCAAAGAAAGCCATTCTCGCTGCTTATTTAGCCAGCTTATCTGCATTTCCATTTTTTCGATTCCATTGCGTCCTAGTTGTCTTAGATTGCCATATATCAGAAACTAAGCAGATTTAAAATTCGTAAATTTGCAGATTTATTTGGTCGAGAAAGCTAACTTTTAGAAGGTATCGACACGTCTATTTAACTTCTGGTTTTACCAGAAGTAACATACACTTAATTTTCTTAAACGAATCGCTGTAATATTTATAAAACATTTGAATTCATTTGAGGCATTTACATTGGTTTAAACATAACTGTTTTAGAGATGTCTTAATTTTGATGGAAACTTAAGTTATAATATTTATTTAGTTGCTTATTTTCTCGATTTATTCTTTATATATATACATATATATATATATACAAATATTACATACGACATCAGTATTTATCGTTCAAATGTTTAAACATTAACCACTAAATTTAAAGTGTCAAGTGGGGGGAACGTGGAAACATAAGTATGGACATTTCTTGTTTTGCGAGTCACTACACCACCCATTTGACACCAAACGTCCATTTCGTAAAAATACCATATTAGGGTACCTCTTTTGCATTGATGTTCGCCGAATGTTCACTCGGTATAGCTTTCAATGATAACTTGATAAGGCTAATTGATATTGTATTGCATAAAAATTTTCAACGATTTTAATGTCTTCAAAATCGCTAGTTCTTAATCTTATCATGATACCAAAACTTAGGGCGTTTGATAAAGCCCGTTTTAGAATATGGATGCGAAACGGCATTATTCCCCGCAACACTTTTGTGATACAGGTACGCATGACACGCGCAAAGTTAAAACTTGTGAGATTCTGTATATGTTGTAGCAGGGTGTAGCTTAATCTTTTGAGTTATATATGACAAAATTGGTAAATACGGTATACTACAATGGTATATACGGCCAGAAGATCGTTTGAGGCTTGGAACCCCAGTCCTTACCAGACAGTCTTCATCATATTAATAATGCCGTAATGCCTTTTTTCTGGACGACAGAAAGAAGTATGTCGTTAGAAATAGTTTCAGCTTTTTTCTTTATCCCGTGTTTTACCACTCCGGTACGGTACACCGGTTGCGTCACTCTAACTACATCCCTGACTAGAATCCTAATATTTTGTAGAGAAATGCACTGTATTAATATATCCTGTTACAGTGTTTGTTGTACACGATACATTTTTTTTTATTCAATTAACTACTTCAGAAGCAACTGCGCGTTATACGTGAACGTATTTCAACATTATCCTTAGGCATCATCAATAATTCATACGTCAAACGATGAACGTATACGCGCAAAAACATTGGAATATGTACATACATGTAATCAATTGATTGGTACCAAAATAGAAAAAACGCGGATAAATTAAATTAAGTGCGTATAAAAATAGAAGCTCATAAAATGCTGTTAAATCGTTGCACGACATAATAATGTGCTCTATTTCTGGCCGAACTAGATTACATCGAGTATGGATAAAACAATTATTATTTATTTATATAATGATTTCATCTAGTGTATTGAAATAAGGAGTGAATGGATGAAATGGATATATGTATATTGAAACAAGGAGTTAGTGATTTTTTTCAAATATGGATCAACATATAGCATATAAGGCACATATTTTATTAGAAGCAGAACGCCTTTTTGCCGTTTTGATCTCTAAAATAAAACATCGGATTTTCGCAATTGTGTATACAATGCGTCCAAAAAGTCTGGAAACACAAATAAATAATCAAGTTTTTTTTTAGAAAGATTATAAAACATGTAAATCTGTTCTGTCTTTTATTAATAGCAGTATTGTTGTTTTTACAATGACATTGACAAAGTTCTACGCCGCTGTCACTCTCAAAATTATATTTAAAAAATAGTACAATTGAATTTATTTGGAAATTGTGAACAATGGATTTAACAGAAGAAGAAAGTATCAAAATACTTATGATTGTTGGTTTTACGGATAGAGCCCATTCATTTAGAGAAGTTTGCCATTCATTTAATGACACTCATCCAGATCGTGTTGCTTGTGGAACCTTTCTTCTTCAATAATAATTTAACGGGAGATAGGTATTGGAGTTTTTAAGGGAGGGGTTAATTCCTGCATTGGCAGTACTCTGCCTCAATAACGAAAATCCCGACTTATCGATTTATTTAATATGGATGTAGGATTTTTTTTTACGAATATTTTTTTAATTTTGACTTTTACTCAGAAGCATCTTTATGTAAGGTATTTTTTAGATGTCATTTAAAAAATGACAGAACCTATCCAAAAATGTAGCAAACTAACATATTTTCATTTGAAAAAATATATGACGTTAAAACTCTCACAAGGTTATGATACGTTGTATAATTTTTTCCAAAAGACGTTGATTATGTTGTTACCTGGTGTTTTTAATCTTTTCGGTTGTCCTGTATATAATGGAACATTATTTTGCGAATTACTCCAAAATGGCATGCAGGTGTTCCTATGAAAAACTAGGTAAAGTCCAGAGACAAACACTTTTAAGAATCAAAATCTTCTTTGCAGCTGTCTGTAGAAATTAGTGCACAAGCTGGTCAAAAAATTTCTGCTACCATAGAAAACGCTTAAATAGTGCAGGATAAAATAAAATAAAGCAAAAAGTCTTTGTCTGAGATCAATAGACAATTGAAAACTGAATAAAAGTTATTGTTGTGGTTCAACGAAACAAACGTAGAAGTGATTATTACGAAGATATTGTTTCCAAAATGTGAATTTTAAAGGATAAACATTGTTTTTGAGGACTTTATTTTACAGGCTTCTTTCTCACCTCTTTTTTTGATACACCTGGTAGTATCTTTGTACGTTAGGCAGGAATTTTACGAATTAAGGAATTTAAGGAATATGTGTACGGAACAACACCATAAAAATCCGAAAGGCGCAAAAATTTCAAAGGTAGCTTTCACCCTTGAACGTGAGGTCCTGCAGAAAATGTAAGCGTCGTTTTAAAACGTTTAGTTGATCCCATAAGTTCTAATTGATGAGTGTCCCTTGTTAGTCGATTTTATTTTTGATATGTTGCGCACTTGATAACAATAGTATCATTGTGTAACGCTTGAACATTTGGCACTCTGCTTGTAGATCATGCAGATATTGAAGCAGCTTGGTTTCTGAGATTATCTTCATGACAAGAGTCGTGAGCAACGAGGTTCCCTTCCAAGCTAAAGAACTATCTGAAGACTATGTGCTCATCACTGAAGAAGATTTTAGTACACAAGGTTCTGGAAATAGCGCAACAATTTCTTCAGCGTCCGTAATCTACCAAGGCCTTATTTAAATTTAGATTTAAATTCAGAAGATTAGGATTCAAAAGGGATGAAAATCGTTAATCAATTCTTCAGCGATAGTTTTATAAAATTGCAAATTAGAGCAGAATAAATTTTGTACTATTTTCCAAAGAACAAAAGTAGTAGGTATCAACGCTTGCTCCCTCCTTATGTCCTATGTCGGAAGTTCTAGTCGCTGGGTTCCCACAAGTTACGTTTTCTTACATGTACAAAAGAATCTTACTAAGAAAATACTTATTCTGAAACTTACCCCGGACATAAGAGAAAATATGGGCTATGTTACAACTCGAAATGTCTATCATAGGGAGTTTTTATCAAAGAATGTTTTCTTTCTCCCGGAATATTTTTTTTTTTTGGACAGAGACCAACCATGGTCACAATCTTTCTTTTAGTTTTTTTTTCATCGTTTTCCTTCCTGTAGTTATCCGGAAATAAATTATTACAGAAATTGCTTTCGTAAGTAGACATTTTCTTATATAATAACAATTGTTTTTAAAGTATTTTCATTCTCACCTAAACGGAAAGAATTTTACAAATAAACGTGACATCACTAACCTAGTAATTCAATATCCTTTTTTACGTGTGAATTAAAAAAATGAGTCATCGTAAAAACATATTCTTTAACAATTATTTTAAATAGAATTGATATGAATAATCTATAAGTTTGCTAACAGTATTTTGCGAATACGATTGTGCGAATTTCGATTACGAGAATATGATTACACGAGTAGCATTTGCGGAAATAGTAATTACACATGGAATCATTCGTCACAAAATCAATAACAATTTGGAGGATTTTAATCGAGTCTATATTAACATTCCCTTGTCATTTGTAAAGCTTTGCTTGTTTTACCAATTTTGTTGTTTCGTATCTTTACTAGAAGACGGCGAGAAACCGGTGCTTCCTTAATGTTTGAACTGTAGCGCAATCTATTGATGTTTGTAAGAATAATTAGTAGCTATTAAGATAAGCGACATTACAGTGCGACTCAAAGGTTTCTGTAAAATGTAAGACTCTCGTGTACAAAAAAAAACAATAGATTATTTGTACAATGTTTTATAACGCACTACAGATACATAAGTTTAAACTTACCGGAAAAAGCAGGTAGAGTTTGCCATATTCTTGCTCTTAGAGAAATGCTTGGACGAGACGTTTTATCTTCGAATACATAAGTTTGTATCTTAATGTTATTTGACGTTGTTAAAGAGGTTTCCACCGATTCGTCGTTATTTACCATTCTCTACAAGGTTCTTTGGTAATGTGATGATGTCGGCGAAGACACTTTCCCCTAATGCGAAACAGCGCGATGCGTCACTTCAATTTTCTTCGGCGAAAGATACGATTTTAGTTCATCTCCTCTACATAATAAAGCGTCCGCATTGACAAGGCGCACCTTTCTTGTCAACTTACATCCCCATTAGTTCTGAAGTTAAATATGTACAGTGTCTTTTCCCTGTAAATCGATAAAGTCATCATAAGAAAATTGAATAATGGTAACGATCTGGTAATAAATTGTGGATGCAGACAGTGACCAGGAAATATGAAGTTGCTAAGCGAAATTCGTTAGGACACGGCGAAGTAGACATTTAGCAAATATTTATATACATATCTCCTAGGACGCTTTCGCTTGATAAATTGCTGTAACATGATGATGAAGTTTATTATTGCTTATTGGTTACTATTTAGGGGTTTCGCAAATTTTGAAAGTAGAAAAGTTTTGTTTGCTCTATACATTTTACTTAATTTTTTTCTTCCTTAATTAACATTAATCAATAAGTAGAATATGTAAATAACTAATGATATTTTCAAGCTAAATATAATTAAAATAAGTAGATAAGTAGGTACAAAATCATAGTATTATAACTATACATAAATTAGTTACAACATTTCCATGAAATATATAAAAATTTAAGTCTATTCTTCAAAAATTCCAAAACGATTGATTTATTATAACATTTAACAATTTCCATATAGTTCTTAAACTTTAATCTATTTATTTACATTTGTGGGAATCGTGTTAAATTACGAAAAATGTGGAACTTCTGTGGTGGGTAACACTTGTCATTACTATTTCACAACTAAAATCATGGAATAACTTAATAAGCAAGTACATCACTATTTGTAACGTAAGAGTTTTTGCAATAAAAACAAGTTTTAATATTTGAACTAAAAAAAGAGAAAAAAATATGTTTTTTTTAAAGTAACAGTTAGCGGCAGGGCCTTACGTTGATATTGAGCGGTGGGTGGTCGACTAATATTTTAAGCAAAGAGTTACAAAATTATTATTTTAATTTCAATTTATCAAACAGCTATTTTACTCGCAGCTCCATCACTTTGTTTCACTCTAACACGATAAAAAAGCTGCCCTCCTGAAAAATTAGTCTTTCAGTTTTCGATTACGTCCTCTCCGAATTGATACAACCTACATCAATCCGCAGAAACAGTCGTTCTGTTCATTATTAGTACTTACATAGATTATTAAAGCATTTTAAGCGTTTACAAGCGCACGGCTTAAATGTTTGAACTCTTCCAAATCTTGGCATTTTCTTCGGTAATTTATTACTTTGATTTTTATTCATTATTACTAGGGCACTTTAAACGAAATTTAAACTTAACTTGACTTAAATAATTCAAAGTTATTTAAGCAAATTGAAAACTTAAGATAAAACTTTGAATGGATAGTAAACTATCTTTTCTAAATGTATAATAAATCTAATGTTAGCGGATTCTTTTGTATTTAGCCTGATATGTAAGAACCATATAAAATGAAGTGTAGATGACAGTAATAGTTCCAACTGGACTTACCATGTTCTGTTCATGCATCCTTCATATTTATTTAGTTTTTTATTTATTCTTTAATTATTTGGAGCTTTAAGTTAGTACATAAGGGTGTTATAGATAGCTCATCCTAATGGAAGAACTGGCGGCGGCTATTTGAATTCTTGCAAATTCCAGACCTGAGTTAATTGAAAAAATGCTTGTAGTTTTTCATTTTCAACATGAATACAATGAATTCTGGCTTAAACGGATTATTCAGCAAGGAGAGAATAAGTTGGTATTTTTAACATTCTTACGTCTTGTAAAAGATACGATCGCACGATCTACAGCGTAATATTACTATTTTACTGAATTAAATTGACAAAACATGACATGGGCCATGGGCTATTTAAATGAAATTAATTATATTCAGGTTCGCCAGTTCCCTTTTTACTATCGCAACTATTTTTTTGTTTGATTAAAATTTTGATTGAGTGGATTATTTAATCAGATAATGCAAAACTGAAATTCTTTTAATTGTTGGTGAGAATTGTAAAATATATAGAGAAACGGCAAGAATTTCGATGAAAGATATCCCACCAAATTTTGCCAATCATCAGCGGTTTATAATACGTCAAAGAAATTTCTGTAATAAAGAGCATCGGATTCAGGTAATGGAGCTTGTTATTAAAAAATGAAGTTCCCTGCCTTGGCCAAATAATTTAAAAGTAATTTAAAACGAATGTGAATAAAAATAATTTAATGCAAATAGTCCATGGCCATCTCATATTTCATTAAGCACTAACATGAAAAATGCACATATGTAAAAATATTACTTCTAATTAAAAAAAAGAAAAACTAAAGATACAGTTAACAATTTGAAATTCTTTTTTCAATGATAAAATTTAACCAAGAAAAATTAAATTTTAAAATTAAATTTTGTTAGCTGAAATTTTGAAAAAACTTCAAATTTTATCGAAGTCGAAGAAAAAAAAGGTATTTTAACCATCGGATTATTCAGACAATTGAAATTAACACATGATGGAAGAATTTTATGTTTTCAAAAAATCTTTAGTTTTTGAAAACCCCCATTCTATAAATATCTAGACTGTCTATATGTTTTTAATGTCGATTATATGGCGGCCACTATACATTTGAGTATTTCATGTTAAATAGTACGGTTTATATTTGGCCCTGATGAATAAAAAACAACCAAATGCTTATAAATAAGTAGGCGGTTAGTTATTTAATAAGCAATTGCAAATATTCTGTGATGAACAAAGGTACAAGCAATTAATGCCTTCTCTTGTGAATAATAAACAAATGCTTGCGGTCACTTGTTTTGAGTAGAATACGTTTGTAAAACGTAAAACGTAACGTAACGTAAAAATGCTATGCATTTTTGTATTAAATAAACTGTAGACTACCCGGATTTGCAGCATTTATTTGTATTATGTATATACAAGTGATATGTAATAATGTATTGATCGATAAGTATGAAACACAATTAGAGTTTCTATACGAGTTACAAGAAAACGAAATCGTATTTAATAAGTTATGGTTGCCAAGTATTAAAAAAAGAAGAAGGAGGCATTAATACAATCACTAAAAGACTATGATAACATATGAAACAACTGCTACAACAAAACAATTATCAAAAAAAATGATATCGATAGAACTGGTAATAAGAAAATAATATGTAAAATCTTGGAAAAATTGCTCCTCGACATAAGAGAAATTCACGATACAAAATTCTGTGTTTAAAAAAATATCAGGTAAGCACTGTACAGAGGCTGAAACTTTATTATAGACGAAGGTTTTGCCACAAGTCAATTTCTTTTATAGAATTAGCATTAGCTGATGTTAATTCCACAGGTACGAGAGAACTCGGAATATGTTCGCATGGCAAATACTGGTACCCGAAAATCTTTGTTTGTATTCGCTCATAAACATGCTTCCACCGCAATCCTATTTTATCAGATGAAAATGATTTACTTCGTTTAGATTAATACGTGTCGATGTAACTGGTATTTAGATGAGCATGTTACACTTTTAAAATAAGCTTACATCGCAAATTATCACGCCTATCTTTTTTTTTCAAAAATTTACCATCTGATCTCACTTGATAGAAAACGATTTGCTTAGATCTCGTAAGGAAGATATTCCAGCAACATAGCCCATATCGACTTATTTAAATAAATTCATCCCAAAATTGTTTAAATAAATTACAAAGCACTCGCATTCATAGAACAAGGAATACCTACATGTTACAAATACTAACCTAAGATTGATATATTGAGAAAGGGATGGGGTTTCTAATTAAAAGAGCGATGCGGGCAATAATGGATCAATTAGGCCTAACTAACAAATGTAATAAAAGGCTTCTTTTGAGAGATTTTAGCTACGATTTCGAGAAATTTCGCCTCTATACATCGTTTGAAATGCATGCAGACTGCTTTCTTCACATATTGTTTTTTTTTTTTAATATGTAAAGGGGATTGACGTTGACGAGAATATTTTAACTGGCGGAAAAAAATGTAATAACACTTACCACTATTATTGACAAAAATAAATAGAATGTTGATGATCATTCACTCCATCATCCAGAGTGGATCTTAGATCTGTAGGCCACTAAACTGAATCTACGCAAAAACACCTAACCTGAGACTGAAGAACGGCGCAAGCAAAGGAAATTAATTGAAAGAAGACGCCAGTTAACGATGAATCAATATGACTCTGTTGTAAACTTTTCTCAGCAATTGCTCTAAAATGTCAACAATTGCTAGTTTTATTCCTAGCATCTTTTTAGCAAAAAATTTTTACTAGAAGCACTTGATTGTAGTAACTGCTTAAACAAAAAGCGATTACTTGAATTTTTACTCATAGTGATGTAGGAAATTGCTAACAAAATTCTAAGCAACGATAATTACTGAGTTTTTATTCATTACGTCCAACGTTTTATCAAAATTATTTTGCCAAGTAGATAGTTAAAATATTTAAAAATCTGTCCTCTTAGAGTCTTAGATAGCATAATATTGAATAATAATAAAAAAAACATTCCCTTGTTTTGACACCAAACTGGTTTAATACTCGAGTTTTGTTCGTCTAAATTCTTAACTACTCGTTTATTTAGCCCGTGCATATGGTCTTAGAATCCTCATACACTTGCTTCAATGTATGCAAAACAACGAACGCTAATAATAGAATTACAGCGATGTATATAAAAAATAAATAAATAAAAAAGTTATATTCTCTTTGAAATACACACTTTTTTTATATAAAATAAACACGTATACATATATCGCTTTCGACCTTCTAGTTCTAAATTTACAGTTAAATCAATATCACATATACATTTCAAATATTTAACATCATTTTTCTTGACAGATTTAATGCATTGTTTTTATCTACCTATCTTCTGTCCAAAATAAATATTATCCTATGGTTTATGTTTAGAATATTCGGGGAATGCCTTTAAAATTATTTCGAATTTAATTTAACTCATGTGTCCATGTGCTGGAGAGCCATGACTTATGTGTTGTTTAACTTATGTGTATTTGTTTGTCTGATCTTTTGAAGTTCTTTTTTTCGTCGTTCACTGAAGTGTTGGCTTAAACTGGATTTATGGTTAGCATTCCTTGGAATCAGTGAAGTATTTACCTACCTGTTTCATTGTAAAATGTTACAAAAATAAGTAATTTATAATTCAATAAATTAATGAGAGCTCCTAATATTATAATTGTTAAGGATGTTCTGAAAAGGTACTCCTAACTAATGGATTAATTTTATCCTATTAAAGAGAATTGAGCTCCTCCAAATTAAAAGGAAATTTAATTCAATTCATTGAATTGTGGGCAAAATCTGAAAGGGGGATAATCTTTCCCTGAAGTATCAGAACGTAGGATAATACAATTTGTGGAACACATTATACGCATATGATGCATACACATCGTGATCTCCAATAATCCGGTATCACTTGTGATGATAAGCGCATAAACTTTAATTCAAAATGTGAGTTAAGAACTTGCGATTATTTAATAATCAACCACGACACCAATGATCAAGTTAATAATCATTAGGAATTAATGTGATACTATTTTACACTTATTTTACATTATCTTACACTTACATTCGGTGTTTGAGCTAGTTACTCTTGGTGTGATCACGAGCGATACAAATAGTACTATGAATATAAATGTATCCTCTATGAACTTAAATGCTATCACAGTAGCACTGGTGTCACTAAATGATTGTAAAGTGTTGGGTCGTTGCGGTATGCGTTGATACTTTGTTAAATTTTACGATAGAACTTTGAATATATACTTTATTTAATAAATCACTCAATGAAGGCGTCTTTTCCGACATTACGGAAAGAAACGTTTCTTACTCCTATTAACTTCTTCCGGGTTTCGCCGTGTGTCAAAACTTTCGCTCGACGTTTCGCCATTCATGCTGTCGGTTTCTTTAGGATAACCGAACTGATTCTCCAGTGTGAGACATTCTTTTTACATATGCCGTCCGTTGGTGCATTCGATTGTTCTGTATAGTAGACTCTTCCACGTGCTGCTTCTTTATTGGGAGTATTGTTTTTTTCTATTTCTATAGCTTCCCGGATGAGTCTTTTTCCGTAGTCCTTGGTGGTGGCTATCACCTTTATGTCGTTGGAATCTATTTTATGTTCAGCCTCGTGTATATATTCTGCCATAGTTACAATTATGTAGTGCATTCTCGGCAATACTTTCGTCTAGGCTGTAGATTGTTGTCTTGCTGATCTATATTACGAATTACATACCATTTCGGTAACCGATGCCTGTAAAGTGGCGAGCTTTAACAATTGTGCAAGTAAATGCTGCATCCTTATTGAAATAATAGAACGAATTTTTGCAGTTATTATATTAGATTAGATGCACAATTTATAACAATTATTTGAGTAATTAAAATATTCTATATTAGAAGCTATGCAACATTTTTTAATGAAACAAGAACTATACAAAATAACCATAATTATCCATGTTTTTTTCAGCTTTCATCATTTATAGAGAACCATTAGCCAACTACCAGAATATTACGTCTACGCTCTTATGTATTTACTTTTTTAAGAATCATTTTAAGAAAACTTGAAGAAGTAAGGTAAACTGTGTACTAAGGCGGAATTCGTGCGTTTCAGCGTTCACACGCATGCGCAATCATTAACCGGCAAAGAGCAGTAGAGGAAAATAACATTATTATCAAGAAAGCGTCAGCTCTGCCACGTAATTATACAGTTATGTAAAAATGCAAGCATATATGCAGTCCACATTTATTTCTATTTTCCATAACATACCGGAAGAATACTACTACTTTCGGAGAGAATTGTGCACTAGATGGAAACGATTTGATAATATAAAGAGATGATTCATTATCATCCCTTTATTAGATTAGATTAGATTAGAAAAGAATAATAGTTTCGAGGCTTCAACAGTGATATCGATTGTATAGATAAATGATGATTTACCTACAAATTCACTCATTTTCTTAATACAGGAAAATAAATCGACGAATACACAGCTTCCACGATACAGCCTTTACCTTTTTTAGCCTTTTATTACAATAACATAATTCTGTCGTTGGATTTTTTTCTTATTGTTTCATACATTTTTATAAGATAAAGTAATAAGTAAAACATTAAAATAAGTAAAGCAAAAACAAGCAAAAACACAGCAAACATAGGAAAGACCATTTATGTAATTCACTTAATTTGTTTAGCTCCCCAACAATTGTTTGAATCGCTATAATAATAATTGTGAACGGCAACATTTTTTTTTGTGAGATATATTTATTTAATGGGGAACAGTACCCGGTTTATGTCGCTGCTTCCTGAACGGCAGGCATGCCACTTTTCTTTGGCACTAGAGGGCGCTAAGAAATATAGAGTTTGTCGTTTCGAAAGTAGTGAGGCAACAGCGATGGAAAGTAGAGATAACAAAATATTCTCGAAACCACGCTGATGACGCCAGGTAGGCGGAGTGTCAGTGTGTTACAGTATTTTTTTCTCTCGTTTTGTTGCGTTTGCCGTGAATTATTCCATCAATATCATGATGAAGATAAGCTATCTTAGCATTATATATATCTGGTTATTGTTTATAGGCATTTTCTGATATGTTCTGATCATTTATTTTAATGTTTTTTTTAATTAAATTTCAAAATAGCATATTCATTTGCTCTAGTATTAAAAATTGGGTTTCTTTTTGTGAGTTTCCGCTAGTTTCAAAGCATATTTTACTGTAATAAAATTACTCAAATGAAAATTACTCCATAACGATGGCGCAGCTATATTTACATACATGAATTTCAATACAGAATCGTTCCCACGACATTGCTGCAGTTATCTTTACGTGACTTTTTGCTGTGGAGTTATTGAAAGCTTTTGCGTGTACCCCATTATTTAAGTAATATTAAAAAAAAATCTGTCGACTGTCATTGTTCAAGGTGTAAACATAAGTGGTCTGAGAGTGTTAACAATGACAACCATTATGTCAGCAGTTATACACCGTTGAATCACCAACGAACGTTTATTATTTACTTACAATTCACATAAATTGTCTCGTTAACTTTGTGTTACGTAAGATGGTCTTATAAACATTATACGTATACATTGTTTTATCATTAGAATCACCAGTTGCAGAAATAAACAATATCGTAAAAATTTGTTGTAGGTAATTGTACATTTAATTGTTGTGTTAAACTGTGAATTTGCTAAACACAATAATTGTTGTTATAATGACTTTTCCTAGTAGCTAATTGGTTTAGAAAACAGGGATATTTATTTTAATTAATTCAAACAAATTACAAATAAAAATGCTTATCTTGACTTAACCATTATAAAGTTGCAAGCTTCAATTTCCTTCTAATTTCCTTAATAATAAAGTAGTTGGTTTAATTTCAAAGACTAATTGTAAGATATGAGGGTGGTACAGGAAGTCCTCCAAAGAAAATCTAAGAGTTGGCGCTCATAGTACCGAAGTTGGTTTGTTTTTTGTAAGTATTATTAATCTCTCCACAGCTGTCGAAATCTCAGTTATCTCCATTATACAGTCGATTTAAGCAAAACAAAATATTTATCTAAATAAATAGGAAAAAGCGAGTTTCCAGCGATTGTTTAAACACTTATATTTAGAAGGCTTAATACTGAAAGAGATCAAAGCCGAGTTGGATAAACTTCAGAGCACGTCTATTCCTGTGTTAGCTACTTTCTGAAGGCTAACGGGCTCCGAAGAGGGAAATTTGAAATCGAGGTGATCGTCTCGGTTTTTTGGAATTCACGAAGAATCATTTACACCGATTACTTAGAAAAAGGACAAACAACAATCGGGAAATATTATACGTCTTTATTGGGTCGATTGAGAGAAGAAAAATAATGACCAAAATTGTGGAATTAAATTTGGAATTAGTACAACATCCACCGTATTCACCGGATTTGCAATCCTCCTCCCGAAGCATTTGAAATTTGACAAAATAGCTCACCGGACAACAGTTTACGTCGAACGAGGAAGTCCTCGCTCAAACAGATGACTATATTGAGGGCTTAAAGAAATCCTGCATTTTGGGTTTAAAAAGGCTGAAAAAGCGCTTAAAAAAGTAGATCGAGTTGATTCTATTGAAAAATAAATAAAAGTCTATAGAAAATACTTTGTGTTAATTAATAATCTTATATTCAATTTGCTTTTCTCCCTGATAGCTAGAGGTTTGCACGCTTTGTCTTTGGATGTAATTTGTGTCTACCTCAGCGGCGGTAGATGATGACGTATACACGATGATTTGATTTCCTTGTGCATTTCCGTTGCATAGCCGTTTACGTCATTATTATCCATTGCCGCTGGTCTAGATTGTTTTTATTTATAAGATTGGGTTGAGGCACTGAATGCAAAAAATATCCGAACTCAAAGAATGTAAAAGAAGCACGATATTTCCTTCTATCCACTTGAGATTTAAGTCACAGAAATATCTGTAACATAGCAAAAGGTCTCATAAATTGACATTGATGGTAACTTAAATTTTGTCAGAGCGAACAAACTATCTAAAGGAATTCTATGGGCATGTAAGTTTTTATTTGTATAAACCAGCTATTTATAATGAAGTGTGTATTTTATTAAATAAATTTGAAAACGTTGAGAGTCACAGAAAATTGAAATTTCTATAAACTGAAGTTGACTTATTGAAAAGGACTTTTATTAAATTTTTCTTAATTTAGAAACAACATAAATTCTTTTAAAGCTCATGTGTTATGACCACGTGTAAATGTTTAACGAAAGTATTCACATAGATTATTGTAAATGGCGACCTGTTTTTCCTAGGTACGGCAAATCCACCTTGAGCATATTATTTCTGATTACATTAGTACGACAAAGATAGTAAATTAGGATAATAAAATACTTTTTTCAATGTTTGCCAAATAAAGGATTGAGAAACTTCAATTTTGAAAATTTGAACCAAGTTAATAGGGAATATCTTCAGAGATGGCTTATGTAGAAATAGTCCTGAATATCTGCATATATATTTTTTTATATTTTAAATCTAGGTAGCCGGGATTAGTGCATTAGTCCATTTTATTGTAAAAGACCATCCATGTGTACTGCTAACTTTTGAATAAACTAACACAAAAGAAAATTATCACTTTCTCCTTTTTATAGTTTTATCAAGCAATGGCTTTGATATAATAATAACCGAACAAACTAACTTTTTAATGACTAGGTAGCCCAATAGTAAGAGAGCCTGCCTCTAACTATTATAGGGTTAGGTGCTGTGCATTCAGGTATCGCCAGGGTCTAATGGCAGATTTTCCTGGTGGATTCGTACAATCTCGGGTTATCATTCCTACTTGTACGTTGAGTAGGAGGAATAGTTTTCGCCGAACTTGTGGATACCACAGAAAGAGATAGTTACGTTTGGTTTACAACTGTTTTACCACTTTACAATTCACTTTATTTCATAGTTATCAGTAAAATATTTTTCATGAATAACGTAGAAACTATCTTTAAATCCAATTTGAAACTTTCATCCGAATGCGCTTTTGGTCTTGACTGAGTAACTGAAGCACCCCACGCATCAGCTTTTGCATGCTTAAATCTTCAGTTAATAAATGACAAAGAGGTTTTTCGAGATGTCCACAGTTTCTGTTATCTCTTCAACAATAATTCGATGATCATTCGGCACCATTTGGTGAATCTATTCCATGTTACCGGTAGCCTCTCCATTTTTCGACCAGTCCGAATGTTTATTATCATTTAGCTGCCCAACATTTCATTGTAGCAGATGATAGTGCAGAGTACCCGTAAACAGCGTTCATCTAATTTTTTTCTATTTTTACAGAAAAACATCGACTGACGCAAACGACCGCTAAACAGTAACAAAGCCTCCAACATTGTTAAAACGTTGGAAAATATCTTTTCGCGTATGCCGAATTATATTACCTGAATATTTTTGACGACTAACTCTTACAAGTAACTATTAAAAAGATATTGTTTTCAAAATGAATTCCATCGTAAATTTTAAAAGATAAACATTGCTTTTGGTAAAGTACGTCCATAATTTCATTTTTGACCTTTTGGTACCCTTGAAAACACCTTTGTTCGTCGCAGAATTAATTAGGAATAAAATTGATGAAATAAGTCGGTATTTGTAGTATGTAACCATAGAAAACGTACGTAGGGAAATTTTATTTTAAAGCGAACTATCGCTTTCGACGAAAAAGTCGTTCTCAGGTTAATAATCATTGAATAACATTTTAGAACACATCAAAAAATGCTTAGAAACTATAACAAAAAAATAATGCTAAGATAGCTCCCTCGCAACAAAATTCGGCTATCTCGTGCTAAGCTGCTCGATGGATGCCTTGGGGAACAATACCCGGTTTATGTCGCTGCTTCCTGAATGGTGGGCATGCGTTTCTCTGGCACTAAAGGGTGCCAAGAAATTTCGGGTTTGTCGTTTTGAAAGTTGTGGCATTAACAATGAGGCAACGGCAGCAAATAATAATTTAATAAAATCTTTTTTGCTGGAATTGATGTTTTACGCTGCTTAATGAGGAATTCCTTGATGATTGCATAGTTCCTACTCTTCAGCACGGAACGGTATAATATGGGGATGCATGCATCTTAGATCGTTGGGTAAATGTTCACGTGTCACGAGCGCATGAAATCCTAACTTTTGAAGCCAAAATAGGAAAGCGTGGAAAAATATTCCACGGCCGTTTTGTGATATAGTGGTGGTGATGTATGATATTAATTATTATTGTTAATGATTAAACAGAATTCTAACGAGGTCATACACGATATTAATTTAGTTTAACGCGTTCCATTTTATTGTCCAGTGTCTGTTTCAATAGGTATTATATTATAAAATTTTACAACGAAAGTGAGCAAAACTACGCAATAATGCTATCGCTACTTAAGTTAATTAAACTAAACAATATAAGATCATTTCAAAGACGCGAGTTCACCCCTTGTTGGAGGTTGAATTCTTTGTTTGAGTCTCTATTAAACTAATGTTAGAATTAGAAAAGCATATGGTAAATATTTCTCATTTTAATTATGTTAGTTTTCTGGCATTCCCAAAATTTATTTGTTGGTTTTGCAGACGGCATTTGTTTTTTTGTAATGTAAATATTAAACTTTACACAAAAATAATACACCGTAAGACTGAACTTTGAATCTCGATCTATTATCCGGGCACTATTTGCAATTCTATGTACGAATAAGTTTGTTCAGACTTAAATAAATATTAAGCAATACAGGTTGAACGCATTCACACCTAAACATAATGACATAGAGCATTTTTCCGGCACATTATTATGGAACGAATTACAAAATCAAGAAATAACCAGCAACGCAATGAGTTAGAGGATACAAAAGGAAAATACATAGTAACAAAGCGGAAACTATTTAATTGCAATCAACAAACTACATCTACACGTTGTTTTAAATTGTTGCTAGTGTTACTTTGGTAAGTAATTGCTTTAATATGAAACGATGCAAAAGTAAAAACTAATGAGATTATTAAAAAATGACAAAGTACCATTTCATTTATCGGAATTAACGTGGAAGTCAATTATCGGATAATAATATTTATTTATTTATACTATTAGAATATTAAAAACAAATGCGTTTAAAATATTGTTTGTCGAATTTCAGCAATATTAAATTTTGTGAGGTATAAGCAAATTATACCAAGAAAACTAGCAGCATTTGATAAGGCGTGCACTTGTTCTTAAAAATACAGGACGGTGTATGAGAATGATTTCTTTGCGTTTAGATTCGATCAAAATATGGTATTTATGTACAAAAGAAAATGAGAAAACTAGCCACTTTTATAAAAGAGGACTGGCCTATTTAACAAAAAAAAATTGCTATTGAAAATTACATCACAGTTTTAGATTTTATCGCTGAGATCATCCTTTTGCAATAATGGCAGTATCAATACACATTTAATATTCTCGCTTCAAAAATTCAGCATGTAGAAAGATATTCAAATCTAATCGGAAGTGCGATGTTGCTACAAAGAAGTCCCATTTAAGTAAGAAGCACGTTCCTTAACATAATCTGGCGTCCGTCGGTAAATTATAAAAATCGCGAACTTCCTTGGTATTTTGCGGCGTAAATAACTACATGAAAAAATATCCTGGTAAAGAATTAAATCTGATATCTCCCGTTTGTTACTCCCGTAACATGCTAACCTTTGAACGTCCACCTGGAATATTTTATTTCTTAATAATTGCAAATGGTTCAGGAATATATCTAACACTGTTGTTATCCCAACAGTCGCAAATGACTTTCTATCGTCCCAAAGTTTGCCGTCTCCATTGTTGGAAAAGGCATAGAGTTGGTTACCTTCTAGTTGATCTTAGATGAGAATTAGATCATTGATGATATACCCATATAATCTAGAAATATCATAAAGGCGCGAGTCATAAATGTTTTAACAAATTTCAACATTCAGATAGTGAGAAACAATCTCCTCACCTTCTTATATGTAGTAGAAATAAGAGTGTTTAGAATCATACCCTAACTTTTTTATTTTAGCAGCTGATAAAGAAAGGAGGCTGTACAGTTGCTATGGAAAAGATTAAAGAATAGATCGAATAAACCAACACTATGTTAGTTAGTCCATACGAAACCTTATGAAGCTAGACAAAAAACATGCAACGAAATCATTAACAAACTAGGAAGGGTGGTCTCACAATTTATAACTTTAGTTTTACTAAATTTTATTGCCCACTAAGGAAATGCACCCTTGAGTTCCATTAATGTTGCTGTCTATAACTCGACAAATTTTTTATCTTGAATATTGTCAGTAGCCTTATCTGAATGTACAAATTGCAATATTTCTGACACTTCAACTTGTTAATGCTATTAATCAGTTTGAATTACCTAACAACCATGCATTGATCTCATTAGACGCGGTGCTCTTGTTTACTGACATTCCCCTGGAATTGGTTATTTTTAACATTGTCCAGAAACGGAACTTGATAAGCGAGCATATAGGATTGTCGAGAGATTCGTTATTAACATTAATAAGATTCGTATTTAATAATTCATATTTTGTCTTCAATAATAAATTCTAGGTTTATTATCAGATTTAACGCCATTGCTTACAAAAATATCTTACAATGTTCCGCTACCAACTGTCCGGAGTATATCTACTGACAACTTTATATTTTAGCAAAATAATATAAACAATTGGTTTAGGAATGATACCACTAAAGTTTTGTAATGGCCTGCAAACAATGGACACTTAAATCCTAGAATGTTTAGGGACTTTTGATTAAAATTCTCGACAAACATCACGTAAAATCATAAAATTTTGAAGAACTATGTTAATATATCGAAGCGCGGGAACAATTGACGAATCGAAAAGATTTGGGACTAAATTACGAAATGATCTATTTACGCTTACTATTGCTACATCGTGTCAATATATGTTAAAAGGAAATAAAAAAAGCAGGAATGTCATTAATTTGGTAATCTTGAATATATAACTAACCACAAATCAATTACTATAATTACTACTTACTTCCAGAAGTAATTATCACATTTATAAATTCATCATCTATATCATCAATCATCTATACATTTATGTAAATTGCAGAATAAACTTAATGGACTCCCACGGATTTTCTTTTATGGACGACTTTTTTATTTAAATTAACGCTTACCGTAGCGCTAACCATAGCGAAGGTTTAACTATTAACTAAATTACACAAACAGCAAATATAATAAAATAATACATGTTAAACGCTTGCTATTATCTGTCATTGAACACTCTAAAAACATATGGTACATTTGTGTTCATTTATTTTAATATACACATATATATGTTGATATAAAAGCATGTTAACAACCCAAATAGTCAAGGTACGTGGTTAAGTGACAAATAAAATACGAAAATACTAACTGAACTAAATTTATGGCTTTATTGCATGTTTGTCACTCTGTTGTGCCGTAATATACAGATAAACTTGATAGTTTAAGCTTACACCTATTAGAATTTTTGGTCATATGATGGTCGTATTTTATTATCACTTTATATTTAAGGTTATTTGAAAATCGATAACAAATATTTACTAACGAGGAAAGTTTTCCGGAAATTAAATTTAGATTTTGATAAAACTTGGTATGGGCGTAGAGTACCTTTAGAATTTTCCTCTATAATTCTCGAACGGTAACGGATAGAAGTTACCAATATAAAAAACATATTGTTGACAAAGAATTTTCCTTAATAATGTGAGTTCACTTCTGCTTTTTATTTTGCTTAGTAGAGAGTTTTGTCTTTTACAAATCTACTTGTTTTATGACACCGTCTTATGTTGTTTGCAGCTTTAGCGATCTATAGCAACTGGTTTTGGACATCATGCATAAAGGGCTCACCTTAATTTATTTTTTAGGATAGAAACTTTTCGAACATTTTTTAAAAACCTTTGTATTTTAATCTGTTTGTGTTGTCCAATTTTTTAATTTCACCTCAATAATTTTAATTATATCAACTCAAATTCACAACTTTTAGTTATTCTGATCACAATAAATTAAATTTATGAAATAATTTTTAAAAATTAAAATAAATTTATTTTTATGAGATACTTTCTAACAGTTAAAATAATTAAAAATCTTCTACAATGTAGAAACATTGTTTAACATTTACGTTTTTAACTATTTCTCTACGTTTGCGCAATGTATCTTAATTAAGAAAATATTTTTGTATGTATGACTTTTTTTAATACTGATCTCAAACCCTATTGCCTCCGAATATCTTTTTAGCTGATCTGGTGACTTTAAGACAAATCAATCGCGCAAATTTTGAAATTTAAAAGAATTTTACGAAATATAGAACCGTTTTATATAACCTTGATTTTGAAACTAAAGATCTTCCGGGTTTGAACCGTGTCATATCGTTTGGTTAAAATAAAAACTCAACGTTTCGCCCACAATCGTATGGGGCTTCTTCAGGAGAATGATAGGAAATAGTTAGCACGGTAAGGCAACGTGTAAACCACGCCAGAGCAGAAACTAACTGAGCGGGAAGCGGTTGATCACGGTGACTCAGCATATGAGCCATGCCAGAGGCAAAAATCAAGTGCTTGTCTTTGTCCTTGTCTTTGTTTAGATGTTAAAGTTACTTCGCATGGAAAGCACGGTACTGTGATATACTTGTTGATATACGAGGTGGTATATTCTTGGCGCATTTCTAGAGATTTAGAAAAATAAATTAAACAAGTTATTTGCTACTTCAATTTACTTAAAGTCGTATACGCGTTTCGAAAAATACAGAGTGTTCCAAGTTTGGATAACTTCAAACAAGTACAAAGTACAAAGTACATTCAAAAACCATTTTTACAAGAATATGGACTCGAATAACTTGATAATAATTTAATAGATGCCTTTCTGAGAACTCAAAATATTAGGAAGTAACACACATGCTACTCTAACCTCTCTAGTTACTGGGTTCTCACGTGGTAACTAGGTCACTTAAATTTTGTTTTGGACGTTAGTTTCTAAAATGTTCTTACGTTCTTATGTGAGATATTGGCACGATTTATGCACAAAGAAAACATTAAAGTTAAATTGAATTTGAAAACCGAAAGATATTTGAAAATTGAAAACTAGTAAGAATCTAACTTTCTAAAATAGTTTTGTAAAAAGTTCATAAAATAAGCTAAAATATAAACTAAAAGTTAAAAATAATAAACAAGCAACTCATATGAATGTAAATGTTTTATGGTAGCAACCCAATTGTTGAATATCCATAGTCAACAAGCGCAACAAAAGAGCTCGTTCAACAATAATTTATCACGGACTAAGGAAAATCTCAGGAGCAAAAACTGTTGTTCATTCAATCCAATTTTATAGTCTTTTTTAATTTCGCTATCGATAGGCTTCTATACCATCTTGGTGGTTTGTGTTATTACGTCTGTATGTAAACTGGATGATGTTATCTGAGTGAATTTTTAGATGTTTCTTAATATACAAACATAATACGAAAACAATTCGTTGCATATTTTCCTAACAGAGGGGGCACATCTATGCAGATAAATGGATGGAATGGTCCTTTCATAGAAAGTAAGCTTCTCAAGCAGAAATTTTCTCTTCAGAATATGACAGGAACCTGATCAGAACATATTGTGGATTGGACATATCCATTAAAACTGCATAGACGAAGGTATAGAGCCTACTCCACATATCCTCCACCTATTGTTTCCAACTTAACTGGGAATTGAGCGTAATTTCCAAGAATTTGGCGGAATAGTACGAAGCGTTGTTTTACCGCTGGACATGTCCGCTCACATGAAATGTAATATTTTTTAAGCATTTATCCATAAACAAATTCGTAGACATTGTTAAAAAGAGTCTTGCGTGTTGTGCACTGGAAACAGACTTGTAACGCCAAACATGATTAAAGTGGCGTTCACACACAGTAGTGCGAAATTAGTGCAAGAATTAAGGTGTAGTCCGAAAGTTTGCACAATGCAAATTAGCACGTCCGTTCATATAACGGTGTAGCGCATAATTTAGAATTAGTATAGTGCGAAAGTGTGTTCGCTCTTAAAGCGTCACAACGCTGTATCAGGACCTACTTTCTACATTTGTCTTGGAGGTAGTATCCAGAAACTGGTAATATATGTATATGCTGTTTCTACATAATTGCATGCATAACAGAAGAAATTATTAAACTAACATAACATTATTAAAACTTACATAACTGAACATCCGTACTTGTTCATCATGTTCTTTATTTTAAAATTTGTATCAAAAAGCAAAATCGAATTAACCTCTAAAATTTTCTCCACTAATGGATGAGTACCATGTTGCTCGCTAAAATAACATTGTTTAACCTAGCATTTATTCGAATTGCAAAGCTGTGGAGTTTCCTTTAGCGGCAGTGTTTAGAATAAAAACTAAAAATAGTAAAAGTATATTTATAGTTGCAATTTGCCGACACCATAATACGTTATTTGCGTAAGTAAGACAATTGCATCAATTGATTGGTACAGATGACGAATGAAAGGATATTAAATTAGATCCGTCTGCGACGCGCTTATTTCTTACACGATGTGAAGATTACAATAAAATAACGAAGGCTTATAATAGTATTCTTTAAAGTTAATGCTGTTTGGATTAAGATTAGTTGTAATACATAATATTTTCTAAACTGAAGCTAACATAAAAACAAATATTAGTAATTTACGTAAGCATGTATAAAATATAGTCCTGCCTCGCATGCGTCTTCCTTAAATTAAGTCAAAATTTGTTATTTATGATTTTTTATTTGCTGAATCTAAAATTAACCACAAAAAAATTCCATCGCGTGAAACAATTGTAAATATGAAAAAACAAAGTGTTATTGAAGAGTGATAATACTAATTTCAAAAATGGGATATGTTTAAGGTGATTTTGCTTTTTTGTTATTTGTAGATTGTTCCTTATTACAAGAAAATCATATTTTTGTTTTGCTATACATGAAAATCTTTTTTTTAGTTCACGAATCTTGATTTTCGAGCTTTTTGGGAGTTATTTATTTGCAATTGCTGATTCTTTTTACTCCAAGGAATTACTTAGTGAATTACCGAATAACTAAAACCAAATTCTCAATCTTGAATAATGATTTTGAACTATGTACATTGCTTCCATTTGATACCAAGAAACAATTTTAATAAATACCTATGTTTATCAATCTAAAACTTTCCATAGCACCTAATTAGATGCGACTAGGCTAAAAGATAGATTTTATTCCTTACCAACGGTATCAAACATTGCGTACCTAACTGCGGAAGAAAGAAAGTGTTGATCTAATAGTTGTTAGTGAACCCAATCGAAAAAAAGGTGAGAAAACATACAATGTGTACATATATAGCAGAAACGAAAATATAAGAAAAAATAAGCAAAAAAAATGCTAATAATTTACAGATTAAGCATTTATGCGTATACTGGGTGTGTTGTCTCTCAAACGTATTAACAAAATTATGATAAGTATAAAAGAGGGAAGAATATAAGCTACAACAACCGATGACATGCATTGGGGATCGCCCATAACTGTTGTTACAAGAGTATGTAGCTCACGTTTATCAATATAGGATGTACACCTATACACAACACCGGCCAACAATTTTTTTTCGTTTGCCAAAGATGTTTATACGATTTCATAGCAAGGAATTTAAAACAATTTACATTTCTACTAATTGGTTCTACTTTTTGAAAAAATTTGAAATAACAAGTTTTCATTGTATTCTAGTCCAATGGTTGTGTTGTTTCGGCGTATTTCGTCGTAATTTCCATACCACGATAAACGATAGCTTATGTCTTTTCTTGTCAAGGACAAAATCACTTTACCTCCACTTCACATAAAGCTAGAGTCCATGTTAAAGTCTTACATAAAAAAGGGCAACGCTTTAAATATATTAGTAGATCATTCTCCAAAGTTAAAAAAAAAAAAACTAAAGCCTGGACATTTTTATGGTTCTCAAATTTGCAAGCCCATTAACGACTTGAATTTACGAGAAGCCATGGTTAATATTGAAACTTCTGCCTGGTGCTCTTTTGTTACTATGCTCAAGAATTTCTTGGATAACAATAAAGAACTACACGTACATAATTATTTCGTATAATTATAATCTGAGGTATTCTTCCTCTGTCTGCCAATAAATTTTTACTTTTTTTTTCGTACCGTTTTAAATAAAGCATTAATGTGATAAAACTGTGAACAGGTACAACAACTGCTCTAATAATCAGAACAATGAAATCAGTGTTTCACGGTGCACACAGAGGCACCATGGAACGTCAAAATTTAACAGATCTATTTGAATCAGCGACAAAAAGTGAAAAGGATAGAATGTGAAATACAAACACAAAACAGCATTGGAATGAACAAACCGAGAAACAGTTATTCTAGCAAAACCAGACCACAAAGTTACTGCGCTATTAAGTATTATATCATCCCAAATGCTGTTAGAATTTTTTTTTTGTAAATAGATAATTTTTGAAAAATATCTAATTTCTCGTTTATGCTGGTGCATACCTCCTAAAGCACCAATGATGAGGGGTACGAAAATTCATAAGTAAGGTCTAGATGTTTTTCGATTTTCAGCCGGATAGAACATTTCCACAACCTTGACGATCTTGATCAAGCAATATGAAATGATCATATCGAACTTGTTTGTGGTTATTTGTGTTATCGTCGAGAATGGGAAGTTCCGATAGATCTTGACTTGCTAATGAGTTGGGAAAATGCCAGTTGTAAAGCCTATTTTTGTGAGAGCAAAACTGATTATTGCGTAGTTTCCCTCAAAAGAGAAGACCATAGATAATACAATTGTTGAAATTGTAATAAGATTCTTATGAAAAAATTAACTTGTCAGGGTTAGACGTTAATTGAAATATTAAATGTTGACTTTTTGTTATCCTAATTATTTTCTAATCGAATTTGTCATTGTTAATTTTCTTTTAAATTTATGCAACAACAAATTATGGAAAGTGCTTTGAAGAAGCTTTGGAAACGCAATATTTGTTTATATGACCAGTTGCTTTGATTAGAGAAACAAACAAACACTTGCTTCAATCAATTACAATGTATTTAGACGGTGATTACACTTATAACATTAAGCTGCACGTAATAAATTGTCTACAGTTGCTCTACTTCATTGAAGAGAAGATTATTAATTTATTTTTCTTTCATTTGTTCTTTCACTTTCGTTACTGTACATCAATGTGCGATAATGGCGGGTCTCTTTAGACTGAAATACCTAAAATCGTTTCCAAATAGTACATGTGACGAAAGGAAGTTTCAAATGAAAGTTTAAGCGAAAGGTGAGTTAAATGACGGAATTGTTGTTCCGATTTAAAGAATGCAACTTTTATATGTTTTGTGTTTTTAAAGCGCCTTCTATACTAAGAAAATAATTTCAAAATGTGCCCCTAACAGATCTCTATCCACTTCAAAAATAAAACTTAAAAAAATTAAATAACGTTCGTTATTAAACACCGAACTTTATTAAATTTAAACAGATGAAGCGTCATTTTTTTAAAGATTCCACTATATATTCTTTCTATTTCCACTGTATAGCGGATATATATATCTCTAACGTTTCTCTACAAATAACGATGCATATGTATAATACTGAGAGTAAACAGGGATATTTCTAATTAAATGGCGTCGTGCATTTGAATATTGCACTCAAGTGGTTCTAGATGTCACTACTGTTCGATTACCACGACAACCGTATTAACGTTGACGTTTTAATACTATCGACGCAAAGTTTTAGGTGTAAGTAGCTGCTTGCAATGAGAGCCCAGTTTTGCATTTGAAAAGTTGCATTAATTTAGAAGTAGGTAGATGAAAAATAGAAAATATTAGATAATTTCGTTTCGTGTTGGGTGTATCATTTATAAATATGAAAGGACATTATTCAGCTCTTGCTTTTCTTTTAGATTCTACCTCGGTGTTAAATAACAACGATATCCGTATTTAATTCTTGATTATAACGATACATTATACTTATTATATATACACTATATTAGAGCACGTATTTTACTATTATTACATCAAACACTCTACTTATTGAAAAAAATAATTAAATTGATCAATTAATTAAATTTTAAATTGTTACTAAAGTCTATTAAATTTAATCATTGTAGTATTTTTATTATAATTTTAACGAGAGAGTAGTAAGTGAATTTACATTGAATTTAACAATGAAACTCAAAAAATGTCAACTACAAATGGTGGTTTCTCCATTGATGCAGTTGTGCAGTGAACACCCAATCACATTAAATGTCGTGAAAATACGCCTCAGACATTTTTTCTACAAATTATTTTCGGAAATATTAAGCTCTTTTCCACAACGCGTCGCATGGTATAATAATCATTATTAATCGCTCAAAATTCAAGCCGGTGCAACTTCGAGCAGAAATGATGCTTGCCAAGAATCGACGAACTGTTGTAATGGAAAGAGAAAGATTGTCTTCAAAACTGTGTAAATTTAGTATAATCACGCGCGGTTCTCTCTTCCCTTGTATTGTTTGGTAGAGTTTATCAAAGGAAATTGTAATAATTTCGAACAGCATTTATTAATTTTGTTCAGGAATGTACCGTCAACCAGGGTATGGTTGACCAAATCGTTAAATTCTCATTTTTTCCAGTTAAGGGAATATCTCCAAAACATGGTTTTTGAAAGGTTCAACAGTTTCTTGAAATGATTGAAATCGCCGATCGCGCATTTTTTGTTTAACATTCAGAGGCAAGAAGAAATCATCACGTGAATACGAATAAGACATTGATTCAATGTCTTAAACAACTTTTGCTGTATTCGAAGCATTTGACAACACCTAAACAATTGATCGTTGCTTAATTTCCGTATTACGCGAATATTTTCCAAGTTTCGTCACCTGTTCCAATATGTATGGATATTGAAGTTTTTAGCTGCTAAATTTTTTTGAGCATTTAGCAATTAACATGAGCCATCTTGAGCTTATGTCAAATTGTATATAGTCCAGCGAGAACAAATATTTTCCATACATAAATGTTAGGAATAGGAATCCTCCATTTATTTCATAATAAGTCATATGCAGCGGAAGAACAACCGATTTTGGTCGAACTTCAAAAAAGTCATCACTGTCGGATGTACTGTCACCACGAAATTCTTCAAACTATTTGTGAACAGTTCGTTCCGATAGTGCTTCATTACCGAAAATTAAACGAGGCGATCCAAAGCGCTGGATTAATATTTTCCATTTTTCACATAATTCCTTCATTTAGACACTCACTGTAGACAAACTATCGGTCAATTTCTAAGTTGTTACTGTTTTAACAGAAACAAATGCCAATTTTTACAAAAATAGTGATGTCAAATCTCAACGGGATCATTTACTAGTCATTTATAAAAACTTAAGACGCCACTTTCTTACAATGAGTGAAATTAAAGAGTAATATAGTTGAATCTATTAAAACGATGTAGATTGGTTTTAACCATTATCGAGATCATTACCGGATATCGAGGATTTAATCAGTAAAGGCTGTTCACAAAAAAAAAATGGAAATTTACTTTGTATTTCCTTTCAATTGTAGTTTAAAGAAAAACACCAAATAATGGGGAGAAGTAATTGATTTTATACGATTTTTTCAGGTAAATTTTGTTTAATATGATGTAAGGTGCTCTGGGAAGAAGAGAAGCCAAATCGTATTTTCCAATACAACGCCCTACATAAACGTTTGCAATTTGATAAAGTGATAGTATTTTAATATAGGTAATTCACTTCATCTATCACCTTTTAAACACAAATTGAAAGAAATGATCACCCTAGGGCCCCGATTCAATTATCAATCAACAGCTAAATATCTACCAAGCTAAATTTGTAATTGCATTAAAATATGTTTTTTTTTTTGATTACCTGATAAAAATGAATTTTTTTTTGATCGATTGCACCCCGTTCAATGATATAGGACGAAATAAAAAATATACATGGGTTGAATAACATTAAAAATGTCGTGGGATTGTATCGTTTGGTTTCCTTTATTATTAGGCATTTATTCGATTTTCCAGAGAAAAATAAAAACATGAACCGTCCCAAATTCATATTAAAAATGGTATGCAGTTGTTGGATATCGGTGATGTGGATGTTCATGAATTATTAAAGTCTGTCTATCGAATGTCAATCAATGAATTTAACGAACAAGTAACAAAAAATCGCTATCATTTTACTCTAGTTCAACACATGATCCTGAAAGATCAAAAAGACAAGATAGAGTTTTGCATCCGCATCCATACTGTATTTTAAAAATCACTTCTGAAAAGTTAAGTTTACAATTTGCTACTATATATAAGATATTCATACGAGCATATTTCTTAATATCAACATTTAAGAATAAAGAGTAATCTCAACGTAAGCAACTTTGTTTGTCATTGTTTTGAAGTGTACATATTTAGCGTTTATTAATCATGGTTGTAAGCTTAATAGTCAATAAAGAATTTTATCAAAAACTATTCTTAATGCATTCTCAAAATATTCTTCGTACAAGCATCAAGTATATTTAGTTTATTTTATTTATTATTGTTGGCCGTATTATACTTTCCACTATCGAACATAAATTATAAGTTACATAAAGTTTATACGCGAAAAAACTCAGGAAGTACATTTCAGAAATACTTCTTCTTCAAGGATCTCTAAATAACTCACATGCGATTTTTTTTAATGATTTTCCTGACCATCCGTAAAACCAGTTTCAAAAACCTTTCACGAAATAATAGTCGTTATTCTAAGAAATGGTATGCAGTTTTTTTGCTTACCTGGAATGAGTTCTGTTCCACTTTCGAAACAATTGTGTTTGCACGTGTAACGGTTAACGTATTAAGACGTAACTACAAAAAAAAATCTCCACGAAACGATATCTCAAACCGCGTACCGACAAATTGTAATACAGTAGTGGCTTTATTCTTATGCGAATATAAGTACTATTTTTTTTAATAATAGAAAAAGATGAAAGAACATCGCGTGGCGTTTTGTTGGTGGGACAAAATTACTATGCAGGGAGATATGAACCGATGCGATATTTAACAAGAGAATATTGTCATGTTATATGGAATTGGTTATTGACATTAATTTGCGGTTAATAAATTGTGATGTAATAAATGAAAGAGTACATTCCACGTGCATTCGGAGTTAGCGATGGTGAAGTACGCACAATCTAATTTGATTAATGGATAATTAAACGGTGATGTCAAATTCTTTAAAATTCCATGCAAATTACTAACAAACAAAAAATTATCGTTCGTATATCATTGAACTATGTATGTATGTATGCTGTTCTTAATGTACAGTATGTTCGCATATACAGTAGTTTATAAGAGGAAAAAATAAAAATCTTTATTTTTAATTTTATAAAAAGAAAAAGGAAACGGCAGAATTTTTTGTGTGAATATTAATAAAAAAAATAAAATAGAAGAAAACTATTGTTAAACTATCCAAATAAAAAAAATTAAATTATTCTACAACCCTTAATTTTCGCTGCTGCATAATACAATCCTTCAACGTAACTTATTAACTGGAAAGCTACTCTGAATTTCCTCATTTGTGTAAGTGGATACAGCATTTCTTACAATACCGCACCTATTTGGAAATAAGTGTCCAATTTAGTGTTTTTTTTTTTTTTTTTTAGAAATAAGTGTTCAAGTTGACAAAAAATTATTAACGTCAAAATAAACATTGAAAACCTATTCTACTAACCTATATCTATATACAATACCAGCTAATATTTTTATAGTTTTATAAATTAAACGGATGACTGTGTTAATTTTGTTTTTAGTCCCTTAGATAAAATTATAGGTTCAGTGGCAACAGGTGTCGAACAAAAAAGCGGTCCTTTCGAAGGTGGGGTAGTTTGTAGTTATTGGCACCGTTGATTTTCATTATTTCGACGAAGTACTGCTGATAAGTGATGAGCACTTTATTCAATGTTTGACGAACTAAATTGTCAAAAGTATTTTTTTGCAAAGTCGTTGTACTCGGGATAGAAAACTAAAAGTGCTCGAACGTCTTCATGAAGGTGAATCTCTCCATTAAGTCTTTATTGAATTAGGGGTCGGTGTTACGACTTTCAAATTAAAATACTTCCTTTCTAATTTATTTATTCGATAGAGAAGTGTTTTATAAGCTTGTCTAATTTTTTTGGCTCGCGAAAAGGATATTAATTTTACAATCCAAATTAAAATGTTTAAACGTTTCTTCCTCCGTTATTCTAGAAACAATAAAGGTACAGCACTATACGATGTTGATAGTTCGTTCAACGGAATAGACATCGTACTATGGAAAACTAGTAAAAAGGAAGAAAAAAAAAAGAAAAGTAGTAATACAGTTACTATGGTAATGTAGAAACACTAATTTATTCGCAGTAAAAGTGTAATCGTCAAGCACTGTAGGCTTTTATTACTTTTTTATTAACTTTTAGTTTGCTTTACGAACGTAGTGAGTAAATGCAATTTACAGTTTAAGGAAATTCTAAGCAAAACAATAGCATTGCGGTATTTTGTGCCCGCAAACTCGAATTGAAGAATGAGATAAAGAATACAATACGAATACTTTGGAAATTTATTTACATTTACAATATAAAACACTGTTACAAGCTTAAGAACCGAGCATAAGGTGTGTAAAATGCTTGGAAATACATTCATTTATTTCGTTACAGATATGTTATTTAACACAAAATTGGCTACTGATATTATAATCGAGACCTACTTTTACATTGAAATGAATCCAGCAAATGAGCCAGTTCGTCTGCTCGTCGTGGACTTAAGAATGATCAACAGTGGAACAAACGTACCACGAACATCATCTCATTTTTCGTAGACACATATTACTGCACTCATCGTTTATCAACGCAGGGAATAAAGAAATTACATAATATAATAACGACTAGTCTCTTAACTAAACCGCTGATATCTTTAAAATATTGTATAACTGATTATTAGTTCTATTCGTTCAGAAATAGAATGTTCTGCTAAGTCCCTGATATACTGATATTACATTTAACATTTTTAAATAAAATAAAATAACATACTCAACAAAATATACTCGAATTGAAATTGAATTCGTTAAAAAAATGTTTATGTTTATAATGTGTGTTAAAAAAATGTATTTGGCTTCCATCTTATCGAGTCAATATGTGAGATTAATCCCACAATCGATTCATCTTCAATAAATGTATACATGCCCCAAAACAAATGGCTAAAATTAAAGTTGCTCTAATAAGATAATTCTCCGGAGAACAATTTACCGAAGCAGAAAATTGTCAGAAAAAAATATATTTATATACAATTGGTTCTTAATAAACAAGAATCTAACAATAAAAATTTACAATTATATTATAAGCATATTGTGACGACCTCCAATTGCAATAAATTTAATCCCTACCTGGCTTAATAACCCAGTTTTAATTTTCTACTTTAACTGCAACAGTTATATTTTAATTACCATTCGCATTACTAACGGTATATGGTAAAAGGATTGAAATCATCCCTTTACAGATATACCTCCAATTTCATTCAAATTGTTATTGTGCATAACGTCGTAAGAATATAAACACGTAGAATCTTAATTGAATTTGTATTCATGGAAAAGGGTAAACGAAAAGTATTACTTAACAGTTACTTGCATCAAAAAGACAAGGGCGAAGAAACCATTTATTGGAAATGTGATTGTTAAGTGCAAAGCTCGCATACTAACGCTGGGATGTAACATTCTTCATGAACTTCAACTTCTTCAACTTCCATGAACTCCCAATGTACAGTGACATGTTTGTGTTTTGGACACTTTCTACCACTCCTAGCCGTGCGCTTGGATAATTGTAGGATTCGTAGGTAGATTTTATTACGCCCATTTTAGTTTATGATGGGTGACAAAGCATAAATTGGGCACAGTACTGTGGCATTTTAGCTATTTTAATAAGCGACAAATATTAACCATCATTTTAATATTTTAATGATCCTTCATGTTTAATGGTTTTTAACAAAGTTACAATTCACGACCGCAGACATTCTGAAGTACACAATAGACGGTTATCATCAAATTAACTGCTTAAAACAATTACTGAAAATATCGAGTAAAATTTACAAGCAATTTTAAGGATAGATCGGATTATTTCCTATAAATGCAAGTATAGCTCATCGCATGTACACTCGTTTGCCATAAAAAACGAAACGACTCGTAAGCGATAATTTTATATTTCTTAAACTGTTTGATACGGATTGATTTAATTTGTCATTGTCAGTAGTGTCAATACAGCAGTAGTAGTACTGTGCAAAAGTAATACGACTTTTACACAGACTTTAATATTCAAACGACATTGCATTGCATTGCATGACAGTATCACATGCAGCTAATCTAAGTGTCTCGTTTTTTATGGCAAGCGAATGTACGTTGGCGTGAATTTCTTGTTGCAAGTAAAATTACGTAGTATACTCCGTTCACGTTAAGAAGACGTGCACGTCATAGATGACATTTACACTATGTTGTCAGTTTTCAGTATTGGCAGCTGTGATAATATTAAATAATGTAAATATAGGTTATATAACAGATTTGTTTGTGCTTAATCTTACTTGTCAGCTATCGATAACAAACGATAACTAATAAATAAACACCAAGAATATAAATAACTAATAAAACGATCATAAAACGACAGGGCACGCAAAATGACAACTGACGATTTGGCGTTGTTGCTTTAGTGATTTTCAGCGCTGTGAACGGTAACATGCACGTCTTCTGAACGTGAACCGCGTTTTTTTTATACCTGTACTCATGCACAAGTATGTAATAATTTGCCCCAATTCTGTTGTTTTTGCAAAAAGCATTTTGAAAAAGTGGTCACACCGTTTTTTTTTTTTTTACTTTTGGTAAGACAAACTAATGATGCTAATAAAACTTGAATTTCTCTCTGAAAACTAAGAATTTCATTTATATTTCTTTTTTTCCTTTATGATACATATTTTCCATCTACCAGATTCATGGGAATTCAATTTTGGTCATGTAGGTCCAGTCATCGATCATAATGGCAGACCCATCTTCACAACCCGGCGCTATTACGTCATACATGGTATCTCTCTGAACGTTTCCTCCGCACGAGTCTTCAACTTTTGGATATTTTGTGGTCCAAACGCTCATCATTTCGAAAATCTCAACGCCGCTTTTATCGCAATCAACTTTACCAATTTTTCCGCCATTTTTCCTCACCCTCGCTGCGTTTTGCAAATCGAGATGTGTACTTTTTGCAACTACAAAATTTGTACCTATTTCCACACTCATCTTGGTAGATGGACTTTTATAATAAATATATTAAACAGATGTCAAAGCCATTGACATAGATACGATAATAAAAAAAAAAGTAATCGAAAGAATCATGTTTTCGTTGAATTATATTTTGCATTGGTTACAACTACATCTGACAGTTAAATCCAAGACAGAAACTTGAAATTACATTTAATATTTTTTTTGATAAGTTTGGCAATTCAAGTAGCATTTCATGTTTGTTGACGTTGAGTATAAATTTCAAAAGCATCTTTACTACAGATCGCGATTAACATAATAGTAACATAATGGAAAACTCCGCATGACACAACAAATTTCATTGATTAATTCAGGACGGTTCGGTATGGCTTTCGTCTCACTGAGTAAGCGAGCAGATGCTATTAGAAATGCCAATTTTCTTCGTAATAGGTTCTTAAATATATCCTTCCTCAACTGTCCAGGACTGGTAACCCTCATATCTTCTAATTTGCGTGTAACTTCGGATATTCTCCTATCTCTATATTTTATTATTCCGTTCAGCATGGAATATGTAGACCATAATGTCGGCTGCACTTTTTTAAGGACAAAAATATACCAATAATCCACCATCAGATATATTTTTTAATGTTTCGAACGATTTATTTTTACTCCCAAATGCTCGTAAGAAAGCGTGGCATTTCACAATGTAGAGAATACGAAAATTTATTTATTAGTTATTAATTGTACATCAAATAAGCGATGTTGCATAAGTTGTTTCCCAATTCTTTTTCTTAATTTCATCCCTCAGAGCGTTATTTATATCTGTAAATACTTATTACGTTCAACTCTGTACATGTTTAACTCGCCAAGATGGTGCAAAGAGATGCTTTTAAGCTGTTAATTATTTTATTGTTAACATTTATAAATATTTTGTGTTTGCTCTAGCTTATAAAATGTTTCGACTAATTAGCCAGATCTGACAGCGCCTGACATTTTTTGTGGGACTATCTCATACGCTAGCAACCTTCATACCATGCCATATCATAAGGCAGCTAAAAGTAGGAGCTCTAACACCAAGTATTTGAATCGAACAATACCGAGTGCTGTCACAGAACCATTTTTTTGTTCTTTTTTTACATTACATTATACATGGAGATTACCTTAAATCAAATACCTGATTATGGCCTTCCTGATTGCTATATGTACTTACAGCGCACCTACATTAACATCACAATGCTTGGCAATGTAACAAGGTTAGATAATGATAACTATTCTGTATTAATTATTTGAAAATGCTATAAAACTTTGTATTTATTATATATACAAAGATTTACATTAGAGTTTATGAATTATTATAACGTGTTTAAAAGAATGTTTATAGTGTGCGGTCAAAAATGTTGTGGTTTGTGCCAATACTTTCATAGAAATCGCGTTAGAGTTATGCACAAACATATAAATAAAAGCAATTGTATGTAACTGAATAATTTTCCGTTAAGTGTTTGAACCTTTTTTAAAATACAATTTACGCAATTATAAGTACTGAGCGTAAATTTAATTTAACCATACGCACTTTACTTTTATTCTTTAATTTATAATTTGACGGCTCGGTGGCCTAGTAATAAACGGGCATGCGCTTGATTGAGCAGAATTAGGCGCTGTATGTTCGAGTCCCGTTAAGATCAAAAAATTATCTTAGTGGATCCGGTACACTCCCGAGTCATCGTTCGCAGTTGGGTTATACTTAATCGCGGTTGTTACTAACAGGGAGTATTAGTAACAAAGTCATGGTAGAAAAGTGTATACACCCCGTTGGGCCGTTACCACACAAAAAGAGATGTATCTTGAAGTACAATGTTTCTTGTAATTCTTGTAATTTATTTTATTATTAATTTTCCAATTTCCTCTTGTTTGTTCTGAGTACACAATCACGGAGTATAAGGACGTCAATATTAAGAGGCTAAAAGCAACAGGAGACTGAGCTTTTGATAATAAAAGTGATCATGAATTTACACACCTTTTAAACTAGGACAAATCAGTACCTTGTAAATGATTTTTACATTTGCTCATAATTTTAAGATTAGTAATTAAATAAAATTCAGCTTATTGAAATATATTTTTTATTTAACTTAAAAGCTCGTATGGCATTTCGGTAAACCTTTCACACTTAGATCTTTCATATAAATAATATTGTGAACATATTTATTATATATAAAATGCAAAAATCTAGTGATTAATTACGAGAATATTACGTAACAACACTGTTTACATAAAAATCCACATAAAAATCAAAGTTTGGGAAAGGTGACAGGTTTCCTTTAAACGTCGCTTTTAATATTTAAGCTAAGCAATATGTACGAATGTCTACGTTCATAATTTGATAACCTTATGAACAAAATATACTTCAGTAATTTGGAAAATACCAAAACTTCACTGGTTACAGTTGTGAATTGACATATTTTTTTATGGCGCGTAGAAAAAATTGCCATTTTAATGTTCGACGAATACGTAAAAGTTAAAACCTTTCGAGAAATAAAATATGCGTGAGTGTGTGTTCCTTTTCCTGGTGACTTCAATTTCAGTTGAGCTGGTTGATTCTCTCTAATCATGCAAACATTAAGTTTAAAATCTTGCAATTAGTTGAAATGTTGTAAACGGAATACGTCTTTGTGTGTTAATGAATGCTGTGGAAAATTACTTTAAATTAGTGATAATCGAGAGCAACAGATATGTCAAAATATTTTAGGCGAGTTAGGGTAAATTTTTAGCATGCAGTTATCCATACGACATTGTGTTTTGCTTCACGCGTCAAAAGTCTATTATATTCGACTGTAAATGTCAAAAAGGCAAAAAAATCATGAAAAAATCCTAGCAACGCGCATTCGTAGTAACCATTTGTTGGTGTTTACTGTTTAGAAACTTCGATTGCGCAGTATTTTTTGACAAGTGCAAGATGGGCAATAGAATCAGTCACATATTAAAGCGCCTTTTCGATTATCCAATAAAAAGAAAGCCAATTTGTTTTTACCGGCAAGAAGATTTTTCCTCAACAGGTAAGTATTATTAATTTTAGCTGTATGTAGTGTTTAATTTGTGCCCCTAACGAAGAATATGGCGCTTTTAAGATAAAAAATATAGAGTCAAACGGGGAAATATGGCAACATAAATTTGAAGGGCTCACATTCTAACAATCAATGAATTCGGTCACAATTAGAAACTTAGAGCATCTTAGAATTTGCCATATCCGCACTGACGAGGGTGTTATAACCAATCAAGTCCAAGGATACATTGTTGCCATATCAGCCACACCTAAGGGTAATAAGCCAGCTTGTGTTTAGAATTTAAAAATGGGAAATTAGTGTTTTATAAAAGCATGCGCACAGTTGAAGAAATCCGATTTTAAGTAAGAGCACTCAAAAATAATTTTGAATTTCTAAATACGACACTGCTAACATTGGTATTTATCTTATAATGTACATAACATGTAGTTTTGGTAGTTAGTTCAAATAATGAGGCACGCTTCGCAAAAACCTTTTAGATGACGTACAGATTTCATGGATCTACTTTAAACATCTTTCGCATTGAAACCAGTTACATTTCAAACCTTTCTTGTCCATCGGGCAATGTGCCACACTACCATCTTTATTATCATATTACCCTATAAATGTTTTCAATTGTTAGCCACCAATACAGTGTAAACATAGAAAAGGCTACGTTTATTGGAAGTTAGGTTAGAAGCCCTGCTTTGTACAGAAGCAAAAGTATTTGAAGCAGCTCGCTAATAATTAAATCGATTCTTACTGAATTTGGTACGAAAATAATTTTTTGAGGTTTACTTACAATTTTAACGATAGGATCTATTAAATTATGGAAATAAGCCAAAATTTAAGGAAGCCCGTGCTCTTAGTGTTAAATGCAAATAGCCACGTGCACTGGCGTAAATCATCTAAATGAGCTAGGAGCGAAGTGAGGCGTATTACATGATGCGTCATATTTGCCCGTTATACTTTACGTAACGCAGCCACTCTCGAAATACGAGGTGGTACCCGAAATGCAACGATAGATATAACTGAAGAATATTAGGATATCATTTATCTCCGTAACCTTCCAAATAGTCCCCATGTAGGCGCAAAGATCAAACCTAGCGTATTCAATTCAACTTCAATCTTATTTCAAATGCCATATCTTCACTTCTTCAACTTAATGTTCATCTTTGGAAAGAAGAAAAAGTCGTAGAGAGCCAAGTCAGGTACATATAATGGATAACGGACATGTTGTTTTTCGCCAAACATGATGTTTGATGAAAGCGGTATGTATCACGGTGAAGAACTTTGCATTTATTGCCTAATTCTTTGCATCTTTGTTTATCTTTTGATAAACCCAAACATATCAGTAAAAATTTGCTGATTGTGACGTTTGTTCTTTGGTTTCAAAAAACCAACTTTCGTCACCTGTACAAAATAAATTTAGTTCAGTTCGAAATTGTTCTTTCAATTCTTTAAAGAAAATGGAAAAGTGTTCCTCAATACGGAATATTTCCGCTTACCACGATGCCGCTTAGCTTACGTACTTGCAAAGTACGAACGCACCCCTACACAACGGGATCTGATTTTAACTGCGCTCGTGGACGTGTGTGATTCAAGTTTCCAGAGCTTCCAAGTACCATCTCGTAGTTCACCGAGTTAAAACATCTACTCGTCTTTCTTGACTTTCTTTAGAAATTTAATAAGAACAGAAATGTGTCTACGACGTATCACATTTCTGTTATATGTGCCGTATTTATATTTATAGTGCACATACTATACAGAAGTATGTACTATATTTCTATTAAATGCTTATGAAAATAGGTGAGCCATTACCCAAAGAGGAACAAGATGCTCATGGTCCACTCACGGAGTACGATAAGTTGGTACAAGCTTTCTACAGCCGCCTGCTCGAGCAAAGACGACAAAGTAGAGAGAATGAAGAGAAAAATCGACAATATAACTTACAAAAAGTCATGCAACGATTCCCTGGTTGGAACGAATTAACGATATCTAATTTGCATAGTTTATTTTTACTGTTCGACCAAAATTTGAACGGAATGCTGAACTTTGATGATTTGTATAACATCGACTATAACTTAACATTTGCCCTCATTTTATCGCGTCCATTTTTAGCTCGGCTGTGCTTGAAAGCTTGGGCGATGAAAGTACGTGCGAATATAGGAAACAAAAATTTGACGAAACTGATAGGGATATGGACGGATGGGTTAGTTACGATGAATATTTGGACGTAAGTTTTTTTTTTCCTTATAAGCACTGACCAAAGTTTTAAATTGCTACAAGAATATACAGGGTACGGCGTTTTAAGCTTGGGCAAAAGTATTTCAAGGGGTTAATGAAAAAGGAAATCAAAATTTTGTAAATGTACATAGATGACCAAGATTATTTTGTACTATTAACTATAATTATTTGTTTATTTTAAATTATGATAGGCTATATGTACCTAACAATAACTTTTATTTATTTTAAATACGCCTTGTGTGTCAATAAAGCAACGGCTTTTATTCCCTCTTGATACGATTTTCTTTGATGATGAGGAACATTCATGTCCTCGAAATGGTCGTCCCGGAATAATTACACCTGCCAACAAATTTCAACTTTTGATTTTGCCATAAAATAATTTATACTAATTTCAATAGAAAACATATAAATATATATTTTAATAAAGGGTAGAAGGTCAAGTTAGCTCGATTTTTTTTTATATTTCAGTGGAAAGGTTTTTTTTTAGATTAGATCACAATTTAATGTATATTTCGAATTATTATAATTAGAAATGTAAAGTAATATTGCTCCGTCTCTTATAAACAATATACAGCATCTCTTCTTAACATCCAACAATAATCTGCTAACATAACAGGATTCCATTTCCCCTGATACCGTTTTTCCATTCCCATGATGTCTTGGTGGAAGCGCTCACCGTGTTCATCGCTAACGTCGCCCATATTTATCGGACAAAAATCCAAGTGAGAATGTAGAATGTGCACTCTAAGGGACATATTACAGCCAGTAGTTTTTTCCTTCGCTGTTAATTTGGCTTCAAACATTTCATCATTTACTATTTCTCGTATCCGAGGTCCAACAAAAATACCTTCCTTCAGTTTCAGTTCAGTTTGTGTTAATTTTGGAAACTTTTCACGAAGGCATTCAAAACCCTCACCTTCGAGATCCAGTGCCTTTACAAAATTTTTCGTGAGCCCAAGTTTCACGTGGAGAGGTGGTATTATGATTTTTTCTTTTTCTACTAGAGGCTGATGTTGTACATTATCTTTTCCTGATATAAACTATTGTCGTAGTGGCCACTCTTACTTACGGTAATGTTTTTTCCTTGTCACGACCGTCCCAAAGACATAAAAAGCAACAGTATTTGATGTAATCAGATTGCATACACAAAATAATTGCAATTACTTTAAAATCTGCATAAATATTCCAGGAATAGTCTTTGTACTTTATCTTTTCTAATGAAATTTTCAGATATTCGTAAGTTTCTTTCGTAGAAATAGCATGACCTATCGGAATAGAAGAATAATTGTTTCAATTATGCAACAAAACTGTTTTTAGGTTGGTCTTTGATGAGTCTATGAATAATCTCTAAGAACTGGAATCATGATGTATTCCAAAAGTTTCAGAAACTTTATAAACATTATTGCGGTAGACCAGATTACCGATCATACTATAATGGCATTTTCTATGTAACCAGAACTAAGCAAATGTTACCACTTTTCGAATCACTTTTAATTTATATATGTTGTTCAATTTCATCAGCTACTAATTTAGGGTAGAAACCTTGTTGATCAGTGTTATTATATATTACTATGTAATAAATAAACTTGTGTGACGTGAAGGTGCCGATACTTATGTGTTGTTTAGCATACTTCGCTACAGTCCTTGCCATCATTATTGATATGGCAGTAAAAAAGAAAGTACCCATTCAGTTTCATTTTTCATTGCAAAGCACTAACGATTTAATTTTTCTATCACAATTTAAGCAGTGTCCTGAAATATTTTTATGATGATGAAAGTGTCGTGTTTTTCTATATAAGATTATATAGCACTGTGCCGAGTAATGTCAAAAAGTCTTAAACCCGCAACATAACACGTTAAAATATCATCAATGTCACCTTAGCTATAAATTTTAGCTGGCTTGTATATACATTAATGTTTCTCAAACAGTTTCCCTTCGTAACTAACTTCTTAGATAGATAGTCTGCTGCGGCCCACTCACTATTTTATCAGCCTTTAAAAATGTAATCGGATATTTAAGTTATCATCAAACATGTTTCTCGTATGTATTTCTAATTTGGATGTGTTATTTATTAGTTCAAATGTTTGGAAATAAAAGAAAACAAAAACAAAAACAAAAAACAGGCCTTTCGAAAGCTTTTTGCGACTCACCTCAAATTAGTTAGCGGTTCAACCCTTTGAGATGTTGTTTCATTGTTAAATACACATATTTCATTAATTCACTATTATTGTTCTTCTCACAGTATATACTTAGCAGACACATAAACTAGAATTATTTACATAAAGATTATTTGCAAAACTCTATCCTTAAGATAGGACCATCGCTTCATAAATATTGAACTGAATGTTGAACGATATCTAAATGACTGCCATTTATGTTTTCATAAGATCCCGTGAACAATTTCCGACGTAAGTCTAAGAACGTAAGTCTATTATAATTTACGTATCGTTATCGTCAACATTTGAATGATTTTCGTTTTGTAATTTTTATAATTTATTTATGTGAAAACGAATTGTTATTTTTACGAACATATAAAATAAATCAGCCTGGACGTTTGGTCCTTGATTCCGTGGAGCTCCTTTTGAGCTACAAAATTCTAATAGGAGATGGAGACGTCTCCACTGAACACATAATTATCGTCTCTATTGAGATTGTTTGAATATTCTTGGATTTCGATAGCTTCTCTTTTTTTCTAAAATAGTAACAGGGATAAGGACCGAGCACAAGCTGGAAACCGGATACCAAACATTATTTAACGATAACAAACTTCTGTGCCGTGAATCTTTTATTCTAGAAAAACCCGAGAATCCATCAAAATCAATGAACATTCGAACAATTTCGACAGAGATAAAGGTTACGCGTTACATCTTTAATGGAAAACTCTCCTATCCAAATCCCCCAATCACAGCCAGCCTCCTACAGTTCTCTTTCTTACCCAACCCTATACAAATCATTTCCCAAATGACTACAAACATTCTTTTCACGGCACCGATGCAACATGCGGCAGCCCAGAAGAAGGTCGACAAAACTGAGAGCGAAACGTCGGTAGACTTGCACAATTTCGATGCAGTTTTAACACGGCAACTTAAATCCTATATTAAATAAATTTTAATTTATATCGAAAATTTAAACATCCTGTATAGTGTTTTCAACTTATTACCAGAGCCATAGGTAATACAAACCTTCCACATCAGTTTAACGAAATAATTCTGCCATAGTCAGCATAGATTACAATAAGTACGTAATTATAGTCAATAATGCAACTATCATTTTTTTTAAAGAAAAGATCAGTTTCCTTGCAAAATGGTAAAATATAGGTATAACTAGTCGTGTACTATAATGTTTCATAATTTTAACGGTAATCCAAAATAATAACATTCCATTTAAAATAAGAAATTTAGCACATAATTAGACGTAGTAAGTCTTAAAAAATATTATAAATAGTCTTTGTATAATCGAATATCTTCTTATAATACATTTTTTCCCTCAGCTCAAAAATAGAAGGGATGATTGCAACATTTAAATTTATAATTAATGAAGAGTATTGAAAAAAATGCCTTTCAAACTCAAATTATTTTTATTTGGTTTATGAATCTTTAAGTTTTAAAATAATCAGATGTTCAAAAACCGTTTTAGTTCAATCAACCAAATTATAATTGACCTAACTGAAATCTACGTTTGAATGCGAGCAAACAAATAATTTTGATTAATGTACCAAATTATTTGTTTGTTTTTGTAATTATAATTTATAATTAGTTATTTGTGTCACAAGGGACGTAAGTGCGACGATGTTGTTTAAGATTCGGGACTGCAGAAACATGCATCTCAATTAGCGTGTCACAAAATGCCGAAGAAACAAGCATTTTGGATTACTACTTAACCTTGCAATGCACCAACCTACCTCAAGGCGGACTTCACCTTAATGATAACCGCTTACGCCTATGCAATTTTGCAAGCCTTAAGGTCCAACATTTATCAATTCGAAAACAAATATACATTGTAAAATTAAGTTTTCAGGAATCTATAATTTGAATTTTAACAACGGTGTTAAGTGCAACCAAGGTAGCCAAACAGTACTTACCCAGGTACTAAGAAACAATGTTTTATTAATAAACTTAATGCTTCATTCAAGTATCTAGAGTAATAGCAGTTACGGTAATCAAAATTATTAACTATATTGTTGAACTAACTAAATATATTTATTTTATTACTTACCTTGATCTCTTCTATAAATTGTTTTATTTGTTAAAATCAAATTGTTTATAGTTTCTTCCGGTCGCACAATTCGTCAATCTAACGTACAATCGCATCTACTGAAACGAAGTTTCTTGGTGTTGAACTACGATGGAATCTTGTTTGGGGACAAAAAGACGGCCGCTATATCTAAATATAGTATTCCCTTTCGCTGTCCAAGACACCAATAGTGTTTGCAACATACTATGTAGACACTCATTCATGTTTCCAGAGTGTATATTTTGGGCCCCATCTGCGGCTAGCAAAGTCGTTTTCAAAGACAAAAGGCTCTTGTGAGATATACTTTATAGAGATATATCTCTTGTGAAGTACATATGTGCCTATTTCTATTGTCGAACCCGCCTATTATATTCTTCAAAATATCAATAGTTTGAAACGTGTACCAGTACGACATCAGATCCATAAGCGACCTTCGTATACATTCGTGTATACCATCTATACGACCAGTTTCTAAGAATATTTAAACGTCTGCCCCATGAAGGGAATACAATCTATTGTAATACGCAGAAATGTCTAATTAAGTTAATAAACTGTCCCTGCTTATGTAATTAGATAACTACGTGTTTCGAAAGATAAAATAGATGAAATATGCCTCATATTATAAGCTGAATTGTTTACATTTAGTTATACGTTGTTTTTTTTTTATTACATCGAAATTAAATTAGAATTCAGTATTAAGTAGCATTAAGTTACTGTTTAATAATTACATTTAACAATTATTTCAGATGATATATAATTTTAATAAGCAGGATGGAACAACCTTAACTGGATTAGCAAAACTTTGCTTTGACATAGCTGAAAACATTAAGTTCGTCAGTAGCCTTTCAGTAGGCGAACAATTGGAGTATGGTCTCTTTTAAGACTAATTAAATAAATAAGAATACTAGACGTTGTTAGTAGCAGCATATACTAGAATACTTTAATAAACACTTAATACACTTGAGAGTTTTTATTAGATAACCCTAACCATCAGTTTCTAGTCGTAGTACTCTCAGCTTTCCTCCATCTGCTAATATACACGCTGCTTCATTAGCGCCGCCACAATACTTTGAGGATGAGAAAACGGTAAGCAATTTAGCCTTTTGTTGAACCTAAAAATAACTAGGTGAAGTTGTTTACTTGGGGACGAAAACTACTGGTTACGTTAAATCCACTTTGGGCTACCTCATGGGCTCTAATAATATGGCTGAAGTTATTAGTAGAAAGGAAACGCTCTAAAGCTTCTGCACTAAATACATGAGCAGTTCCACGCCGGTAATTTGTAGCAAAACCGTCATTTGTCGAAAGCTCAAATGCCACGTTATCTGTAATTGTACCTTTCCTAATAATCAAAAAATCCACATTAGTAACTAACATCAGCTTAGAAATTTGAAAGAATAAATTGAATGTATACGCATGAATTTTGACCGTAGGTTACCCAACAGAACCTACCGAGTATCACTAAAATCTATTTTTAGCAGAAATATTGAAATGTTGTTCTTAAAGAGTCTCATGTTTTCTTTACATAATATCTGGCAGGTTATTTAATTTAATTTATTTAAAATTTAAAGACACTGTAGCGATTATAAAATTAACTATAACATGTGGGTATGTAATATTTACAAATCTAAATAAATTAACGGCTTACTCCATTGGTTGCCCCAACGTGTGTATAAATTTTAAACATTTTAAAACGAAGAGAGAATGGCTCGCCCTAAAAATACAATTTAGTGAAGGCTATAACCACAAGAAGATTAAATTAATAATGAAATAAATATAATTAGCGTGAATAGATGAATAGTATCTGCATTTGTCCGCTACAGCCTCTAAAATTCTCTGTAATTTTCATTAAGCTCCCTTATAATTCTCCCATACAATTTGCAAAAATATATACTCCCGAATGTTTCTTATTAAAAAGATGAATTGCATAGTGATGACAGCGTAGCATACCACTAAATAAATTCTTTGTTTTGGAGACAACATTATTCAAACATTGACTGACAATTTGTTGACATTAAATCTAACATTTGAGTTAACTAATCACGTTGGCAAGATTTATATAAATCCTAACAGAGATAAGAAGAAGTGACTTTGAGATACAACGGTTAGATTAGACGGTTGAGCTTCTATGTCAATATTTCAAACATCTTTTTCCAGTAACACTAAAAAATGGTTTACTTTTAACCAAATTTCACGATGTCTTATTTTCTAACCACACTGTATATTATTTCGAAGTTTTGGTAGTGGGTAAGGATTTGCTAAATAAAGCAAAACTATTTATAAAAAAAATGAATGTTCTTCTTAGAATGGAAATAAGTATAGAAGAATACTGAATTTGTACGGTCTAAAGTGAGTTATGGAGTAACCATTATGTTTTCTTACAATTACTTCATTTAATCTGTACAAAATTTAAAAAAGATTACGTACTTAACGGGATCATTCCACATTAATTCCCATGCCAAAGGGGACTGCATATCTGGCTGGTTTAAAGGCACTGGTATCTGATTAATTGCGCTAACAACAGGACAAAGCCATGGTGGTGGTATTCCGCCATGAACACAAAATACCTATAAAATAAAGTTTAATATAACATTTCCTTTAACCGATACGGAAAACAATGGAAATGTTAATTTTGCTAGGAGGCTGTATTACCTAACTATATTGTTTTAAAGCAGAAAATAAACGGAGTTACTGCTATCTGTTGTAGCGTTGCAACAAAAAATTTTACTTAATTTTTTCTTAGTATTTAGTGTATAAAAACAAGGAGTTGAACACGAATTTACAGTTACTTTTTTCCAAATGCTAATACTTTTGGATATTTTAGGGGTTGATGAAAAAATATTCATTTGAAGTTATAATTTCAAATTTGCCGCTCTTTGTATCAATTGTATCTGTTCAAAATGGTTGCCAATCGTTTGTTCTGCTTATCTTGAAGAGACTTACCCAGCTGTTCTTAGAAAAACTAAACTATGGATTTACAACTGAGACGTTTATGGTGATTTTAAGATGAGATCTCCTCTGAAGCTTCAAGGTGAGTATACGTGCTCCTTTGCATGTCAGACAGCAGAACAGATGGTCATCTACACTTGGAAACAACGGCCGGCAAAAATAGAATTGGTTGCAATTGTAAGAAATGAAGCCTTTGTGTCTTGGAAGAAAAATCTATTACCACCACTCTATCTTTGGACAACAACAGTAAGACTCTAAACCTTTTCAGAAAAATTATCTGAGGCAAAAAAAGATAGGAAACTTATTAAGTATCAGATTTGAGTAATGTTACAATCGCAAAAACTTGTAGACGTAATGACGCTTAATGAAGGTAATGTTCTGGCGCGTTTAAAATGGTAGTGGAGTGATTTTTTGACAAAAGAGAAAATGATTAATATCTTTAGATCGAAGCGATCAAACGGGAAACACGGTGAATGCTTTGATCGGGATATTCACCATACGGAGAGAAAATATCAAGGGGGTATATAATACGTGCTCAAGGATCAAAAGAACTCAAATCAAAAGACTTCAAATCAAAAGAAAAAAAAACTGTTTTACAATACATTCTGGAATTACGATATTGTTGCAAGGGAAACTAGAAGTATTCGGTATTTTTGCACCTATTCCAACCAAATTTGAATTAATTTTATGCTAGCTTTTCTATACGAGTTTATGTATGTATATCAAATATCTAACATAATTTTACTAATTTCTAAGAAACTTAAAGTCACGTCCAAAATATTGACATTCCAGAAAAATAACTTTTATAATCATAATTAGTATTATAAAGTGAAGCAATAAACACCCAAAAAAAAAAACCATAAAAAGTTTGTCAAATGTACAAATGTACTTAGAGAGGACAATGACCATGAAAATCCACATAGCAACTGAAACACATCGATTAAACTAAGTTCTAGTTTCAATTCATATTCATGTAATAGATTCATTGGACGACAACGATAGTTGACTATTTGCAAATATGAATACAACACTATCTCGGGCCAATGTTATGACGATCTTATACCGAAAGTTTGTAAAGTAATGAATGAAAGAAGACGAGAAAATTTCACCGAGTAGTTTTCTGTAACCAGGTCACGAGGAGAAACGTTTTATTTGCTCATGTGAATTCAAAATATTTGAATGGCCCCTCAATTCTACAAAATTACTATTCGAAAGCAATGTTTTTTGTACCAATTATTGTCATAGTTAGGGAGGTAGTGACAGTAGTTTTTAAATAATTTTACCGTCTGCCAGATTGATAAAAGTAAAGAACTGAGTAAAATAAACGATATGAGTAGTTTCTGGTTTAAATATATTACGGCAATATCAAATGAGAGGTCATCAAGAATACTAAAAAAAGGTAGTACAGAAACCAACACAAATTTCAAAAATAATAAATAATATTATGGTATAGAAAATTATTTAATCGTCCAGTAAATTGCATTAATTATTATCAAAGGCAAGAAACTTTACTTCTGCCGTCTAGATAGTGTTGTTTCTAAAAGCGACAGCATTCTAAATTCGTTATACAAAAATAAACGCGAAATCATTTCACCGTATTGCATTAAGCCTAACGGGTCTAAAATAAAAAGGGTAAAAATAAAAAGGGTAGACAATTTCAATGCTGATTTTTGAAAGACAAGAGATTTTTAAAGAATTTCTTGATGCAGTATCAAATCCCATCACCTTCAGCTCGAATTTCTTCGCCTGTCCAGATCTCAGCGGTCGGACGTGCTACGACTATCAATTAGGGCTCGTTCGAAAGGCCTCGGTAACCGCCTCAGGCGTGCGAAATCTCAATTATCTAGCCTCAACCGTTCCGGAGCTACGGCAGCTCAAAATTTGAAAACTTAAAAATTCCATTTTTCCCCGAAAAACTCGTCCGAACGAAGAGCTAGAGGTTTGGGACTGGGTGCAATCGATCTGGTCTTCAATTACCTTTCGAACGAGTATCAACACGGCATATCGCAAATGCATATATGTGTGTACAGATTAAAAGGTGTTATCTTCATTAAAATTTCACAAGAGCCTCAGGATGAACCTTCAATGGAAATTCATACCATAAACTTTTAGAAAGTGGAGATTACCCTCGTATTTCAGCTGGTTTTTGAAAATTCATCCTCTAAAGGGCTAGAATAAGAGAAGTTTCTACAATTTTTGAGGTTAAAAGGATTGGAAATTAGGCTTTTGGGTAGAAGTAAAAAAGAAACTTACTTTAGTGCTTTGGAAAGTTCTTAAATATTCAAAATCTATAATAAAAAAAGTCGTATGGAAGCTCTCAATTACGAGAAACATATTTCATAATTTTTCATGATCATCAAAGATGAAAGTGTAACTGAAAATTATATCGTGAAATAAATAAATATTTCATCCAATTAAAAATACAAAATCCGAATATTTGTTTTATGAAATTGTTATACTAACACACAATAGAAAAAGTCTTGATGATATGACAAGCTTTAAAAGCTTATACACACTGTTGAGCCGGCACTACACTAAAAAAGAAACTATAAACCTCCATATCTGCCATTTTTTCAATTCCTAGAGACTCTACTGACGCAAATAATGTCAAAAGACCATCAAATGATTTAATAGATTTTTTTATGACATGTTGCACAGTGCCTCATACAGGATGGCGCAGGGGAACGGGAAATTTTGAACGTTACAGTTGTCAGCACTGTAGAGCCGGCAGTTGTTCGCACAATTGTTGTGAACGCATTGCCATTTAGTAATCATGGATCGTTGGACTGGTGCGGAACGTGCAATAGTTGTGAGAGCGTTTTATAAAAATGGTGATAGTGCGACTGCCGCGCAGAGAATGTTTCGATAGCATTACCAGCTTCGACGTCATGGACGTGTCCCATCTGCGCATGCGATTACAACGTGGGTACGTAATTTTGAAGAAACAGAATCTGTCTTGAAAAAGAAAGCTCCAGGTGAACATTCAGGCTGTTAGAGCTGCAATCGAGAGTCCTCGCCGCTCCGTTCAACAGCATGCATCTACGCTAGGGATTAAGCGACGAAGCTTACAAAGAATACTGCACGAATCACATTTCCATCCTTATAAGTTGCAGATTGTGCAACAATTACATGAACGAGATCCAGCGTCACGTATGGAGTTTAGTAGGCAGATATTGGCTAAAATTAACGAGGACGCAAATTTCGTTGGTAATATATGGATATCAGCTGAAGTCCATTTCCACCTGAACGGTTTCGTAAACAAACAGAATTTTCGTTATTGAGCCCAGGACAATCCTTGTGGGTTACACCAGCGACACTACATAGCGACAAGGTCACAATATGGTGTGCTGTATCATGTCATGGTGTTATCGGCCCATATTTTTTTGCACGTGAGGATGGTAGTGCAGCGACCGTAACATCCGCTCGATATGTTGAAATTCTTCAAACATTCTTTACACTGAGACTGTACGAGCTTAATCTTAACATGGAAAACATATGGTTTCAACAGGACGGAGCCATGTCACACACTGCTCGACATTCGATGGCAGCAGTTCGTCAATTGTTTGGAAGACGCATTATTTCACGTAACGGTGACATTGAATGGCCTGCGAGATCCCCTGATCTTAGTGCGTGCGACTTCTTCCTGTGGGGGTGTCTTAAAGGCAAGGTGTACCGTACACGACCTGCAACAATCCATGAACTGAAGGAGAACATTCAACAAGAAATTACTGCCATTCCCCAAGATTTGCTACACCGCGCATTCCAGAGTTTTCATAACAGGCTGTTAGAGTGTGAACGCCGAATGGGAGGACATCTTTCCGATGTCATCTTTAAAAAGTAAAGAGGCACTTTTGGACATTTTCATTGTAAAAATATAAATGGCATGCTGCATACATGCACTTTCGTCAATAAATTACTAGTTTTATGAATTTATTCGTGGAAATGAAATTATTTCTAAATTTCCCGTTCCCCTGCGCCACCCTGTACAATACATCAAAGGGAGACACAATTATGTAATTTACGAAGTTATTTCTTTTTAATTCAAAATACATTAAAAAAAAGCATCGCAACCTAAACTCAGCTCTTATTTTTTTTAAACCACAATATAGACTATACTATATATTACTATCAATGACGATGAGATCATATATCAAAATTGCCACCAGCTTCTAAACTATCACACTTATTAAAAAAATTGATTATTACTTACTCTTCCATCAATTACACCAGCTACAGGCATGTAATCAAAGGCTTCGTTTATATGCTCCCAAACTTCTCCTCCTATTTTCTCACCAAATTTATTTACACATTCCCTGAAAGAAGCGACTTTACTTTCTCAACGTAACAACGAATTGATAATTTGCACGTGTAGAAGGTGAACATCTTCTGAATATCTCTTATTTCATGATTTCCCCGAAGCATCCAGAGCTTTTCAGGCGTTTGCATCTTATAGCAAAACAGATATGTGATTACTTCCACTCCGTAAGCGCCCCTATCAACAAAGTCACCTAAAAACAGTAAATTGCATGGACTTAGACAAGGTCCTAAATTCCAGAACACCTTCTCAAAATAGATCAGATCTCCAATGTTACCATGTAAATCACCTGAAACAAGAGAAGAAAGATATGCGTATAAGAATACAGGATACATAAATACCCATAACATAGATTGGGGATGTTAATTCTATAACTCTAGGTTCTTTCTGGAAGATACTTTGCACATGTCTGCAAACGTTCATCAAATGTCTGCCGAATAACTCTGAATCCAGGTGTCCCCATGAAAACAGTGGCCTGCCTTTAGCATAAGTTTTGAACTTGTTCAGTTGCTGCAAATATCTCAAACTTTTCAGTAATTCGTTACATTCAGAATCTTGATTGAAGATCGCCATTGACATTCTTCGAAATTGTTCAGGTGAAGAGGTTTGTACAATCGCTAGGGCAGTTTGGCTTACAGCATCTGGCAATCATTATAGTTTCATATAGTTGTGTAGATGCAACTTTGTGAAATTCTACAATTACTTTGTACGCTCCACAACTCTTGTACGTCGATCAAAGTAGCGCTTTTCTGTAATCTAACCGTATGAACAGCCAACTCATAGGTTTGGTCTACTGTTTTACTTTTTGGAGTAACTACAATCAACTTGATGATGATTTGTTGTGATAGTCGTTTGAAACTTACGTACATCCGGCCGATTTACCTTCGACTTCCGTGTCACTAACTTTGTATTTAACTTCACGTTTACTGTAAACAAACATTGAATATTATTAACTTTATCCATTAAACAATTATTAGAGAACAGAGATAACAATAGTTATGGTAGCAACACAAATAAAGGTAGCAGTAGCTATGTACATGGAATGGTAAAATTCTTCGAGGGTTGAAAAAAGTAAAGAAGACACCCAGGAGGAAACATTGAAAATCAAATAACCACATTTTATTAGCCTTAAAAGGAAATTGCCAAAAATCAATACCAGAACATAAAGGATAACGGATGTAGAAACAAGCCATTATTTAGTAATATAAGAATTAAAAAGACAAAGAATTGAGTAAGCACGATATTAATTATTAATTAAATAATAAGAAGAAATAAATTATTATAAGGGAAATAACCTACGACAATTCTATAAAAATATCAAATATCAAAATAATAATAGCAACTAAAAATAAAAACTAAGATAGCAAAATACAACGACTTGAAACATATGGAAGGAATACTATCGATAATAACAAATGCTAAATGAAAAGGAAAACATTAGTGCAAACTGAGGATAAACCATTAAGTTGAATATCATAAAGCGATTGAGGTAAAGTGGAAAAAAAGAAATTTTGTAACGATAAATCCCCAAAAGAAGACGGAATAGAAAGAAAATTGTGAAAACTACAAAGCTTCCCTCTTAAACCCTCTTAAACATATCCTATAAAATATTAAGGAAATTAGTAAATAAAGAAAATGAGAGTATATGTAGAAAAAGTAGAAGGCGATTACCATAATGACTTTAGACAACGGTAATCAACCCTTAACGCAATACATAATTCGATCAAATAATAAAGAAAGCCCAATAATATTAGGAAATTACACAAAACATTCATAGACATCAGAAACGTATTCGAAAAACTAGGGGCCTTAGAAGCACCAATAAAACTTACAAAGAATAGAATAACAGAAAAGACAGAGGAGTGAAACTAGCTGACTCAATCTCTCCAACAACATAGTTGAAGACAGCGTAAAGGAAAGGATTTAAAAGGAAACTAGATAAACGGAGAGAAAGAAACAATTGTAAAACAAAATTACAAGTAAAGTAATCAAAATAAAAATATGCAATGTTTTAAAGAGACCAAGAAACAATGCCATCGATAGTCATAAATAGAGGCGGAATAACTGCTGAAAATAATTGAAAAATAATTAAAATAATACTAGGCTCAAATATAACTATAAAGGAAGAGAGAAAAAGAAAAGTAACGAAACAGAACAAGAATTGAAATGAACATTTAGTAAACGAATAAAAACAATTAGGCTGTAGGCATAATGAGGAAGGAACTAACAAAAATAACATTCGGAAGACTAATTGAACTCACTGAGAATAGGAGGTAGACACTGGAAAGCCTGGCAAAATGGGAGAGACGAGGATATACAAGCACTGGAAATATTGAATTGGAAAGCTAAATGTCGGTATAGACATGAATAGAGGAAGATAGCAAATATAGCTAAGATCAGCAACGAACTCTAAGATAAATAGGAACAAGGATTGATTCACCTCCGCAAGATCGTAAGACGATAAAACAATTATCATGTGTAATAAACTTTTTAAGTTGATCTCTTTTGATTACTTTTAGTATGTTTCATACCTCCTCACATATCACGTAGAAGGTATTTACCAGTAGATGGTAAACAACACATATGTAAGTATCAGAAACCTCCGCATCACACAAGTTTAATTTATTATATAGTAACATTATAATTAGTCCGGGATGGCCGTTTCGAGGGCATGTATGATCCTCATCATCAACTGGTAACCGAATAACCGAAACGGCCGTTCTGGACTAATTATTATGTTACAATATAATTGAAACATAATATAATTGAAACACAAATCGATCTTGTGTGGTACGCGGAGGTTGCCGATACGTATGTGTCGTTTACTATATTACGCCACGGCCCTTGTCATCATTATTTAATAGGTGAACTTACACAATTCCTTGGATGTACTGCTGTGCCGATTTAACTGATCTAAATATATGAGAAGTGCCTCTAACTTTGAGAGTTCCTACTGCTACTAAAAAGGCGCCTATCGTCAAAGGAGTTATCGTTGAAAATCCTAAGTTTCTATAAAATAGAAAATCAATCTTTTACAAATAAAATGGAATCACCGTATAGAGAGAATTTAGTAACGGCCTATTGGTAAAATCGTTCAGGCAATTTTGATGACTTTGAAATGCAGTTGCTTTCTGTCGCCAAACTCATTTTTGCCGTTATGCGCGTCTTACTACGTTCCCAAAAATTGGCTGATTGAAAATGGCGGAATTACTGTATTCTCTTTATAATGCGATGCAATGATATGTGAATACTTATAAATGGCATCAGCATCCTTCATGGTTTCAGCGAGATCCGCTGGCAAACTTTTAGATTTCCTCATGTAACCAATAAAATTGCGGAATTCGTTAAGATTTAATATATTGTCCCCATCGGTATCGAAAAACCTATAACAAACGAACCATTCATTCATCCTGGTACTCCATAATTATTCAAAAGCTTATTTTGCTTTTTTTTACGTTTTTTAATTCACCACTCTAAAAATTATTCGATGTGAACAATACTTTGCACAAAAAACATTTTTGAGGCCGATTTTTCAAGTTAAATTCACTAATTAAATCAAATGATGGAATTTATTGAGTTTATTGAATATCCTGTGTTGAATGATGTGAAATTTGATTTACCCTTCTCCAATCTTGCACCAAAGTCGGGCACTGTAATTCTTTAGTTATATCTGGCAAATTCTAGAAGTTTACTCGGTAAATTTTTTTTCAATATTCCAGGCGTTACAAAAGCCCCGTCAAGCAGAGAAAATCTGATTCTACAAACGATAAGACAGCAACAAAAATGAGTACAAATATTCCCTGCTCTTCCGCGAAGACAACACTCCTGTTCCTGAGCGAGCCCCATTCTTTGTAGGTGTTTGCTTATGTTTAATTGGGCATAGTCAGTAAGCAATACGGTTAGACTCCTGGTAGGCTAGCACTATCTGTCTAACTAGACAATATAGATGTTCTCGTAGCAAATAGATACACGCAGTTACCTCAAGTTCCGAAAACTTGTTTAATCCACTGGATAACATCCATTTTGTCAGCATTGAAAGATATGCCAACTAAAAGATCCGGACCCACCGAAGTATGCTCAGTTCCTTTGCTACAAAAGGCATCGGCCGCTCCATTGCTGCCAATATCAGAATATTCCACTGTCTAAAGTTAAATAACACACTTGTATCTAATATATTTATTCAAGACTATCTCAGCGCCTATTCCTACAGTGAATGTTTCTACTTGAAAAACTGTCGCATACCTACGCAGACTACACGTCCGTAGAATTAGAAGTTGTACACCCCGGAACCATTGGTATAAACGCTGATATCAACCGTAATCAAGGAGTCACAGTTGCAACTCCAACAATCTTTGTCAGGGTGCATATATCGATGGAAATTTCCAACGCTATTGTGGCACACAGCATACTCGAAGACATCGACCCAAAGGTGCCAAAGACCCTTGCTAAACATTTCATTCCGAATGCAGGTTGTTTCTAAGCTGCTTTCCTGGTTTTTCTTTCCAGAAGTATTAAAATTCAAGAAGATTACGAGAGTCGGTTCAGGTGTAGTACGCAATCCGGGTTATTGTAAGCTGTTCTTCCACCAGATAACGGTACCGTACATGATCATAAAATAAACCACGCTTGCACGACATTTGCCAAGTCTTACAACAGAGCTTACCGCATGTCCTACATGTTGGCTTTGTGAATTAGTTTATCCAGATGAGATTTCTGGAGAATATCTTGTTAGGCAAGATTCCTAATGTTGTATCTTAAAGAAGGTACTCGCTGAGAAGAGTTAGAGGAATTACTTCGTTCAACTTCCTTCTCTTTCGGAGTGGAATGGCAACGGTTTTGCAAAGATTAATAGTAAGATTTTTCCCCCTTGAATCAGCCGTGAATAACATTGAGCATTCAGGACAGTTGTTAACATCTGAATCTTGAGTGACCATACTTGCATTTTTTCGAATGAATATCACAGCAAATCTGTATATGTATGGTCATATAAATGTTGCTGGTTAGATTCTAAATGATTATAAACTACCCGTACCTAGTGATGAAGATTTTGTGTTACCTGAATATATATCTGCATCGAATTTCAGCTGGTGGGCCTCCGTGGGCCGTATATGGGTCAATAGCTGCCAAAATAAAAAGGTATTCTCTATATGATAATCCATTTCTTTCCGTTACGTCTGCCGCTCTGGTGAAAAAAAAAAAAAAATGGTTAGACTATTACTTTACATTATAAAACAAAGTCATAATTAAAGATGCTCACATTTATACTTTCACTATACGAGGATATTAATGAAATATGTGCAGTTCAATGCAAATAGATATACACAAGTTTTATTTATATCTAGCGACAAGTGAACGAGATATACATCTCTATACTGATTACAAGTGTGATCCCTCAGCTGAGCAACCTCGCACTTATGTACGCGGGTGGTTCAAGAAGTCTCTGGAAAATCTAAAAGATGGCGCTCGTAGTATCGAAATTGGTTTGTTTCTAATAATAATCATTAATCACCAAACAGCCTGTCAAAGTCTCCGTTATATCCATCGAACGGTTTCCTGTTTATTGTCGATCTAAGCAAAGCCTTCACATAAGTAAAAAAAAATTATTTACGTAAAAAATTGAACAAAATGAGTTTCAAGCAGTGATTAAACACTTATATTTGAAAGGTTTAACACCGAAACAAATCAAACCTGAATTGGAAGGAATTCATGGCACATTTGCTGTTGTGTTAGCAACTGTTCACAACTGGGAAAATGCATTTAAACGTTGGAGTACATCCATATAAAATGAACGCCGTTCTAGACGTGGTCCAGTGGATGTGATTACCTCCGAAATCATTGACAAACTCTACAGGCATATCGCAAGGTACAGTGTTTTCAGTTTTGCTGTGAAAAAAGTTTCAGCAAAATGGGTACCGCGTTTGTTTTCAGTGGAAAATAAACGTAATAACGTGGTCGACGGCGAGACTGTTTTGACACTTTTCCGTCGTAATATTGACGAGTTTTCCCGTTGATATACAACTATGGACAAATCATGCATACACTACGACATTCCGGAGACAAAGAAACACTCAAAATGGTGGATTTTTGAACGGGCTTTGAAGAAGACGAAGACGGTGAAATCGGCCTAGGTTTTTTGGAATACACGCGGAATCATTTCCATCGATTACTTTGAAAAATGACAAATAATAACTGGAACATATTATGCGTCGTTATGGGATGGGTTGAGCGATGAAGTCCAGACGTTCTCATTTGAAAAAGAAAAAGATCTTCTTCCATCAAGACAATGCACTGGTGCACACCTACGCGGCTTTGATGGCCACAATTATAAAATTTGTTTTGAATTAGTAAAACATCCACCGTATTCACCGGATTTGAGGAGCCGAGGAAATCTTCGCCCAAACAGACGCTTATTTTGAGGACCTTCCGAAATCCTATCACTTAATAAATAAAGGCATAGTGACCTTTGTTACACATTACTATTACTTTCTCCAAATTTTCGCCTGCAAATCTGGTTTTCTTCAGGGTGAATACATCTTTAAACGTTGAAGATGATCTCCCCACGTCAGAAGTTCTGATAGGTGAAATCAAAGCATTTAATAATTTCAATATATGTTTGCTTGGGTTTCTTTTCTATATTAGAATCAATTCTTTTCGTCAATTTCGAATCTAGATTTTCAAAATATTTAATTGTTTGCGTTTAATCATCACAATTAACTTCTATATATTTTAATTGGTTTATTAGACTGTATTATTGAACAATTTGTTTACATTGCATAATCGTTTAAGGAAACAAGAACAATTTTAATGCACCCCATTTTTTTTTAATAAAATACAATGTCTATGTTCCCATATGCAAAAGCGCTAAGAAAAGCACTGGACGCTCTTCTCCATATACTGAATCTCGTAAAGGTGCTTTAGAAAAGCTCTATTTATCAGACGTATTAATCTATCAACGTTTTCAAATTCATCTCTGATGTACTCTCAAACGCGGTGAAATTGTGAACAACACACGTAACATGTAGCATGTTAGGGTACAAATACAATATCAATACAATATCTGTGCCGAATACATTTTCAAGAACTTTTACAATGATCTCTATATTTTTATACGACACCTTTATGGGTTCCTCATCGGCACTCGATACAAAGTCGCCCAAAATGTGGGTTTCTCTAATTGTAACCAAGTAAAATGTAAAGATTGCTCAATAAAACATGTTTAAACAAACCACTGGAATAACGATGAATTTAACAAAAATATATCTGCTATTTATTTGTAAGAAATGTTATTACGTTGGAAAAATATCTGCTGTTAATCAACTTTTCAGCATCAGTCAATCGTAATTGAAAAATGGAAGCTGTATGTGGTTGGATGGTTCTTTATTCTACATCTTTATTCCCGTATTTCCTTCCAAAATGCGGCAACGCATAAACCTTGGTACTATTGGAAATTATTTTACATGCAAACACGTATGCAAACTTTCTTAAATCTTGACCATCAGTATATAAGCTATTTAGTCTTTATCGCGCCCTATGATTATTCCTACGCAGGTTATTATAGAGTTAAATAATCCTCGTTTACTCTGTGTGAGCAGCAAATGACTCACAAAACTCTTTAGCAAACAGCTAATTGTTTCAAACTATGCAGCGCTCATCCTCAAGGTAGAGTTATGAAGCAGATAAAAATTGTGGAATTAATACGATTGTATCTTAAAATTTTAAAGTATATTGCGGTAGCACTAAGTATGTTACTATTAATAATTAACACAATGTATGAAAAGTAACTATTGATAACACCGATGTTAGTTTGCATCAAATTTTACTTCCAGAATTTTTATGTGCTTTCTGTGAATGACCTGTACATTGTCAAAACCTGTAGCCAAAGTTTTATGAGATTTGAACCATGACAAAGTAACGTTTTTTTACTCCAATTTGGTAGTGGTCATGATAAAACCTGTTTACGTTCAACCAGATTTCTGTTTTACCTGAACCAATTCTCTTTCTGTAACGTGCTTATTTTTCTACTGAGGAGGCTTTGTTTGCGGAATTTAAGTGTACCTCAATAATATCTAGGAAATTTTATCGTGGAAAATAAACGTTGATAAATGAAGATTATTTGAAAAGGCTGCACTATTAAACAGTACTATTTGTATCACGTGACTTTTGCACGCCACTCAAATTTTCGATTCATTTTCAATGTCTGTAGACTCGTACAACTTTAACTTATATACCAAATAATTAATTTCCAGAATAATAATTTACCTTGTTTAATTTCACACCTACCTAAATACATGAGGAGCATCCTCTCTGTTCCACCCCAACTCCAAGATGAAGCGTATGAACGATACCTGGCTTAAGTAGACGGCAGGAAATGAGTAGAAAATAAATTCGCGATACAAATACTTTTGAACTAGTAAAGAAAGTAAGTCAGTAGTTAGAATTAAATATTTTTCTCCGTTATACAGTCTATGGTGAAACCAGCGGCTTCGATTAGTTGTTCATAGAGATTCTTTCCGGGATTGACGAACGCTTCCTCGGATATTTCTACAAGCTTTCCTCGCGCAACGTATTCAGGCGCTAAATTTATTTGATCTAGGGTAGGCGTGTACGGATATTCGTGATGCCCTTTCAAATTTTGAAAATACAGGAGTAGTTCCGGTGTTCGAAGGATTCCGCTTAACCAAAGTTTCGTAAGCTCCTGTTCGGTAACCCATCTGACACGTCCTCTATACTTTAAAAGGATTAGTAACAGATTAGTAAATTTAACAGATGTATGAGAAACAAGACCGTTATCTCGTATTAATCGATAAAACGAAGAAGAAAGAGATTCTTCTCTTTAAAAGCATGCGTGTTCATGAAGAAAGGACTTTTGCCCCAAACTACCTGAACTTATAATTTACGTATGCAGATCGTGTCAACGGTTTAGCAAAATCCAATTGGTTCCAAACAAAAATTAAATTATAACTTGACCTATATAAACATTTGCAGTAATTATCTGTTTCCAAAAAATAAGATAACTGGTGATTTACGGACAAATTAGACGAAAAACGGAATAACGTGAAAACAGCTAGAATCAATGCATATACTGTTTGTATAACTCATGGAAATAAATGGAAAGAAATGGAAAGAATTTGAATAAAAAAAAATTAAGGAAAGCAAGAAAACTAACCAAAGAAGGAAAACTTTATTATTGTGATAAAAGAACTTAAAAATGGGAAAGTGCTGGGAATTTTACAATAAAATATGCACGGAAGAACATATACATCAAGATTGGAAAGTGCCATTAATAACATTAATGTTATATAAAATAAAACCAATAATATAAAACACGTTAGAAGAATCTCAAACTGGATCTAGGGAAGGAAAGAGTGTACAATAACGTACACTCTGAAAGGAAGGAGAGAGTGTACAAGAATATTCACAACGAAACAAATAGTTAAAGAAATCATAGACGGAGACAGAATCCTGATTGATTTAGAAAAAGCATTCAATAAGCTACCAAGAGAAAAAATATGGAGAATACTAACTGAAAGAGGAACAAAATAAAATGATTAGAATATTGAAAACCATATATAAAGAATATATTAACAAAGAAATACGTCAAAACCAAACATTGTGCAAATAGAACAGGCTCTAAGTTTTAAATACTTACGAGTAATGTAAGTAACTACAATGAAATGGAAGACAAGTAAAAGAAATAAACAATAGAACAAAAAAAACATTAAAGCTGTACTTTGCAATAAATAGATCTTTTATAAATAAAAGAGAATTATCAAAGAAGATAAAGCTAAATGTCCATAAGATCATCTACAAGTCATTATTAACTTTTGGGTGTTAGTCCTGGACACTGACTAAGAAACAAGCAAGTAAAATTCAAGCTGTAGAAGAGACATTTCTTGGAAGGGTTAGAATGGTTACAAAAAAGGAATAATTGAGAAATTTAAGAGTACAAGAAAATGTGAAATGTAATCGACGCTCGACTAGATTAAAAGAAGACAATACATTTAGCGGGGACACCTATAAAGAAAACCAATGGGAAGCAAAAACACGGAAAAGGAAGAAAAGTTATTCAATGAAAATAAATGTAACAAAGATTTAACTTAAACGATTGATGGAACATTACAAATTACTAATCAATGTTCGAATAATGTTACCTCTAGCGCGATCGCTATTGATTCTGTAAGAGCTTACCAAAGAAATCGTTGCGACAAAGAAGACATCAATAAAAGCCACGTTATAGACGCCTGTCCGAAAATAAAATTCATCCTTACAAACCGGCGAGATTTAAAAGAGGCGACAATGAGCGTCGTTTAGAGTTCCATATGCTAATGGGAAGATGATGTCCAAAACACGTAATAAAATTACTTTTATTTTTTCGTCGAAACTGTAAAAAGAACAAATATATAGACATGTTGGAAAACTTCTCTGCTTTCTCCTCACTCTCCGAACATTACTCCATTAAACTTTCTTTATGTTTAAGCAAAATTTTATGCTTTTTTAATTTCCAGGATGATGAAAATACTTTAGGAGAGAAAATTGCACAATTCACCTAATGTTCGAAAAATTTAGAGCAGTCACTGAAATCCGAAATAAAGAAATTTACAACTATAGCTATATCCATGCGGGGATAGCAGCTGCAAAAACGAAAGAAAGGTAAAATAATGCCAGTGATCTGGTGACCCATACGTACGCGATACTTTCTTTTTTCGGTAGTTTTAGGACAAAAAGTCCTATGAACACCTATCCTTTAACATCATTAAAATTAAGAAAAAATTCATACTTTTCCTTTGTTGTTTTTCGATTTCCGTTTAACTTCGTCAGTTACATTCAGAGAATACACACAATGGTATATCCAATGAGTGGCGTGATCCGGTAACCAAATTTTATATATTTTAAGCAATTTCGTTGATTCAAGTTCAACTTCAAAAATCTACAATATCGGATTGATTAACAGAATTTAGAATTTTAGAATTTATCTGTGTATACCTCCTGCAGTTCCTTGCTGATTACGGACTGCCAGCTTTCACCTTCTTGCACTTTAATGGATGGTAGCCACAACTCGGAAGTAACATTTTCTAGGGTTAACATCATAGAACTATCGTCAGCACAATACGCAGCCAGAGAAACAACGTTACATAGTTCCGATATCGCCTTAAAATGTGCCATAATTTAAAATATAGATAAACTTTTATAATTTTGAAGATTTGAACGACTATTCGTTTGACATTAGTCAAAATTCAAATTAATTGTCATTATTACGTTTTCAAATTTATTATACAGAGTTCGGGATATCAAGGTTAGCTACAACCAATGAAAAGCGGAAAATGCGATTAAATAGATTTTTGTAAATCACGATCCTTTGAGCGTTTCATACGCTATGAAATGTTCAGTAATTTCTGTTTTAGCATCACTTTTCTTTGCCGATAATTTCGTTTCGTAAGACTAAGTAATTGAACTTTTTAGGCACATATATTACCTTCAGATCATATTTAGTTGGTCTATAATAATGATATATTCAAAAAAAATCCTTTATTCAAGTAAAACTTATAACAGCATTCCCATATTCCATTCCATTACCATTCCCAGTAAGCACAAAAGCAGTTGGGTTTGGCCAAGTATAATGCGTTATTACTTGTCCCTGTAGTTTATAAAAAAAGTATACAAGAGTCTTTGACTTCCATCTGTTTGATTCATGGATCAACATTCGCTCATCATGTTTCTTCGTGGTAATGCATAAATTCTATTTTCTATATTATGCATTTATTTTCTAATTTCACTAGATGTAGACGCTTTTGTTCCGAATGAGGTGTCATATTTTCCCTTAACTCGTCTACATTCTTATCACACGCTTGTGTAAATTTTGTTTGGGTACTTTCTTTCCTTTTTTTTTGTTTCCACTAATTGTGATTGAGATGAAAATTGGAGATGGTCCTTTTCCACAAAAAAACGACGACGACTTGCAAAATCCTCCATTAAATTGCACCTTTTATATATGTTTAAAGCCCCATCAACTACATTTATATATAGCGCTGTTGGAATTTACACATTCACTATTATTTCACGAAGTTTATGCGAGCAGAGATAAAATATTACATTATCTTATTATTCACAATTTTAATTATAATTATAATTTCTAGAGGAAACATGCGCTATTGCATCCCACTGTAAGGGATGTTTTTCCTCTACGTGTTATCATAAGTTTTTAGTCCTTGTAAATTTTTTCACGATAGCTGCACTTCATCTATAAATATTGAATACTCGAAATAATAATAACTTCATCTTAAAAACAAATTATTTTCTGCGGCTTTACATTAATTTGTTAACATAATCTCGGTTAACTCTCTATACTTCTCCAAACGTTTTTCCAGCATTTTTAAACCCTCCAAAAAATAGGATTTCGGAAGGTTCCCAAAATAGGCATCTGTTTAGGCGATGGTTACCTCGTTTAACTTGAACTGTTGTCCGTTTTTTTTTTCTTGATGAGAAAGAATCTTTTTCTTTTTCAAATGAGAACGTTTTTTGTCGATTTTGAGCTGAGCAAACAGCCTATGGATTTGTCAGTCATTTAGGTGGTAATCTCTTCCACTTAAGGTCCAGAACGATGTTTATAGTTTGTGGATGTACAGACACGTTCGAATTCATTTACCCAATTGAAAAGAGTTGGTAACACAAATATGCCATGAGTTTCTTGCAATTCAACTTGGATCTTTTTTGGTGTTAAACCTTTCCAATATAAGTGTTTAATCACCGCTCGAAATTCATTTTTCCAATTTTCTACATAAGCAAAACTTCTTTGCTTAAATCACCTGTAAAAATAAAATATGTGATGAAAATAACCGAGACTTTGACAGCTGTCTACCCTATGATTGAGTGACCAATGATTCTTACTAGAAACAATCCATTTTCGATACTACCATTTCTTAGATTATCAAAGAACTTCTTGAACCACCCTCATACTTTGGGAGTAATTAAATGCTGACGACTTGAAGAGACTGGGAAATTATACTTGAATCCCTTAAAGGTAGAATTACATTTTTTTATTAGATTATAGACTATTGCAGACTTAGAACCTGAATTAGAAAGAAGAAAAACACGTGCGTAAAAATATGTACTGTCAAGGCATATGCAAAGTCATGCAGAAGTTTGCGATAAAAATTTGGAAGGTGAGTCTAACAAAATAGAAATGAAGTTAATAAAATTGTTTACTACGTTACTGATTTGTGTTTTGTCATGTTCGGATAGTTGATTTTTATATTATTATTATTATGTTGGCAACAATATAATTATCTGGAAGATTCTTATTTAATATAAACAAAAATTTCGACCCAAACTTAATATGCGTGCTAATTTTGTTATTTTTGTCAACGGTCATACAATTTCATGTATCTGTACATTAAGGATCGGATCTTACATACCTGATATAAATTACTACAGACCGATCTGCATTTTCAAAAATTATCGAAACCATATAAAATAAACGATTAAACTACTTGTTAAATAGTAATATAATTTCAATCAATTAAATTCATTAGCTTCTTCACCGCATCGACTCCTAGTTGGTTATCGATATGAACGTAGCCGGAGTAGTCTTCGGTTTGCCGAGAGCGTTCGTCACTATTAGCCATTTGCTTCTGTTGCATACTCTGGCATGGATTGTAAGTTAAAGGGGAGTTCTTCGGGGCCGCAGGGCTGGCTGGTGAGAGAGATAGCGTCCGATACTACACCGGTAGAATTGACTTGTGACACAACACAGAATTCGGTGTTTACTTTCAACCGTTTTTCAATATACGTTAATTATATAAATCACTCCATATACTGAGCTGTAATAATCAAGGATCTGTATATAATATACAGATCTTCGATTAACCAATTAACAACAACCACAAGTTATATAATAAATCAAATGGACAATTGGTGCATGAACCGCGGTTATTCATTAAAAGACTGTCCTCCTACATTTCAAATTATCGGCATAGATGCTCGCTACATTCATTACAAGGAGAAACAATACCGAAGAGCGACTCTGTAATGTTTCTGGGGCTAATCACCGACCAAAGCCTAAAGGTTACCAGACACTATGCATCGTCACAAAATAAACCCTCTTCAGCGACTTTTATCATTGGCATTCCATGCCTTAGATCCTTCTACTTCGTATATATCGAATCACGATTGCGATATACCATCATCTGGAGTACGTCAACGGCAGACAAGAACTTTACTAAACATCTTATTAATGAAACCTATATTGTGCGGATTTATTTGGTCAAGAAACCAAACGCTTTCCGTTAAAAATAACGACGTAGGCGACAAATTTGCTTTTTATTGATCACCTTGTATAGACGGAACTATTTTTCGGAAGATATTTATGACGCCTATTATGCTATCAGAAAATGTTAAATTCTTAGTATCAAAGTAATAATGGTAATAATTTATTTTGTTTGTAATTAACACTACAATCATGGTCACACGTTTATACAGTAAATAAACTACTTTATCAATGCATACATTGTAAATTAGAAAGTTATATTTATATAATTTATAAAATTAAATAAAGTAATCTTACGCAAAAAAAATTAAATAAATACACAAACAAGACGTTAAAATAATAATTTAAGGTATCATAAAACGTAAGAAGCCGTTAAGGGTATAGCACTCCACGCCAATTAATATACCCTTTGATTGTTTCTTGAATCTGCTTCACCTGTGAAGACAAGCTTTGGTTGAGTGTGGTTAGCAACAACTCGCATGATTTTGTCGTAGCTTGTAAGACATCCAAGTGTCTTTATAATTTCAGCAAATTTTCTTGTGAGCTCCATGTCTGTCCGTGGTTCATAGAGTTATCGAGATGTTATCCATTTAGCATTTCGCCGTTACAGATATTAGAAAGATAAACGAACTGACCTTTATTATAAATGGTGTCATTTGTACAAAAAAATATCAACAAAGAGGAAGAATTCGAGCTAGTGAGGGGAAAATGTTAACAAGAATTACAAGATTAACGCTAGAAGATGGGATACCGAGCAAAAAAATAAGGAAGAAGTTAGGGAAAAATGCGTAGAGAAAAGAGAAAATAAAAACACGCTAAAATGACTTGGTCATATTTGCAGAATGTCTAACAAGACTAACCAAAAAAGTATGGGAAGCAAAGGGGATTAAAAAGAACACGAAGGATAAATCACGAATGAAATATATACAATATATTAACACAATATATTGAAATATATTAAAATTTATATTATATGTATATTAATTAAATATATATTAAAATTCATATATATTAAAATAGACAGAAACGTTCCACGATTTGTCTGTATTAGATAGAAAAATGATAAGATATAAATTGCATCGAAAATCACATAACACTGTAGATGAACGTTCGGTTACAAAAGCAACAAATTCGATTTTTAAAGGTGCAGTTTATGCATTTATCATAATGATGGATTTTCTGAACATATTTAGTCTTAAATACTTTAGTTACTTTAATTACGTAATTTCCTAATTTCCTTTATTGTTTCTTAATGTATTATTGATCATCTTCTGATTATTAGTTTCCCAAAAATTATGTAACAACAAAATAACATCTCCACAAAAATAATTATGATTATAATTTCGAAATTTTAAATTTTAGCAACTGTTTTGAATATTGTTACCAAACGCCAATTGTTTCCATAGCCTACTACGTGAACAGTCAGGAAATTAATTAGAATCGTTGAAAAAATTTTTCATAAAATCATGGTCGACTATGTATCCCAATAAAATATTTTTTCTTATCATATATCAAAAATTATAGCTTAAGTGAAATGTTTTATTAAGCATAGTTATAATTTTCACCTTTACACTTTTTTCTAAAATCAATAACAAGCGGTATAGACACCAAATGAAATAAAAAAAATCTAGCTAGCCGTACATTTTTTACAAAAAACAAATTTTAATCAAATGAGCTCGCAATTCCTCATTTGATCGTCTTTCAAGCTCCGCTAGTTTCCCAGATCTCCATACTAAACATCGGAACCTCATCTTGCATACCTTCAAATACTGCATTGCATGCGTTTTCTTGTTGAATTTCGCGAGCTTGTGTTGATAATCACCGTTTGTTCATAAATTTTAATTTTCCCAGAAATAATAATGTTTAATAGTCGCGTACATTCGATTAATGTCGACATGACCTCCCGTTGAAAGTATATGGGAATCGTTTAGTGTTAATTGACGAGTTTGCGTGCACGCCAATTTGTTTTTTTTCTTATGTATAATGCACACAGCGTCAAAGTATGCGAAACTCTTTCGACAACCGGGTAATTAACTGATATTTTCATTACTTTTAGATAGATACATTTAGATAGAGAAATTCGGTATTTGGAATATTTGAACTTACATCGCGTAAACGCATAAACATTGCCACGCATAAACACGCCGAAAAAAAATTTCGAGTAATAAAAATTATTTGATGTATTATGTATATTACCTATATATATTACCACTTTTATATTTCAAATTTTCAATTTGTTTTTATACTTGCAACTTCATAGAACCTACCGACCATTTCCATGGCGCCAAACTGTTTTGCTTTCTTCCGCGATTTATCTTGATGAACTATGGCAGTGTTTCTAGTCTTCAGCTTCTTATTCTTTGATGAGGGTTATTCAGTTTCTAGAAGTGTTAGGCTAAGATTACTGTTAAAACAGCTTCCTTTTTTCCTAAGGTTTTCTCAAAGGCTTACCTTGTGCTTCAATTAGATCTGCCTTATATGAAAATTCAGACAAAACAACGTAAAGAAAATGTTATTTCTGTTTATTTCTCTAATCCATTCCAAGAACGAGCAAAATCACTTCATGGCTAACTCCGAAAGAAGAGACTTTTAAATTTTCATTCAGCATAAAAGTACAGAGACTAGAAAGACATTGCCTACTTAAAACTGGCGCAAAGAGTACGGTTGGGAATGTGATAAACTGCGTATTGGGACCTGTGGTGGGTGTGGAAGTTCTGCAACGTAACCAGTTCGGAGTTCAAGAACAACCAATGTTGGTTGTTCTTGAAGGCAGAAACTCCGCATCCGTGAATACGTTCCTGTCAACCAATTATATTCCACTTTTTCGAAAGCCGTTCACTGCATTACGCATTGTTACCGCTCAAATACACTCCGCCAAAAAAGTATCGCATAAACTTAAAAAAGGGCATTTATAAACCAAGATATTTTTATACGTTCACAAAAAGTTTGCCTCGTGTATGTGAACTATAAAAACACTAACAAAATCATGGAACATAGCTTTTTTACTTTTTTTTTTCTAAAAGAACACATTTAGAAAAATTGATATGTGTAAGGTTTGTTCAATTGTTTATTGAAAGTCTTCCTATACGGACAAATTTTAAAGTGCGAGTCAGGGTTCTGTATCAACGTTTTTAAAACTAAAATGAGCAATTTAACTTCAGAACAAGTGGCTGCTATAGTTGCTTTAATCGAAGATAGACGATCTCAAGCATACGTTGCTAATTTGATGAACATCAATCGGTCAAGTGTTTCTAGGGCCGTAGCCAGATATAGGGAAATAGGCAATTATAGTAGAAGACCTGTACCAGGTCGTCCAAGATGTTCTACTCGCCAAGATGATCGCTATTTACTACTAAAAGCATTACGTCGAAGACATGTAACTGCGAGACAATTGCAGAACGACTTGGCTAGAGTCAGAAATACTCGTGTGAGTACTCTCTCACTAGGAACCACCGAGTGGCTCGCTTAAGGTTTGCCAGAGAACATGTAAATTGGAACATTAATGACTGGGCCAATATACTCTTCACAGATGAGTCAAGATTTGGTCTTTACACCTCAGATAGGCGTATCTCAGTGTACAGACGAGACGGTGAGCGCTATTCGCAGTATAATATCAGACCTAGACCTAATTTCGCTGGTGGCTCTATTATGGTTTGGGGAGGCATCTGTTTAACAGGTCGTACAGAGTTAGTACCAGTAGACAGAGGTACACTGACTGCCCACAGGTATATAACGGACATTTTAGAAGAACATGTAGTACCATATGCGCCAATTATAGGAAACGAATTCATGTTAATGCACGATAATGCACGACCGCGTGTTGCAATAATCGTCTAGGAATACCTTAACGATGTTGGTATTCCAGTTTTAGATTGGCCTGCGGTAAGTCCGGACATGAACCCTATCGAGCACGTGTGGGACCTCCTTCACAGACGGATACGAACCCAAAATATTGCCCCAGCGGACCTGCATGGACTAGAAAATGCTCTCCGTGACGAGTGGGAGAATTTGGATCAGGCTTATATACGGAGGTTAATCGAATCTCTGCCAAACCGTATGCGAGCGGTCATAAGAGCCAGAGGTGACAATACTCAGTATTAAAAGCTACTGTTATGACATTTTCCTTTCCAAAATGATAATTTCTTGTTTTAATAAAAATCTCAAGTATGAGTTCTTGTTTTTATTTGGCCTGTATTTTATTTAAACAATCATAGAAATTATATCTTAGAGCGCATTAAAGTATATTTACAACTTTATGCTACAAACAAAGATTATGCGATACTTTTATGATTCAAAACTAAATTATGCGATACTTTTTTGGCGCAGTGTATATGCCTAACCAATCAGTGTAGCAACTTGATGGGGGGCCACAAGTCCTCTTGGATGTATTCGTACCCCTTTGCAAATTTCATCTTTACAGTATTTACTTAAGGGCTTCATGAAAGACAAGTAAGCGACTACAAACGATATGAGCAGTTGGGAGACAAGCACAAACGAATAACTGGTTTTCTCTTGCTAGATCTATCAACTCAATATTTTTAGCATGACTCTTGTGAGCATCAAGAATTAAAAGTATACGGTTCCCTTTTGGTGCTTCCTGCGAATTCAAGAAAAAATAATCTACTTATCATTCATTGACATGAAACGAGCGTTTGATGTAATCAAAAGAGATGCAATATGTAGGTTACAAAAAAGAATGTAATCAAAAAACTAATGCAAGCAATATACGAGGAATCAGCGAATCACACAAAATTACAAAACAAAACATCAAAACTGGTTATTACCATAGAAAGCACGAGAGAAGAAGAACACGGTCTAACTCCAGCACTGCTTATAAACAACAGTGAAATAATTGAATTAAAACCAGCTGAAATAAACCTGAAAAATATAAACCAATGCAGAGATCTGTCTTTCCGCAGACGACGAAATTATAAAAATAGAGGAAAAACTGAAATAGAATAGCGGAGAATAGAATAAATATGGACTGAATATACACTTAACAAAAAACAGGTAAAGAAAACAAAAAAGGAAATACAATACATCGGTACATATAGTAGTCGGTATTAAAAGAATAGAACAAGTAGATATAACTATAATAAACAGCAAAGGAGATACAAAAGAAGAAATAAAAGGAAAGATTATACCTGGCATTAAATAACGGATTTTCTAAATAACAAGTTAATACTAAAGAAGACAAAAATAACCTTTTATAACACTATGCATATTTTGCTAATACGCGGATACGAAAACTGGATCTAAAAAACCAAAACTTAGAAATAGGCTACGAGTAGTTGAAACCCCAAAATTGTCCCCGAAAAACATGGAATACATGAAGAACAAACAAGTTTCAAAACACAAACATAATACAATGAGAAAAAATTTAATTTTCAATAGAAACGATAGAAAGAAAGATGGCTGATTAGTACATGTTATTAAAATGGATGGTAAAAGACAAACAAAAAATATTGGAAACACAGCACAACAAAAAGAGGAAGGCCATACAGGACTTGGAACGAAAACGCCGCCGAAATATTCAGAAAATGGACGACGTGAGAGGAAGCAAAACAGATGGCAAAAGATGTAAAGAGGGAAATAACGTTTACCGAAAAAGAGAAATAATAAATAGAAAAGCAAGGGTCGAAGAAGAGAGAGTATGTATGTATACATATGAGTGATATATATGCCCTAATGCATGAAAATATTGCCATGGTTTGCTCTGTCATGTACTATACACGTAGAAATGTTCCTTTTGAAAATCCTGTAAATGACTTTTTGAAGGATCTTGTCAGACAATTTAATTTTTATCTGCTATTTAGTGAACATATAGAGTGGTCTAGGTTTCATTTTTCGTTCTCTCAAGGTCTTTAATGATCTATCAGTTTAAAACTTTATAATTTGCGTTTGTAGTCAGTAAATTAATGTACTTTACTTAATGGTAAACATTTTACGCTGTTCAAATAACTTTTACACAATGTGTTCAGAAAAATTTTTTCGAAATTTCTATCTTTTAGAAAATCTAGAAATTATCCTGACTGAAAAACTGACGTTTCTAAAGGAACACAGTATGCAATCCGTTCGAATCTCTTATCTAACGTTAACTTTAATGTTCTGAAGATATCCGGCTGTGAGCCAACATACACTATCTTTAGAAATAATCTGTTGTTCTCTCAAAACACAGGTCAAAAAAGTTTCTTTTCGGCTGCCAAAGAAGTTTATAATGTCAGGCAAGGAATCTAGAAACCATTTACACTCTTCTTTGGTTCTAGTCTTTCAAACAATGTATAACAACTAAATTTTCATTCTATTCAAACTAGAAGTGCATTTCTTCAATGGTTGCATTGTTTACGACAATTGTAACGGTAAACGAGACTTTATTATATAAATAAGTCATCAAATCATCTTGTCCCCACTTCACATAAAACTGGGACTTCAAGTAAGACCTCTCTATTTCTTCTTCTATATATAAAAAATTCGTGAAAATTACTACTGAATTAATTAACCCAAACCCAACTATGCACAATAAACATTTATATCTTTCCATATATTAACTTACAAAAAAGATAACTTAAAAAAGATAAGACTCAAAAACATAACTGACTTAAGAATTTAATAGAGCATTGAGTTTATTGACTGAAATAATATTTTCTTGAAGATCCTTTTTGGAAAAAGAAGCAGACGCAGCATCTGGTGTATAACCTTAGTATTCCAAACAACATTGTATCGTTAGGTTGACATTCTGCTGACATTAATCAACCACAAAATTTTAATGTGCCGGTACATAAATGGGTAATTTAGCGTTTTGCCTTGGTAGAGTTAAGAAAAATGACAAGAACGATCCTAAGAATACAATAGTTCTATCGCCAGAGTCATCAATTACAGATTCGGCCATCGACGTCAACAGATCCACGCTCTCCTTCTTATCGATCAATCAGAACGTTGCAACAAGTTTCAAAACAGAGTTCAACTGGAGTAGGATACAAAGCATTTACTTAGGATGTAATAGCAGTTTAGATGACGATATAAATTTATCGTTGCCTATGGTAAAAACGGTAGAAAAGGTATTCGACGTGCTAGAGGAAAAATTTATTGCCACCTGCAAGCAGATATATTGCAGCGTAACATTTCTGGGAAAAAAATTTATGAGAAAGTTCGATGAATGTTGTGCCTTGTCGGAAAATGAAATTAAGATAAATACGCGTTCCGGTAGAATGCTGGCGCACGTGGTTAGCTATTTGAAGTTGCACAGGTTGCTCCTTTTCGCCTTCGAGAGTAACGTTAGCGAGGCGCGAGAGATTCTGAATCTTATAGCGTTAAGCCATCTCGTGATGAATGTTTCTCCTTCAGAATTTAGAGTTGCATCTTATTGCCTTTTGCGTACCAAATAAATTATTCAGTTCGTTTACAGTTGCTGGATATTGCTTTGGAGAAATATTTACTGAAGTTCAAAGTTGTAGAAGATAATACATTAAAAGTTGCTGTCTCATATTTTAGCCTTATAACAAATTACATTTGTAACTATATCGAACAAAACAAAGATCATTACTTGGTAAATCAAATGATAAGTACAGAAACCGAAGAAATTAACAAACGCAGAGGTAAGTAAAATAATTCCTCAATTTACTTTCGCAAGATTGTGGGCTTATCCTTCCTGAAAGGTAATTTTTCGTTCTTGTCGTGAATTCTGGTTGGAAGCATGTATTAAAATTATATTAGTTGTTTCATAGGTTCCAAGTTATTTTAGATGGAACACGCCGTATAATATTTAATTTTAGGAATCTGCATTTTCTGAGGCAAACACTTATAATGAGTACAGGATGTAGCGTTTAAATCATCGGTTAGCCGATTACTGGGGCTGAATGGGAAAAATTTGTTTTTCAGGATATTTGATGTTGAGATATATTAACAATTCTGAATTGCTTCCGGGTATACGGGAAAATAAAGACAATTTTTTTAATTTTCTAATATCAGGATTATTCTACATACATTAATCATATTGTCATTTAATCAAATTGTTTATTTTATTTTTAATTTTTTGCTGAAAACATTGATGTTTAACGGGATCGATGCTATTTATTTTATATTTCAAAAACATCGATAATTATAATTCCATGTATTAAATGTCAACATCGATGTTTTCAAATTCTTTGGCCATCCCAAAGCGATACAAAGGTTATTGACATATCAACGACGCAATACGTTTAAATGAAACACCATGTATATTATCTGTACATATGATCTGTCCGACCGTTCTCCACACCGGTTAATTAACAGTCCCTATATTTAGTCCTACTAGTTTATGAGATTTCAAATTTTTCGTGTTAAGAATATATTCGGATAGATATATTGATCAAGTAATTAAACTAGCAAGAAAACTAAAACTATTGAAATAAGAGCATAACGAGTGAACTAACTGAAATTAGATAGTAAAATCGGCAATTCTCAAGATTTATAAATTCTTAAATTACAATGACTTTTTCATTGGGAAAAGTCATTCATTATGTCATTTCATTGAATTTTTCGAAAAATAGAGATAAAAATTCTTAATTGAAGCTATTTATTTGTTTACACGACGTATCTATTGACTATATAGCCAGAAACTTTTTTTTATTAACTTCAATCAACAAAACATCAAAAATTATTAAATTCGATTTTTCTAACGGCCGAAGATAGGGAAATCTTAACAAGACATGTGTCCTATCAGGGAACGAAAAACGTAGAAAATGTTCCGGTATAATCAGAAGCAATTTAGAGTTACCAACATTTTTATTTGAAAGATCGGTAACAAATTTTTCAACATTCAGCTAGCTGTAATTCCCAGTATTCGGCTAATCGACGGTTTAAACGCCACATCCCGTATACTGTCGCTCTTAAATCAAAGGTTTCAACTTCGACAGTTATAAAAACTGTAATTTCTTCGAAATTTAGCATTAAACAGTTATTATTGCAGTGGTTTTTATCATTTAATTTACTCTCACTTGCCAAATACGTCACCAAAACAATTATGCAAATCATAGCATTTAACAATATACATAAATGTAGACAGCCACGAACTTATGTAACACGTTGTGCGATCCAATATAATTGTAAAGTACAAGCGATGGAGAACAAGGAAGAAACCTGAAAAAATATCCCATTCGTAGCGACTCCGAACGCGACTGCTCTACTATAATATCCAGACATATTGTAGTAGACCAATACATTTCAAACTATGCAATGAAAGTTTACGATAAAATGACAGAATCTAAGATGGAGAAAGAAACATTGTAGCGGTTGATAACTTAAATACGACTTTGAAAGAAGACAACTACTAAGGCAGAATAAATGTAGTGACTTATGGTAAATTTCGGCATGATGTATTTCCATCGTCTGTTTTTCTTGTCTATTAAAGAGGACAAGGATGCTGGATGCAAAAGTATGTAGTGATTATCCTTTGTTTTAAAAAAAGGTAAATGTGTCCATCTTCATCACTCACGGATTTTGACATTTCCATTCATTTTGTGCTCCTTTATAGCGCAAAAAGTAAATCTGCAAAATATGGAGCTTCTTTTTGTTTTTATTTAAATCCCATAGCTTTTTGATGCAACCATGCAACCCCGCCACTTTTGGAATTTGAAATTTCTGATAACCATTTTGCGTCGTTTTGCGCAGCAAAAAGAACATTTTGTGCATTAACAGCGGAGCGGAGTTGTAACGATTTCTTTTTGAGAGTGGCGAAGGTACACCATATATAATTTTAAAGTCGTTTTGCGCTGCTAAAACAAATGTTTTGAATATCTCTCTTGAGAAACATTCCTAAAAAGAAAAATCAATGATTATCTGCAGCTCCCACAAAGAATAAATATTTCTTTTTTAACATGTTGTTACAAGTTGAATATAAGCATGTACATATAAATTCATATATTGTCTCTAATCGATTGAATTCGATTAGAGACGCATTATAAAGCGAGAATGATATATTTTAATGTAAGTAAACGACTTCACGCGAACTTAGGATGAAGTCAGTCGACTTTTAACAAAAAATGTAAATAAAAATTTGCACACTACTGCCCTAATCCAGGCATCAATCGGCAGCCTAAACGATATTTTTAATTGGATTCAGCTGATCAGCCCGGTTTTTTATTTTGTTGTGTGTGCGTGTGTAATTATTGTAACTTATTTTATTAAGCATAAGTTTAATCTTAGAATACATTAATTACTGCTAATACATACCTTTTAAGCTGGTTTAATTCCGGGTTGGCTTATTAGGATTAGCATTACAGAAACAGGTTAGAATGACTATACGTAGATGATTATCTGCTCTATTCTAAAGAAATTCTAATTAAATTTATTAAAATAACAGCTACTTCCTTGGTGCTTTAAGATTTTCTCGTTAATATTTTAATCGATGATTAAGGTTGTTTAATCATGATTAGTGACATCACAAAATTAAGTTAATCGGAGACTTAACGTGCTAATTCGTAATTAAATAATGATCGCAAGGACTATGGCGTAGTATGGTAAACAACTAGAAAAAATATTCTTTAGAAGTGCCTATTTCTACCTCCTGTACGCCTTGAAGCTACGTCGTGCGAAAAAATAACATGCATGTACTATCCCTTCTTTCGGAAAGAAATATTTTTTACGAGTGCCTATTCTAACTCCGACGGGTCAAAGCACGGCCAGTTGGACGGGAAGATCTCTTTTGTAACCCAAAATATAAACAAGTGCCAACCTATTGCAAAAGGTCAAAAATAACAGAATGCGACAACGATCCAACCTCAACCGAATACTCTATGGCTTCAGGAGTCGGTACATTAGAGAAGAGTGAATTAACATCGAACGATATTAAAATTTCTCCATCTTTTAGTTTCATGGCTAAATGGTAAATGGCTAGTAAATGAATACAAAAATTTATCCATCAAAGTAGACAGCCTTGAAGTAGAAAATTCATTAGATTTTGGTTTGAGTGAAGTTATCCAGGATTTTCCAGCCACGGTTTATAACATACAGAAACACTCATGCGGGATAGATCGCTATATGAAATCGGTTGATCGCACGAAACGCCGCCAAGAAGTTGTGAACCGAACTAGTACAAACTTGAAAGGGTTTTAGGAAAAATTAAATAAAATCCAGATGAAATATTTTCACTAAGTTTCTTCCTGGAGAAGGAAAAACTTTCCCAATGAAAATTAATCAAAGGCGTGTCCTACACGATAGAAACATATATTCAAGGATTCAAAATGTTCGGTAGTACACATTATTGCGTTTTTATATATCAAACGTTTAAAAAATATCGATACCTTGCAAAAATCTTAATTTTTCCCAATCATCTTAAATATTAAAGTAGATATGTTGAAGAAAATTAACGAGTTGAAGACGGGTATTTAAAAACGTAGTAGTTTAAAAAATTAAACATATATTGCGCGCGGCGGAAATTGAACATACTGTACACATAAACAAAGAAGGGATTACCTTCCTTCCACTTAGTCACCAGATGGACAGACTGTATACTGCAATAAATATTCTTGATATTTTTCTTTATCGATTTGGCTTGCAGAAAACTTACGTCAGTTGCGAAAATGGAAAAAGTTAGTTATGAAACTGAGACATGAAACATGTATCTACATTGAGGAAATACTGGGTATGAATGATTTGAGCAAAGATGACTCGGAGGAAGAATCTAAAGTATTTAAATTCAATACCCAGTGTCCACTTGCCACCTCGCGATCCATATATAATATAAATTTTAACAATATGTAAAGCATACAATTTTCAAATAGAAAAACCAATTAAAATAAATATGTTCTTTTACTCTAATTTTACTACTTCTTTAATATATTACATTAACTTCCAAACAATTTTTTAATATCGATACTGCCTATTTTAGTATTCTTATCTTGTGCTTCTTTAAATGCTGTAGACAAGCTTACAAATTCATCTTCTTCTTTCCTACTTTCACGCTCTTTACTCATCATTTCAATAGCTTCCTTATATAATTTTTCTTCACTAGCTTGACCACCGTACTGTGTATCCAGTTTCTTGTAAGTATCAATAAAACGCTGGGTAATTGAAGGAGTTTTATCATTAGACAAGTTTACAGTACCTACTCGCTTATTGTTCCGATGAAATAACCTGTAAAATTCAAATTCTCACACGATCAACTTTAGAGATTCAATTTATCCTTACGCTCTAATTTTATCATCTTCATAAAATATATTTCGTACTGCTTTTTTTTGAACGGGTCTATCAAACCTTGGTTCTAATTTAGGAGGGAATGCTTCATATAAATCGTACCACAGCGGTCTATCAACCCACTTCAAGGCCCCTGATTCTATCAAGCCTTTAGTTCTATAAAATAATGATTTAGTTAGTGAATTAGAATTTAGAATTATTTATTATTAGTACCTGGTGTAAATCGTACCAATCTTTTCTAAGCGACTACTTGCCATACTACCTACTTATAGACGAGATTATGTTTTGCCTTTTCTCTTAAAAAAGAAGGTTAGTTTCTCAATAATGTTTGTTCATTTGCTTATAATTACATTTACAAAAAAGAGAAAATGGAAATTTATGAATGAATGTGTTAATATGTAAATTAAGCAGCATATTACAAAATTGCCATTAATTTTTTTACACTAACACATTATTTAGTCCCAGATTACTTAATTAGTATATGCAAAAGGAACAGATATATTATCAAGCACGAAGTCATACGAGATACAAAGCGGGCTTTCACAGCGCTCGACAAATTTAAAAGTTCGGTATTCTGATTGAAATATTGATTATAAGAGTGATCACTATTTGTAATCAATTACTTTAATTGGAGCTACTAGTTTATAAGAAAGTTCATCATTTCAATTTTCCCTTCATGTACCATGAAATTTGTTGATATTAACAGAAAGTAACTTCACATTTTTAGGAATATGTGGAAAGGAATAGAATACATTATTTGTTCTATGTCTTGAATGATTTATGATCCAGAGTTAAAATGTTATCTCAGTAACTTATAGTGTTGCAAATATTGTATAAATATGCACTTCAATTAGAATCAATTAGAAAAAAAAATATTGGCTACAAATAATGATCATTTCTATTGGAGAATAAACAACTTTTAAATTCACCGCGCGCTGTGAAAACCCGACTTTTAACCAGAAGACACGAAGGCACGAAAGCTGTTTTAACGTCAAACGTGATAGATTAGGTTATATAGTTATTTTCAAGTGAAATAAATTTTGTTTTACAAAAATGTTAAACATTACTGACGCGCAAATTAAATCTATTGGAAGTGTACTTAATGATGAAAAGCGGCCACTGAAAGAACGGTTTAGAGCCTTGTTTACTTTACGAAATATCGGGGGACCAGTATCAATAGAATGCATAAGCCAGGCATTTAAAGATAGTTCGGCGCTTTTAAAGCACGAATTAGCTTATTGCTTAGGACAAATGCAAGATAGTAATGCAAATACAATATTAATTAACATTTTAAAAGATGACCAACAGGAACCAATGGTGCGACATGAAGCAGGTAAATCACCAACATATATTAATCCCAGATAACGGCTTAATAATAAATTGATTCTAGCTGAAGCATTAGGAGCGATAGCTTCCCCCGACTCTTTATCTCTTTTGAAGAAGTATCTATCAGACCCTATTGTGGAAGTAGCAGAAACATGTGAACTGGCCGTAGAAAGGATAAAATGGTTAGTAAACGGAGAAGAAAATAATTGCACATCATCAAATCCATATAATTCTGTTGATCCTGCACCTCCCTTAGACAACTCAAATGTAGAACAATTACGAAGCATTTTACTTGATGATAAAGCAAGTTTATTTTTAAGATATCGAGCAATGTTTGCTTTGAGGAATATGAGAACTAATGAGGCAATTTTAGCATTATGTGAAGGTTTAAATCATGGTAGTGCCTTATTTAAACACGAAATAGCTTTTGTATTAGGACAACTTCAAAGTGACATAAGTGTCCCGTACTTGTCTAAAAGCCTGGAAAACAGCTCGGAGAATGAAATGGTAAGGCATGAATGTGCCGAAGCATTAGGAGCAATTGCAAGTGAAGAATGTTATCGAGTGTTGAATAATTATCTGCACGATGAAAAACGTGTCGTTAAGGAAAGCTGTGAGATTGCGCTGGATATGTGTGAATATGAGAACAGTCCAGAATTCCAGTATGCTAACATACTACAAACAGTTTCATAAATCTGTAATATATTTACAATAAATTATATTTTATCGATTGTTGCTTATATATTACGGATGTTATTTTGTGCCACTAAGTTTTCAGATATTAATTGTTTAATTTGGTACAGTTACTTTTTTATTACAATTATGTTTTTGATGGAAACAATATTTTGCAAAAGTTTACAATACTGGTATCTGTTTTGTAAATTATTAAACCTGGAATACCCAGATGATTCAACCACGCATATTGACTTATTTAAAAATAAATCTGATGTAATTATTTTATTAGGATTTTAAATTAGTCATAAAGTCTAACAGAATAAAAACGAAACAATGTATTTAACAAGTAGTACAACAAAAAGTAGTTGTAAAATAATACAATGCAATAGCGTATGAAAAAGGTTACATTGATAATTTAAACATTAAAATTAATAAAAGTATTATTAGCTTGCACATAGCATCATAGTGCGGTTAAACGCTTACATTCGCGGTATTTATATTTATGTCGACTATGGATCGAATTAACATAATACTTGGAACATCCCATGTTTAGAGATATCAAAAACACTTTAATTTCTTTTATAGGCCTTATTAATTTTATGCATGGGTCGAAGACATAAACTTCCCATACTATGTTGCCCTTGTTTGAGGATTTCTGATCAGTGATCACCTTAGCACTGGTCCTAGCGTTCTAGATTGCGCTATACTATTTTGTTATCTCCATAGGCCATTTTTCTTGCTACTAATACATGTAGAAGTATATTATGTTATTTATTGTTCCCGAAATTTTAAATCGATATAAATTACGATAACTCTAAACCAGTGTTATAAGTATATGCAAAGAACATATTAGATAGGCTAATAATATATAATAAGCTGGCGGCATGCGAGTATTAGTGAAGCAGCAGCGGCAGTGGTTAAACTAGTTCGTGCATAGTACAATGTGCAGTGACATTTTGCGCTTAGATTATTGCAGGATTCATAGATGGATTTTATTACTTCCATGTTAGTTTATGATTGGTATTCCCAATAAACCAGGTTTTGTGCTTTTATTTAAAGCCAAATACTTGGCCCTGTCACGAGGTAGATAGTATTGATATTTACACGTTGCAAGGAGAAAACAAAGCAAACCAGCCACTGTAGACAGTATACAAGAAAAATACAAAAAGAAAGTAAGGGTTACATGCATGGTCCAGAGACAAAAATAGGTGATTGTTTACCCGCGGCTGCAACTCTTTGTGCACGTGTTCATTATCTTTACTTTGAAGTGGCGTTCACATAAGGTTATACGAAATTAGTACAATGATAACCAGAGAGAACAAAGGCAGGTAGAATTATTATTTTTTTGCAACGACTGGACAGATTCGCGTTTTGTCGGCTCTCGGGGAAACCGGTGGGCAACATGAACCTCTTCTTACGAGACGAGCACACACGAGTACGTCTAGTCGCTGCAATTTCATCTGCCTTTGTCCTCTCTAATAATAACTTCGACACTATCAACGACGCTGCTTTAATACTCTCTGTGTTTGTTTTTGAATTTGTAAGTCATAAGTAGCATCGGGTGATGACGTACAATTTAAAAACATAATAATATTGTATTTAAATTGCAAGTTTTTTATAAAAGCGCTTCAAAAGAGTTAAACTGGAATATTTAAAATAAATAAATGATATGTATATGTAACCGTTAGAAGCATAAATAAAGATGTACAATTGGATATGAAGAATGAAGGACTTAAAATGTTTTGTACTTCTTTTCTTGTAATCTCAAATTTCACCGTGCTTTAAATTTCTAAAACTTTTATGTGCTCTGTTTATTAGGTCTTCTCTGATCTTAAAAGGAAATGTATAAACTTGAACTTTTATATGAATCCATAAATAAAAATCAAGAAATCAAAGGTCGGGAGATCTACTTCTGATAAATCGGCCTCAGGTGTGGAGCCTAACTCATGTTAGCTCTGGTGCCTGTTCGGGTTGTAAAGTATTCTGTTACTTATATGTGCTTCTTTACAAATATTTATTTATTTAGCTAATGTTTGTAGGTGGCTAAAGGCACAACACTAAAATTAATAACAATAACAATCTATTTGTGATGCGTAATTAGAAAGTACATTGTTAAAGAAAAAAGAAATACAAAATAATTCAAAACCAGTTGATTTTGAAGGGAGGATACCTGAAGCTTAAGTATTCCATAGAATCCACAGAATTTAAAAACGCAATAAAAAGTACTCAATTCCGGAAGTAATGGTATTCTAAAAATTTGTTATGATGGATAACTGCAAAAACTTAATAAACAAGTTGTGTAAAAATCCTGAATATACATGCTGTATATTATAGGTCCGTCTGAAGGCATAGTTCTGAAGAATTTGACTACTGCGTAGCTCCAAGTGGCAGTTTTCTTTTTATTATAAGATATTGGATAGAAATATATTTTCTGAAAAAAAAAAGAAAAGTTTTTCGATGTTACGCTGCATGCGGCGAAATAAAAGAAGCAGTTATTAATGCTCAGATTTTATTTTCTTCTTCTTGATCACATTAGTATGTAATGTTTTCTTCCTTTTCTTTTGTAATTCTTCATGATTCACTTTTGGGCAATCTCTTTTCTTATGACCTTTCTGTTTACAATGGAAGCACGCCTATGCAATAAAATCACAATTAAAAAAAAAACTAAAAGCAAAGTAGCAATAATACCTGCTCAAAAACTAATTCTCCGCATTTATGATCAACTTGTGTACAACGATTGCATGCGTCACAGTGCTTCCATGTTGGTTTTACGCATCTCCCACATACATCACAATGAATATACGTTCTACCGTCCTTAGAAGTGCATGCTTGGCATTTATTGCAATGAACATTTTCAGACGATACCCATCGTTTGCATTTACTGCAATACTTGTATCCTTGGTCACTTGGCAGTTTTATATCGCTTGAATGTACAAACAGAAACAATTGTAAGTTACTCCCAATTACTGATAATTACCACGGATTGATGTTAGTGAATATCCTGACAGGTGAACCATGTTTTCTTCCTCTGGAACCGGCTTGAAAAAGTGGATGGTTGTCATAGTTCACTTTATAATCTAACATTTTAAAATTCGACAAACTGTTTAATATTTGTGGTTCCATGAAATACGGGAAGATCCACATCATATCCAAGTCGTCGGAGCGTTTGTTTAGTTTTTGATACAGTTTATTTATTTCTTTAAATGTCTGCGATAACAATTCCACTCGACCACCAAATGGAGGGTCTGTTATTAAGATAAAATTATCTCCTCTAAAAAAAATAACAATGCGATGTTGTACAGTTCATTTATAAAGAAGATTCTTAGCAGCACCGACTTAGTTATTTAAATAAAAAGGAAAAATTCAAGTTTTTTTTTGAAAAACTAAGAAGCGCTTTTATTAAAAATTACAGTAGTTCGATTTATGTAAAAGAGAAGAGTGAATGCGTAGTAGATAATAGTTCTTGCGTCAGTTAAATTGTATTGTGCCCATACTCCGTAAAAATTAAGGAGCCTCGCTTAACTAGATGCTACAACCTAACGCAATATCACATGCACTTGTTAGCAGTTTGCAGATACAAACGCACACAAACATGTCTCTATACTCTATTTGAGTTTTTCTAAAATTTGCGGATAATTTAAGCCGGAAATTTGGGCAAAAAGGAATGTATTTGAACTCGAAACTCAAACGTTGGCATCACACATGAAGATCAATGTTGGCACCGGTAACAATCGTCGAATGTGTGGATCGAGACTATAGTGTTAGCATTCATGTTAGTTTTTCGATGAAACATCAAAGGGATTTTCCTAGTGCCTGTGTCGCCGACCACACATTGGTTGTTTACGCTGTTTACTCATATATCAGACGGCCTAGACAATAAGGACATTTGCGAACAAAATAATAACGTCGGTCCAAGAGATATGTATGTTCTAGTGATAACGTCTTGCAGCTTTTGGAGCTCTATCAAGCACAGCCAATCTTATCGAACTCAATTATTAAAATATAGACAAATAGGAGTCTTGATATTGATTTTTTCAAACAAGCCTAATAACAGCGTTAATTTTAGAGCGATACAATAATATATATCATGTTCCACTTTTCAACTGGATTTTAAACTATGCCTCTAATTAAACCTCATACAAAAAAAAAAAAAAACGATATGAAAAATGTCTATTCATAAAGGCATAGTCGTCTATTTAATAGGCGCGTTCAGTAATTGAAATCAGGCCGCTTAAATTAATCGGAAGCGTTCTTTTTTATTAGATCCAGAGGTAGTGGAAACAAATCTTGATCATTCGATAATTAAATCTGAACAAGTCAGATGTGGAGCTCGATTCGCTCGAAAGCTTTTGATCGACGAAACAGCGTGGTGACAGCCTGGAATATTTGTTGGTCGGTAAATCGGGGTACAATCTCCTCAGTTTTAAGGAATTATGCCAAATATATCCTTTCTTGCCGAAAGTATCAACTTAAATTATCTGCTAAATTAAATTTCAATTAGATTAAACCCTTTAATCATATCCACAATAATCTCTCTCTAATGCGTATTTCCAGGAAAATAATGGTTTCTGTAAATTGCAAATACTGACTTTTTGAAAAAAAGCTAATAATTCCGTTGATACAATAATACATATAGCACGTTTCACTTGAAAACACAACTTTCAGTTGAGTTTTAAGCCATGCCTCCAATTGGACATCGTACTAAAAAAAAAAAAAAACATTCTGAAAAATCTGTATTCATAAAGTCCGAGCACTTATATAACTTATCTACTAGGCGCGTTCAAGAATTGAAGTCAGACAACTCAGAATAAATTCAGAGGTTTCTTTTTTTTTTAATTAAATTTAGAGGTAAATTTCGATTGTTTGATAATTAAGTCTAGACAAGTCAGATGGACCTTGAAACTGAGTGTGGTCGTCCTACAATGTTTCTTAAATTCCCAGAGTACAATCTCCTCCGAACAATTGTCAGTTGTCTGCAAACTAGCAAACAAGTTATTAAAAATTAGTGATGCCTTTGCGGCTCTGCCACAATGGCTCATTTATTTCCAAAACAAAAACGAACGATTAAAAAAAAGATTGCATACAGTCTAAAACAAACTAACTTATTAATGTAATCACTGGTCCTTGTTTTATTGTTGATTAATTGATGTCGTCTATAACCACGTCACAAAAAAGAATTAAACATCTAAATTCTCATTCGCAAGTATCTTTCCTTTAAATATATATAATTGTACTTACTTTTCTGTTTGTATAAAATCCTTGAAAACATTGAAAGAATCAGGCAAGAAGAAATAATTATTAAATGAGTTGAACCAGCAAAACTGAAGAGGACTATAAAAATGATGGTATCTCTTATCGATATCTAAAAGTAAGCTGTTCATGTTAGGTTTCTCATTTAATATATATTCATGTATTCTTGGTGAACCAATGCACAAAACATTCCTGTAAATAAAGTTTAACAGTTACAAAGTAATATATTGAACCTTGCTGTTTATTACTTATTTACCTCACATTTCTTTCTTGCAGAATATCCACGATAGTTTCTACAGCTATCTTTGAAAACAAATATTGAGCTTCTTTTTTAGGATTCTCTAACGGTTCTAAAAATTGTGACGGTCTTGATAACTGATAATCGGAAATATTACATTTCAATGCATGTTTTATGTGTCTCTCTTTAAAACATGGTAATTGAAACTCATTGCAATCAATGCAATATACCCTGTCAGATTCCTTTTGTCCTTTCACCTGCAATTTAATTAGATATATGTTCAAGAGATAACGTCACATTTGCGTGTGTTACTTTGTTAAATAATATATACAATTTAATATGGTTAATGTTGCCTATATATTTTTGCTTTTCTTTCTCCCAAATTTTCTTCTTATATTCTGATATTTTTTCCAATTCATTTTCATTTACAAAAAAGCTGCAGTCTTTTCTATTTCTACATGCAGAGCAAACGTAGAATCTTTGGTTGTCACTTCTTGAAAAAAGTACTGTTGGACCATGCGGACAATGAGGGTTGTTTTTTATATTAGTATCTACAGTTACTGACATTCTGCTCTTTATCTTGGATCATTGAACAACTTTGAATGTACTTCCCTTGGAATTCAGTAATTAATACATCCTACAAACGAAGACGTGTGTACTCACTTTTACATAAAAATAGATACTTACAGTAAAGGCTGTACTAAATAGTCGCCAATAATGCAAGCACACGTTAATTTTACATGCAATTACGTGTTCATATGCAATTTTAGCGGAATATTTGCGTCAAGTTCTGCTCGGCCGAAATTACCCTCAACCACTTATACATAACCTAAATAACTAACTTTCCACATATAGAAATGTAAGATTCTCTTCATATCTTTATAAATATGGAAATTCACTTTTGGAAAATATTAATTTATATTTTAACATTTGCTGCTTATGTATATTCTGGTTTTGGTTCAAGTATATTAGCAAATTTTCGCGATGCTGTAGTATCAGCACAAACAGTGTTTGGTGATGTTTTTAATAATCTGGCACATTTAGCGAAAAAATTTAAAGACTTTCATGAGGTCTTTGATGCAGCTGTTGAAGAGCATTGTGTTTTTAAATGTCCTGTTAAAGGTATGTAATCTACAACACCTACAGTAGTACAATATCTTTTAGTAACAATTCTTTCACAGATGTAATACCTAAACCAAATTGGAATCATATTCCAAAAGCAGATGGTTGTGGATCTTTGGGCCTAAAAATTGCCGCAGAATACTTACCGATTGGTGAAATGACAAAATGCTGTGATGTACATGATATTTGTTACGACACTTGTAATAAGGATAAAGAATTGTGTGATGTTGAATTTAAGAGGTGTTTATATAGATACTGTGATACTTATCAAAATAAATTAGGAGAAAATATGGTGAAAGGTAATTTATAAGTATCTATATTTTCGATAATAACTAGTATAAATCTATACGTGGAAGGATTGTTTGAAAACAATCCACCTGAAATATTTCAGAAAGTAACAAATACTATTTCTAAGAACATCTCCCTTTATTGTAAGAGTGCAATGCTTCGACCTATGAATGCTTATATATGTTCCCATGAATATCAAACATTTTTTTACATGGAATGATCTACTGGGTGCTACCTCAAATGAAAACCTATCTTTTTATGATTACGTTGATGTATCACTGCTCCTTTTTCTTTGTATTTGTCATCTTTAAAATAAAAAAAAAATATTTCGATAGACTTTTCTCACAAAAACCCCGATTTGTCTTTTTTAATTTTTGTACAATTTCTCTTCTTCATCTGCATTATTTTCCATGTGTCACAGCAAGAGTTATTAAGTCTGCAAGATTTTACCCATGCATTGGCTGATTAATGGACATGTAGACAAGAATATGGAGCACAAGTAGGTGCGAAAACTTGCACAAAAATCTGAAAGAGCTGGAATGGTAGTGACGGGAAAGGACAAGGTCCAATAAATTAACACATGAAATCGTGGAGGTTGCGATGAATTCAACCAGTTTTTAACATCCACTTGACTTTCCTTGCTCAATGAAGAAAGCAACATGTATATTTTTATCTTTTTCTTTGAGATAATCTAAAATTAATAGTTCATAAGCCTCGGCCAATAAATTTACACAAATTGCATCCAAAATAATAATCTAAGTAAATATGTTATTAGAAATGTTTATTTTTGGTTTGGTTTCTGAAATATTTCAAACGAACCAATTAAAAAGCACACATTGTATAACTCAAATTTTATTAGTTTTACTTAACTTTGTTGAATGTATCTTTTCAAACCGGGCTTTATTGCAAAGATTTCATTTACAATGAATGGGTTGGTTCATAGTTGTGATGTATTAATGAATTTACGTCTGAGCATTCGTAATGACTGTATGTCGTGTGGTCCTGTGTTAGATGTATTTGAAATAATAATGATAATCCTCGAAATGAGACCAAAATGTTACTGAAGTATTGTCAAATTATGCTTTTTCAATAGAACTACAGTCAAAAATAATGATAACAAGGACTGTGACGTGGTATGGTAAACAACACATAAATATCGGCACCCTCCGCACCACACAAGTTTATTTATTATATAGTAATATATAATAATTCGGTCACCCGTTGATGATGAGGACCATTCGGGTCCTGGAAATGGACTAATTATTACATTACTTATATGATAAATTAAACTTGTGTGGTGCGGAGGGTGCCCATATTTATGCGTTATTTACTACAGTCAAAGGTAAATTGTGAAGGAGTTTCAAAAAGTATTTGTACAATTATATTATTGAAGATCAAAAGGAGGAAGACCTCAAAAGTTATGGGTAGAAAATACTCATCAGTTCAATCTTGAAATAAATTTACTACTAAAACTACACAATTCATTTATATTCATATAAATATATATATATATATATCCAAATATACATTTGCAGAAGATAAACCACATATTTCAGTATTGCTACATTGCCTAGTCCCACTGAAGAATTAAACATCAGAAAAACTTATTTTTTTTCCCCTTAAAATAACCATCTACAATTATACTTATAGCAGTATGTAAATTCAGTAAAGTGATTTTTATAAATTTTTTAGCTTGTAAAGGAGCTGCTAAAATGTTATTTACTGGCACTTTAACATTGGGGTGCAAATCCTATCTGGATGCACAGAAAAAAGCATGTTATTGTCCGTCATATGGCTGGAAAAATGGCAAGAACAGTAGATATACAAGAGGAGATGGAGAATTATGAAATCACTTTAAAATTATACGTTATAATAATAATAAATAGATATAAAACTTTCACATTTGTATTTCTATCATTCTACCTAAGGTATATTCTTTCGCATCATACTGTGAATTTTCAAGTGTGCATTTAATGATATTCTCAGTTTGAATTTCTTCTCGCAATATGGACAAGGCAAACAATCTGAATCATTACACTTATTATTTGTAGTAGTTGCTTGGTTTGAAATAAGCGTCACATTTACAGAGTTAGTGTTTGTTAAGTGATTCCGTAGCTCTGGTTTAGTATCAAAGTATTCACTGGAATATTCTTCAAGTCTATTATTAGTCTCCTCTCCTGTAACAGTTTTTAGTAGGAACAATATATGTTCTAAAAAATTTGGATCCATTTTGTGGGCCATATTTGTTAGTCTGGAATCTAACAGGTTAATGAAAATAATAACCATGTTTTTTTATATTCACCAAATATTGCTACAAATTATTTTCCGAGCTTCTATTAACTTTCGTACAAATGTTTGTCAATACGAGACTGTCTTCACCAGAGATAAACTAACCAATCTTCACCCAGTTCCTATTCTCAACTACAGGGGCGCCTATGTTTTAAGAACAACATTCAATACTTGACGTCAAGATTGTCGCGTATGAAAACTTGAGCTATCTTAGATGAAAAACTGGTCAAATTCTTAAATTTATATAAATTTGAGTGTTAACGCGCTGTTGGCGTTATTGGCTTTGTATCAACGAAGCGCCACCTGGTAATGAAAACGATAATTAACAAAAATCACACGTTAATGACAGCATCAAATCACTTCATTCCGCAAGTTTTTAGGTTGTAACCAAAAATTTACCAGTTTCTGTTAGCAATTAGGGGATAATTACGCGGCGCAGAACCGAAATATTGGTTTAAATAGTAGATTTACGGAACTTGCTGTAAATGTTATATTCCCCATATTACGTTTTTTCACTTCCAAATTTTGGTTATAGTGGTTTCGTATGTGCCCTTGCAAAAGTCGGTTGCGATTCTTTTTCTGTACTTCAGACCATCCACAGACTCGTCTTCGCTCTGGTTTATTTATCTTCATGACATCCTTCAATATGCTTTCATGTTATAAGTGATAGCTGTCACATTTACGTATTAGTAGTAGTAGCACAATCAGTTTATGACCAATTTCCATGAACTAATTTTTAATTTTCCCCCTTTTTAATTCAAAAATTTCAATAAGGGAATAATGAACTAAATTACGAAATAAAAAAATGTTAAGTCGATATACGCAAATATTTCTGAAACACTATTGTTAAGTAGGTATTTTTACAATTATTTAAATTATATAATTTCATTAGCAAGTATGTTTGCAGGGACAATCCTATGTAGACTAAAATCTTTAAGGATGGATGGAAATCATATAGTTTTGAGTTATCACGAAAGCTTATTACGTTCCTCAGATATGCAATTGTTACAAGGGCCATGCTGGTTAAGCGATACAATCTTATCGTTTTATTTTGAATACTTAGAAATTGACAAATTTAAGAAACATCCAGCATTGTTGTTTGTCCCTCCACAAGTAACGCAATGCATCAAAATAACACCGACTAATGAAATTGGTATATTCCTGGACCCTCTTCGAACTGATAGTCAGAACTTTATATTTTTTGCCTTGAATGATAATGAACAAATAGAATGCTCGGGAGGGACCCATTGGAGCCTTCTTGTTCTATCACGTCCTGAGAAAACAGTTTATCATTTCGATTCATCGAGAGGAGCAAATCAAGAGCAAGCTCTTGAATTTGGTGAAAAATTATTAAATTTTTATGGGCTACCATCCTTCGGATGTTTTAGTGAACCAAGAGCACTTCAACAATCAAACGGATATGATTGTGGAATTCACGTTTTATGTAATGCCGAAAATTTAGCAAATTATGCTTTGAAATTAAGGAAAATAGAAGGATGTCCTTTACCGGACAAGGAACATGTATTTTATAAAAGGAGGGAGATTTTAGACTTAATACATACATTACGCCATTAACGTTTATTTGTTTTTAGTATTTATTACATTTTTCTAATTTATTAATAAAGTTGAAAGATGCTCAATTTTTAACTGTTTTCGAACCTTTTCGGAACGCACCCGTTTAAATGTTGGGTAATTTTGTTCTATAGTTCATTCTATCTAATTGGATCATTTGATCCGTGTCTAGATGTTTCTCAGTCATTCCTTGTGAAATACCTAGTTATTTTTAGATTAATATAGTTTACCAGGAAATATATACATATATTTAGTGTTTGAGTATATAATTTTAAGCATTTAGTAATATGGGAAACATCGGTGAAAAGGTAGAGGCAGCCCCCGTTTCCACTTTGCCGGTTAACCAGACAGAGGAACCAAAGAAGCTTAAACCTTGCTGTGCTTGCCCCGAGACCAAACGGGCGCGTGATGCTTGGTAAGAATTTTGTTAATTGTATCATAAACATTTTTGGTATACACTAATCTATTTTCAGTATCATTGAAAACGGAGAAGAGAATTGTAAACATTTAATAGACGCACACAAAGAGTGTATGAGGAAAATGGGATTTAACATATAACGTGATAATTCTTAATCGTGTAGTATATGTATATATCGGAATATTTATTGTTAAACTATCTCATGGCGTATTAAAATATAGTTAGATAAATTGGATTTTGAAACCTAACCTTTAAGATCATAGAATTGGTTTTTGTGTTCTTTCCGTTTTTCTAATAACTCTACCTATATGGACGGACAATTAAACGAGGTTGATCAGCAACATGCAAGGGCATATTTGCGTGAACGCTTTCTGCGTGGTATCTCCCAATTAAATGGTAACTTGAAATAAGGTAAAATATACTTCTATAATTACTGTGATTTCAGGTAAATCATGCACGGTGAAAATGTATGAAGCGACTGAGGTTACATGTAAAACTAAAGCGTTCGAACCTAACATGGAAACAGTAATTGTAGAAAATTTACAGACTCCGTTGCCAAAATTATTGCCAAGTGCAATTTTAAGGTGTAGCGATATCGTGTCAATGGAATATAGATTGTAATTATTTAATGCAAATAAAAATATAAACTAAATTATGCGATGCTATTAAATACCAATCCTTCAAAAAAAAAATAGTGATATTTTAGGCAAATTGTTTATTAGAATAAAGACATCGATGTGTGAAATGGCAGCTGTAAAAGTTTGATGGTTGAATGGCCGGTGGATTACAATAATGATTGCACGAAAATAAGTTCTTACAGTGCTATATTATCATATATTAACATCTTTTGTCTACAAATCGCGTCTTAAGGTGAGTCATTTGAAAATTTATGTAATTTTTTATTGAGAAAATATCAAGTCAATCATTGTAAAGGTCGAACATGTATAGTGAACAGAAAACATAATTCTATGCATTCTTTGTATTGCATTTGTATATTACGCGATAGAATGTGGTATAATTTCTTAGCTAACTTAGGTAATGAGGGTGCCCTAAAATGTGTTAAGTGATGTGGCGGCTAATGTAAATTCTGTTCAAAATCACGGCGTCCCAGCAACTATGACGGTAAGTTATAGAGAATTTTTTATTTATGGCGGAATGTGTAAGGCATAGGTAAGTTGATGAGTTGTAAGAAACACTAAGAAGTTTCTTTCCTTACAGGATATAAACTTAATTAGAGAAGAAATTTAAGTGTAGTGAGTGAGTGACATGGAGCCTGCTGCACCTGGAACGGAGGACGAAGTACAGGTTTCATTTCCTGTCTACAGTAAAAAGGTAAACATTCTGTTTTTCTTCTTATCGAATAATTCTTTTTAATTTGCTTATCTAAATAGGTAAGTATCTCTCTTTCCTTGCTCAAATCAAGGATACTTTATTTTATATTGTTGGTGTCCAAATCTCAAAGTGTGTGTATTTTGTGAAATACCGAAACTGATTTATTAATTATTAGAAGTGATGAAACTACTTAGAGTAAGTAACTTTTAACATATAGTAAGTAATTATAATATTTTAATTGTCATAATGTACTTACGTATAAGACAGATATTAATGGTGTATGTTAGTGGTGTAATTGTAGCACTAAATTTTATAATGACTTTTGAATATTGGAAATTGGTAATTGTGACTAAGAAATACAATCTTATGGTTAAAAAAATTGAATATTTAAATTTCTAGATACTTACATCGTATAAACAATTATTCCTAAGTAGATCATCGTTTAAATTTACCTGGTTAAATATTATATTTTTGAATGATATTTTAACTTCTTTTTATTGGAAGAAAGTATTCTATGTAAGAACTGCATTGGTCGTATAAATTAAACTGTTATGTTTATCGTACATATGTAATTGAAGTTAGTTTATAAAAAGATACTTGAGTATATATCATTTGCCACTGTAAAATATAAATTTAGTAAAAAAATTAATGGACAAATCTGTGATTCTTTTTATAATAATGGAGATGGTGAATAATGGTTAAATTTATCTACTAAAAGAAGTGCAGAATTGTGCACACAAAAGGGTTGTTTAATAAGTATATTATATAAGTTGTTTAAATAAGTATAAAGGTTTAATAAGTGATTAGAAAAACAAAGTATTTTCTGTAGATTCTTATTTATCTTTTAACATAGTCTCCACTTAACTCATTTTTCTACACTTCAAGCATTTCTTCAACTTTTTAAGTCCTGCAAAAAGTAGGATTTCGGAAAGACCTCAAAGTAGGCATCGGTTTGGCCGGTGATTTCCTGGGTGACATGAACCGTTATCTGCTGAGCTACTGTTTCGAATTTTGAAATAAAAAGAAGTCATAGGGTGTCGAATTGGGTGAAAACGGTGTATTCATCCGTGCATTCTCTTGATGGAAGAGTATCTATTTCTTTCTCAAATCGTAATACTTTTCAGTTATTGTTTGCAGTTATTGTTCCAAGCAATCGGTGTATCTGATTCTGCGTGCATCCCAAAAACTGAAGTTATCACCTTGCGGGCTGATTTCACTGTCTTCGCCTTCTTCAGATTCCGTCCGCCTTCTTCAGATCCCGCCCGACTTCAAAAAACTAATATTTTGACTGTTACTTTGTCTCTGAAATGTAGTAGTGTATCCATGTTTCGTCTATAATTATATAGTGATGGAGGAACTCGTCAAGATTGCAATGGGAAAGCGTCAAAACAGATTCGGAATTGATCACATGATTGCGTCTATTCTCCACTGAGCAAACGCGATACCCACCTTGCCCGGATTTTTTTTCATGCCCAATTTTTCGTGCAAAATTGAAAATACCGTGTCTAGTGATATGCTCATGGCCTCAACTATTTCGCGCACTTTAATTCGCCGATCATTCAAAACCATATCGTGGATTTTGTCGATCATGAAGAGATCTCTTTCAGCGTTAAGCTTTTTAAATATAAGTAAATACATAACAAAAATAGTTTGCTTAAATCGATAATAAAAATTAAATCGTGTGGTAGATATATCTGAGACTTTGACAGTTATCTAGTGACTAATGAGTTACTAGAAATACACCATTTTCGACACTACGAGCGCCATCTCTTAGATTTTCTAAGGACTTCGTGAACCAGCCTCGTAATACTAGGTAACGTATAAATTAACAATCACCGGGCACTTATATAGGAACCATACCGACATTTACATGCAATTTTCTCAAAGTGCTCATGCTCCTTCCGTTATTATGCACGGTGTAAAACGGCTTCAATATATGAAGAGCTCATATAGAACATTTAGGGACATGTGAAACGCTTTTGTCACCGTCATGAAAATACCGATTGTCGCCTTTGTTTATTTAATTAAGATTAAGTAAGCATAATGTGGTTCATGCAAATTCCTTTAATCAGTACCACGGACCATGCGTAATATATAGTTGCGTTCTGCTTAACTTGTATAGTTAGTATCAACAAACAGTTTCACCCAATATACATGATATTTGATATTCTTCTCTTCTGATACGTTCCTAAAATAAATATAAAAATATTCGTTTTTAATCGCCAATTTTAATTTGTGCGAGGGAACGCAGCATTAGTGTTTGCTATTTGAAGGAAAAAGAAGATGAAAATTACCTGAAAACCCTTATTCTATAAAGCTTGGTGTTGGTATATTAAGTTTTTGTTTAGACTTTCTGTGGAGTTTCAAGTAAAGTGTTCAAAATTCAAGTTGGCAAACGAAAGATGGTATTCTGCTGGTGGATGACAACGAATATACGTTCTGAAAAAATCTGAAACAAAGTACCACGCCAAAAACAATATAACGACAAGAATTATATTCGCTTTTAACATTCAGATCTGACAAATTAATAATTGTAATTATGTTGCGGTGTAGTTCTTTCCAGTGAACTTTGTATAACAAGAACAAATATCAAAACCATTATTGTAGTATATTATCACAATCCCTTCTTTCCTATTTAAGATAAAAGGTTGATACGACTTCTAGTGATACCGCAATTGAACTGCGAATAGCACCATACGTTGGTTCAGCAAAAGTAGAAATTGACGTTTTTTTTTTTTCTAAAAGCGGCAACGGTTTGCAGCAAAAGTTAGTATGGGCTTAATGCAGGAAGTCAACAAACTTATTTTAAAGAGAAGACCATAAATAAATGAGGGTTGAGTAGTTGAATTTAACTAAATTACTAAATGATTACTAGCAACTGGATAAGAATTTGAGAGGAAGAAAAGAAGTATCAATTTTGACTTAATTCCAGTTTTAAAGAAGTATTTTTTTAAATTATATATCACAAGACTTTGCCGTTAAACAATCAGTATCAAAAAAACTTATTCGAAAAACGGCGCAATGTTGTGTTCTATGTGCCGCTGAGAGCACCATAACTTAACATAGAGTAACTTAACATATCTACAAAGGCATTTATACACGATTATTGCATGACACACTTGTCAAGAAATTGCATGATTACTCGACAAGAAGAATTCAAGAATAGAAAGTAGGCATGCGCCATCAATAATGATTATCTATACAATTATGCGGCTTGTAAAACAGGCTTTACTGAACAACGCTCTTTTCTTTTTCCTTTGGCTACTATGAAACATTGTGCATCAATGGCCGCTATTTCTATGCAATCTTTGAGAGGTGAAGTTTTTTCGCCACCTCCATTTTACTTGTTTTATTTTCTTTCTAGATTTCTTTTAATGTGCTACTTACACAACGTATTTTCCTCTCATTCTTTCCCAATGATATTGAAGTTTATAGCCTAACAACATAGTGGTGTTATTCAGTTTTTTAATGTAAATTTGAATGGTTATGAAAATATTATCGTCACAAATTTTCATCTAAATTTAGGTACTGTTATATTTTTCTCGTTAATTTTCGACGCAATGTTTATATTATATGTTTAAATTCTCAGCCGTTTGTTTTCTTGTTTCTCTCTGCGTATCATAGAACGTAATTAATGTTGGTGTAGGAATGGGTACATATTTGTTAGATTAAGATCGGATTCTGGTATATGTCTTGCTATCATGATCGAGGTTGTGAATTAAAAAAAAATAAGCAAAATAATTACACTTATGCCTAGCACGTTTGTTAGAAGTGCGAGTGAGAGACGTATGAGAGGCCACAATATGGTGCATACATGATTATTCATATGTATTTATTTTTTTTTCCTATTTTCCCTCTAAATATTATAAGTTTTGTGTTGGTTGTGATCAATATTTTGCATTTGTTTACTGAGTCAGAAATTTTATGTCTATTTGTCTTTTATCTGTATACCTGATGATAAGAAATTAGAGACAAATAACAACGAATTATTGCTTTTCTTTTTAATGGTTTTAAGTGCGGCAAATTCCAAAATGAAAGAAAAACAAGCTTAGATCTAAACGAAAACGAAATTTATGTAAATACAAGCAAATACGGGAAATTAAATATGAATACCATTGGATGCATCTTGTGGGCATAACCATTATGGGTCAGTTGACTGAATAACCAATAAAAATACATGGTCCAAGACGTATTCTAAATGCGCCCATTGTGTTTCCCGTTTGGCTTACAGAAAATTGTTCATTTTGAAAGTGTTATATTGTATTGTTCTTCAGTTAAACGTACTATAATAGGGTGTCCTAGAAAATACAGTATAAAAGCTATGTAATTGAAGGCTAGAACTGTTCTCACTGCACAATTTGCCGGAAAAGAACCTAGTTCTCTGCTTAATTTTGCTCTTGTGTAAACAGGCCAGTGAAACCGATCGTCTTCTATCGTTGAAAAGTTATCTTCCAAGCGGAACATATGGCAACGTGTTCGAACTCAGTTATGTCAACGGATCCGAACATTGGTATTGTAATATGTGTGAATGTCCCGTTATGGGTCGCGTCTATCATCATGAAATCGGTAAACGTCACAGTACCAACGTCGCCAATCTTTCCAAAAGAGGCGTATCCGTTTTGGTCGGCCAACCTGTGCTTCATGTTGCTGCCGGTGAACCAGTGCCGCCAGGTTTCGAGGGAGAGTTGCAAAAAACTTGCCAAATTCAAGTAAGTTACATCGAAATACTGACATGTTTATTTGATTTTTAGTGCCGATCGTAATAAAACATACATTTCTAGGAGCGATTGGATAATTACACGGTGAGCCCTCTAATTGGCCTAGAGTATCTGCTTGAAATTCAAGAATATGACAGAGATAAGGAACCCGGTTATTTGTGTATGCTTTGTGACAAACGTGGCGACCCCAGAACTGTGATTGCTCACTTAGTTAGCTACAACCATATAAGTCAAGTACGTATTCTTGTTATGCAAGATTTTACATATCTTATATCATTATCATTTTTAGTATTTGCAAAGACATTTTGTAAAATGTTACCAAGCTCTATCACCTTACATGACGAAACAGTACAAACGAAACTGGCAGAATACTATGAATAAAATAGCTGAAGCTATTGAACAACAGTTCGGGCGATTAAAACCGCATCCCGTTGAAAAGGAAGGGTTTGAAGAGAAGAAACCCAGCTATTGGGCGCAAATATTCCATGGTCCACATTTCTCAGAAAAGGAAGGAGTTACATTTGAACATCTTGTTATTAGAGATGAAATTACAAGGGTTTACGAAGGTATTATTTTGTTTACTTAGTGCGTATCTATCTCCAATAAAATGCGCAGTCGCAAATTTAATATAATAATTTGGGAAGAGACGAGTAAAATCCCTTTAATACGAATTTTACATAGTACCCAATTTTAGAGTGCTGAAAGTTTGCCACAAAATGTATCCTAATGATATGATACCTAATTTTCGCAACTTCTTTCAAAATGAAACAATGACTTTTTAAATAGATGCAGCTTCATCAATATCTACGTCACCTGCGGCGACATTTATTCAAAAGCCTTCTGAAGAAGTCTCCAAGCGATCGTATCGCAAAACAGGAGCTGTTCCATCCGTTGGTGACCATTCTAGAAAGAGAAGTCCATCACCACCAATTGTGGCCAAACCAAAGAAACACAAGCAGCCAGCGCCACCTGGTGCTTCTAGACGCAGACGATCTTTAAGTAGTGTCTCTAGTATATCGAGTAGTGACCTGAGTGATTATAATTCGTTCGAAGGTAAACGATCTCAACGTATTCGACGAGATATTCGATCTAGAAGCAGAAGTCGAAGCCCATACAGAAGGTAATGTGATGTACTTCTGGTGAAAATTAATTATGTGCATGTTCAAAATATTAGAAATCAACTCCTTATTTTGGGTCTTATTAGTGTACTTTTACAAATATTTTATTTTAAAATTTTAGTAAAAATAGTAAGTAGTAATAAGAACATAAATTGTGTGATGATGTAAATCATTCCAATCATTTTAGGCCGTATTATAATAGATCTCCTTCTCCGAGAAACTCAAGGGGAAAAGGTGTTTTACCATGGCAAAGACCTGATTACATAAAGTCTAGGAATGAAGTGAGTTCAGATCGTAACAAGTCAAATTCAGATAAAATGGAGGAGTACAGAAAATTAGCAATGGCTATTGAAAACGACATGGAAAAAACATTAAAACAACATGAAAGAAATCCGGAGAAACACCCTCAATATAATGAAGAGTGGAAAATATTTTGGAATAAAAGGTGAATATTTTGTGGTATTTATGCCATTCCGATGTTCACTTATTCATTGTATGGCTTTAGGTATAAAGAATTACAAGCTGAAGGTAAGGACGCGTCAAGCTATGATTTCAAGCCAGAGTGGATTGTATTTTGGAACAAAAGAATGGGCGAGATACATAATATCGAAGTTAAAACCAAGAAGGATGCTTTAAGACGAAGGTGTGCATTACCATTACTTACGAAACAGCAGATTCTGAATAATTATTTAACTAGAAAGAATTGCAAAATCCTATGGAAGTTGTTTCAAGATAGTTATTTAAGCCGATTACTAATTATGTGAAATACAATTTGCTGAATCGAAAGCAAATTATACCAGGTATTATAAATTATCGAAGCATTACTGTTGACTTCATTATTATCGATACTATAATGTAGGATAAATGAGCAAAGTAATAGTATTTAATTTTAATTAGGTGCGTTTTATTTGCCAATCAGATCGACCTAGTTCTGATCAGTTCAGTCACGTAAATTGCGTAGCAAATAAAACAGCGGAATTTGAATCATGAAAAAAAAATAAAAATATAAACAAAAATGGATAAGCGCAAAAAGAAAAAGAAAATCGTAGTTTGAAGGATAGATAATGTATTTTCGATTATAATATTCCTTCCTTCTTAGATTTAAATACTTCAAGTTGCCGTTTGCTAAATCCATATACGACTGCAAATAGTGCTTTATTTGCAGTCGTTTCCTTAGCTTGTAGGAGTAAATCACGTTTATATTCTCTAGTTTTGCGAAAATGTACTTAAATGTTTATTTGGAGTTGTTTTTTTAAATTGTATCAGATAGATGCAAGGAAGGTAATTAATAGATTTGTTTGCGCTTGGCTACTTCCCGTTTTTATATTTTAAATGCGTTGGGCTATTACGACTCCGGACATAGCAAGTGATCCTCTAAAATAGAATCACTTGCAGTTAGGCGCAAAACGGATTTGATCAGTTCATGATCACTTAAGTAACATCATAGATGGAAGTGTTCTGGTCTTAACTGATTCGACTTGCAAAGAAAACACAAGCACTGAGATGCAATTAACTTCCTCAGATCTGAGATATTACAGTATTTAAAACTTTATGGATTTTATTGATGCCGTAAAATATTTTTTTAATGTGTATTGACGGCTCAACGGGGGGTCTAAGGTTTTCAAAGCTTATCATAACCTCAAGAGCCTTTAGTGTGAAAATAGTGTATGTGTAGTGTTTTATGACTTAGTTACTATTCTAGTAACTAAGTGTAAAGCGTGAAGCGTAGTTAATTGTTCTCCAACATCCGAATACTGACTGCGGATTGTACGGGAACCATTAAGGAAATTTGATCCTAGTGGAGCTGAAACATACAGCACCCAGCTTTGCCCGGTCAAGCGTCTCGGTAGTTCAGTGATAGCTACCGTCGAATTAAAATTATATTTCAAACAGAATCCTTCATATGAAATAATTTAGATCATGTGTCGCATATGTCACATAAGGACTTAAAGAATACAAAAATGTATAACGCTCTTTCGAATTAATTATTTATAAAATAAATATCAAGCACACGCAAATGGTCCGTTTTTAAGAAGCGTGATCTTGCAGACTGTGTTATTAATGCTAATTTGGAGTATCCTGATTGTTGATAATACATTGTTGCATATGTATTATCAAGTATTTATCGATCAACTTGTGTTAACTTCTGTAGTTTGTCCTGTAATGGAATAATGTCTGTTGGACAAATACATATTATTGTTAAGGAACGTGCTTGTTTAAAATGCATTACAGTGTTAACATTAACATACTGCACCATCGCCACAAAAATATTTACATCTAACGAAAGAACCCCAGAAATCCGAAAATTCAGATCTTGATGAAACTCTGGAATGTCTCCCGATTTCGGGGTACAAAGTTACATGCTTTTAAATTTTTTTTAATATTTCGAAAACTATAGGAGACAGATCTAAATTCTTTGGATCATCATTTGAAATGTATTACGTAGTCTTAAGAATTATATTTTCTTCCAAAAAAGAACACAACGGATTACCGGATACCGTGTACCCTTCATTTTTGTTGAGATTTTTTCTATTTACCAAGAGTAATGTCAATTTTACGTAGAGCACGGTACTATAAAACGTATTTAGACAGAGATACCGTTGTGTGAGTGGAAACGGTTTTTTTTACGCTCTAAAACTATAGTGTTTGAATTCGTAATATAGCGCCATTTTCCTGTAAAAGCGATTTTATTTTTGATAATTACAAAAAAAAAATGATAAAAATAAGGGTAAGGAGTACACACATCCTGTTATATTTTCAAAATAATAAAATATTACTTTGAAAATATAATCCCCCTCAAATAGACGGGAAGATTTCTTTTGTAACCCAAAAAATCAAGTATTTATCAATTTATCAATTTTAAGTTTTCTAATTTAATACTGTGTCCGGTTTCATTTATATGTTGTGCTACACTCGATGCGTCCAATCAGCCGTAGCGATAATTTCTTACATGTTCTTTGAATCTAGTTTCTATCGCTCTTTTCCTTTGAGCAACATAGGCTTTATTACAGTCACTATGTGCAATTTAATAATTGTCCGACCTTTCTCCTATTTTCGATTTATCTTTAGGATTACCGAGAATGTTTTTAAGTGTGTTGTGCGAACTAGAGCATACGTTCATATCTTGACTCTTCAAAATCTTAGTGACGCCTTTCGAAATGCTGTGAAAGGGGAGTTTCAGGAATAGTAAGAAATTGCTATTAGTTTCTAGCCGAGTTAAGGTCGTGTAATTTCTTACATAAAGCCTATGTTGGTTTTTCTTAAGCATGCGATCAACTTCTACAGAAGAGTAACCGTTGTAAATAGCTACGGTTTTTATGAATTTAAGCTCTCCTTGACTATTCGTGTCCTCGAAACAGCCATCCCGAATTAATTATTATATGACTATATAATAAATCAAGCTTGTGTGGTGTGGTGGGTGGCGATACTTATGTGTTGTCTATAGCACAGCTATAAATTATTTTCGAAAAATGCTAGAGTACGTATTATTTTGATGTTCAAATTCAGATTCTAAGATTTATTTAAACAATTTGTTTTACATGCACACTGTACTACAAAAGTTTAAAGTGTATGTTTTTTTTTTTTTACTATTATTAATTGTGTTTTAATCAGCATTAAAAAAACGCTCTATTTCGCCCATTTAACCTACATCATAACATTGATTATTACAAACTTAGGCATGGCCATACACCCGGTATGGCCCAGTAACATTACCGTCGTTAATGTTTTACATACTGGGTGGATGGCCTTTACAGTTGACATAGCCTTTCTAAAGGATGACCGACTACTTGCTAAATAAAAGTGCAAAAAAAAAATATTTACACAAGCTCCATATGTTAAGAAATTTGTAACTTTTATTGGAAAATTTTAGGGGTAGTAGTTATTCCGTTAAATGATACAAGCAGTTGCTTTGAGTCAACGGACTTGCAACCGCATAATCTGTTATGAACCGTTTGCACGACAATAAACTGAGCAGTTTTGAGCCGGTATACGTAATCACGTGCATGTCATAAATAAAGTTCGTAACTTTCCGTGCGTTTCACGAAATTAGTAGAGACTAGACAGATTCGTTTCTATTTGGCTGATGAAAATGGGTTCGTGTTGCTTGCTGGTTTCCATCGAGCGCCGACAAAACGTGAGTCTGTCTACTCCATGCAAATTTTGCGAAGGGCACGGAAAGAGGCGAACTTTAGTAATAAATTAATACACATCAATAGTAAAATATCGGCACACTCCGCATCACACAAATTCAATTAACTAGTAAAACTAAGAACGATAAATTGGATATGGTATAGATGTAATCGTGCTGTTTCGAATTAATTGATTAAGTTAGTTAATTAGTATTTTGGTCATATCATTTTACGATCCTTGTTATCATTATTAATGCACGTTTCCCATATCGTTATAGTTCTTTACTAAAGCTATTGGTAGGTTGATAGATCGTGATCCTACTAACGATCATCAGCAAAGATTTTTGTCACCGATTCTATGACTGCGGATCCGAATTTATTAGTTGCACTACAAATGAAATAACTAAAAAGTTACTGTTGCGCAATAAATTAACATAAAAATTCGTTAGAAAAATTTATTCTGAGCTTTAGCACAGACTATAAAGATACCTACCTGCTTATAAATACAGTACTGTGTGTTAAAGTCTCCAATACAAACAATTGCAATTATATACACGTTTTCTTCGAAAATTAGAATTATGTATTATTTTCCTTAAATTACCTAAGGAATTGCGGCATATGTTGTGTCGTACAAATTCATACGGCGCATATAGATATAGATCGTTTTGGGTCTCGGCAAGTTACTAGTTTTACTATAAGTACCTGGTTACAAAGTGATGCTATATTTATGAGTCTACATAGAGAATGCAAAAATTTAAATTTCATTCGTTGGTTGAAACAAATCCGGTAGACTATATAATGATCAATAACTTTTAGTGACGAATAAATTAACTTCATAAAGGTTCATATTACTTTAAAAATTTAATTTGGTGTACTGAATGTATCTTATATTTTTTAATGAGTATGAGTATGAGATATATGTAATATTTATAGTGTTGAAATACGTGTGCTTTGTTTGCGTTACTAGTGTAGCTTCAATACTAAATGCTAATTTACTCTATGTTTAACGTTCTTCGCAAAAGTTATCCTATCGTTGTATTCGCTTTAATAGATTTGTATTTTACCCATACGTTTTTTGATTTAAAAAGATGATATGTGTTTTATATAATGGAGTGCAAGATTTTGAGAGCGATACCTGATTGCGTTAGCGGAAACTGGATGTGATTCCATAATTTATTATGAGAATCATAGAATCATTTTCTGGGTGATTTAAAACTGTTAATTCAAAACAAATGTTCTTGATGTTTGTAACGAAATACAAGTGACGAAATAATGTTTTATGTAAAATTGCAGATAGTTTATGTTCTATGAATAGTATGAAAATAAAGTAAAATTATATCCTTCTTTAGTCATTATTACATTTCCATATGCTTTTCCATACACAGTTAATAATATTGATTAATTTTTTTTTTCAGATTGGGTCTTCCGGAACAACCTGCACCAATTTGTTTCCGCATTACAGGAAAAAAGAAATCCAAAGATGAACTACAGTCCAATAAACCCGTTGCTCCTATGGCTTCTGAACCAGACCAGGATCATGAAGTTATTATTATCGAGGACAAAGATGAAGACACCAAGAGTTCTAAGAGGTCACATAGCCCTTGGGAAAGTGAGCCAACCAGGCCATCGTCGAGAGTTTCGCGGGAAAGAAGCCGCGAAAGAGAAAGAAGTTACGAGAGAAGAAGTCGCGATCGCGAGAGAAGCTATGAACGCACGAGAGATTACAAATATCGAGGAAGTTCCCCACCCGAGAGACGCATAAAGACCGAACGCTCTTGGGAGAAATCGTGGGAGAGAGAATCGGGACCTTATAGGGATGTTTATCGCAAAGATCTTCGAGATTGTTACAAACCGCCACCGGTCATGAGAGATGTTACAAGACAACCGGTCTTCACACCTCCTCGTCAAGAAGAAGAGGAGACAGATACTGAAGAAATAAACGTTGTAGCCGTGCTGAGGCTTTTGACTGCGTTAGAAGAGAAGCTTGGGTCTCTTGGCCCAAAAGTTATAGATATGCTAGCACAGGCCTTGGCTATGGAAAAGAACGAAGCGAATAGTTCAGAGAAACTTCTTGATAATGATGTGAATTGTGTACTTTTTGAAACTGTTAAGGAGAAATTGAAAGGGCAACTTCTCGCAGGACTAGTGGATTATGCTCAGGAGAGAGCGTTTAAAAATGCGATTAAAAAAATTGCTAGTTTAATCCATTACGCTAACCAAAGAAGAGACGAAAGGAAGAAGGATAAAGTTGAAGTAGACCCTGTTAAAGTTCCTGGTATCGGAACGGTGGATAAAGCGGCTATCGCAAAACAAATCGCAATGGCATTAGTGCTACAAGGAAAAACTGATGTATCGCAGAATGAATTAGAACAGTTAATTAATGCAGTGGTATGTATTGTAGTTTACTTATTCTTCTATTTTTTGGTGTATATTGCTACAGTGTGCAAAAATTGTATAATTCATCCGCCATTTCTTCAATTGCGCGTTTTCGCGGATATTGGTGGCTTATATCATTGTTATTAATTACATTTGGCGTGATGCCATTAGTAGAAAGGAGAAAGGCGGATGAGATTATTACTTTTTTGCAGAGATTAGACGGACCCGTGTTTTGTCGACTCTCGGGGACACCAGTAGGCAACAAATCCATTTTCATGAGGCGAATAGTCGCTGCAAAAAAGGAATAATTTGATCTGCCTTTGTCATCTCCACCCATTAGTCGAAGCTTGCCACTCTCGCAGAGTATGGGGCATTAGTGTATTGCTCTTTTCTATAAAAGTCGATGTAGCTATTCATTTCATAATTTTCAGTGATTAGAGTATCTTTAATTCGATAATCTTATCCGTGCATGTTGAAATTTGAAACAATACAGTATATTTTGTAAAATACTAAGTTATGAGGGTATAATTGAAAAAATATCAATTGTGGCCTACTTGAAAAATCTGAAAAATTTGGAAAAAAGTCGTTTTGTTTTTTTTTTAACTAATTCTTTTGGTAAACTACGTCAACGAATTCTGAAGGGAAAATAAAATCAGATTTCTACCTTTTCTGTAAGTTATAAAATAATAAATATATAAGATCCGTTCTGTAATTCAAGAATCCAAAGTAACTCAGAAGTACGTAAACAACAAACGTTAACAACAAGGGGAGAGCCCTTACAAACATAAAACATCGTACATTCGAAAATTTCAAACATAGTTACCATTGTTGCATGTACTGCTGCAGAGTTTTACAACTATTTTTGATATTAATCTTTTATCTTAGGTTGGAATGGCAGAAGCTTCCAAGACGGCTGGTAAACCTATGACTACCGCGTCCTTCATCGAACAGCTGAATCAAGCAAAGGTAAACAGTTCTACTGAATTGGTTGTTTCAAAACCAAGCACTTCGGAAAGCACTTTGACCATTCAGCCTGCAGCTGTCGAAGCTTCCAGTAACATGGAAGGTTTATCTGACTCTGATTTACAAACGCTTCTACAGAATTTCAAAGATCTGTCTACCGAAGAACAGCATGGTCTTATAACATATCTAAAAAAACTCGAAGCGAAGGAACCCGAGAGAGTAGAAAGGTTAAGGAAATTCGTAAATCTTGGCCCGGAGAAAACGGAAAAAGATAAAAGAGCAACCAGTCCTTTTTCTGCTAGATTAGGTGGTGTCAATCCAACCGTCGATGATCCGTTTGGCGATCCACAGTTTGTAGATGACGAAAAGGAAGAAGAAGGAAGCGAAAATAGCAAGAAAAAAGATAGAGCTGAGAAAGAACCGTCTAAAATTCATATAGATTCTGAAGAAGAAGATTACACTTTTGACGACGTTTTTCAAGCCGCTAATCGGAAGGTGAAAGAAAAGGAACTGGAGAAAGAGAAAGAAAAGCAATTAGATGCGTCAAAAACGGAAACAAAGATAAATCTGATGGACGCTAAAGCGTTAATAGCAAATATCATGGGTAACTTGAATTCAAAAGACAACCTTGCCTCAAAGAATGTATCTAACAACAGTGGCGGTACATCGCAATTCGACAATCCTACATCGGCAATTACGGCAGGAAGCATAGCACAAGCTATGGATCAAATTTCAGCAGAAAACGTCAAAAATTTGGAAAATATAGTTGGAAACTTGCAAGGGAAAATGCAAAGTGCTAATGATAAGGAATCTGAGGAGAGACCGCAATCATTTAGTACTAATTTCCAACAACCACCTAGTCATTTTCGAACAAATTTCAATTTGAATTTGTTGAGTAATGAACCAGCTGCTTCACACGGTAATCAATACGCCAATGAATCTCGTTCACCGAAGAGAAACCAACCGAATCAAAGTGGACTGCCTAATTTGCCAAGCCTGCTGGCATCCGGTCATAATATAAGACCTAGTGCGCCAATTATGAATAGAAACCCAATGATGCAACAGAACGTCCAATATCCCATGAAAAATATTTACGGAGGATACTTGCAGAATCCCTCGTTCCCCAATCAAGGAAATTTAAATCGTCCTGTAGGTCCAGGGGATCCACAATTTGGAAATCAGACTTTCAGTTACGATAACAGATATGGATTTAATTTATCTGGTCCTAGACCGGGGGGTAATTTCGGTGGTAATAGATGGTAAAATATACACAAAACAAACTCATCGAAGTGTTATGTATTAAGTAAACTTAATGTAAAAACCATTATGTGTCAACTGTTTAGTGCAGTTAAAAGTAATTAGTGAATGTTTTAATCGTAGGTAAGTTCGATACATTTTCCTTCTGTTAAATATTTCAACAGAATCATTTTCTTTTTATATAGACGTATTATAAATGTTCTTGGTGGAACTAATAAAGACACAATTAAAACGAGATCTTGTATGTAATGATCTTTTTTTTTATAGTTTTAATGCTCTCTCTGACTCTATCCAGTTCGTTAATCAGTCTCCTATGCAATTTAATTCTTTGTAAGATCCACAAATTAGGATAGCAAGAGATTCTTCCTGCTTAACAGTTGTTACTTATTGTAGTTGCAGTATGTTAGAACCTCTCTGGATTGTTAAATTGCATAAAATGTTATTTGCGACATGTTATGTGCGACGTGTTATTGGCTCTCGTGTTATGTAGAATACGTTGTCTGTAAAAAATTCTTTATAGAGCGAGGAAGATAGGATCGTACCGTACGTCCTAAGTGAAATGAACATGCCCCACGTTTTCCTAGGTAATAAACCTTCAACTACTACGTCGTTTGAGATATCTCCCCTTTCCGGACACTATTGATACACCGCATTGTATCTGCTTCTAGACACCTTCCGTACTCTTATGTAAGGGCAAATTCTCATTTATAGAATAGTGCAAAATGCACATGATCGCTAAAACGTTACCACTCCTCGCAGCAAATAAGTTCAAGTTACAGATATGAGAGAAGCTGTCATTTTTTGTTTGGTATGTTATGCTTATCCAGAAGTGCTATTTGACGACATATGTCTTTACATGTTAGGCACAATAAATAGAATCTCCCATTGGAAAGTGACTAGTAACTAAATAACAAATATTCAATTACTACATATTCAAATAATAGTAAGTGGTTAATGAATACCGCGTTTGAAAGTTTCATAATGAACCGTTAAAATATAAATACTTTTGTACAAAATTTTCCCCTTATAAAAGTTTAAGGGTACGAGTTGCGTGATGCATTTTACGCCTAGTTTATTTTTAAATTGATTATCGTTGCCTTTCTCGACCTTTTGTTCTTTTATTTTTGATTTGCTCTGTTTCTACCTCGAAGTTGTACTGTAAAATAGTGTTTTTAAATCGTATTGTTTTACGTACTACAATGACTGCTAATTAGAATACCCACCGTAATAATTGGTGGAATGAACTTTTATACATGCTATTACGGTAAATAGAAATAAATGTGGACTGTATACAGTCTTATTCGGATATAGTACGAAAAAAAAAATTAGGTGAAAGAAACGCATGAGTAATGCCTAAATACAAAATATTATGGTTCTATGTGCACGTAGTAACGAGAAAATGATTTTTCTTTATTCGAGTCCGACTCTGTCTTAGTTAACATATGGGAATCACCGGCAGTCGCTGAAGCAGCGTTCGGATATCCATTTAGTATGCACATAGCATTCAGCGTCATTACACGCAATTGCAATGGCATCCTATACGAATATTGAATACACCGATATGATTTTGATTTATGGCGAAACAGGACAAAATAGTCTTGCGGCAGAAAATTTGTACGCGGAACGGTTTCCCAATCGGCGGCATCCATCATCCGAGACAATTGTGAGAACCGTGTATCGACTTCGAGAAACAGGATCAGTAATTCCACGTTTCGAAGGTCGTGGCCGTCATATATCACGTAGAGTTCAGCAAGCAGAAGAGCATATTTTAAACATCGTTGAGGCGGAACCAGGCATAAGTACTACAACTTTAGCCTAGCAAGTAAATGTGTCCCAAACGACGGTGCATCGAATTTTGACAAATAATTTACTTATTTACTTGGCCACCTCGTACTCCCGATCTAAATCCATTAGACTTTTTTCTGTGGGGATACATGAAAAGCTTCGTATATGATCGTCGCCCTGATATTGAAAATGTCGAAGATCTGCGAAATCGCATTTATGTTGCAGCTCAACGCATTCGCGAAGACATGGTAAATTTTACTCGTGTGCATAATAACTTTCGTCGCCGAATTGATGCCTGTATTAGAGCTCACGGTGGACATTTCGAACATTTTTTACATTAATAAATTATTTTGTCCTGTTTCGCCTAGATCGGTCCTTGTTAGGACCACCACAAATTTCATAAAAAGAAAAAGAATGTATAACTACAAATAACTCAAAACCCGACATTTCGGATGCATTAACTTTAAACATTAAGAACGCAAATCATATGGTTATCGGCATATTCAATGTAAACACATAAACACTTCGACATCAGCTGTACGACAGACAAATGCATTTCAATAGACTATTCACTATTCATAGCATCTACAATGCTTTATCGATTTTTATTTGCATCTGGGTTAACTTTGATTCATCAGCGGTATTTGTATAATATAGGAGAAACAAAGATATGGACCGGCTTTACCTGCATTTTGGGCCCTAAAATTTGAACAAAATGTATATGTTACAAATAAATTTCTTTTTAAATTTTCAGTAACACATTGATAGGTAGTCTTCAGATTTCGGTAGCTTACGTGCTATTTACAGGTAACCCTGTATAATTTATTACATCTTGATTTTAATTACATGTATGTATAGGAAATGAACCTGCAGAAACGAGTACGCTTCACCTAATAGGTAGACTCGTGTTTTGTCGACTCTCGAGGAAACCAGTAAGCAACACGGACTCAATCTCATGAGACGAATAAACACAAGTCCGTATAATCTTTGCTAATATCGTTAAGCGTTACTCGTTTCTACAGGCTTAATAGGAACGAATCACTCTAGTTTGCATAGTTGCGGAAATACTTATGTGTAGAGATGACAAAGGCTGGTGGAATTATTAATTTTTTGCAGCGACTAAATAGACTCGTGTCTATTCGCCTTATGAAAATGGATTCGTGTTGCCTACTGGTGTTCACGAGGGTCGACAAAACACGAGTCTGTCTAGTGTCTGCAAAAAGGTAATAATTCCATCCGCCTTTGTCTTCTCTACTTATGTGTATGCGTTTGGAACACTGGTTATCTTTGATTGCTTTTTATAGTAATCCTTATTCAATTTCTAACCTCCTCGTTTAACGTTTCGTATTAGATTATACGCTATGTCGTTGAAATTACAAGTTTTCAAAATATATTGCAATGAGACTCTGAGTCATTAGACGTCGAGCGTTCATTTTCAAGATATAAAAACATTTTTTCAGAACGACGAACATCCTTGAAAGAAACGACTGTGGAAACATTCCTAATGCTTCAGATGTTTGAGAAATCGGATTGCGCTTACGGTAACAGTTTTAATGTGCCTACCTCCTCGTGTGCTGACTAATACTATTTTCCTTGTGCATTAACACCCACTATATTGGATACGGCTAATTACAAAAGTAAGCGTTTTAAAATTCTTTATTTCTTTTGTTTTTATGTACTTTACTTATGTTCCTTATCGACGCCTATGGTGCGCCACGCAGTTGGGGAGCTCTAATGATAACTCTATCAGGTACGATATATGACTTACTAGAAGGTGCGTGGGAAAAAGGAGGACGTGGTTACACGTTTTCTTTATTTAGAAATGTGCAAAGCAAAATTATTCAATACCAACATACTTTTTACGCATTTATCTTTCGCCCATGCTTGCTTATTATTACATTTCATCCCTAAAAATCAACGAAGAAGATATTTTTAATTTTTAATTATTTCTATTTACATTGAAACATATAATTGATATCAGGTTATATAAAAAAATCTGAATTTAATCGACCTAACATTTATTTATCTTTATTGTATTGTTACATATTGTGTGTATAGTGTTATTGTTAGGTGTGACAAAATAGGGTGACTAGAGGATATTGAAATAAAAAAAAAACAATTGTTAATTGTAATATCAATTGTTAGCTAAACCCTGATTTGATAGGCAGATAAATCCGTAGTAGCACAAACGATTGTCGTTTGTCAAACATTGGCTCGCATACTCACATGCTTGAAAAATAAAAAAACTTGTCAGTCAGTGTTGTAAACGTTATGTCACATGAACGTGGTCTCGCTGCACTGTCTGAATTGGTTCAACATCGACCTGTTTATGTCACTCAAGCGTTTACTGCCAAGCATGATTTGATCAGCATTTGCCCGATTGTCTTCCAACGCTTAACTCATTTTGCTGACTTAGAGCTAGTTAGTACCCAACATTAAAAAATTACCATAGGTTTTTGGCTAATAGTCACGGATATTGTGCCGAACGTAAGATGTACCAACTAAGGCTAACTGTCAGCCAAACAACTGTGCTAGTACTGATAGAGAGATACAACACAAATTAACATTTCCTAACGTGTAATTATTGTGAAATTAACGAATATGAGAATTCGCCAGGACGTTGTTGCCAATCGAAGGTTCCTACGGGATTCAAACATTTATCAAATGGAAGGCCTTACATGGTCTCTCCATAAAATGCTATAATACATTTGAAAAATAACGTCTGGATATTAAATGGAGGAACACATGTGAAGGCGATCGACCGTGATAAGAAATCCCGCAAATATATGTTGGATATCGTGGAAGAAGAAAAATAAAAGACTCTGAAGTGGTAAAGTTTAATTAATAATGTTTTCTTACACATTTAGTAAGATAGGTTTGGTAAAAACCTATCCGTCCATTAAACAACTTGAGTTACCAAAAATAAAAATTACTTACGTAAATCAGAATTATATTTACCCATCACTTTTTTTTCTAAATTTTCTCGAGAAAAAGTTTAAGATTAAATATTTGAATGGGATCTTCATAAATAATTCAAGTTAACACTCAGTAATACAATTTGAACCTTCTATTAAACAAAATTTCTCCACCTAAGAATTTGGGATCATTGTGGAAAGGATATTGGGATTTTTCAATAAAGATCGGATAACATTTGTGTTTTTTACATTATTTTCACATGTAGAATACACTCCTAGAGTGTAGTCCATTCCTCACGACTCACCCTGTATATTGGTAAAAAAAACAAATCCAATAAAAAACATCAATTTCTAAATTTAATATTCCATTAAAAAACAGAATTCGGCCAAGAATTATAGTATTTATTTAATCTTAAAGAAATTTTCTAAAATCGCTAAAAGCTTAAAATTTCATCTCGCGCACACAAAATTTGTTTATTTTACATTTTCAATAAATATTTTTTTCCAAATTGAAACATTTCTGAACTCTTTCGTGGGTTTACTTATTAATAGATCCCACAAAAGAGAAAACCTTGAATTTTTAATTTCATTCATTTCTAGAGAAGAGACTCTCTTCATATTCTTAGTAGAGACTTTGGTGGATTGTTGGATTTACGATACGGAGATTGTTTGGACTCGGACAATTCTACCTGTTAGAGACAATAATCCTAACCGTAATATCGGCTACAGCCAGAACGTTTCGTATTGTATAAATCATTTAAGATTTATAGCTATCAATAAATTTCCCTGTTATTTAGAAATTAAAGTTTCTAGCCGTAGTATATTTGTACTCTTAAGGTAGATTTCATTTTGCTGCACATCATTTGTCAGCACAGATTTATGGGCGGAAAAACGCTCATTTGTGAGTGTTGAAGACGTAGTATTCATATAGTATTCAAGAAGCGGCCTACACAAGCAATGCAATAGGTAGACGCTCATCACGATTCTTTAGTTGTTAATTTGCTAATAAACGTATGAAGCGTTGAGCACGAAAGTGTTTCATTTCGCGAGTGTCCATTTTCCTTAATTACGCATTGTAACTAATAGTTATATGGTTCTTCGAACCTCGGAATAAGAAACGTGCCACCGATAAAACCATCAGAACTGTCAAGACATTCAGTCGCAACAGAAATAATATATGATTGGTATGTCATTTACAGGCGAGATAGAGAAAATCAAAGAGGAGATGGTGTTTTAGCGATTCATAAAAGATTTCATTCATGCTAATATTATTGAAACGGCGTTCGTTAAAACAAAAATTCATAAACTATTCTTTAAATTTATTATATTTTGTTTTATGTTAGAATTACTTCGAAATGATTTTTCGTCATAAAATAAAAACTGGTGATTTTAATATCTCCTGCGTTACGTTACAATTTAACTGACAAACAAAATCGGCTATTGTTTTTCGATCATTACAAAATTTTCTAATTATTTTTAATAAAAAAAAATGTTGATTTTGACCTTAATTGGTCTTTTATGAAGGTATATGCTCTATTCCATTGTTGGTTACATCCGATGCACCTCAGGGTACTAATGTGGGTCCTCTTTTATTTTCAACACTTTTGAATGATGTGACTGTTGTTAAAAATTCAAGCGTTTGCCACTTGTATGATTGTAATGGTTTACAGAGAGGTTCATTCTATCGCTGATTCCGTCACTAGATAGACTCGTGTATATTCGCCTCATGAGAATCGATTCGTTTGTGCGCGAGACTCTCTAGTCTCCGCCTTTGTTCTCTTTATTAATTAATAATAATTGTGTTTAATACATGCTTTAAAATTTGTCTCTGTGGTGTGGGATCTAACAACCAAAAAAAAGGTTCAAAACAAATTTTTGAAATATTCATATTGTTCGGGTTATTTTAGCAATTAGTAATTTCTTGTAATTGTATTAAATTAGGTAAATACGTTATTTCCGCTTGGTTGTTGATTTCCGCTTAGGTCTAAGCTTAATTTCTGGTTTTCCGGAATTGGGTAAACCAATTAGGTAAGCAGGTAAATTGTTAACCGAAATTAGCTGAATTGTTTGAGGATTTGCTATAGCTGTCAATAGAAACTACATTGTCCTTTCTTTAATCTGGAATTTCCAAGAATGCTTGAACTGTAGGTAATTTCAGTAACGAATAAACGTACCTACATTTCTTCCCTACTATAATAATGGCGAGTAGTGTGGACAGTTGTATACAAGAATTAGATTAGGTTGTCTAAATATAGTCCTCTGTATATGTAATATTCAAGAAATTTACGAAGCGTTAAGTACCAAAGTGTTTCATTCTGCTAGTGTTCATATTTTTCTATTACGCATTATAACTAATAGTTATATGGTTCTTCGAACCTCGGAATAAGAGATGTGCCACCGATAAACCCATCGGAACCGTCAAGACATTCAGTCGCAACACAGATTATTACAAAATTAATAGGGGCTTCTTTAATTAAAATTAATGAAGCCCCTTATTTGAATTTTATCAGCATAGAAACAATTTTTCTTGTCCATTATTAAAATTTACGCAGGAAATCACAGTTTTATTTAAAGTTTTTAATAATTACATTGATAATGCTGACTATCACACTACATACTCCTTATTGCAGCCTATAGCCTCTAACTGCAATGTATACAACTTTAAATACTACACTACAATCTTCAATTGAAACCATTTAACGTAATAGGCCTAAATTCATACACCGTGTGAAATTCAAACGTATTTTATTTATTTATCAAAAATAATAGAATAGAACATTCTGTGACACCTTTTTAGAAGAAACGACATTAAATGTTTCAAACATAAATTGTTTCCTGCTTTATTGATTACTAACATTTTTTAAAAGTTATTGAAAAACTCGATCACTATCCTGTCACACGCGAGCAAAAATGTTCCCCGTTACAAATTTTACCAGCACTATTTTTCTGTATTTCAAAAATTTTGATGGTGTCGGAATTCGGTAAGAATTGTTGTATGTGTGTCCGAATTATGGGCAAGTCAATAATTGACAGATACAGTTCTATGGCTACTAACTTCTTCCGGATCTTGCCATGTCTCAAAGCTTTCGCTCGACGTTTCGCCGCTCGTGTTGATAGCTACCTCACGATAGTTGAAGTTATTGTGAAGTCTCTGCTTCACTGAACGTTCTGCGTAGTAGTCTCTTCCACGTGTTGCTAAGGTAGTATCCTCCTTGTCTGTTAGGGGTCTCATTCTTTTCTATTTCTATATCTTCCCTGATGAGCCTTTTCCCGTAATTCTTGGTAGTGGCTATCATTGTTACGTTGTTGTTCATTTTATGTCCAGTGGCGTGTATATGTTTCGCCACCACTGGATTGGTCGATTCTTTTCAGTCGCGCCACTTTCATATTCCTTTATTCTTATCGCGATAGCTCTTCCTGTTTGACTGACGTAGCACTGTCCGCATTGGCATGTCATCTTGTGGATATCTTCTGTACGATTTTTGTCTGTCTTGCCTTTAACGATTGGTAGATGCTGCTCGATTGACTTCGGCTCCTTTTTTTCAATGGCTCTTCATCAGTTAATGTCGGTGCATTTATTCTCCTTCAGTACTTTTTTCAGGTATATCTTTTCACTGGCTAAAGGTAGCTCATAACAGATGGTTTCGGCTCTAAATAGTAAGGTTTTAATACCGTCATTTTCTGCATCGAATTATGGTGAAATTTCGCATATAGTTTTCGTTCTCTTCACCGTTACATCCAGGAAAGGTCGATATCCATTTTCTTCTTTCTTCTGTTGTGTGTACCAATAAATGTTGTAATTTCTTTTCTCTATATTGCCATATTACAAAGGTATCATCGACATATCGTAGTCAGTACTTCAACATCAGGAAAGCCATAGAAATAGAAAAGAACAATATCGTCAGCAGAAAATAAGGGTACCCTAGTAATACGTGGAAGAGTCTACTACATAGAATCGTCACGTGCATTGGAGCGGAAACTTTACGGTTGAACGTACCGCGTTGAAGTTCCAACGTTGAATGCTGGATATAAGAAGAATGTCGGAAAACGGAGCAAAAGTTTTGACACACGACGAGACTCGGAAGAAGTTAATAGCAGTAGCATTTATACCGGCCGTGAAAGCCTACGCGGTGTTAGCAGATATAGCGGTATATATAGTAGGTACTTTGTTTCTTTTTTTTTCTGCATAGAATAATATACTCTGAAGTTTTTAAGGATTTATATCAACTATGCTTCTTAATTCTGATACTGATGTTGGAATTGTGCATACGAAACGTCTGAATTCGGTACTGAATCACAATCTAAACCTGCCCTATACTATAGAAAGAAAGATAAATAATGTTTAACAGTATAAAAAATATCTTTTTTGAACGTTGCTGAAGGGGAATAAGCAAACACGCTATTTAATACAAATTATTTTGGAGGCGGCATACAATATTATAGGGAATTAAGTAGAAAGTAGTCAAAAGCAAAAAAAAGGAAGACCACGACGTAAATACCTTTTATAATTCTCTAATTATACTTAATTAGAGAATTATTTTTAAGTATAAAAAATTATTTTTATACTTAAAAATAATTTTTCATCCTTTTAAAATGTTCCTTTAATCACAATTCTTTTACAACTTAGTACTTGCTTTACTGTTACAATTTACTAGATTTGTTACGTCCTATTCATTTATACTTAAAACAAATAACTAAAGAATTTTTAATCTAATTAATTATTAAGAGCTTTTTTAGCTTGACATGCTGATGTCTTTATTATACACCAAATCGATTACCTAATTTGAAATAAAAGAATCTTTGACCTTTTCTTTAACTTTCCAAACTTAATTCTTTAATGTTGTTTAGAATTTTGGCACCCTCTCCTTTTAAAAGCTTGTTCTGGGCTGAACCGAGTAAAAAAGTATAGACGTGTTAAACTTCCGTGTGCAGGAATTTGTGATGCTTGGAAAGAGTATTATTTGAAAAGAGGAAAGGAACGGAAACCTAAAAGAAAGAAAAACCAACAGAACGAATAAGAAAATGTAAATGGTCTGGGTATGTCAGATAATGAAGAAAGCTCACTTCGAGCTTAAGATGAATAATATCGAAAATGTCGTTAATGTAGAAATAACAATTTCTATTATTTGCGAATTACAAATTGGCGATTTCCTAATTGTTAGTTGTTTGCACGAATGTTACCCCGCGCAGGTTGCAAACAATTACAATGAAAATGAAAAGAATTTAGTTAACGCGATGACCAAAGCTGGTACTAATAAGTGGACGTGGCCAACTACTGAAGATGAAATCTGATACAACTGTTATGATTATAATATATAATAATTGGGAAGATTGCGTCTCCTATATGAGTTATTTACTTAAATAGGTGAATAACTTTAAGCTTTAACTTTTGTTCACATTTATGTTCACACCATCACTTTTTTATATCATTTTCTAAATGATAAATAAACATTTAAAAACTCCCTACAGTGTATTTGTTGGAATAAACGTTCCCTGGATCTCCTTAGATTCTTTGTCGGGCTTGGATTCATTAACATGTCCATCGTAGATCAAAATTGGTGAAAAAAAAGTTATAGAAATTATTGAATTAATTTAATTTCAAGAAATTTAAAAACATTATTATTAAAAAAAAAAACTAATCCAGTCAAAATTATGCCAAACTAACACTTTTTATTGTGCATTATGTAAGTAGGGGCTTTTACCTTAATACATATTTTCAATATTGATGTACCTAAACAGGTTTTTACGAAATCAGCCAAATCATTTGTTCTGTTTCAAATTAAATGATGTTGCTGTATTATTTGGTGTCTGCTGGCATTTGTAATTAAATCAATAACCTAGTAGTTTTTATTTTTTATATTTGAAAACTTAACATTAAGAGCGTCTCCTGTTTCTTTTTAAATAAGCAAATAACTAAATAGCGAATGGTATTGAAAATGCTATTAATGTCATCCATTGAATAATTCACTAATTTTTTCTTTTTTCTCGGTAATCACCTACAAGATTTATTCCATTTAATAACATAGTTCAAACATTTTTGCGTTCAAGTGATTGCGGATCTTTAAGAAATAAATACTACTCTCACGACATGCATGGCCATCCACCATAATAAATATAGTACCGTAATCTATGAAGCTACAAGTTCTCATCCCGAGGTATCCGATAATTTTATTTATTCAGCGCGTCCCGCAGTGTTTGTTCGAGCTACCCCGTTAAGATTGATTAAAGTTTAACATGCACGAGGCTGGAATTTATTGTAGGTATTCGAACGTACAATCTTGGAAGATGTACTTATTACCATATTATTTTACATAATGTATTTATATATGCGCATGTGTTGCAGTGGGAACATTTACTGATTTATGCTTCGCTCTGAAAGATTGAAAAAATGTGACAGGAGCGAGAAATATTGTCAATTCGGTGAACTAAAAAATCTAAACTTTTTAATTCTTACGCTCGTAATTCAAACCATATAAAAGAAGGAGAAAATCGATCAGCTTTGATTTTCTTCCAAAAAAGCAATACGTACTGTTTATTAATTAGGGGAATTCACAAATCGAAAGTTTCTTCGATAGGGAAGGGAGGCATTTGGATTTGAATTGGATATAAGATTTTCGCAAAGGGATATTGACCTACATAATTCAAGGGAGGAACTACAGTGAGTAGCTACAGAATTAATTTTTTCACCAAATGAATTTCAATTACACTGACCAATAAGGCTTTTACCCTAAGTTAGTGACTGATGAAATTGAACAGCATATATAAAGTAAAAAAGATTCGAAAAGCGGCAACATTGGCTTAGCTCTGGTTACAGAAAAAATGCCTTTATGGTATGGCCGGTAATCTAGTCTACTGCAATAATGTTTATAAACTTTCTGAAGCTTTTGGAATATATCATGATCGCAGTTCTTGGAGATTATCCATTGACTCACCAAAGGCCAGCCTAGAAGCAGTTTTGTTGCGTAATGAAAACCATTACCCTTCTATTCCGATAGGTCATGCTGTTTCTAGAAAGAAACTTACGAAAATCTGAACATTTTATTAGAAAAGATAAAGTACAAAGACTATTCCTGGAACATTTTGTACAGATTTTAAAGTGATTGCAATTATTTTGGGTATGCAATTTGTTACACCAAATACTGTTGCTTTTATATCTTCGGGACAGTTGTAACAGGGAAAACATTATCATAAGCACGAGTGGCCACTACGACAACAGTTTATGTCAGGAAAAGACAATGTACAACATCAGCCTCTAGAAAAAGAAAAGATCATAATATCACCTCTCCACGTGAAACTTGGGCTCATGAAAAACTTTGTGAAGGCACTAGATCTCGAAGGTGAAGGTTTTAAATACCTCCGTGAAAAGTTTCCAAAATTAACACGAGGGAAACTGAAAGAAGGTATTTTTGTTGGACCTCAGATACGAGAAATAGTAAATGATGAAATCTTTACAACCAAACTAACAGCGACGGAGAAAACAGCCTGGCTCTTCATGATAGAAGTTTTCAGGAATTTCTTGGGAAACAAAAAAGCTGACAATTATAGAACTTTAGTAATGGATATGTTACAAGCATTTCACACTGATGGCTGTAATATGTTCCTTCAAGTGCACATTCTATATTCTCACTTGGATTTTTGTCCGGAAAATATGGGCGACGTTAGCGATGAACACGGTGAGCGCTTCCATCAAGACATCATGTGAATGGAAAAACGGTATTAGGGGAAATGGAATCCTGTTATGTTAACAGATTACTGTTGGATATTAAGAAGAGATACTGTAGATATTGTTTATAAGAGACGGAGCTGTATTACTTCACATTTCTAATTATAATAATTTGAAATATACATTAAATTATGATCTAATCTAAAAAACTTTTTCATTGAAATATAAAAAAAATCGAGCGAACTTGACCTTTTATTAAAATAAATGTTTATGTTTTCTATTGGAATTAGTATAAATTATTTATGGCAAAATGAAAAGTTGAAATTTGTTGGCCAGTGTTATTAAATATATAATTAAATAAATTTATAAAGAAATAAAGTTAATATTTAGCGGTCGGATAGGGATTTTTTAAGATGTAGAAAATATATTTCACGTAAAAATGTCGATTTTTCTAGATTACGCCATCTTTTTAATAATAGTGCTGCGAAAGATCCATTGTAGAAATTCAAAGACCACTTTAAGTACGCGAATATTACATCGATAGATGTACAACGATCTTTCTCTGCGCATAAGCGAATATATACGCTGCAATGAACGGATCTCAAAGAGACCATTGTAGGAAGGTACGTTATGATTTATGATACAGTTGTTGAAGGCCTCATTTCCGGATTTACTGTCAACCATCTAAACTTATTCGGTAAGTTGTTGCGTTTTCATAAATTCTCTTATTGTTTTTTGCTCTAGATAACGCGCATATTTATCTTGGTTAGCCCAGCGTAATGACGCTACTGCAAGGCAATCGATATGTTGCGCTCTATTTATTAGCTAATGCAGAATGAAGCCGATCGTTGTATTGTTGCTAAATTAAGCCACTTTTAACACCGTAAAGAATCATCACGTGAAAATGTTCACATGAAATGTCCATTTCTTCGCTGGTTTGATTTCTTTGAAGCTTTATTAATACTAAACTATACGGCCAACTCTTTTTCTATATCTATAATCTATAATCTTTAACCAAATGTTAAAGTTTAAGATAATTAAGATAAGAAAAGTTACTATTCGAGCAAGAAAATGCGGTCGTCGTTTGCTGTTAGTTTTTGCGTTTTGTATCTAATTATTGTATATATCGAAAATTACAGACACAACAGTTTTATATTTTATTTTTAATATTCAGTATGCTTTCGTTAAGCCCCTTCAGATCATTCCAAAACCTAGCCAACAGATGTTTCCTTCTTAAATATTGAACCCAGCAGCATTCTCTTGATTGATTCTTAGAATGGGCATTGTGTTGACGCATGTCTCAATGATCTACTGGTAAGAAGTCCTGCGCTTTGCCGAGCAGAGTTACACGATGTGTGTTTGGATCGCCCTAGGCTCAAAAAATTGTCATAGAGGGTCTGGCACACTCTCGAATTACTATTCGCAGTTGGAATAATGGGGCCATGGAACATTTTACACACACGGTTTACAAATTAAAAAGGCTCCTGAAGTTATCGCAAGCTTTAAAAGCTTATATACCCCGTTGGGCCGATATCACACTAAAAACAGGTTTTAGAAATTTTAAAAACATTTTAGATATAGCCTTAAATGTGTACCTAACAAATCAACAGCAACGGTACAACTTTTGAATGTGTTTGTTTTTGGTTAGGTTAATATTCCTGGCGTAAAGATACGTGGATGAAAGAACGGTGCCGTTTAAAAATCACGTAGTTTTGTTTCGCGAAAGACATGGAGTGTACGCCCTTGTGTAATATTTGCAATGAACGTTCTAGACTGTTCATGGTGCAAGCAATATTTGTGTTTTTAGCACTTTTATATACTGACTAAGATTATGGCAATATAATGATAATAATAAAATTACATAGTATGTATAATTGTACTATTTATAATCAATTGCCAATAGTTACATTATAGTTTATAATGTACTGAATGGGCATTTTACTTTCTTTTTAAATCTGATCCATCGTTTTCTGAAAATCCATTATTGTTATAAGTTATTGTATTGACTACTTTATTTTGAAAATTATTAAAAAAATATGAGACTTACAAAAAGTAATTGTGATGATTTTGGCCGAAACATCGAGGTTTTTGTTTAATCATGGTACAGTCAGAACCCGGAGCACGTTTAGTTTAACTGGTTCTGGCCGTGAAAGCCTACATTATTATTTCAATATATGGGAGGTATAGGTTAATCTGATCTCCCCTTGCTTTTTTTGAAAATAATTTGCTTCGTTCTTGACTAGTCAAATTCAAGTTATCTTATTCGAATCTTAAAAAATAAAAAAAAAATTTGGGGAATGTAAGATACCCTGGCCTGCCGTTGTTGATTTTTCTAATTTACGTCATCCTTAAGTGTGCAATCAATATACTTTGAATTATCTTTTATGGTGGTGCTGTACCTCGAAACCGGGAGATTCGTCCCTTTATGAAAATTGCGTTATTCTTATACCACGATACCCCTTTAATCTCCACGATAATATCAAGTTGTCCTCGTTTGTTACATTGTTGGTTTAATACATTTGAAGGTTTCTAAAGGTACATTGCATGTCGTTATGCAACGTCACACTAAACCCTGGATACGGGTCTGTCAACCGGGCAATAATCGCAGCTTTCCCGGTACGTAAATTTTAGCACGAATGGTTATTTTAAATTTAGAGAGCGTTGAATGGATATTATTTCTTCACTCTTCCTCACAGATAGTCTACACCTGATGATGCCTCATTGCATTTTCACTACCAGATAAGCTGGGGGGAAGAAGAAGAAAAAAACGAACAGCACGAGCAGAAGTAAAGAAAGCCGAAAGTGATGTGGAATCAGAAAAAAGCACAGCGCTCGTATAAAACAAATAAAGCTGAGTCAATTTACATACATACATCGACTTTATAGCGTGGCGTATACGGGACGGGATATCAAAACTTCCAATATAATGAGTCGTTTTCATAATAAGGCCTGGTCATCGCACCGCCTCGAACTCTTCTTCTAAACGGTCGATATATAAATAAGAAGATTAACGAAACTTGTTAAGGCACCTGTTATTATTCTTTGTTGACATACAAATTACACGTTACGGCAGACACTCCCCTTGCTCAGGGCTCATTTCGAACGCCGTCTTCTGAAAGGCGCTCGTTTCTTCGTTCCATTGCATCGTCTCGATCGCTAGTTGGTTTCGTTATTTTTTTCGTTTTTTTTTTCTCTCGTCCGCTTCTTATTCCGATCAGGGGCGTAGCGTATGGTAAAGTTTACTCTTCCTAAGACGTGTATGTGTAATTTGAACGTCGTACTGTAAAAAATTCGAGAATAAGTAAAGCGCATTTGATCTAAGGTAAGGCGGGATCATTGTAAACACCCATCATGTGATTCTTTTTTACGATGCAGTTGGTGCATTATTATACCAGAAGAATCTTGCATTTCTACTGCACAGGTAACATGTATCGTAATCGAGGTTCATGTCCATTTGAAGGTGGTAGATATAAATTGCTATGTTTTCGTTCGTAGGGAAAATTTTATTGGGTACAAAACTTGTTTAAAGGCAACTGAAATTAGATATATAGGTGGTAACATTGGCGTCAGCTATGTTTGCAGATATTTCAGAGGTTTTTTTTTTAATAACTAATAACCTTTTATTTTTCAATTTGGGCTATATTTCTAAATTTTGCAAGTTTTGTTTGGATTTTAATAGGAACCTTTTTTCCTCTGATTTCACATTATTTAGCCACGTTTCGTCACATTTCTTCGGGCATTCTACAAAAGATTCTTTGCATAACCAATGTGATTTCCCCGCTTTCTCTGTCACTCCACTATTTCTTTAAAATGTTGTTTCTTACTCTTTTTCTTATATCATACGTTTTACTTTCTTATTTTTACGACTATGTCACAATAATTTTTGGATAAATTACTATTTGTCATATTTTTATTTGCTTTTTTTTTATAAATAGTGTAATATTTTAAAATAAATAAAATTTATAGAAAAGTATTTATTTAAAAATTATTGTGACGTAATTGTTGAATACGAAAGTTGATGGCATAATAGATAAAAAAACTAGAAACAATAGTTCAAATAAAAATGGAAGAGGGTGGGAGAGAAATCGAGAAAATTACGTTGATTACATAAAAGAGTAGAGAAACTAAAAGATAACTTGCAACATGCATTGATAAATATAAATTAACTAGAATACTTTAGATGAATGTTAGGCAAAATTTTGTTTTTTATTTGACTTTTAAGATCTGGAGAAAAGACAACAACCGTCTTCTTTTATATGGTACGTTTCATTGTTGAAACAATTATAATTTTTAGTTTTACATTTGCATAACATATAATATAATTTAATATATTTTTAACATTGTTATTTATTTTTTTCCTATTTTTGCTTAACAAAACTCTTTTATATAAAATCTGGTTGATTTCAGCTTTTTCAGCGGACATCTCGACTGTTATTAAAAGTACAACAAAATATGATATAAGAAATGTTATACATTTAATTTCCTATCAGTTACAGCTAAGAAAACAATTCCGTGTCAAATGTGTTAGATTTAACAAATCCATTCAAAATGTTAGGCGAGACGTATCGTTTTATTAAGCATTCTAAATCTGTACAAAATTCTTTTTACAACAAATCACATTCCTCATAAATGAAACATGAACAACATGAATTAACATCTACAGATTAAAATTTAAATTCTTAATATGAGGTTCTTAGAAAAAAAAAGAATATTCTGTAGATTTTTTAACAAGATCTGCATTTAACTTTATATTCTTTTCCAAGCATTTCTCCACGCTTCTTATATTTCCAGAAAATAGGATTTCGGAATGTCTTAAACCTAGGCATCTGTTTAGGCGATGACTTTCTCGTTCCGCCGATTCAATTTCTTCGAATTTGGAAATAAAGGAAAGCCACTGGGGACCAATTCCGGTGAATACGTTGTGTTAATTCGAACTTTAATTCCATAATATTATTCCATCTAAACTGTGCAGGTGTGTCGCGATTTCTCCATTCAACCGGTCCATAACGACGCATAATACTTTCCATTATTGTTTGACCTTTTTCCAAGTGATAGGTGCAGATGTGCATTCCAAAAAGACCGAGGCATTACCTTGCCAGCCGATTTCACTGCCTTTGCCTCTTTCAGAGCCCGTGCGCTTTCAAAAACCCATTGTTTTGACTGTTCCTTTGTCTCTCAAGTGTATCCATGTTTCGTTGATAGTTACGTACCGACGGAGAAACTCGTAAGCATTGCGACGATAATGCATGAAAACACTATTGCGTTTATTCTCTACTAAGACCAAATGCGACACCTATCCTGCTGAGATTTTAGTCACACCCAGATTTTCGTGACCTCAACTATTTCACCTACTGATTCATCGATCATTTAAAACTATATCGTGGATTTTCTCAGTCATTTTGGGTTATTCACTTCCACTGGACGTCCAGTACGATGTTCACCTTTTGTGGATGTACGGCCAATCCAATTGTAAAAAGTAGCAGATGTTGCATTAACTTCTTCCAACTCATCTTTGATCTCTTTCGATGTTAAACTTTTTAAGTATAAGTGTTTAATCACCGTTCGAAACTCACTCTTTTCCATTTTTCTATATAAACAAAAAAAATCTTAGCTTAAATTAACAGTAAATATGAAACCGTGTGATGGATATAACTGAGACTTTGACAACTGTCTAGTGACTAATGACTCTTACTAGAAACAATCCATTTTCTATATTACGAGCGCCATTACTTAGATTTTTTTTTAATCAACCACCCTCGTATCTACAGTTTTTATTCAATGTGACCTCAGTTGTTCGCAAAATATTCTTGAGATCTGCGTAGAAAGTTTCTCCTTGTTTTTTGCAATATGTATTACGTTATTTGGCCATATACTAGTCTAGATCTTGTAAGCAAGTAACAGAAGCCTTTTGTTTCGGGAAACTTAAGACAAGAAAAGGTCTAAAATAGAGAAATCCTGCTAACCAGAAGAATTTTCCTATTTATTTTGTACCAAACTATTTGAAATGTTTCGTGTATTGAGGGCCGGTACTCTATCTTGGCGGAACCACATATCGTGCCATTGTTCTAAGTGCATATCATAAATAATCTTCGAATTCTATTATAAGAAAATCGCTATATCGTTCCGTATCAAGAGATCGAGAGAATACGTCAAGTTACACATTAATGGAAAATGTATGTTAGAAGCTGTATCCTAGAAATAATCGTTTCTTCTATTGGAAATTCCCTTATTACTGAAATTATCCTAAACAATTAAAGTTTGTTATATTGTTGAGCTAATTATAGAATTCCTCCTTCTTGTGATAAGCTTACCACATCGCATAAGTTTCTCTGTTATTGACATTACATGCACGCAATTGGCATATAATAATTAATAATTTACTTTACTTATAATAATTTACTCAGCTAGTTTAAAGCTTTAGTAATTATTTTTACCAATTCGTTTAAATGAGTATTTGTTAGAAATTTGTGTTTTTAAATGATTATATAACTATGACATGTGGCATATCATTATAAACAGAATTTTTTGAAGTTTTAGAAATAGCAATAAGATTGTTACATCTAATACATTTGATGTTCAATTAAATGTGGAACAACTTTCTTTCTATATTTCATCGCACCTCTAGGAGCTCCTTTTTTTCATTGTGTCGCTTTTTTAATTAATTATTTTAAATTAATAATCGTGTCAACTGTGGATGAAAATTAAAGTTCTTAACAATATATAAAAGACGAAAGGTAAGTGTTTTACATTTTAAAACTGTTAAAAATGTTAATTTTTACTTATCTTTAACATGATTATTAATTTAAAATAATTAATAATGAAAATTTTTATATAAATCGAACGTTAAAGGAAGTGAAAAAAAGATGGAAAAGTATTCAAAACTGATAAAAAGAGCAAATCCGTCTGAAAATAGCGACAATAACAAAGAATTAACTGATGGCAAGAAAAGCATGCAGGTAATTATAATACATAGCATATTAAGTAAATTAAGTAAAAATAAAAGGGATAAAAATTTAGAAACAAATGTTAAAGTAAATCAAGAACATATTATGTTCTATATCTTTTACAAATGTAAAACTAAAAATTATTGTTGCCCCATATTAGCTCCATGAAAAAGTCGAAACATAGCATATTAAGCAAACTTTAAAGATAAATATAATATAAATAAATTTATAATGCTGCCAGCAGGGTAATTGTCAACAAAACTTCATACTATTCGTCAACAATACAGGTTATATTATGAAGCTGATATTGTCGAAATAATTAGAAATGTGAAGAATCTAAACTTGTTTGAAAATTATTGTTTTCATTTAGTTTGGTATAAATAACGAGATAAACGGATAAAAGAATTATTATAAACAGTAGAAACATTTTCTTCTTTATTACTTTTAAGTGAGCGAAAGCTACAACGTTATATATCCAAATATACTGTGAAACAAATTCTTATTAAAATTTTTCTACGATTATTATTCAAGAAGCTCAAAGACTGACAATGGAGTTGGAGTCGGGATTTGCGGGAGTAGACCAAAAATATTGAAATCACTAATTTAAAGCGACACGGTATTCAATTCGACTGAAATAGTAACAGTTCCGGGATGTATTGAAGAATTAGATAGACACGTAGATAACTATCGATCTATTGTTATCTATTGAGATAGCTGCGGTTCGATAAAAGCGCTAGATCCAGGCGAATTCAAAACTGGTATGGAACTTCATGAATTCGATCAATAGACCAAGAAACCGAACTAAGGTGATCCTGGCTTAGGTACCAGCATCAAAAGAATGTAAAAGCAGTCGAATTAGCCTGAACAGGCTCTTCAACTGTTGAAAATCGTTCAATGCACTCTGTGGGAATAGCATATACGGTAGTTAAAGCAACCACTAAACAATGGAAAGATAAGAAATTTTAAGAGGTGATGAAAAAGTACTACAGGTCAGAGACGGGCTAAGCAATTTCTGATTGGACACAAGCCTACGTTTAGAGCGAATCTGCTAAGCAGAGCCAGCACGTTTGTTAGAACAATAGTGGGCCCGCTAACAGGGCACTGAATGCGCAAAAAGTACATGAGCAATTTTGGCCCGATAGAGGAGCGGTCGTCCATGTGCTGTACTACTGTACAGCTTTGTGAGAGACAACCACTCACAAAGCTGCTAACTCTAGCGAAGAAAGCAAAACTAATGTAATTGATCTAATGAAGAGGAACCACCTCGGAAAATAATCGTGTAAAGCTCAAATGTGATTTGTCAAAAATTTGTCATATGTCTTATATACACTGGGCTAGTACTCAGCTGTAGGAATGTAAAATTTCATTGCTTTTCATTTACTACTTGTACGTAATTATTACTTTTGCTGTTTATCTTAATGAATGTGATTCGACACTTAAAGAAAGTTAAGAATAAAGTTACTGCAACGGTAATAATTATAATTGAAGCTTTACGCTATCCGATATCGTCATTAAAGATGTAAGATTTCTCGCTACTTTCGTTACTGTTGTTGGAAAAGTTGCTGTAAGCACATATTTGTGGTAATAATTACATGTGGTTCTCGGCAAGTATATTCGGTATTTGGTATTGGTATCTGTCCAGTATGCGGTTGTGCGTAAACGTTGTGAACATTCATATGCATCGTTTATCAATATGGGTGGTCGGCTGGATATTAATGAAAAGAATTTTTAAAGAATATTCTAATCTTTTAATATCGGAAATATTAAATCAAATAAAATGGAATTAAAAAAGAAAAACGAAAATGGGTCCGAAAATAGAAAGGCTAAGAGGCTCTCGTAGTGCTTCTAGGAATTGGCAGTATGAAAGGTCAACCGGTGTCAATAATTTAACTCTCCCTTAAGGAATTGGTAATGTGGAAGATAACCAGTGCACACGTGTTTTATGAAGCTTAATCAATTCAATGCTGGGAGACGAACTTAACAGAGTACGTATAAAATTCGGCATTCAAAAAGGTTTATCAGAGATTCGATACCAGCTATAATTAAATTGCGGTTAACTTTATTTTATTTCATAAGGGATTTTTTGCTAGTGCACTCGTCTAGAAACAGTTATCCACGCGGGGCGAGTAGAGTGATAAATGAAGCTGGCAAATTCGTCGCATTATAAGGACAGGCTTCACCATCGTACATACATAGCGTTGCAAATAGAATTTCGGAGCGGCACGTTCGAAATTATGCCTTTGCCCCTTACTTCCCTTAGAAAAATGAAAGTTGATATTTTATTTCCATTCTTAAGAAAGCCTTTTAATAGTATAAAGCCAAATAAACACAATGAAAACATATAAAATGTTAAATGTGCATAAAAAATATTTATGCTACGCCGCTGCTTCGTATTAGTTTTAAGCGAGGCCTTAGTTATGTATGGCGTGCGAATGGACCACACATCGGCCGACGTTCTGCACGTATGCGTATATATACATACACGCGTAGTTATTCAATTTCGCACTTGCGATAGACATGGATGCGCTGATCAGATGTTGGGTGGAGAGAGAAAGGGCCGAAGTGAAGAACATAATATTTCATGCTGTTTAAAATTATCGCTTCGTGTCAATAAGAGGCATGAAGCTTCTCTGTAAGGCCGAAGATTAGTATTCTTCGTGGGCCGGCCTCATAAAAAGGAAAGCAATAAGATTTAACAAAATTAAATTTCCCTTGAACTTAAATTATAAGTAAAGTAAAAAAGAGAAAGTGAAATTGGTAAAAGTGCAAAATGTTTACCGTTTTGTTCTTCTGTTAACTATGTTAACTATGTTCTTCTTAACATAGTTAAGTTGCTTTATTTTATAACTTATACGAACATGGACAAAAAGGTTAAACGTTAGATTTACACAGAACACGTCAAAAAATGCCTAGAAATATATATATGCTAAAATAGCTTAGATTCTTCATGGTATGATGGAATAATTCGCAGCAAACGCAATAGAAGGAGAGACAAAAATACACTAATACACGGACACGTTTTTGCCTATCCGGCTTCATCAGCGTGGTTTCGAGAGTATTTTTATCTCTACCTTCTATCGCTGTTACCTCAAAGTTAGTGCCATAACTTTCAAAACGATAAACTCGACATTTTATCGACATTCGCGCCCTCTAGTGCGAAAGAAACGCATGCCTGCCGTTCAGTAAGCAGCGACCTGTTCCCCAAACCATCCCTCCAGCTTAACAACTCTGACTGCTTAACAACTTTTTTCTCGCCTTTTGTTGTGTTTGTCGTTAATTATTCCATCAATATCACGAGGTAGCTAAGCTACCCTATCATTATATTTAGTTATTGTTTCTAGACATTTTCTGATATATACATCAGGGTAAGCAGGCCGGAATATTCACATGTGCGTGGTTGTTAGATTTACAAATTGAAAAATGCTATTAAGATAACAAATAAAAATCTTCTCATAATTTCTCGAGGTAGATTTTAACAACAATAAAACAGAAATAAAAACAAAAATATATTATTTGAAAATAATGGCAAAAAAATTTGTAATAACACATTCTAGAAGGTTACAACGTTGACGTACAGTATTATCACTATTAGTATTAGTATTAATAGGCAGAAGCACCGAAGCCTTTGGTCATTGCGACCTTAATAGGTCTGTTGTAACAAAATACCCTTATATATGTTACAGAAGATGAAGGCTCTTTAGAAACCTTAAAATTACTCTGGGATCTTCGTCCATTAGTTCAGTAGATGTCCAGAACAGTTTACTGAAATATTGTTTTCGAGTGCGGCTTCGAGATGGTAACAAAATTACATAATATGTATTCTGCCGTCTCTGGATCTTTTAGACATATTTGATCATCAGCTTTTTTTAGATTTAATAGGTGATGTTTTAGGGCTGCATAACCTGTCAGAAATCTCGCCAGTAATCTAAGGTCCCTTTTGGTGAATGATAGCACTATTTTTGCTGTTATAGGCGAGCCTGATATAAATTCTTTCGCCTGTTTTTATCCTGGAATACTGCCCCAATACGAGGTGTTTTGATCGTCGTACTTTTATTACTTGTTTCATGTGGCTCACTTGTAGACCATAGAAGGTGCAATTGGCTACTTCCCTAACCAGCTTATCTGCCTTGATGGCTTGGGACCCATCGCAGAGTAATCTTTGGATTTTATGTCCCAGTTTTCTTAAATTGCGTCTCATATCCCTTGTCTCGAAGTTCTTTAAAGCGCATAAGTTCAAAGTAGAAATCTCTGCTCGACATATGTTGCTGTGGAGTCTTGTAAGCATTTTAAGGTGGTAATTACGCCCATTAATGCCTATATCTGTTTCAACACTTTCTATTCTTGAGTCTTCGTGTACCATGCCAGGGTATCTCTTTTACTTTGAGCGCAGATTCACATTTCTGGCTTTCAATGATCACTTTATATGGCTAATCAAAAGTGTATTGCATAGGAATCATGTGTCTTGCAATGTGCGTCAGGTAATTTATGTTGGGATCTTCAAGGATTCTGAGATGCCCTTTAGGATCTTCAGGCTACATTTCCTTCATTCTACTTAGCGTGAAGGCACTCAATACGACCTTCTTTCGAATGTAGATGTGAAACGGGTTTGTTGCAAGCACCTCGTTTCTTATGTACTGGGCTAGTACTTTTTCCATTCCTTTAAGCAGGAAGAAGGAGAGACTGAAAGGTCTATACGATTTAAGCTCTGCGGATGATCACCTTCCTCCTTTAGGCGTAAGTACCACATTAACGTCTCTCCATAACTGTGGTATACAGCTAAAGCTACTGCTGGCTTTGTATAAGCAATCCAGTATTGGAAGTATAGTGTCCATACCTTTCTGCGGGAACATTGCGAAGATGCCATGTCCTCAAAGTGATTTGTACGGTTTAAAAATCATTAAAGCATATCTTATCCTATTCGTTGAAAGCTTTTACTTACAAAACCTCGTACCTCCTTTGATGGACAACTCGAGTTCGTTTCTTGGTGATAGTCTCTAAAGCCTAAAAGCGGGCTACTGTTAGCGTATTATTAATACCTTCACAGAACTTCTCCTCTTAGCTTTTCTAATTTCAGAATTATACTGGGTTAGGGCTTGCCTGTACAGCTCCCACTGACGTTCGAGCTTGAGCTTTTGCTTTTATTAAACAGCTTATTGGTCTTAGTTCGCATTGTTTCAAGCTCCCTGTTCCACTAAGACATTTTGTATCTGTGCTTTTTCTGTGTACTGAGGCAGCTTGCTCTTTGCTTAGAGAATGTAACTGAGTAGAAGCTATCTTCTGTACTCTCTATTTCGCTGCAGACTTAATTCTCTGCTTCCACCCTGATGTGTCTTTCATAAGAACATCAATCACTTTTCCTATGACGAAAACTGGCTAGTGTAACGTTTAGCACCTTCTTCCTATTGTTAGTGACAAAAATCAGTTCGTTAATTCTACTAATTATGTGTAAATTGCTTCTTTGTTTGTTTCTGACCTGCACTGAGTGGCTCGACTGATTCCCAGAGGATGTAGGCTGAGACAATAATTACCTCATGCAAACCTCTCGCCATCGGCACCGCCACTTCCACTGTAACTAGATCCCTGAAAATAAATTGGGGTAGAGGTAAACAACTTATAGAGGATTTGGCGAGCACTGCTGCTCGAGCAGGGGATGCTACCCTACAGTAAGTAGAGTAGCATCGTTTTCAAGTTTTGAGTTCTTAGGCTTCATCATTATTTGGTCAAACTTGTAGCTGGGTTTGAAGTCAGCTTTTTTAAGGTTTTTTAAAGGAGGAATTGTGTTGTTCAATAAGCACAAAAAAATGCTTAGAATACGAATCGTAACAAATTTTGCTCAAGCCTTGGCAAATTTTGAAGATATGCACATTGAAAACTAGATTTTCATTTGTTAGCCACAGTTATTTTGATCAATTCCAAAAACTTGTCCGGAATATATTATACATATGTGCTGGGTTTCCTAGATTAATCTAGTGAAAAATCTCATCATACAAGGGTGATTCAAGAAGTCCTTAGAAAGTGTAAGAGATGTCGCTCGTAGTATCGAAAATAGTTTCTTAATTGAAAATTTCTAATTTTTCATTACATACTGCAATCTAATATTAAAAGGTAAATTGTTTGAAACATTCTTTTGTTCATTTTGTGGATGGCGCTGTAATTAGTGAAAAAGATTATTTATTTTAATCGAAACCCATATTTTGCATTTTATAAAATGTTCTTATGTTGTTGTTGCTGCCTTTATTGTATATTATTATATAATATCATCTACGTTTAGATTAAAATTTTGATTTTATAACCCTCAATGAATTGAACAAATAATGGTATAACGAACTTTTTCGTAGGATTCGTAGGATATTTCTCTGTTAATATTAAGTATTATATTGTAAAACGTTTGCGCGCGTATAGTTTTCTTCCCTATATATTAACATGTTTTAGTAAATAAAATATCGAATTAATTTTTTTTACTAGTGACGATCGACGAGGTACATAAACTTTTTAAATCTTCTTATAATCTCGGGAACTCTTAGTGTTAAATTGTGTGTATAAAGTTTTCCATCGCTTTGTTACTTTTTAACCCTCGCCGTAAAAGGCAAAAAGCAGTTAATTGTTCTTTAACTCCGGATGGTAATTCGACACAGAATTTGATCATAATGGAACTCAAACACGCAGCGTCTAATTCTGCTGTCAGTCTCATGCCGTCTTATCAGTGGATTGCTTGATAATACTGATAACTAGAGCTCCCCAACTGCGTGGCGCACCATAGGCGTCGATAAGGAACATAAGTAAAGTACATAAAAACAAAAGAAATAAAGAATTTTAAAACGCTTACTTTTGTAATTATCCGTATCCAATATAGTGGGTGTTAATGCACAAGGAAAATAGTATTAGTCAGCACACGAGGAGGTAGGCACATTAAAACTGTTACCGTAAGCGCAATCCGATTTCTCAAACATCTGAAGCATTAGGAATGTTTCCACAGTCGTTTCTTTCAAGGATGTTCGTCGTTCTGAAAAAATGTTTTTATATCTTGAAAATGAAGGCTCGACGTCTAATGATGTAATACACGCGTAATGAAAATAATCTTTGAATTTAGTCACCGGATCAGTAGAGTTACCTTCCCAAACTTGTCTTAACCTGCTAAAATTTGTATCTTTCTTCATAACACTTTCAAAATTTCTTGTAACGATATCATTTTTTTTTGGTATTTATACAGTGTAGGAGTGTATTAACGTCATCTAATATTTGTACTGACTCCGTCAAGGACAGTGCACTATTTTGTAATTTATTTATTGCCTCAAGTACTTCTCTATAATTGTTGTAAACGGTTTGTAAATCTGCTTCAACGGAAATATCTTGGAATTTATCCTGGCTTTCCTTAATAGCCGCAGATTCGTTGGGATTGAATTGTAAGACGACTGATTTTATTTGCCGGAAGTATTTAAAATAATAAAACGCTGCCTTCAGCCATTTCCCCCAACGCGTAAGAATCGTCTCTGGTGGTTCGGGAATACCGGGACACTGTTTATGAAATTCACTGGTACGTTTGGGAGATTTGAGAAACACTCGTTTCGTATTTGTTATTAATGCATTTACCTCAGGGAAATTTGCACGAATAGTTTCAGCCACAATATGCAGAGCATGAAGTTTACAAGTAATATGTAACATCATCCCATAATGTTCTTGAAGAGAACGACCTACACAACGCATTGTCGCGGCACCATCGGTCATGAAAATTAATACTTGAGTAGTGGCAATTTCAAATGTTTGTAAAGTATCAACGACTACGCTCTCGATAGCGTCGGCAGTACACGATTTTAGTCTTTTACTAGCTAATAAAATTCCCTTTGTAGGTTGACGAGGTTCCAGTATACGTACAATCACATTCAAAATAGAATGTTTTTTACGGTCTGTCGTTTCGTCAATACATAACCACAGTAGTTTATTTTTTATTGCAGATCTGATCCTGTTTTCAATTTCGGTACGTACACTTGGCACACATCTCCTTAAGCTTGTTTCCGACGGTAACTCAAAGTCTGGATTATATTTATTCCAAAATTCACGGAATGGTTTCTTCCTGAGTAAGGAAAACGGTAAATTACACGCAGTCAGCATATAAAATAAATCAATTATAAATTGAGTTACCTCAGTCGGTGATACACCCAGTTTTTTTTATTTTTGTGTTGCTGACTATTTACATGTCTTCTACAGCCATATTTATCATTGCACATCAGTGGTATATTAGAAATTTTACATATAATCTTACTTCCATTATATATTAAGTCAGGAAATTCTCCACGGAACTTTTTCACTTTGTCGGCCTGTGGGCGTTTCTTACTACGCGCGTCCGCCATACCGTCACAACCCGATCGCATACGGTAATAAACTACCGAAATGCGATGCGAGTTATTTGCTTATATATTACATTAGATATCCCCCCGGCCACGCCCGGTGATACGCCTTCTGACTTGCCACGCACTTTGGGGAGCTCTACTGATAACCACAAATCCCTGCCTTTTATTTTCCACGCTTCTTACAAAATAATTTTAATTTACTTACGGTAAGTGCTTTGTGTTAATACTTATTTTGAAATTCTTTTTTGCAATGCAATTTTCTTCCTTTAGGTCAAAATCCTAAATCATTTTGTCATAAATCGCGTTTAGTAATTTTTCATACTTTTTCGAGTTTATTTTCATTCTTATTTTCTTCAAAGTATTTTTTAAATTACTTTGAATAGTTTTAAATAAAATTGAACTTCTAGATACTTCCTTGTATAAATACCTGAAAAAATGCATAGTAGTAGAAAGTTGGGTATCAGTCATTCTAAGGAGCGCTTCTTCTTGAGCAAGTTATTGTTGCACTGGACGCAATAACGTCCTACTTTATAAAGTAGCTGTAGGAAATAAAAGCGTAGGCTTCTACGACCAGACCAGACCAGGCTGTTGAAATTAAACGTGTTCCGGGTTTGAACCGTGTCATGTTGTTGTTAAAACACACACAATCGTAAAGGACTTGCTCAGCTGTAGGAAACTTGTCAGTTTATTGTAAACACCGATGGACATTGCTAAAAAAAATGTCTGCAAAGCACTCTAGGAGTGGCAAATCGCTGACAAGATCAATTAACTGCCACTGGTTCGTTCAGTTAGGATAGAGGTTTAGGCAAATGCTGATTAGATATTTTTGACTTGAAATGATTTGAGCAACACATCCTTAAATTGTGAAAATGATGTTCTCATATAAAATGTAAGTTTATTGCTTAGAATATGTTTCACAGAATTCAAACCAAACAACAGCTGTAGTATATACTTTTGAAGCAAGAATATATTGACTATCTCAGGTACATACCCGATTATATATCGCTTTATCAAGTTTATCGCACCACAAAAGCACAAAGAGTCCGGCGTTCTTAGAACACAACATACTCCGAATCCCTTTTTGCACTGTAATTGAAATGTGTCCCATCTAATGTGAACGACATTTAAATCTTGTATTTTAATGTATTCAGAGGCTCTTAGAAGACGTCTCAGAATCTCTGAATATTAATCGAATATACATGGTGCACATTGCAAACGATACAATGCAATTTTGATCAGCTTTATAATTATGGAAAAACCGTACCGAATGAACATCCGAGAGCCTCAAAGCAAAGGAGGCATCTTGGTGTGGTACACGGACGGCTCAAGAATAGATGATGTTGGGGTATAGGCATTAGTAGGGGTAACGACCACCTAAAAGTGCTTGCCATGCTCCATGCCAAAATATTTCAAACAGGGATATCTGCCTTAAACCTGTGTGCCATAAAGAACCTCGAGGGAGTGACACCAGGTGCAACTATAAATATATTCAGCGACATTCGGGCAGTTCTGAAAGCTATTAAATCCTACACATACGAATTTGGTCTAATACATTCTAAGGCAATTGATGCACATCCAGTTATTTCGAGTTGGGTCTCTACATGCCTTTCATTGGTCCTAATAGCTTTTCTTTCTCTCTCTCTCTTTCTTTTTTTTTGCACACAAAACAATAAAGATATCGAAGAACTTCTAAGACTTTGTACTGGGAAACTGTTCCAGGACAGAAATAGACGAAAGCAGTCATATCAGCCTCGTTAAGAACGGCAAAAATAGGGCTGCCGTTCAGCAAAGGATTACTGGCAAGATTTTATTTAAATTGGAAAAAGAAGATCTGGAGACTACAGAACTCGTTTTATGCAAATATATTACTCACTTATTCACAACGTCATTTTAGCAACAATATTTTTTATATCTATTGAATCTATTGAATCGAATTGAAGGAAGAAGATGCTAAAGTGATACTAAGGTTTATTAGATTCCTCCTACTATTCTAACAAAGCTATCTGTGCTACGATTTGACTCTGGGTGTTCAAGTAATCGAAATTTTTTTTGTTATATAGGTGTCTCATGTAGCCAGTTTGTCACTTACAGAAGTTCTCGGAAGGCTTCCCCCATTTAAAAATTTTCACTAATTCAGCACCTACTTGTCTCATTTAGAGAGATATAAAAGAACATAGGAAAGAATATAATGGATCTATGGGGAATCAAAATTAACTTATCGTGTAATTATCTGAAAATCTTGATTCTGTAGTAATACTTGTTTAAGAGAATACGTCACTTTATTTTATTTTTTTTTTTCTATATTGGTATTTAACATGTTTTTCATGCTATCCTTTTCAAATCCGATTAAGTTTTGTGACAATTTCCAAAAATCTGCGCCCCGTCTCTAGCAGATTTAAAGTTTCTTGATTCTTTGGAATGGGATTTTCTTCTATAATCAAATTGTTTTTATCTACGTTGCTATTTCCCCAACGAATTACTTAAAAATTGGCCCAAACATACTTATTTCATGACACATGTGTTTTGTCTATTCGTCATTGCTATTTACAGTTTTCTTCTCTGGCTCCAAATCTTGGTCTTTAACTTTGATCCAAAGCCTCGAGTCCTCGAAACAATTTCCTTGCCGAGAAGCACGTTTCAAGAGCGTGTATGATATGCTGTTTCAACGGTTACGGTAACTTATTGACGGTATTGGCAGGTAAAAGAGACTTTCACCTTTGTAAGTGTTGGTAAGTTCGTGTGAGCAGGACAATTGTGAAAAAAAGGAAGGATTGTTCTTGCTTTGTTCATCAATTTTCTTTAGTCATTCCTCAAATATTTCGCTTGCCGTCAATTCCTTCGCTATCGATATATACTGACAATTAGGTTTAAAGTAGGGTTCCATAGAATTCAAGCTTGTCAAGCAAGATTCTTTTGACTACGTAAGTAAACATTTGCAGGTAATCAAATATGTCAAGACTAACTGAAAAAATTAAAATCTTGATCCACTATGTACCGTAGAATATGTATTTAAAACTTTATTACTATTTATTAAAGATAAACACAGGATCTACTCACTATCTTAGAGAGAAAATTAATTTTAATCTGTCTTTAATGGTTAAATTAATAAAAATGCCCAATCTCATTAATGATTTTTACAAATTTGTTTGAAGCGTATATGAAAACATATGTACATATAATGTCTAACTTCACTTAAAAATATATTGTGTATAACGACGATAATTTAAATAAATGCTGTACTTAAAGCATTTATTTAAAGCGTTCACGTATTATATGAATGTGTTAATTAGTTCCATACAAGAATAAAGGTTGTTGTCTTCCGCTCATTATACTGGTCCAACGCCATTATATTTTATGACTTCTCCCTGTTTACCAAATTTTTATTACGTTCTCGGTCTCGGGAAGGTATAAACATGGAAAGTCCTTAAATAATATCCAGATTGAGTGACTATCAATCATTTTCTCTATGAGTTTTCGCATCTCTGCAACAATGCTCGCGTATTAAAGAGTATTTACGTTCACAATCTCCGGATGTCTGGTCAAATAAATACGGAGATTGATTATGATTATGTATACAATCTTACCGTTTCGTAATGTATACGCATATATTCACGATTCTATAACAATCGTGATAGATGTATTAGTCGGTTAGTATGGTGATATTGCATGGGAGAGTGTACGCGTTGCGTTGAAAGAATGCCCTAAATTCAAAACAAAAATAAACGGTTGTTGTTCAGGGAAAACAATTCTAATAATACAACACGTACGTAACATAAAACATAATCAGAAGATAACGTGTATAACATTAAACATGAAGTGGTTCATACTTGAGTTCGAGTACTCTTCACATGTCGATGCAGCTCGTCATAGGATGTTTGCGTTAGTAAGGAACGAGCTTTGTTATTCAATTTCTGTTTCTCACACGGAAAATTAAACACCCTTAATTTGGAATTAGATATACGTAGTCTAATAACAATTAATATTACAGTGACCAGCATAAAGTCGGCATCAAATGGGAATTCTTTTATTTTTAATATAGTAAACACATTTAACTCCAGAGATACCAAGCGATATTTGTGAAATTGTAAAAATCTAAAAGGTGTTATTTTTCACAAACTAAGCGAGATTTTAGCAAGCAGTTTAATCGGTGTAAATGATTCCGTGCACATCCCAAAAAAACCGAGGTCATTACCTTGCCGGCTGATTTCACCGCCTTCGCCTTCTTCGGAACCCGTTCGCCTTCAAAAACTTAGTATTTTGACTATTCCTTTGTTCCCGGAGTGTATTAGTTTATCCACGTTTCATGCGTATAGTTATGTGTCGATGGAGAAACTAGTTAGAATTGCGAAGGAAACGTATCAAAGCATCCTCAGAATCTACTGATGGGATTCTCCAGAATTTTTCCTGCAAAATTGAAAACACTGTACCTTGCAATATATTCGTGGCCTTAACTATATCGCGAACTGTGACTCGTCGATCATTCAAATATCGCGAATTTCATTTCGGGGTAGTTACCTTCCCTGGACGTTCAGAACAATGTTCATCTTTTGAGCATATACGGCCACGTTTAAACTCGTTTACCCAATTGTAAACAGTTGCTAACATAGGAGCAGATGTGCCAAGAACTTCATCCGACTCAGCTTTGATCTGTTTCAGTGTTAAGCCTTGTATGTATAAATGCTTAGTCACCGCTCGAAATTCACTTTTTTTATTTTCTTACATAAACAAAAGTTCTTTGCTTAAATCGACAATAAAAATTAAATCGTGTGATGGTATAATTGAGACGTTCGCAGCTGTCTAGTGGTTAATGATTATTATTAGAAGCAAATCACTTTCGCTACTATCAGCGCTGTCTCTTAAATTTTCTAAAGACTTCTTGAACCACCCTCGTACAATTGAAAGTTCGTTTCTTGGATCAATATGAGTAGTCAATCGTAAATAAAAATTATCCTTTATTATTATTATGTAACAGTTCGATACCTCGAATTGTGACTTATTTTTTGAGACCTACTTTGAAAGTATTTGTATATCGTCAGCAGCGCAATTCAGATTGTCATTAGAAATATAGTCACAGTGTATTGCTATAGTTTTCTGTGAGCTTTTTTTGTAAGGATATTTACGTGTTGGTGCCCCAAAGATAATAAAATAAAAGGTTTTTTTTTTGTTTATTTTCTTTAACGTGAAGCCTAGGTTTGTTTTATTATTTTTTTCTTTTTGAATCAATATTTATTTCTCAATTTTAAATGTGTGATATGGTGATAAATCAAATTAGTTTTCACATTAAAAGTTATCGGAAACCTATTTTTAGAGAGAAATTTACGTTTAGAAACATTAATTCGCTTGAGTAGAGAAAAAAGTTAATTTTCTAATTCATTTTTTAATTTGGTGCTTATTTCTATGAATTGCTGGTTACTTTTAGTAATCTTTAGTATGCGTGTAGATATACCAAAGATAAATTTTATTCAAAAAAAATGACGAAAGGCCTAGGACTATAAGCAAAACACTTTTTAAACCGATTCTTTTTTAAATTCTTCACAAAAAGAAAGGCTTTTGTGAAGAATTTTTGACTCAGGCGGAACATGAGCTTCTTATTAATGTGTGAATAATTCGCCAAATCGATGGGTAGTATTCGTAAATCTTACCACTATCATTATTTCTCGAGTCATCAGGTCCAAATTAACAGAAAAATCAATTATTATTATTATACAATTAATCGATTTTTTTGTTGGTGAAATGAATGAACGAAATGAATTTTTCGCTGCCATTATGATGTCTAAAAGCACAACAAAATTTAATACAACGAATAAACGTTTTAATATGCGGTTAGAAACAACCGGAACGCTGTGGTTGAATGGTACAATGCGGGATTGTCTCATTAAAAAGGAATATTCCAACTAATGATTGGTTAAATTGAAGTTTTTATTGGGTTCTAAAGGGCATTGTTAGTTTTTGTTTGTAAAGCTATTTGTTTTGGAAAGGAAAAATATTTATTTATCGAACCTGAGAGTAATCACTGCTAATGTTGTTTTTTGTTTTTTCCGACGTGACTGAGCTTATGCTAACTATAGAACAAATACATATATAAATGTTGAATGTCGTTATAAGCGACAATATGTTGTGGATAAGTTGAATTGAGATCTATATTCTTCATGTTTTTTTTATTCTACTACACCTTTCATGCCAGATCTAGCCTGACTGAAATCTGATGATTTAGGCAAAGTAGTATAAAGCAACACACGTGGAAAACAATATAGTTCCCATGCATATATCCATTTTTTCTTATAAATTTCCACAAAAAACCGTTGTGTGGACGTTCTACTTTCAGCTCTGATTCCCTTTTGTTCCTTTCTTAATCGAAGTCTGTCTAATTTTTATTTTAATATTTTTTTTAGAGGAATTCTCTTAGTGACTTATTAAAGTTACATTGATCCTGTTCGTTTCTAAGGTTATTATAAACTTAGTTACTTATTACTATATTAAAACATGAGAAAAATTCGTACTAAACGATAATATTTCCTTTCTCAGCTAAAATCAGATAGCACGCGGAAATTGGAGACCCCAAATGCATCTACAGTGGCTGTGATTGGCTGTTCGGTCAGGCGTCGTACCGGTACCAAATATCTACTTTCAACCTAGTATACGTTGTAATGTACATCAATCAATCACTAGGAAGTTGAGGTATATATAAACAGTATTTTCCCAATAATTAAGCCTTATGGACCACCCGCCGCTGTTGTGAGGATTAAACTTTGGTTCACATTCGAAATTTGATTTTGAAATCCGATCTTCGAATTCGAATTTAAAAAATTCGGCAGCACTAGTTTGTGTAGTTGTTTATAATCTTTTTTATGCTATCATAAGTTACAACAGGTAAAAAATGACGCATGTTTTAGAGTGTTTCTTAATAAAGCTATTAAAATAATTATTAATTAAAAAAGGAAACGCAAAACCTGATTTGTCGAACGGTAGCCAATAAGCGATAACAAAAAAGCTCAAATATTTATATAGACGCGGCGCTAAAAAACATAAACATGTGTAACATCCGTTTAAAACGTCAAAAATAGCACCCGTTTAACTTTTTCAAACATTCCGGCTCGGTCCGGAGCAGCGCAGTAGTTAGTAGTGAGCTTATTTAAATAATCGTGGGGGATCGGTCGTCGTCGGCGGCACTCGTTCTAGACGGCATTCCATTGTCAAATCATGGGCGACTGCGACTGAACGACGAACGCATTCTATCGGAGCTTGAGGTGTAGTGTGGAAGTGTATTCCTCGCGTGTTGTTTACATTTTTCACGATGTTTCGCACGTTTTCCGCCTTATTATTGTTGTTATTTAACCTTACCGATGCGGAACCATTTGTTAGAACCTGCGAACCGATCAGAGTCGAAATGTGCAAAGGTTTGGGGTACAACATGACCGACGAATCGCAAAGAGATGCCGAATTCTTCATACTGCCATTTAAACCCCTTGTTAGTTTCGGTTGTAGCGTACACCTGAACTTGTTTTTGTGTTCCGTTTCGGTACCCATGTGCACCGAGAAAGTGTCTTATCCTATTGGACCATGCCAGGGACTTTGCGAAGGTGTCAGAGATCGCTGTTTTCCTGTTCTGGAGAAATTCGGATTTTCATGGCCCGAAGCGCTAAATTGCTCCCTATTTCCGGCAGAGAATAATCATGAACATATGTGCATGGAGGGTCCTAAGGACTCTAGGGAGGAAGAGATTAGATTCTCGGTTGATATGAGCTTTCAAGCGCGCGATTGTCCACCCCATCATTCGCGAACTGACAATTCCAGACCATGTGTTCCTCTCTGCGACGCTAATATACTCTTCGATGCAGCCGAGAAGAAATATGCAGAGGTAATTTCAGTTCATTATCTTTCTTAAAATATATACATGTAAGATGTTATCATGGAAAAGGTTTGTAAAAACTGATGTATTTGCAATTATTCAAAAAAGTACCCGAAAGGTGTTTTTCTATGATTCAAATAGACTTTAAAGCTTCAGAAGATATACTACCAAATGCTATTGTGTTGATTTATATTAGAATACTTAAAGCTTTTGGGCAATCTATTAAATGAATTGATAGAAACGTCATTTTTATTAGCAATGTTTTATTTGTATCCGCAGATTTTATTTGCTATAAAGTAAAGTAAGACTTTAAGAGACGGAGCCTATATACGGTGTATTTGTACACTGCTTTAACAATATTTAAAATCGCTTTTTAAACGACTCAAATACTTTGGTCTCAATAAAAAATATACCAAAAAAGGAATATGGTACAGGGTTGTTTTTGGTATCGGAACATTAGTGAGTGCTTTACAAATGAATCGATGCATCAAGGATCAAGATTCCTGAATTAACAAGTCGTCGCGATTTTGACGTCACGGCAATAGAGATCTACGGTGCATACAGCACAACTTTTGTTCCATTAATGTCCAAATTTTATTGGACCATATGGATCGACGATGTCTACGTTGCTGCGATTGATATCGTCATTAAAATAATCATTTAAGAAAAGAAAAGACTTTGGCGAATAGCAGCAATCTTCGACATGGTATCATGAATGGTTATTTGTTCAAAAGCTTCAAAAATTCCACGTATTTTTCTGTTTGAGATTCGAAAACAAGGAAAGCCCTTAGGAAATAAGTCATATGAATACGGACAACTATGTCTCGCTTAAACAATCAGTTACCGTGCGTAATGAGAGTTAGTGTTGTTATGATGGAGAATGATATAACGTTGTCGATCGTTTTTCCTGATTTCATCGATGAGTGCTAATATATTATTTAGCATTAACTACTATTCAATCCTCCAACAAACGATGCTTGCGACGAGTCCAATACAATGAAAGAAACAAACATCATTTTCTTGGAAGTGACTAGAGAACGATTAACTATTGATCCTATTCATCTGGGAACATCCAAATAGATTATTGCTTAGTGTCTGGCACGTATGAATATATGTTGTAAACTGAGTTTGAAGCCTTCTGGCATTTTTTTAAATTTACCTGTATCAATTGACACATGCTTGGGTCAAATTACATGGAATTCACGTTTAAATGTTCGTGGAAAATCGAATGTACTGCAGTCTTCGATATGTTCAAAGATGCCTCTATCTCTCGGTAAATTCAAGTATCAAGCACATTGATTCTCTTCAATTATTGGATATTACATGGATATTTTTTGTTGTCGACGAAATTCTGCAAACCAATTGTAAACAGTCTTTTCTGGTGGTGCTTCACTACCAAAAGTTGAATGAAGCGATTTGATGCATTGCTACTATGTTAGTTATTTTGTTTGTTATTTTGATATAAACTACTCGGCCGATTTCTATGCTGTCCCTGCCTTAACAACAATAAATGTAAAATTTTACGAAAATAGCGATGCCAAATCTCAATAGTGCTATCAAGTGGTCGTTTGTAAATACTTAGAACGCTGCCCGCGTAACAAATATAACAATATATTGCCAAGAATTTTCCAAATTAGTGAATATGGCAATTTGTAGTCGGCGATGCAGCCATAATTTGATTTATGTTGGTAAATATTGGCCCTATGTCTAGCAATTTCCCGTGTGAGAGCACTTTTACAGTGCTAATAACAGCAATTAATCAGCAAGCAATAAAATCAGCAAAACGGAATAATATTTTGCAAATATTAGTACTTATTTCGGAAAAATATTTGCCTGTGGCCTAGTTGATGTATAACAGATATATAAATGCGGAATATTTTATATTTTTCAGTAAACAACTGCTCTACATGTGTTACATCACTTGAAACACCAAGTAATATGGCGATTGTTAGACATTAACACGTGTTTAATGATGTCGGCATAACGACCAAAGGTTCAAATAAATTCTCAAACGTTACTAAATTTCAGCCAGAATATCGTAGTCATTTAAAAGAGCGAAAATTTGTTTAAAGGTTTGGTCGTCATTCCAATACTATTACCTACGTGTAAAATCACTTGCACGCTAAGTAAAATACAAATCGTTAATACCATGGATTTATTTTCTTTTTCTAGCTATCGATTTTGTCGTTATTGAACATATCCAAGAAAAACTTAAATTTCATTAAATATATATAAAAGAATGCGGCAACTGATACGTTTGCTAAATCTTGAATAGGGAAGATCTTTAAATTCATCTTTTGACGTGAAAAGAAGCTATTTTCATGAATTATGGCTGAAAACTTTTGTAATTGAAGACAATGTGTTTATATTTTGACTAATGGCCACATCTAGTTGAATAACGAGATCTTTATACAAGATTCTCATAAAATAATAGGAATCTGCTGATTGAATCGAAAAGAAAACCAATAGGAGACAATGTATTTTCTTCTATATTTTTCAATTTTTTCGATAATTTACGCTTTAGTTAGGCCTTCATACTGAAGTCAATATAAATAAACGATTTGCTTTTGGTTTAAACTACCAAAAATAAATTAAATAAAAATAGTGAATGAAACGCTCGTATTAATTTTCATATACAAAATTCTAATTCTATTTCAACACGTATATTTTACCACAGATGTACGTGTTACCATAACACGCTGTAGAAATAAATACAAATAAACACAAGGATTTTATTACCATAAACAGATAAAATCCTCAAACCTACGTAAATATTTTTTTTAAAATATAATTTTTAAACCCGGTTTGTTTAAGCGGACCAATGTTTCAGGACTATTTCACTTTATTTAATTATCTTACACGTAATTAGCATTTAAAGGGTGCTATCATGTATCAAACGTAATGGCCTTACGTTTTTGGCGTTAACAATTTTATTGAAAAGGTGTTGCTAACTTAGAAAACTCTATTTATAAGTTCGTAATTTGGTTTACACCCGGCACCTTTTGAAAATCGAAACGTGAATTATGATCGACGAACAACAAACGAGACGGTTATTGTGCAAAATCACGCACGCCAAAACAAACGAATTTACGGCTAGCAAGACACATTAATTACGTGTTCGTGATAGAGGGCGTTGATCGTGTGGAATAAAAACAAAAGCTGCACATACGGGGTAACAAGATACGGCGTCTGGATCGTACATTCTCGCTGTAAGAATGTACGCTTCTCGGTAAGCGATAAATGCAATCTTAATGAAATAGCTTACGCCGGATGTGGATATATTTTTGTTAAATTTGTACTCGCGGACATTAATATGTAAAACAGGGCTTATATACAAAATAAACATTAAAAAGCGGAGGACATTGCAAATAATATTTATTTATTATTCTTACAATAGTTGTTCTAAGAACGCAAAATAAACTTACTAACAATCCACGCAACGTGATCACTGTATACTAATTTAGTATCAAATATGACATTCAGATCCCTAATCTTAGAAACTTCGGTTAAGGTATGATCATCCAAGATTTAAGAAATTCGAAATTTTGCAAATTTCTGATGTTTTGTATATAATAACGTTTATTGAAATTTAATGAGTTTGTGTTGGAGCTTGTACTTACACAATCTGTTTAGATCTTGCTGCATCCACGTAATTCCAATCTCAGCAACTTATTAATAAGAATTTGATGGTTCATTATGTGGAAAGCTTTACTGTACTTTATTGTTCAGATTATCCGAAATAAAGTGGGTGAACGTGGGGAGATTCGTCACTTTAAATAATATGTTGTTTTAAACCAATGAATCGTTTAAGTATATATACTTTTCCTAACGATGCTACCATACACCTATGCAAAAATGAATGGAGCACCTATTGAATTAAGATGAACTATTTTTAAAATACTGCAATAAATTCCATAAGTTGTTTGAAATATAATTCTAACTTTATTGAACGCGCAGAGAAACACACACAACAAAACCTATCATAAAATTTATTTGGTTTCCTGTATTATACTTATGTCTATAAAATGCAAATAAATGAACGTGAAAACCTAAACAAACGAAGGTGACAAATGTATGAGAGGTAGCATTCATTTCAGTCTCGTCCATGCGTTAGAACTGAGCATACCTTTTTTTCTTACAATTTAACAAACGGATTAGTATTTTTCATTATCAGTATGGTTAAAAAACGCGAACTTACTGTGGCCAAAACAAGTAACATTGTGTTGTTTCATTCACAAGGACATTCACGGGTGAAATCTCTAAAATTATAAAATGTTCGAGAAAAGCTGTTCAAATAGATTTAAAGAAACAGATTCCTATGAAAATAGGCCAAAATCGGGAAGAAGACGTTTAATCAATCCCAGAGTGCATCGTTTTCTAGTAAGAAGTGCTCTTAGCAGGCTAACAAAATCATCTACAGATCTAGCTGGTGATCTGTGCCAAAGTCACAAAATTAAAGTTACTACCAGAAGGGTTAGAAATTATCTAATAGCAGCAATTTTGCGCGAAAGAAGAGGTCGCCATAACCCATTATTAGCGAACGCCGTAAGAAACTTCGACTGGAGTGAACTAGAGAATATGTAAATTTAACACCTGATGACTGGGCCAAAATTATTTGATCTGATGAATCCAACAACGAGATAGGTAGCACTATGGTTTATTTAATTATCAAATAAGAAAAAAAAACATGTTGCTAAGAAATTATTTAATTTAGTACATTAAGTTTTTACATTTTATAAAATTATTAAATCAAATTTATATTTTTTGCTCTTTTGATTTGGATTTTTGGACAATGTGGAAATACTTATGTGAGACGTAGACCAAATGAAGCTTTTCCCTCGCATCTCTACAGTAAAGTTTGGAGGTAACAGTGTTATGATCTGGGGCTGTACTCTGCCTTCAATACTAAAATTATTTGAAGAAGAAGACCGCGATTATGTCCACCGATAAGATAATGCTTCTTACCACACCGCGAAAAAGACAACACATTGATTCACTAGTAATGATGTTCCCGTGCTTCCGTGGCTCCGTCAGTCTCCAGACCTATCCCCGATAGAAAATTTGTGGGCAATACTAAAGAAGAAAGTATTCATTTATAAAAATGTAAATCACAAAGAGAACTGAAGGAGATCATTTTTAAAGAATGGAGGAAATTTCCAATCGACTTGTGCAAGAAACTTGTGGACAGTATGCCCAAAAGAGTTCCTGCAGTAATCAAAGCACGAGAAGGTGCCATAAAATATTAAGGAATATCTTTAAAATGGTTAATAAAATTATATATACTCGCTCGTTTTTAATTTACCTGTGTAACATTTAGAATCTGAAGAAATGCGTAGGGTGCTTCATACATTTTTCCATAAGTATACTTTTAATTCGTTTAAATAGCATTCGGAATTTTGCTCTGCAAAATAGGCGTTTGCGAATGTGTGAGATTGAGATTGTTGTGAATGGAAGAAAATTTCTTGTTCATATGTGGGCGATTTCTGCTTTTAACTTGTCAAGTAATAATGCGTAGTACGCCCTTCATATTGTTTTCCTTTCTTGTGACTATCTCAATGTCAAACAGTCGCCATTACTTTTCCGGCTGACGCAACTGCCTTTGAGTTTTTATCTATCATCAATTGTTTCAACGGTCCCTTGGCTTTAGGAGTGTCCTGGTGTATCCAATCTTCATCTATAATTAGTTATTAATCGCCGTCTAACTCCGACTCATTTCACTTAAATTGTTTCTACTCATGGTTAGCTTTTCCTTCCCCAAACTTTCAACTAACATATGACTTATAACCTCTGCTATCTCTTTATCTTTAATTCCAGGGTCTTCTAGCACTATTTGGTGAATCTTGCATATTTTGCCTCTCCGAACGTTTATCGTCAATTAAGCTGGTATGATTACGTTTAAATTCATCTGCCCAAAATTCACATTTGCATAGCCGTATTGGAAGAATTTAATAATTGTTCGATGTTCCATTATTATAAAAACGCTAACACTGATTGACCTAAATGGCTATTAAACAACAGGTGAGAGTCTAACACACCAGAAACTTAAGAAACATATTTCGAAACATGCATTATTATATTACTTGAATATTTTTGGCAAATAACACCATCTACGTGCTGGGGCTTAAAACATATTAGTCTAGTCTCGTATTGTTATATCATTTTCGTTCTTAACTTATAGTTCAATGCTTTTCCCTTGACTTAGTTGATATCATCAATACCATGTCTCTAATTACAATAAACGAATTAATTGTTTGTCAGAAATTTCTCAGGAAAAAATTTAGGTAATCAGTAATCAGTGCTCAGGTTAATTGAATCAAGTTAAAACTATTTTTGTTTTTTACGGTGTCTGCATTTTCGTTGAAAAAAAACGTACATTAGCTGGGGTGACAATGAAAAATGTTTGAACACAGTTACTTTGAACCAGTTGAATCAGAAATGTTATTAAATGAACTCTCACATCTGAATAATGTGATTTCGTTGAAAATACTACTAATCCTCTATAATTGGTTGTACAGTTTAGATAAAATTGAAAATTAATATAGTGATATATATTTTAGCCCATTAATGTATCTTTAAAAGAATTTAGAAAAGTAATTAATTTATGTAGAACATATGTTCATTTAGCATTTTGGTTTACTTAAACTGACCTTGTGGGCAGTTTGCCAAAGTTTTTTTTTTACTTGATATACACGCATAAATCATCCTAACGCATCTCGTGCTCGTAACATTTTCCTTTCTAGTTCTATTCCGTCTCTTTTGTATTACATTTTTTTAAGATATGAAGCCAAAACACTGTTTGAAGGTAAGTTTACGTGAAAATATATATTCGGAGTAATTCTATATAGAAAATGATAATATAGAATACTGCAGCGTACCCTTTTTAGTTTATTATTAATGTAATTAAAGCTGTAATTTGGTATATCTGCTATTGGGATGATTATTTTCATTTAAGTAGGTAAAAAAGGAAAGTTCTAATTAATCTGTATAAAAAATTAATATCGTTGGGTCAAACATACTTTCAGTGAAAATGATACTCTAAAAGAATAATTAATCATCAGCTGGTAATGAATGAGCAAAAGCACAATGGGTCTACTTTCACAGTAAAATCGTAGCTATAAGTTACCTATGTTGATACAATTCGATTTATCCTTTGAAATATTAGCAAAATCTTTGGGCGTTCGATGAGAACCTGAAATATGTTCTACATTTATTACTTTGTGCGATTTCGTATCAAGAGCATGCTAAGGACTTAGAATATTACGGAAGATGCCTTAATTTTCTAATTTTTTTATATAGTACCATACTGGTTTTGAGATATACATTGTTATGTCCAGCCTATCTGTGCGGTGCCTCATTGTCAGGATTTTCATTGTGATATCCATTGTACCAAACTCATACGTATTATACAAAATTAATACTCTAATTGCTAGGGCCTGTTGGCGTGGAATATGTATTTTGTCAATTCTTGCGACTTCGTTCTTTCTTATAATTTTGCATAGCAAGCGGATCGTGGTAGCACCTTTTCGAAAAGTAAAACAAGAAGTAACAGCAAAATGTGAATAATAGAAAGAATGACAAGCAAAAAAAAATGGGGAGCTACATTTACAAGAAAATAAGGATAAATGAGGTTGTAAAATTAAAAAGAAAGAATGAAAATACGTTGGAGATTATAAGACTTCACGAAAAGTTGGAAATTATGGGGAAAAAAGCTTTAAGCTGTGCATCTGAAAGGCTTGTTAAAAGTATAGAGAATATTTCAGACTATTCATCCATTTTCTTTTTATTTACAATAATCCTTAAATGCAAAAAAGGGTGGATGTTGCTGTATATTTGCCACATATGTGGCGATCGTTTGACTGTTTTGATCAATTAATGTGACCGAATTTATGTCTGCAAGTGTAATTACAGATCTTTACTTTTGTTAGAACATTTTAATGTTTCTTATAATAAACAGAATGTGATTCTCATTTGTTATTTGAAATAATCCTTCTTATCAGAAATCTAAGTTAAATCTTGGTAAAAATAATACTCGAATTTCTGGCTGACTAGGTGCTATAGTTATTTTCCGCTTCGCGAAACAAAGTATTAAGAACAACTGGTGCACGTGATGGTTTGGTTTTAGATTTTTTTTGAAATGACCAATGGTTATCTAATTTGTCCAGTACTATTTGGTCGGGTTGAGAACTCAAAGGAATATATGACAAGACCACAGGCTGTGAATACACGCGAGACATAATTAACCTCGACTTAGAGAGTGTTCTCGTACTAGCGGAGACAAGGACAAACAATCGAACGAAGAAGAAGGAAAATACCGATCAACCCACGATGGATCCAGTCGCGGCTTGTTAAATCACCGTACCGCGGCCGTGTGGCTATAGTCTGAGCATGAAACGAGTTAGAGAGCGAGCAGATCTCATCTGCTAACCAGTTAACTGACCACAACGACCGAAAACAAAACAAACAAGCACAACGGCGAGAAAGAAGGAGAGGACGGCGCGATAACCAGAATCTACTCAGTCAGTCATTCGGCCGAGTGTTGTTCATAACGGCAAGTCTAACTGCAGTACAGCGATTTCAATTATTTTAAATGACAACGGATATAAAATGTGCACTCCTCCTCCTATTTCTTTTTACCTGCTAATTTGTTTTTCTTTTTTCTTTCTCACTCTTAAGTACCTCACAAATTGCGGAGTTGTATAAATGCGACGGGAATGCGATAATGAACACCTAACTTATTTAATTTTAATTGGATTATTTTTTCGATTAAAACTTAACGCTTATGTAGAAATATAGCACCCTGTCTGGTACAACATTCATCTGTCCTATGCTACCAACTGCGTAGTTTACTTTTATTTCTTAGCTTCTTAAGTTTTCAAAACATTATTTCATCATTTTTCTTTGCTACTTTGGAAACACTGAGGCATCGTAATTTCATTACAAATTTTTGGAATTAAATTGCATCAAACTAAACTATAGGTATAACGATGATTTTTCGTTTAAGTCAATGCTTTAAATCGATAGTACATTAGCAAAGAAGGATATAATTAGCGGAAAAAGGAGCTACGTGAATAGAAACTAGGTGTTGCCCGTTTTCAGGTGCATCTAGATTTTATGTGAATAAATTTTGTTGACTTCTTACTGAGATACATTTTGATTCTTTCTTCTGGATGGTGGTGGAGCATGCTACCTTCTTAGCAGCGTCCATCGGTTCGCATCATAATGATGTTGCAGCTGATTAGACATGAGAAAAATTATCGTGTTCAAAGTGATGTTAGTAGATATATGGAGCTGTTACGGTTTGAAAGTGAAAATGTTGACTTTTTAACTTTGCCAGTAACTGTAGAAACCTTGACTTTTCGAAAACAGATGGTGATACGCATAATGCATGGACGATCCTGGATTCCAGAATGGTGTAGTTGAAGATTTTGAAGTTGATCCAGCTACAATACGTAAAACAGTTAACTATGATACGAATTAAGATCCTACTTAGAACTCATAACTAGATCCAAGTCGGTCCAAAATGCAAAAAAAGGTTTTGAGTTGTAGCCAAATAAAAATTAAACAATCCTGCATTGAGTGTATCAATCGGAAAGGTTATGCCAGTATTAATGTGAAGACCACCTAATAACGTGAATTAGTCTAGAATATGGAGACATAGCCCAATTAAAAATATAATTTTTCAATACAATTGGGATGCTTACGTACTTGACCACTTGTTGACGCTGATCTGCGCCGTTTCAATTTGAATCGTGTCAAAGAAAGAGTGGTAGTGCAAAGACTTTTCGATCAATACAAGCAAAGATTTCGCATCGTCAGTAACTGCATCAGAGACAACCCCAAAGTAGTAATGACATATAGCGTGCTGTACAACCTTTTTAAACACTTGAGTGATCAATTTCAGTATGATTTAAAAAACAGGGAAGAAGAAGAGAACAAAAATGAGGATGATGATCAGGATGAGCTTATCAACAGACAGTTGGAAGCCAATGCAACCAAAGTACGTGAAGAACAGAAACATCAGGATAACTTAATAAACTCAAGAGTACAACATAAACTTTAATTCTTATTTTTGTATTTTTAAGTGCAACAAAATATAAAACTCTTAATAGACTAAATAGATTTTTGGTCCCCGTCATTTTTTGCCTACTTTTTCCTTTCTTTTTCTATTCGAAGATTCTGTAATTGTAACAGTTTTAACAATACGAGTCTGTAAAGTTGTGGTAAAGGCAGGTCTCTTATTTCTCCAGTTTCCTATGATGCGAGGCTTTTCGTTGAAGGTCGATCGTATGTTGAAGTTGTGGATTTTATTGAGATCTATATAAATCGTCGATATGATAAGTTAGGTTATAATTGTAATGCTCTACCTCGTAAATGTACTACAGAAATGCTTTTCTCCTAAAATTCTTGTTTCCTTTACTACAAAATAAGATTTATCGGGCATGATTGTTCAGCGAATGCATGTTTCTTATTTCAAAATAAGGTTAGTTGTCGATATTCTCTTGCTTCGCCGCCACAAGTAAACTGTTCGCTGTTGGTTGATTAGCTTATCTATCTCATTGGAATAGTTCATCTGCAGTAAGTCAATAAACTGCGCTGCTACTTGTTTCCACTGCCTACTTTTTAAGTAATATACGTACCGGAAATAATAAGTATCTTCGTTTTCTTCTGATTAATAAACGACATTAAAACTTTTGCTTGTGGTTATTAAACATTTAATTAGATCTACTAAACAGTTATCTCAATGTAAGCTTAATAGCAGAATTTAGCTGAAAAGATAACACCTTAGGGGTACTATTCTGTTTAATTAAAAAATTAAATAATCCATGTTGACTCCGTGTCGGTATAATTTTTCTAAATTTCAAGGAGTATATCCGCAAGATAATTGATAAACTTATATTCGTTACATACAAAATCTATTCCGATCATCTCGCTAAAAGTTTAAACACACATATTACAAGTTACTTGCAGTAAATACTTACTCTTTTAATTCCATTGTGAAGGATAAATATAGATTCGAAATTGTCTATTTTATTATCTCAAACAATATTGACCATTAGAGTGGTAATTCGATAAACCGTTTCCTGAAAATTTTTAGCAAACAGTTTAAGGTTTCTCTATGAGTCACAAATTAGTAATACACTCAATGAATGAAGGAGTACTGTTCTCTAACTTCAATTGCAAACATAAGCACGCCTTTGAGCGCCTCTCTTTGTCGACGTTGGCCACAGTTAGGCGATAATTTTTGTGACCTCAAAGGCTTGATAGGTTATAGCAAATGTATGTACGTACGTTGTCTCTGTATATGCAAATATTTCTAGTTACTACTTGAGTATGTCATTGTCTTTCTTGAAGAATCCGTCTACAATAGAAATTAGCGAAAACGGAATTTTGTGTTGTTCGTGCAATCTATACAAAGATCGTTTTGTTACTATTTAATGGACCGATAGAAGGTATTCGTTTAAAGTAAATATGTTCAAATGGACCTTCTCTCAATACATTTTGCACCATTTACATAGGTTATTTTGGCGAAAGGTACGAGGTATTATTGTTATTACAACGAGGTAGTTCCTATAGGTTTCCTGCATTCTATTGTGCTCTTTGAATAAATTCTTAATCTTGTAGCAGTTCTGAGGTCTTAGAAAAGAATGTTCTTGGCCTCTATCATTCTAGGTCTATTTTTCGTGCCGTTATGTCACTGTGTCTTCCGCCGTTGTTGTATGCTTTGCAGTGGCTTACAAGATGTAGAGTAGTTTCCGTTTCTGCGTCGCATCCTGTACATACCTAGATGCTTTTTTAATGTAATGTGACTAGTTACGGTGCTGGTCCACAATCCAATACCGACTTCGCGCATAGCTAGTAGTTCCTTGGACTTTTCATTTGGCGGTTCTAATAAAAAAGCTTTTGAATGCATGTTTCCTGGTCCTACTTTGCAATACCTTTCATGCCAGTGATGTAATTGGCTTCCGATCTCCACCTTAGAAGGTGTGGATTGTGTTTGCGCAATGGCTACCTTTAGTAGAGAATTGTAGAGCATTTCTAAGAAAATTTAAACAAGTCCTCAAAATAGTTGTGGATTCTTTTCCTGGTTCCATACCAGATAGTTTTGATGCATAGATAGATAGATATCTTTATTGGTCCACACTGACTAAAAACAAATATTTTACTAAAACCACAATAGTAAAACATTATTCGAATATACTAAAGAAATTATCTAGATAATAAACGAGGTGCTGGATTAACAAAGAATGGACATAAGTTCTTTCTTTATATTTCTAATTTGTGAATATCGGGGGGAAGTAAGTACTACATACGCCGTTTCCTCTTTCTTTTTTTACTTTTGGAGTTACATATTTGCAGCGAAATTTTTATGTTTTGTCTCTACCTGAGATGGTGTATCCTTATTTTCTACCACTCGCCGCCGTGCGCTTGGATTATTGTAGGATTCGCAGGTAAATCATATTGCTTCCACTCTAGTTCGCGGTTCTATGCGTTTATTTGCTAAACCTAAGTACTTGCGTTTGCCACGCGAAAGATAGTACGGATATTTAGTCGTTGCAAGGGGGAGACAAAACATAAACCAGTCACAGTACGATTTGTTCCCAAATTAATGCTATACTCCCATAGACGAGATATCAAACCTTTTTCGTTGTGGGAAAATTTGGCCTTAATGGCAAACAATCTTATTTACGGATTTACGGATGTACTAGTAAAGTCAGTTAAAGTGTATCGGTATTTCAAGAAATAGATTATACAATAAAATGTGTAAATAAAATAAAAACTAATATATTGTGTAATATCCGTCATTCACAAAATAAATCCGACCTTCAGGAAAAGATATATGAGAACTCGGTAAGAAAACTTCTTGGAGAATATCTCTATACTCTTCTTCCGTAAGTCTTCCTGTAATTGGGGCACATTATCCCGATCCAGTCGCACACGTGCATCCCCAAAAGCCACTTCCTCTGGTAATTTTGCACACGAATCTAGCCATAACACTTTCAATGCATCGTTAGACGTAGCACACACTTTCTTCGCCCGAAAATGTTACATTCTGTCAAATACGATGAATGTTTGCCTATGCAAAATTAACACGGACTGCCGCATTGATTCGCTGTCGTTTCAATCTTCCCATGTGGTCTTCTACAATGAATGCCGGTTTTGTACAGCGATCGAATGGCCGTATGTTTCGAGCATTCTAATTGCAGTTGCTCGCTTATTTTAGGGGAGGTGAAGAAGGGCTTTTGACTACAAAATTCTTGAACTTTATCGACATCTTGCACAGTTAGTATTTGTTTCCTTCCTGTTCATGGCAAAGATCTATGAGCTTCGTCTTCATCATTGAGCGTTCCATTGAGTTTAAAAATATTCTGTTGTAATGAATAACCGCCGACTAAACATTCAAGATTTGGAACGTGAATCCCTTTTTATAATAATCGTTATTCAATTTCCAAAATTAATTTTCACATGTTGTTGTAGACTTCGCCTGTCGACGTTTTCTTTTAAAGAATTTAAGCGTTCGAGTTGAAACCGCGTCGTAATTCTTCCTGTAGCGGCAATGCAACATGCTCCAAATTGGAAGAAGCTGCATGCAATTGAAAGTGAAACGTTCGCATTTTCGTGCAATTACGACACGGTTTCAACCCGGAAGACTAAATTCTTTAAAGTAAATTTTACTATCTTTACTATTAAGGTAAAGTCATTCGAATTTGGTTGCACCTGTACAACGCGCCATTTATAAAGTAGGTAAAACAATTTCAGAATTCAATGCCTTCTAAAGATAAATGTGTCTTGCAACTATAGTAAAATAATCCTTAGTTTAGCTATATATAAATATTACTAGAATATTAAAATTGTCCGAAAGACTTCTTAATTCATCAATTCATTTTGCTAATATACATATTTGGTTTATTTCCACATAAGCAATGACATAAAAATATGCGTATATTTCATTTGAAAATAAATTAATTTCAGTACAGCCATAAAATATGCAAATATCAGGGATAAGCAAGACAGCTCACCGCATAGAGCGGCCATGTGGGCGCGCCCATAAGGGACAAAGTTTGATATCACGTTCATCGGGGTATGACATTAATTTTCCTACAAATAGTGCACACATAAGCAAATACTGTTCATGTATGCATGCATGTATGTCTTTTTGGACCACTACAGGAAATTTTCCGTTCGTTTCTTCAAGACAAAAACTAAGATTTATATTTCTATAATATACTCTACAATTTTATTTACCAACATTTTATGAATAGTGAATTATTTACAACCTTTTTTGTCTAAATCTTTATTAAAATAACATTCTACTTTTAGATAATTGCGAAAATTGACAATGTCCAAAACGTAAAAAGTTGTTATATCATCTTTCTGCGCGTGCTTTCGTCTGCGGCTTTTGAAATAACTGTGTTACTACTGTTATTACGGATGAATAACAATTATAAGCTATACCTATAACAAAATAAGAGTAAAATATTTACCTCCTAAAAGATAACCATTTTCTTGATGCTTCTCATAGATAGTTCTTAAATATAGCGTGGTAAAAAATATAGTATTAAGATCGTTTTGCAAATTAAAACTTCGTTATATCTTACATCATTTTAAAACCACAAAGATAAATAAGTATTTTACGAGAGTCATAATTTTTTTGCAATGACTTTGTTTGCGAGTTAGGTTACTTGAGAAGGCAATATCAGGCGAGGTAACATTATGAATTATTCATATAAGGACATTTACAGTTCTAAGGTTGTTTCATTACACATATACATATGTTCTGCAGGAAAAATGTGGATAAACAAACATTTTATACCAGGTTTTAGCATCAATTTCACGTCTGTATTATGTCTAACCTATAAGTGCTCCTCCTCACATCAGACTTTTATTTATTTACACCTACATACACTTTATGCGTAATGAAATCCATGTGAATGCTATTTCACAAATTAGACGCTAGGTGTGTGCTTGTTTCAGTTTGAAAATTAGAAATGTGGATAGGAATTATTTTCTTATTAAATAAAGCAATGCGGTTTCAATTTAATTCAACTTTCTCCTTTGCATTGAATATATGTATTTCTAGGTTCGGTAATCAACAGGTTTTCTTAAATGGTTTATCTTTATATAATGTGAGAATTTGCATACGTTTACCTTTGCAACTTATAGTCGAGTCCTCATCATGTAAAAGAGTATGGAAAAATCCCAAGCACACTTGAGTGTATCTTTAACAGGAAAGAAATTGACAAGAAAAAAATAGATGCAAGTTATAATCCAAAACATGAGGGCTTATTCTGTAAAACAAAATTTCTCATATTTTATAGAAAGTGTTGCGTTGTCGTGTGAGTCGTCTTGCTTGGTGCAGATAGATTGATAATGTTGAATATAGTAGATGTAAATACGGATTCGATATGACATTTAAAAAATTTCAAAGAAAAAACGATATTACTTTTATAATGCAATACATTGGAACGTTTCGAAATGAATTGCAGTACAAATGATGCGACATTATTAATACGTTCACTCTGCTAAAATTGCAGAATCGGAAAAGTTCTATTGAAAATTTGAAAAGTTTCAACATGATACTATGGAAAGTATACTTACGGAATAACTCTGGACTGTAATGTCTTGTGGCGCTATTTAAATATGTTGTAATGAGACTCCTTTAAACTAAAAAAAGATCCCAGATTCAGGATATCTTATTTATTTAAAAGAATGTGGGATCTACCTATTCTTTTTAGAAGTTGATTTTATTTTAATTAATAATTGATACAATTTTTTTTTAATTAATAAATAATTTAATAATTGATTTTGAAGTGAAAATTGAATTTAAGTATTATTTTTGGTCAAATCTTTAATTTTTCGCTACCTGTGATATCCTCGCCTTCAAATCTAAATCCCGGTCCAATACTTACGAACCCGGGTACAAATTTGGTGTGTGTTGTAATAAATGATCCATATGATTCTAGTAAATGTTTAAGTGTTTATACAGAAGATCTCCTCAAAGTATTTTAGTTTTACACTCTTCTCAAGGAAATTTCTGAAGGTGTTATTATTATTACTTTTTATCTCCATCCATACACTACTATATAAGATAATTCAAATGACACCCTTCTAAAGTTATTACAATACCATGGGAGACAGCCATATCGAAATTTCTTGCGTTACCATGATAATATTAATTTTGATTATTACATAAGAGCAACAATACACATGTCTGCATTTGATACAGTTAAGAAATTTTCATAATAAGTTGTTTAGTGAATAAAAAGCGCAACATTATATACTGCAATATCAATAATTCAACATTGAATGTTGCTGTCATTATGCGCCACATATAGTGATTCCCTAGGGTGCCGTTTGAAAATTTGTTTCTAGTCCACTTTCAATTCCTCAGTGGCTTGCACAGCCTCGAGTCTCCCTCACCCTGTCCTTGGTGATTAGTAAAAGTAAATTTAAGTGATTCAATTTTACTTCAAGCACATGCTCTGATTACCCTGGCCAACAAATTTCAACTTTTGATTTTGCCATAAAATAATTTATACTAATATCAATAGAAAATATATAAACATTAACTTTAATAAAAGGTAGAAGGTCAAGTTTGCTCGATTTTTTTTATATTTCAATGAAAAGGTTTTTTAGATTAAATCATAATTTAATGTATATTTCAAATTATTATAATTAGAAATGTGAAGTAATACTGCTCCGTTTCTTATAAACAATATCTACAGCATCTCTTCTTAACATCCAACAGTAATCTGCTAACATAACAGGATTCCATTTCCCCTGATACTGTTTTCCCATTTTCGCGATACCTTGGTGGAAGCGCTCACCGTGTTCATCGCTAACGTCGCCCATATTTTCCGGACAAAAATCCAAGTGAGAATGTAGAATGTGCACTTTAAGGGACATATTACAGCCAGCAGCATGAAATGCTTGTAACATATCTATTGCTAAAGTTCTATAGTTGTCAGCTTTTTTGTTTCCCAAGAAATTCGCGAAAACTTGTACCACGAAGAGCCAAGCTGCTTTTCCTTCGCTGTTAAGTTGGTCTCAAAGATTTCATCATTTACTATTTCTCGTATTTGAGGCCCAACAAGAATATCATCTTTCAGTTTCCCTTGTGTTCATTTCGGAAACTTTTCACGAAAGTATTTAAAACCTTCACCTTCGAGATCCAATGCCTTTATAAAGTTTTTCATGAGCCCAAGTTTCACGCGGAGAGGTGGTATTGATCTTTTCTTTTTCTACTGGAGGCTGATGTTGTACGGTAATGTTTATCCCAGTCACGATTGTCCCAAAGACATGAAAAGCAACAATATTTGGTGTAACCAGATTGCACACCTAAAATAATTGCAATTACTTTAAAATCTGCACAAATGTTCCAGGAATAGTCTTTGTATTTTATCTTTTCTAATAAAATTTTCAGATTTTCCTGTTTTTTTTTTTTTTCATAGAAACAGCACGACCATTATTAGAAGGATAATGGTTTCCATTATGCAACAGAACTGCTTTTAGGCTGGTCTTTGATGAGTCTATGAATAATCTCCACGAACTGGGATCATGATGTATTCCAAAAGCTTCAGAACGTTTATAAACATTATTGCAGTGGACCAGATTACCGGCCATACTATAAAAATCGACAAAATTTTCATGTCTGCTGCGAAAACCTGCATTTTCTCTGTAACCAGAGCTAAGCCAATGTTACCGCTTTTCGAATCATTTTTACTTTACATATGCTATTCAATTTCTTCAGTTACTAACTTAGGGTAAATATCTTGTTGGTCAGTGTAATTCAAAAGTTCAAAATAGGCGTTTTCGACATTAAAAAATAAAGGAATTATTTAAAAAAATACACACTTGAGCTAAATAGCAAAATTTTTACAAAAAAAATATCTGGATGACTTTCTTAGCCCAATGCGCGACTTTAAACATTTTCTCTGTAACCAGAGCTAAGCCAATGTTGCCGCTTTTCGAATCGTTTTTACTTTATATATTCTGTTCAATTGCATCAGTTACTAACTTAGGGTAAAAACCTTGTTGGTCAGTGTTATTCAAAATTACGCGGGGTTTCTTTGATTTATAAAACAATTTCCCTAATATTGATAAGAAAAGTAATCCATTGTATTGTGGTATTGGCATAAATTTAAATAAAGAGGTATAGTATAGTGTATAAAATAAATAACACACCAAAAAGTACGAGCCACATCAAAAAGAGCAAGAGCACACTAAATCTTGTTTTATCCACCCCCAGGGCTGCTCGGTGAACTAGTGATTCGTATACAAATGCACATATAGATTTGCGTGTACCGCCGATGAATAGGCCGCCAACTGTGTATTCGCCGGGGAAATTAAATATGGGGCTGTCAAATTGCCGGCCAGTTACAACTATATGGCACAACTGGGTACTGCTTGTGTACTACCTAAGTAGATCAACTACAGTAGTTGCGACACGGATAAATAACTTGTCTTCTATTCAACTTCCTCGGGTGCTATATTTTCTGATTTAATATCAAACTTTCCTATAACCATCGTTATCAAAGTATTTTTCAAAGGGATGGTTATCAAAAATAGCGCAATTTCAGCTTAGTTCACCTTTAAAGTACCGTAAATTTAAATAATTTTCGAAAACTCATTTATTTTATAATTTTCTTTCGTATAACATATTACAATAAACAACTGCTGAATTCTGCTAATGTAGAATTACTCGAAAGATATTACTCCGCATACAAATAGATTTTGATCTTAAATTATAGAATTTTCATTACACACTTGCGCAATTCGCTGTTTCACCAATAATCTTGCATCCCATATAAGTGCACGAGTGAAAGTCACCACACACAAGTTCTGTATCTCCGTTTACGTATGTAGAACTGTAATACTTCACGCAGATAAAACTGTCAATACTATGTATGCCGGTTGGTATAAAGTCTTTGCACCTACTACCATATTAAATGTATCCTTTTTTTTGTTCTCGAAAAGAACTCGTATGCCGATAAGACACGTACGGAACGGTAATTGATTTGGAAGTCGGTAGGAGTACCGTTTTGGCATTTTCATGCCTTTCACAATCCGTCAATCATCTCATTAATTTGTCTTCGGCGCTCTGTAATCAGAACGTTGGCAAAAAAGGCGCGCATTGGTTAAACGTCTAATAAATAGTGCCTGATTATTTTTTAACGACTTATGTAGCGGTCGTTTTTCTTTCTCGATTAATCGCTAGTTATGAGCCGCGAATATTTTCTTATATAAAAGAGATTACCGCCCAGCAGAACTTCATTTATAAAAATCAATTTACAACTATTACGAACAAATTCATTTATCTGTTAATTGTTGCCTACTTCAAGAGGAATTTACATACTTTGCAATTCAATTAGGTAATATGATTTTTCTGCACATCTGGTGTGCGTGAATATTTTTTGATAACATCATGTTTATCAGTTTAATTCTTAAGTTTAATACCTACGACCTATGCATTATTGTTATTATTATTATTATTGCTGTTTCTATTATTATTACTGTTCTGTTTTCTCTTAAGAACAGTAACTTCAACGACAAGCAAAGGCGGGTGAAATTATTCAATTTTTGCAGAGACTAGGCAGATTCGTGTTTTGTCTACTCTCGGGGACACCAGTAGGCAACACGAATCCATTCTCGTGAGGCGAATCGACACGAGTCTATCTAATCGCCGCAAAAAAGGAATAATTCTACCTGTCTTTGTCCTCTCTAGATATGACAAAATAATTTAAAGATAGTTAATTAACATTTTAAAATGTTAATTTTGGAATATTGGAAACTTATATGTATTAATTTAATAATTGATAAAAGTATTTCGTTTTTTTTACAAATTTGATAGTAATTATGCTAAGACCATACATATCTTTGGTACTTAAGGAGTGCAGTGAATTAATAACATTTCGCACCTCGTTATATGACACTTGACCTGAACTGAATTGGCTGTTCAGGCTAAATATGTTAATGATGCAATATTGTGCCTTAAGACTCTTATTGTAAACGCACTTTATAAACAAAATCATAAATATGTCAATGTTTTCAACATATTTTTCAATATATAAAAAATAGGTACAATTAGCAAGAGGAGAATTAGGTATAGCTATCATGTTGTAATGAACGTATTTGCGGAAAGTTGCGACTTTATTATATTTTGACTCTTTTTTACAGCAGTATGTACAAGCACGGAATGCAAAAACTTGGTATGAACAACACTAGAGATGAGTATAGATACTAGTATACTGTTTTAGCGTTTTGTTTAGTGTAAGAAAAAAAACATCCCAAAAAAGCTCATCAAACTTTTAACGAAATATACAGCGTATAACGTGAAGAAGTGACTTTTAGAGTGATTAGGTGAAGCTGTGCCGATGAGACGTAAACGGCGAAACGCGTCAGAGATGGCGGTGCTGGTAGTTTCATATTAATTCATTTAGTTTTTCTTTATTATTACTTATTACTGTTGCCAAAATAATATTTCTATGCATATTTTATCACTTAATTAAAATAGCAGATTTTTACGAAATCCGTTAAGTTCTATTCGTTGCATATATCATCTTAGTTTGTTTTCCCATGTAACATGTGTCCTTGAAGCCATACAGCAAAATATAAATATAGTAAAAATAGACTTTTGCCTAATAGATTGCTAAAATTATCCACTGAGACGGTAAGTGGAAGTCATCTTCGTAATGTAGAACAGAAGTACATGAATACTACGTAACAACAAACAGTGAAACGTTAGAATTTTATGCAATTTGGTTGAAGTGGTGAGAAGTTCTAATTACCCAGTCTTTGGGAATTTTTTATTCGGCTACAAAATGTTCGCGGCCGATTTTACGACGTCTTCAAAATAATGAATTGGAATTAATTCCTTCTAAAATTATTACGGAATCATAAAGAGATTCAATTTTTGATTGCTAGAATTTAATGTGAATTCTCTACAAGTTTAAATTAGAAATTTTAAAATTAAAAATCTACTGGATACTTTATTTTAATTCCTTCTAGTAATTAAACCCTCTAATTGTACAATAAAAAATAACCAACCTAGGTTAATGATTTTATAAATGCTGATACGATGTGAATGCATTAGAGACTAATGTCCGCATATTAAATTTTAGCATCAACAATCGAATTTCGCTAAGAAACAGGTAAAATATAATAAAACATACCACACGTATCGGGCTTTATGATATTTGTTCAGCGTTGGGATAAGGTTTTAATTAGTTCCATGATTAATCCGCTACATTGTTCGCAGCTGTTTGTTTTATGCATCTTTAGGTGATGCCAATAAATACTTTTGTCATTCTCTATCATTTCTAATAACCCAATATCTAGGGTATTATTTAAATCTATAAAAGTTTTGATGACTATTTACAACATGCCATATAAGTATTTTACGCAGAAGAAATTTATTACTACTTATTTTTAAACTTTAACACATAGTATTTTTTGTATTTTTAATAACCATAAAAGTGAGATATAAAGACAACGTAAAAATAATATAAATGAAATGCGATGTGCTCACTTCTTTTGTAATCCATTTCTCTAGACGTCAAACAAATTTATCTATATTTTTAACGCATTTAGTTTGGTTTGAGCGTACTTAATTTTGGTACAATTAGTTTAAGATCTTCAAGAGTTTGTAGTTTGTCTCTCTAAAGTTACTATAGTAGTGAAGAAAACCATAGTAATGATCATATCGGACGATCTTGATAATCTTAGTAAATCACTATGATTTCCATACCGAAGATTTTGCTGCTTGGTTTGTTCTACATATTTAATTGAGGTCCATAAAGTATGTCCTTATGAGGGTAACTGTTGACCATTTTCTTCGCAGGAAAGAAAGTCGAATCTTGAAATAACGCTGGATTTCACGTAGGCTTTCCAAAACTCAATAGCGAAAGTTTTGGTTAATTAACATAAGAATAAAAATAGGCTACACCATTGATAACGAGATGCTGTACAATATCAACATGCTCCTCTAGGAAACTTCTACAAAACTGAAGTCGATTAACTTCGTCGTTTTTGACTAGTTCTTGTACCAGTATCACGCTTCCTCGTGTGTAAGGCTAGCAAGCTTTTCGTTAAGAACACTACACGCATAAAAGCACTTATGGACGGCTCTCCAATTTATCTTTTGAGTGTAAACCTGGACGTCGTGGAAGCTGCAAATAACCTAAATAACTAATAGTATTATTAAAATCTTCGACAAAAAAAATATTCGTTAATAAATGATGTAGCGATCACATAACACAGAGAGAAATGTAATGAAATAGTTTTGCTGGTACAAGGTCATATCACGCCTGAAAGCGAGAAGCGTAAACGTCATACAAGATTGGCTATATAAATCGATCAAATTTTCGTATGAACAGACTCCTGGTCAGCATATCTGTTACTCTAAACGGATTTTGGGGAAATATAACGGCGTCGGTCCGACGTGGAATATTTTCCAAGTTTGAGGTTTGCCTTCACGGTCCTACGTAGAATATTCCTAACCGTTACCTCGCTAACAACCTTAAGCTGTTTGAATTAGAACCGACGCGTGTGTTTAAGCCAGTCTTTGAACATACATACATCTTACCGACCCGCATGTAATTTTCCAAGTCCTACTGAAAACACGTACAAAGATTCATTCCTTGGCGCCGTCGAGCTTCTTGTAAATGAACTTGTAAATAAAATTGATTTTCCATGTTATAAATATTATGCCGTATTACAAGTTCTTTACATTTTTCGTTTTGTTTCAAGAGGTTGTTATTTCCATATATTGTTTAGTGTAATATGCGAATGAAGAATGTCTTATTTTAATGTTATTATATTCGCTTATTTTCTCTCCGCTGATTTATTTGATTAACTCTGGGCGATTCCAGGTATTGTCGGTAGACGACTAATCGCATTAAGTCTGTAATTTATGTATTTAATTAAAATAGGTATTTTGACGCTATTAAAACTAATTTCTAGACGATATCTACGAGCAGAATGTATAATTAGCTTTTTATACAATGTTAAGTCGTTAATGGCAGATTTCCCATTAGCTTTTGCTAAGAGACTATTTTATGAATAAAATACAGAAAATAATAAGTAGTCTATTTTGATGTTGATGCAAATACATAGTGAATTTAAAACATTGCATGGTGAAGTCAAATTAAATTGGGTTCAAAATGCGTGCTTTAGGAACCTTTTGATGATTTATGTTGAATATTAACAAACTAACTTCTTATTTTCAAGAAAGTTTCAACGCATCTATAAACGACACCACGCGTACCACGCCAATTTAACTTTGTAATCAATAAATCATGGTCGTCACACTGAGAATTCCGTCTTAGGTCGCAAAAAACTCCCTTAGGAAATTAATGGAAGCTATTGCTCGAAAGCCGGTACTCGGGTACTCGGATGCCCGAAATTATTAACATCGGTTCTACCCGATTTCAAGTATGCGGTCTCAGGTACCCTATTTCAGATATATACCTTCGGGTACTTGGTTTCGGGTCTCAGGATCGGGTACTCGATTCCGTTTCCAAAATAGCGTAAACGGGATTAGTTCAGAATCATGTCCGCAAAGCTGCTTGTACTGTGCCATTTGTAATTTCTCGATATATTAATGCTATATTTCGAAAAGGCGTACTCGTACTCGATTCCAGAAACGAGTACTTGAATACTTGGTTCCGGGTACTTAATTTCGAGTGCTCGAGAGTCTGCTTTAGAACGGGGTTCTCGGGGGTAACTCGGAAGTTGGTCGAGTCCTAGGCGGGTACTCATTTTCTAAAAAAGGTTTTTGACAGCCTTAGAATTGACCATCACTTAAACCAGACGCAGCAAGATCGTTAAATGCTTGAGTAGAAATTATTAAATTGCTCGAATAGCAATCTTTCTAAAGTGATTAATCTGCGTTGTTGCCCCATTAAGACATTTACCCAAATAAGAAATTAACCTATGCAACATATCACACTCAAGAATTTTTGAAAAAATCAGTTGTATTTTTAAATTTTTCATTTTATAAAATTTTTATCTAAAGGAATGATAATAAGATTTAATTGATTCCTTCTTCGTCAAGTAAATAATTATTCTGTATCTGATATGTAATGAAATATATGTAGTAGAAACTGAAGTCAAGTTCGAAGTTTCTTATGTTATCTAAACGGTACATATTTTTCCTTCATTAGCCAGCGTCTAATAGGAAAGGAAAATATATCACACGTTCTCGTTAACAAAATTTCAAACAACTTCCACAAACAGTATTTACATACTTCCAGGTATACCCGTGTTTGTAGACGACGATTCTATATATGTACGCGTTACAGAAAAAGTTATAGCCGAGAATTAACACTTCAATTATATCTGATCGAGGGTAAGTTGAAATCTTGAACAACCCATGCTTGACTATCAAATGTACTAATTTCATTAAGGCCAGTAATAAGCAGTCAAATATGAGGTAATCACGCAACCGAAACGTTAAATCAACATCAGAATATTTTATTTTTTACTTTCTACGTACTTTTGATATTTCTTCGTTTTTTATTTCGATTTAACGTGTCGTGAAGAGGACATAACAAATATTCGGTAAATATTGATACGAGGGATGTAAGAAATATGAGACTTCGGGGTAACTTTATCTCTGCTGCAGATATATTCCAAAGGAGAAGCACTATGTACGGTACCTAAGTAAACATACAGTTTAGGAAGTTCTATATCAGTAAATAAATGCGTTTACCTGTATAGATATGTAAGTTTTACCGCTTCAGCAACATGGATCACGTGCGCAGTGCATGTCACTATGTTAATATTAAAGCTTGTAAAAAGTAATAAAATGTTTAAACAAAAATAATATAAACTTCCGAGAAGTAAGTTATAATGTAATAAAAAAATGATCTCACGCAAACTTAGAACGTAGCGGAAGATAATTTTGTAAAATGTGGAGAAATAAAAAATGTTTATTAACATTAATATCCTAATAACATAACGAAGTTCGGGATATACCGAGTGATTCGTTTATCTGGAGACCATTGAATAACTCAGAAACCAAAAAACAAATAACTTTTATCGATTTGTTCTTATTTAGCAACTATTTTGGGATAGTAAAGTACGTACAGAGGTAATACATCGTAAATTAAAAGTAGAGCCAAACGACAAAGTTGAGGAAGTAGTTAGGTCGTACAATTAACTAGCCTTTCAAACGGCAAACATTGGAAACGTGACTAGCTTAATGTGGGAGAATTGTTCATTCATTCACATTCAAAAAGATACTGTTGTTGACGGCTCAAAAATTTAATGGTGCAACGAAAAAGCAATATATTCGGCAACAAACATCGCCATGAAGCGAAAATGTTAAGAAAGAAATTGAAACAAAAAAATAAGTGTTTACCTGTCTGTAAAAATAAGGAATAATAAATTAGAGAGTCGGGTCTATTCATTGTAGAAAACACAAAGAAAAAAATTTGAAAAATATAATCATAGAAAAAAGAACAACAATCGTGGGAAGAATTTAGTAACCGAATGCAAACAAATATCCCAAATGTTAACTTACTATTCTATAAAACATTGAAACATTTCAGGAATGAACATAGGGTTCATTTAAATGAATTACACTGGAAGAGAATGACATGTATCCTGAAAATTTATTAAGCAATAATGATACGGACGAAGATCTATTAGAAGCGACAAACACCTACAAAGAGGAAGTTGAAATGTTGCAGAAAACAGAAAAGAAATTGCAGAATTGGAAGGAGCCATAAAGAAACTGAAAAGTTGCCTGGACACAACCCGATAATGACAGAATAGAAATGTTAAAAAACCCGGGAGGAGGATTAACTAAGGTAATGCTATTGATTTTATTTAAGAAGATTTGTGGTGCAAACCGGAAATTGAGGTTATTATTACTTTATTCCTATTATAAAGGATTGCGAAAACGCGCTACTGAGTATAGTGGAGAACACGTATGGAATAATGATAGAAATAAGGTTAATAGAGCAGCAATTAGACGAGGCATAAATTGGATCCCGGTCAGGCAGAAACATTCAACACCATATTTTTACTTTGAAGCACTACGAACTGAACTATTGAGACAGCTACGAGTGCAAACTTCAATAATACGACTCACTTTTATACATTCAGTATCTAGAAAAATTATTTAGAATAGCATCAAAAGGAGAGGAATATATAGACATTTGTAGGAAGCAATACTCAGTTTGATTTTATATGATTATAATATATATATATATAATCATAAATTTTCGTAACAACAGAAGGAGTCGAGCAGGAGGGCCATATGTAAAGAAACTCAATCGAGGTTGTAACAACTTCAAGTCAACTTCAAAAGAAAATTCACAACATAACCTGAATAGGCGGAACCGAGGTTTAAAGCTCGGAAAAAACATGAGTACTGCAAAACAAAAGTGCTGATGATAGACTGAGACAATGAAAGAGTAAATACTACATGGGTAATAAAGTAGTAAAATAAAATCAGAAATTCACGGCATAGAAATTATCGGCATAAATAGACGTGATCATATAAGCGATGATCATAACTGCAGCATTCGAACGATAATATAGAGGAGGAGTTCACCAGGTTAGAACTAACGAGATTGGAAAGGAGCTTGCTAGCAAAAATAGAAACCTTTAGTGCGACGTGCAAATGCATTATCTGTGTCTTACATCTTTTGGATAGACAAGGATCCTTTTATTAATTTTTAACTTTAGTGTACTATAGTGCATTTTAGCGTTATTGCATTCCCACCTCAGAAGGGTATACATTTCAATTATAGATTTTTTTTTGTGAAATGGTTATTCTTTGTGATATATAAAAGTTTGAAGTTAAAAAATCACCCGGTATAACCGGGATAAGCAGCGAAAGGAATACTATTGTTAGTGTCTATATTTGAATATGAACCGAAAGTTATTAAACTTTAAGAACTAACTTTTTCTTACATTTATGTTATCTTTACAAACCAACAAATGACGTTCAAATGCATTCAAAGAGTTTTCTAAAGCAACCAAACGTGCTCGCAGTTCGGCCTTTTCAATTGGAATCTCTCTTTTGTTACGGCCAAAGTTAAAACGGTAATCCTCTTTAAATCTTTGCATAACGTACCTAGTAGGTTCCATCCTCTTACCTAGGGTTTATTATTCTCTCGGAAAGAGAGAAGATGAATATTACCTGAAACCGATTGTGTCAAACAAGGTTGTCAGTGGGAAACGAGATTTCGCGTGCTTTTTTTAAACGTTAAATTCGAAGACGACGAGTTTTCGTAAATAAACGCGAGACGTGATCAAAGCGATGCCAAACGTATTACAAACATTCTGAAAAGCTAGCGTGACGGCGCGATGTTCCTCTTGCATGCGCGCCTTTGTCGACCTGGATTTTTCGTCGTGTCCGTTCTATTCTACATCGCGCGCTGGAAGCTTTCCGATGGGATACTCGCGTCGTATGTTTGTTTTGGTTTACGACAACGAAGCAAAATACGAGGAAAGACGGAAATATTAATGTGTATATGGATAGTGTTACCACTAAACGAAATTGCATAACTCCGTTGATTGCGAGAATAAAGTTAAGGCTGGAAAGTATTTGGTTATACAGCGAAAAGGTTCACTCTAGATTTTATAGATCTTGCGAAATGTACACACCGTATCCACTTAATACGTGAGTGGAAGGTAATTTCTTCTATGGATAGTTTGGAAAAAACCTGTCAGATGGAAATCATTCGGAAGCTACTTGTGTAGGTCTTTTACGTTAACAAATAAGGCACATGCGTCATTTTCATAATTATAATATCCTAAGTATTTATTTCTGGCTTAAAAGATATTTGACAATATATCATATTCAGCTGTAAAACTATTAAATATTTTACTGAAACATCCCAAAAGTCTTTTATGATAGTAAATAACTGCTAACTATCGAAAATAAACCACAACCGACTATTTGGTTACAATATTATATTTATGGTACTCGTCTTAAGAGATACGAATGTTAGTGAATGCGATAAAAGTAACAGAAAGAGAAAAGAAATATAATATTGCCATAAATATGTTAGAAAATATGAAAATGTTGATGGAAGAAACCTACCAGAAACAAATGTATTTTAAATGTATTATTACTTATTCCTTATTCTTTTTTAAATTAAACATTGCGTTATATATTATTTAGCAATGTTGCTGCTGATCACAAATATAAGTTGCATAACTGACATAATCGATTGTACTGACTGTAATTATTAATGGAGTAATATAATGCATTTCGAAATCAACCCGCTTATCTCAATATTTTCGAATTATTTATTGGGTAAATGGAATATTTTTGTCCCAAACATCAGCAATTTTCTGATTTCAAGCTGTTTTCCAAAATTTTATGCCAACTCCGATCTGCCATATTTAGCAACATGGTTAGAACAATATGATTTCATTGTAACTCACACCAATTTAATTGAATTCAATATGCTTTGATTGCAGACTGATGTCTTTGAGCCATTTAGTTTGTCTTTAGACAGTTTCTAGCATTCTGCTTGGGGTCGGTGATTTCCATGCTCTTCATTTGTTGGTTCCGGAGTTAACTAAGTCGTTCGTTATTCATTCGTCCTCGATCCTGATTTGGTATATGAATTTTTGAGAGAAGCGGCTAATCCTGCGGTTCGATCTTCTCCACCAACCAAGGTGATGGTTGGCGTCCCTGGCAGGTTGGAAGGCGTTTGTCACGAGGTGAATGATGTGCTCTCATATCGATGTTATCTGTAGATTTGAGCCCAGTTAAAGGATAAACAATAAAATATAATAATAAAAGAATAACACCCTAAAGAAACAACTCGATCACCATACATTAGCTACAACTCACAAGAAATGAATCATATACAAGAAGAAAAATAGGAAAAGCAACAGAAAAGAACAATACTTCAGAAAAGAACAATATTACAGTCTTTAGAAACCTTCTAAAGAAGTTGATAGGATGATCAACAAAACTTCAAGTAAAATATTAATTAAGCAACTACACCCCAAAGAAATTTTTACTATGGATTACAGTCGTGAAAGCCTACACTCAGCTATAAGAACAATACTGTCGAAATGATAAAATACACGAGAGAAAAAGGCCAAATATGAATTACTAGCTCTACTCTATTTAATAGCGACACCTCAGGACTAGAGAATGGGAATAATAGCACCCCTATACAAGAAAGCATTACCTTAATAAGCAGGGTAGAATTTTTTTTCCAGAATTAAAAAAAATCTATACCCAAATTTGAAAATACGCAAGCAAGATTTCATGAGAGCGACTAAGTTTTTGTCATATAGCAAACTAGTGAAAAAGAGATAAGGAGTGGTAAAGAACAATATTTTTATTTCGATAAAATAACGTAGACTTCTAGAAAGTCCGAAATTTCTTTGATATTTTCCAATGTAATTAATTACATGAAAAAATGGCTCGCGATAAGGAATTGACCCTGACATTTCATGACTAACTACAACACCAGGGACGTTCTCTTTTTAATACTTAGATGTTATTGTATACTTGACATAAGAATAAAAATATCTGTCGGAATGTTGTATTACGTTTGCAGATAATGACATTTATCCCATAGTATAGTGGCTAGCACGCGCGTCTAGTAAATAAGAGATTCCAAGTTCGATTCCTTACCACCAGGCCTTCATATAATTAATTGCGTCGGAAAATAGAATTTCATAATTTACCAGATGAAAGTCAGATTATATTAACTAATGTGGTCTTAGTTCCAAGTTTAGGTCGTGTCATGTTTAAACATAAACTGGATTGGACTTTTCCGTTATTATTTCAACTAATGTGGCCTTTTGTTTCTCAAAATATATCTTCTAAGAACATCAACTCAATGTAACAACTATTCTTCTAGATATGAACTAGTATTTGATTTATTGCATTTTGTTGCGCATCAATTACTTAATTTTTCCGAAATTTTTAATGAACATCTCCTTTTACTTCAAATGTAGTACTCTTTTAGAGAACATTGAATGTAGTATACGCATGTTTAATATATTTCAATCAAGTTTACTTTCAATAAATTGAATCACTAAATACCTGGTGCAACTTGTAGTTTATGCACGATGGAGTTGCTGCTCATTATCATCAACTTGTAGGTATCTTTGTTACTAGTTAGATAGAACCATTTTTAATCGATTGTTAGCACGGCGAAATCGCATGCACGATTTCATTTCTTTATTTTGGATTTTGCAAGAAATTAACCGTGTAAATAAAAACGCATATTTTCTAAACATTTTCCTGAAAAATTTGCCTGTAAAGTTCTAAAATAATATACATGGTATTCCATTTAAGTGGCTTTAATGCAGCGAAAACTAAACGTCCTGTATACTTCTATATAATTTTATGATATGAACAATTGTTATCTTCGAATGATACATTAGTACAGTACAAATTATTTTCTGATTATCTATGTCTTTAAATTTGTCTTAGAAATTTCTTAATGTTTAATTGCAAGAATCAAATGTCGCTTGTCGCCTGTGGCGTCAAAGAAAGTTACAATAAATAAAAATTATTGTTTTCTGTTGAAAGGTTCCTGTTGAAAGGTCTAGCAATACTGCATGGCAGATTTGGGTCTACTTTCAGAATCCTGTGGTTCATTATTTGCTTTGATAAAAAAGAAGAAAAACAGAAAATACCGTAAACATTAATTAATATTATTTTATTTTTTTCTGCCATACCATTGCTCCTAATACCCGAAGATAATTTCGACGATGTTTCTTTATCTTTAAAGTCAGACATAAAAGAAATATAAATATCCTGTTATTCTAAAAGTTCATAAGTGTGGAAATGCGAAAGTTTAAAATTGCCTTATATTACCAATACACTTATTTTACTTTGAGCACATTTTCTAAATGTTTTTAACGATGTTACAAATGTTTTAAATTGTTTAGAACATGGTCTTACGTACATGTACATTACCTTCTTTGATTTTATTCAAAATAGAGACATGGAGTTGACCATTTTTTTTTAATCTTTGCATCCTCCAAGCAACTGTCCGGGACAAATTAATTAATCTTGTGTGATGTGGAATGCGTCGATGCTTTAGTGTTGTTTGCCATTCAACTCCGCAGTCTTTGCTGTCGTTATTATAATGTCTCTTATTAAAAAATCTAGTCGCCTCTAGATATTGTATTATCTATTTTTTAACGTACTACTTTTTACATATGTACCTTTTTCTCTACCCTATATTTTACTCTATCCTATTCTTTCAACTTTACCATTATTACACAAGCCTAATGCATTGCCCAATTCGCATTAACCGCGTACATATCCCAAGGAAGCTATTCATTAAAAGCTAATTTCTGTGTTTTCCTCCGTTTCAGATATGGGTGACAGTTTGGGCGATCATCTGCTTCGTCTCCAGTTTCTTCGCAGCCCTCACGCTATCTATAGGTGGCGGCAGAGTCAAAGCCCGTCCGTTAGTTAGCCTGGCGTTGTGCTACTGTTTCGTCAGCGCCGGCTGGATATTACGGATAATAACGGGAAGAAATATGACATCTTGCCTGCTTGAAACGAATCCCAGCGAATTTCACGAGGACGGTTTGGCAAACGCCAACTGCGCGTTCGTTTTTCTGCTGGTTTACTACTTTGGAATGGCCGGAAATGCGTGGTAAGTTGAAAAGAATAAATCCATTGTTGCTTTATTTATCGTCCAAGTTATGAGTGAAATAAAATTGAAACGGTCATTATCGAGTAATAAACACGATTAAAAAGTCCGCTCAGATATGTTTGATTGTCTTTTGCGAAACATAATGCAATGAAGTTTTTTTTTTTGAAACAATAAAACTAAAGATATATATGCAATCGCAAAATATTTTAATTTTAAACAAGAAATGAATATAAAAAAAATGTTAGTATTAAAAATACAACCAAAATAAAATCACACTACATGAATTTCCATACCACTTTTTATATTAAATTGTCAACGGGTGCAGTTTGTTCAAAATTATTTCTGTTTAAATGTAATTACAATTTTTGTGATTTGTACAGATTATTGTACAGCGTACATTGTATACCTTTCATAACTCTCCAAGTCAGAACAATTATTGGTTTAGTTTTACTTTTTTAAGTGAAAATTCTAACTTGGAGCTATATCAATAACAATTAATAATTATTGATTATAGCTTAATAGCGCTAGTATGAATAATAACTGAAAATAGCACCGATGTTAAACACAAAAAATGTTATAGATACGTTAGAATCAACATGGTTTTATCTCTGGGAAATTTAGAGTTATGAATTTAGCGACTACATTCCAATTTATCAGTGAAGTCTTAGATAGACGTAGTGATACATACAGACCTACCTAAAACGTTTGCTGACCAATCATGAGTTGTTGTTATTGAAGCTGAACTTCATCGGATTTGTTCCATCTGCAGTCAGTCTCCTGAAATCGTACCTGAAACAGAGGCGTTATGTTGCTTACAATGGATGCTATTCTAATGATTCACCTCAGGTGTCCCCAATAGTTCCCATTGTCGTTTGTGTTTTATATTAATGATTTAGTTCTGAGAAATACCATCAGTTGATGACTCAAGGAAACTTACTGGCGGAAAGGCGGGAATGCTTTAAGATCAAATTGAATTTTGCAAAACGCTACTTTACGTGCTTTTATGTACTATCGTTATTCTTTATGCCTTATATTGTCCTGGCTGGTCAGTGGTACCAAGTTATCGAGTAATCTTGAATTTAGATATTTTAATGTATCTTTTGATACTATTGGCACCTTTATTACTATTATTTTTATCGAGCACAATTGTCTTTGATCACTGCGACTTTATTAAATCCATTGTGACAGAATATTCTTGTATGTGTTAGGATAATTAGAAGCTTTAATAAATTGTAGTAGCACACTAGTATTCTTTTCTTTCAGTTCAATAGATGCAAAAAATGGCGTATTGAAATGTTGGTGTCGTCAGATCTTCTTCCTTTTCTAATTTAAATAGTCAATGCTTTAGTACTATATGACCTGTCAAAAATCCTACCGGTATTCTGACGTTCCGTTTGTTCAACGATAGCGCTTGTTTTACCATCGTCGGCGAGCCTAATATGAGTGCGTTCGCCTGTTTTTGTCATGGAACACTTTTCCATTACGAGATCTCTAGCTTGTCCTCCCATGATTTTATTGCTTGTTTTACATAACAAAAAAGGTTAGAACTAATGAAAAATATGTTCGCTGCTTCTTTGGCTAGCTTATCCGCCTTTCCATTTTCTTTGATTTCTTGGTGACTTACAACCCACCGCAAAATAACATCCCAATTTTCCATGTATCTCTGCGTGTATCGTTATGGTGCACAAGTTTAAAGTACAAATTTCTACTTGAAATATGAAATATGACGTAGAGTGCTATAGGCATTTTTAGGTGATAGTACCTGTTCTTACACATTCTATCCTCGACCTATCGGTGTATCATGCCAGTGTAGTTCTTTTGCTTTGAGGCTCGCAGTATATCCATCTAGTATTGCATAGAGATCGAGTCCTTGTTAGGTTCTTATAGGAATCTCGAATGCTTTCTAAGATTTCTAGGTTATAGTTCCTTCATTCGATAAAATGTTAGGGTACTCGATGTATCCTGCCTCTGAGGACTTCCACAGGTATGCATCACACGTGTGATGTTGAGATACGCAAGTCTTCGAATTTGTTGCAGCTGTTATTGCCTAGTATTCTTTAGTCGGTTTTGTGCAGAAATTGCTGTGAGATGACGTTTTTATTTGAACGGTTGAACTTTTTTCACAAAGGCAAACATTATGAAACGACGATTTATTTAAATAAAGAAAAGAAATGCACAGTTTGCTAATTTGTATATGTACTTACCGAGAGCAATTTAAGGTACTCAAGAAACGCATGCATCTGTCGAAATTATATTTATGTAAGGTATCGATTTTATTCAAAAGTAGTAATATTTTCAGCTGTTACTTCTGTTTGAATTAATCATTTTTTAAACAATGTTTTTGCCTACTTACTTCTTGTGGTATAATTCGTTTTGGAAATTAAGTTGACTAGTTTTACGATAACTATTCTTTAAGGATGTTTTTTTTTATTTAAAAACATGTTAACAAAATTATCGAGGTGCCTAGAGAAATAGGTGCGAGTTACAATTCGTGCAGTATTGATGCGCTGGTAACATTTCCATACACACGACTAATAAGTATATAAGAGAATCTGTCAAAACCAAATGGGTATGATAGAGATGAATGTATCTGCAATACACCTTGTGATCGTTGTCAAAAATGTTAAAAAATTAGAAAGTTAAATAGAATTTTATACAAGAAGGGTGTTCTAGCGTCAGTAAGACAAGTTTACTCTAGAAACGTAATTCTGAAGAAAATCAGTAAAAGGAAGTAGGATTTACTTAGAAACTAGCATTTAACTAAAATAGTAAATAACATGTAAAAGACATAATGAAGACGTCTTGCTATATCGTTGAACAGTGAGTGTTTGTAAATTGTTTCTTAATGCTTCCCCAGTTTCACGAATTCGCTTGCTGCTGTTTTTTTAAAGAAATGCCATTACATTTGTATAACTATATACATTGTCTACCAACATAACTGTTCACCCACTCGTGATGCGATGCGAAATTGTCTCTATATAAGTTTTTTTGAAAGATGGATGGTAGTACACAGCCACCAAGATTACTGGATTTTACGCCAATGGAGTGTTTATGAAAAGCCGTATTTATGCTACAATACTCGTGGACGAAATCATGAATCTGGGGAAACATCAAAAAGAAATATACAAACGTTCCATATACCGGACACTATAAAGAGACGTCTTTATTTATGTCATCTATAAAATGGTGAACACATTGAAAATTATTTATAAATGTTCGTTTTATTTGACTCATCGTTTATTTAAACATATGTTAATTTTTAAAGAAATCCGGAAAGAATTCTACTGCCTTATTCATAATTTTATGTTGCTCAGAAATATGTTGGGTGTTTCTACAGCGAAATTGGTTTATTGATAGTGGGACACTCTCTATAGCCAGTGCTACCATATATCGTAGGGGAATAACCATTCTAAACCTTAACAATAATTTTAATTCATTTGTATTCGAACTCTGGTTTTTAAGTCAAAAGTTAAAAATCGAGGGGTTCAATTTAATTTGTTCGATTTTATCACAGAATTTCATGTTTTCTTTTTTTTTTTTTGATTAATTCTAAATTCATGAACTAAACGTCTCATATTTCTAGTTGAAATCTTCTCGTAGTGTATTTGTTTCACCCTCATTTCCTTCCGTTTGCGGCTTTCTTTGCCGATTTACGATTCATTCAAACCGCATCCTTTGAAGTTGATCCAATTTTGCGATTGCGTTTCCTCGGGAATTGTTAAGATTTCTATTGCGGCAATTTTACTTTTACTTTGATCTATTCAAAGGAATATGCTTTGGTAAAATGGCATCATACGTATTTCGTTTTCGCTTGTTAAAAAAAATTCAATAGACAATCCCCGCCAAACTAACAATATTTTGACAACACCATCTGTTACGTGTTATCGAAACGAGTTTCAGATATCTCGTGTTTGTTTTTCACGAACCCACCCCCGCTCTTTAATAATACAGTTTCGGAAAACGACCGAAAAATATGTGTTATTATGTGTGTGCTGCAGAGAAAGAAACCATGGAATCGAACAAACTATGAACGTTACTTACTACCTGCTTTTTCCTACCGGCTTGTGACGTTAAGTTCGAAAAATATTTCAAGATGCTGCATATAAGGGGATCTAGTATTCGGGCGAGGGGTACCGAAGGGCAGAGGGGAGTTTTATACCTGGCCTCTTTGGACTCTTGACAGGTCTCGGCCATCGAAATTTATAACCATTACCTCGTTACCCAAAAAGAAATATTAATATTTTCGGTGTATTTTATTGTACAGCCACCGCTTGGTCTATTTATTTACACAACGTTCATAATTAGCTGTTGAAAGGAATTAAGCGTTTAATTAATCGGGGCCGATGATATTGTTCTTCTTGTCGTGACGATGTTCTTATTGTATTGCCACGTTTCGCGTATTTGCGTGTTTGTATATGTGTGCGTACGTGAGAAAGAATAGTGGTCGATTTTCAAATGGAATCCCGACAAAAACCGGGTCCAACAATTTCTGACCGTTCGCTATCCCCGATAAACTAGTTGACATTATATCACTTCACTGTATTAACATTCTTGATTACTGTTCCGCGTTCTAAGCATGCCTTTCGATATGCCAGAGTGGTGTCACCTTTTTGTAGCATTCAGCTTTGAGATAAGTTTACGGGTGTTCTCGTTAACGGCCTTTCGTTTCTTACGAGCAAGTTTTAAATCAAATCGAATTTACATTATTAAGTATGACAAAATAATTGATTTTTTTTTACAACCATGAATCGACAAGAAGTTTAGGAATATAGTCGAGTATAAATAATTTGTATGTACATGTAAACCGTTTAACGACTTTATCAATTATCGTCTTTCACTAATGGTAAAATAAGAGAAATATGGTAAACATAGAATGGCGCTGTTCAGGATGAAAATCCATTGCTAAAATGAGGTTCCGACTCTTCATTATATGGTTTTTACAATTTTTTTCAATTCTCGGCAGAAATATTTTTGTTGTGCTCAATAATTTGGCAGCACTCTTAGTTTTGAAAAAGGAGAACTTTATACAAACCAATATAAACTAATAAACAAGAAAACATGGCAACCTGTAGTTCATAGATTTTCAAATTTATATTGATACGTTGATACAAATAAATTTTTTTTAATTTGGAATGTTTGATGACGTAGTTTCAATAGAAAAACTAACGAAAATCCCATAAACAGACCATCTACTCTAGAATACATAAAATTATCCTCTTGCAAGAAGATGAACACAAAGACAGTTTTAGGTAACAGGGTCATAACGTAAAAAAAAAAACAGTCTATTATTGGGATGTAAGGCTCAAATTACAAAGTTAACGTCTTCGAAAGCGCTCGAACTTTTAAGCCACACAGAATGCGATTCCACGTCCAGTGATTTGTTATGGCCATAACACTTTGGGATTCCAAAAGGACATTTCTTGGCCACAAGATCAAATTATTAACGGAGTGATATGCATCGCTTTTCTTGGTCAAGTAGTTGAGGCAATTTCTCTTTCGAAAGATACTTGGAGTTATTCTGGAGAGGATCTCGATTTTAAAAGAGTATCTCTAAATAGTTTAGTATGAGGGCGCTTCTGTATACAGGGTGAATCGGGACAAACAGATTAAATTCCGGTATTGTGTGGGTAAAAATAATGTAGAAAAACTCACATGTTCATATTCGATTTTCACTTGTTTTCAAGTTATAACGAGATGCTTTTAATTTTTTCTTTGACCTTGAAGTATTCCTTCTATCGTTTTGTTAATTTCGGATTTGGAAGTCAGGTGACAAGAAAAGAAAAATCAATCCTTTTTCTAATATTTTATTATTTCTACGTTTCGTTGGATACTTTTTCAAGCAATCTGAAGAATGCTATTTTGTTTGGATTTCATAAACTTCGCTATGGTTCTTACAGCAGAACCATAGCGTTCTTTACAATTTGGTTGCATGGTTTTTTCTGAATTTCTTATAGTATCCAGATTTGTTCTCTTTCATCTCGGCAAGTTTAATGCCTTTGATTTTATTTTTGACCTTCAAGTATTTCTTCTGTTGTTGGTTTATCGTTTTTATAAATGTATAGGTATCAATGACGGTACTTCTAAACATTTATCAAAAGCACGCTAGGATTTAAAAACCGTTACTGCGTGAAATAAACTCATGATTAAAGAGGACAAAAACGAGTGAAATCATATCTTTTTTTGCAACGACTGGACAGGCTCGTGTCTATTCGTCTCATAAGAAAGGGTTCGTGTTGCCTACTGCTTTTATGATTTCACTCGCTTTTATCCTCTATAGTCATACTCGTTACCTCTTAAAGCTGATTTTAAAACGATATAAATGCGACATATAACCATCGATTTAGTATTTTTGCAATTACAAGCTTTAACTTCTCCTTCACTAATTAAAAGATTTTATTTGCTTAACAATTATAGCAACCTTTCAAAAATAAATTACGAAGTACAAATGTGTAACATTTTTAGAGACATGATTGTCTTACTCTAAATGATGTAAAGTAATTCTATTTGCTATAAAGTAATATTCAGCGAGCCGCTAGGTTTGCTAGGAAACCTAGCAAACACAAACCTAGTACGCATTGAAAGTTACAGAAACGCAGCGATGACACTTCACAGTTACGTTAAACGGCAAACGCTAAAATAATATTTATAACCTGAAAAGAAATTTGTAACTTAAAAACATTTATAAAAACTTAGAAGTAGGTAAATTTTATTTTAAAAACAGTGTATATTCTTAAATAGAAGATGGTATCATTGAAAGTTATTATTTGTCTAGACTTAACAAATATGTACTTCAAAGCGATAATATCGGTTATATGGGATTATGTGAAAAATTTCGTGGCTAAAAAACGTGGAGCGTTTGGACAGAAAGGACGTGTGCTATAAATATCACATGAGAAATTAGTTAATTTTCTTGATTTTACTAATCTTTACTAACATTTTATTTTTTCGTATTGCAATTTAGTACAGTTGCAGAACTGATGCTCCCATAATTCACAATATATCTATGTGTAAAAAAATACGACTATCTTATTTGTCTAAATAACATAATTTTTTTTCTATAGTTATAGCTTAACGGGTACTTCCTATTATAAAACTTATAAAATTCTTTTGTGTTTGATTTCAAAAGTTTAGTAAATACTTTTCAACTACTTATGTGTATCATTCGTATAATGTTTCATAAACGTATTCTTTTTTGTAAAAGAAAGAAAAAATAAATAAATAAATCTTATTTCGTTTAACCGAAGAAAATTATATATTATCTAAGTTACCAAGCAGAGTAAACATTCCATTCTTGATTGAAGTACATACTCTATTCAGATTGCGATTTCTTAAAGGTAACATATATTCTGATTGAAACATTGAATGTTATTACACTACCGATGTACACGTCCTATTTATATAAATCGCTCTATGTAAGTAATAAGCGTGAGAAATCTAGCTAGCAAGCATTGCTTTTTAGATTCCTTTGGTGCATTAAGCGTGTTGATCAATCCATCTGTGAAGGAATTATTACTGTAATAATCAGTAAAGCATTGACATAATAGATTTCATCATATACAGCGTATCTCAAAAGTAACGTATAAAATTCACATTTACGTTCGTCTTTCCAAAAATCTCTTTAAATGAGGTAGCTTATAATGTGTTGTATATATTGGAAACAATTTTAAGGATAATTCAATCATATGCTTTTTCTGCTGCAGAATCTATTTATTCTACTAGATTTATAAAAAAATCTAGGATTCGTATTGTTTAATAGCATTCAATTGTGTTGAACAATGTGTGAAACGATGTAGGTTTCTATTTTATTATTAATTTCAACCGACCTCGTTCAATTTTAGAGTCACGGCCATAGGATGGACGGGTATCTAGTGTCACCAGACTTTAAGTTAAGGTGTGGAACCAGTTGTTAATAACAAAAAAAATTAAGGTTAATGTAGCTGCTCATAGTATCAATAGAATCACTCACGACAAAAGCAACATCAGAAGAAAAGGAACACACTAGCCCAAGCGTGTAATTAGCGTGGCTCTGAGAATATTTCGTTTTCACCTACACCACTATTTGTTTTACAATTCATATCACTTAATTGGAAACAATTAGCTGGATATATGTTGTTTGATTTTCTTTGTAGTACTTCCAATTTTTTGCACGTAGTATCGCTTATACCCGTAGCTGGGTTAAGGTTAACTTTATTATATTTATAGCATAGGTGCCTTGCCGGGAATTGCATCGATCAATACAAATATGAAAGAGTATAGACTAGAAAATTCTGAAAACTCGATAGTACACTATAACTGACATGATGATATTGAACTGAAATATTTTCAATTATTTAAAGGTTCCGGTTATAACGCGAGTAGCTTGCAGCTATTTCGTAAAATAATCAAAAATTATAAAGCACACGTTATAAGTTCATGCTATATCTGAGGGCCCTCTTTCATTATTATTTATTTATTATACAAAGCAATGATAAAAATATAATTATTCTTAGTTCATTTGAAGCAAATGTTCACAGTGACTAACGATAATACCCAAGATAATGTTCAAGTTCATTAATTGCATTTGAAATAAATGTTCTTCTGATGTGTTTTTTTAACTACTCTTTGATACAAGTATATTTTTCTTTTTATATGAAATCACATAAGGAAAAGTTTACAGTTTTATTGAATCCAGTTTAAATTTCATCCGATAAGGTGTTTCTCTTAATGTATGGCGGCTATCATCTTGAAATATATTATAACGTTAATATATACGTATATCTATCTAGGAAATATAACACTGATGTCTTCAAAAATAATTTAACTTATGTAACTAATTCACTCTCAGTCGTGTAATAAAAACATTTAGAGGCAACGATCGCTCAGACTTCTCAGGTATATAAATTTACGTTCTTAGCCTACAGATCTTTTAAATCTGTTCCTACGTCGCCAGAAACCCTTTTTGGACGATGATAAAGTACAACAAGAAAGGAAATACAACAGCCATAGATCATTGTCAAGAGAGTTAAAAGCTTTTACAAGTCGTACCATCAGGTGGTACTTCATAAAGACGATAGTGCTTTATCTAGGCGTAGGTAAAACTGTTTCGACATTTCGAAAATGGTGACGGAGGAAATGATGTAGGCGATGTGTTCTAGATAAACCGGAGGTTCGATTGAATAGAGTTTTACGATTATGGCCGTTTAGACAAATCCCTCAACGGTTAGTGATAAAACAATCTACTTAAAATGTTAATTAAGTTTAATCTATGTGATTTTTCCTATTCTTGAGAGCTGTTCACGATTTGTTTACATAACATGTTTGTTCCAATCAAGAGCGATTATGCACATTTTTCTTCTAAAATATTGTTACTTTTCCGATCATTGCAGAGAAATGCTTATTATACGTATCACGGTGATACTATCATGATCAAAAGCGAAATACCTATTAACAGATCGCGTTGAATATTACAAACAAACCCATCCATCGATGTATCAACAACAAATTTATCAGTTGTTGGATAAACGGAATAGAGATTATTGTTAAATATTTACTTTGGACACCGTGCATAAGTAAACGGAGAATGATTTGCTAATGTATTAATTATGTAAATATTTAATGTATGTACAAGACGTGTGATTTGCCATATGTGTTTGCTTTAAATAGTCGACTTAGTTTGTTATGCTTTCAATTGCTTTCAAGCACGACAACTGTCAATCAACAAGCGAATCACTTCTGTTGGATGTTGTTTTTGGATTTAGTGCTCGAAAGCAATTATATTTAAGGGGAGAATCCGGCAGCATGTGTTCTGTTTCATCGGCTGTTAAAGCTTTGTCAGAGCGGTTTTCCTCAAAGTGTTTTTATTTATATAAAGTTCGAAATCTAAAGGAAGTGGATAATATTTATCAAAGTGATGCGTACGCTACAATTGATGATCTTTGTTGAATAACGTGCATTACGCTTGACTTATCCTATTGTAAATTCCGTATGTTAATTAATTTGTACACGAATCTCTCGAAAATGAAACTTATTCTCAACTTGTATCTGTAGTATTTATTTCATAAGTGAATGTTTGAGCATTTTGATAAATTTTATAAGTTTAAGCAGTAGACTTTGCAGAAACTATTCAAGGCTTTTTGACATGCACGCATTAAATACTTTCAACGAATTTTGTTTAGTCTCTTCGACATCTTGAAAACGCTTAGGCTTAAGAAGTTCATAGGTTGGACGAGTAAGGGGATGAAGCAGGGAGCCTTCTGATTGTCGTGATGCTAATTCACCGTGGGACATGGACTGTCAGTAGTTGGGTTGTTGTTTCGTTTCGCGATGATAGCCGTAATACCAAGCTTCATCCCCTGTGATGACTTTTGACAAACAAACTGGGTTTCGTTTGTGTCTGTTCTCTTAATTTCTGGCATATTCTTAGACAGTTTTCCCTCTGGTCATCAGAAAGTAGCCGCGACGCAATTCATGTCCAAATCTTGTTTGATATGGACTGCAGGAAATTCCAGCGATTTATTCCAATTCGTTGATGATTCTGCGACGATCATAGATCAAATGAATCAAATGACATTTTGCCACGTTTGAACTGGACAAACAGCTCGTAAATTCTTACCATGTATATACTTATATGCGTTTGAAATCAAGACATGATTCTAGTCAATTAAGAGGTCATATACGTAGTGTTCTGTTACAACAGGGAAGAAACAATTCAGGCAAACCTGTTCATATCAAAGTGTAAAATATGTACCAAAAACAATATGAATACAGTGACATGCGTACAAAGTAACAGAGCTTAAAATGAAAGTGGTAACTATCACGTTTTAAAAAAATCCGCCTCTGGAGGTGATCGCCACTAAACTATACAATTATAAATGAATTAATATGCACATTCTCATTACTAACCTTGGAAATACGCACATATTTACAATTTTCCTAAAAATATTCGCTATTACATTTCATTGGTTTTGCATCATGCAATAATTAGCCGACGCTAAAGCAAATTACAAACATTCGTTTCACCTACATAGCCAAGCCTTCGCGTTATCGGGTCTTAAAGTGGTGTAAAAGTTTATGGGACATTAGAAATCATTTGAACGTACCAGACACGAAGTCGCACGCATTTCAACGAGCTATCTGCGTAAATCTATCTTCAGTTCGCTAATAAAACGCTAGCCGGCGAAGCGAAATTCCGAAAATAGCTTTAAAAATCGCTCAAAAGAAAGGTCAACAGACGCTTTTGTATGATTTACATGGCTGTCGTAGAAATGTGCGAACGAAGGACGACATTATTGCCTTCCGCTGGCTGAAAATCGTTACAACGTGAATCGTTAAATATAAGATTTATCTTACTAACATGTTTGAAACTGCAGGCAGCCTAAGTTTTCCGCAGTCACCTCGTTAGAAGCTGGCTTGCGTACGTTCCCGCATATGTACGTACATAGCATAAATGTAGTATCTCAAGCGAGCGGACTTTCCACTTTGCATCAGCTATATTATTCAATTACGTTACACCTACATTTCTAGGGAGAAGATTTTTGTAAATAGGGATTTTAATAGATGCATTTACATTGGTTACGTAAGAATAACATTCCTTTTGTGTTTGGTTTTGTAAAGATAACCGCGTTACGAAGCCGGCACTGAGATTGGTCGGTGACATCTAGGCTACTAAGAAATCGAAAAAAAAATGACAATCTTGTAAAAGACGGTACGAATATGCATTTCACTGGACCAGTTGTTGTCTACTGGTGTGTCACAAACGAGCAGTGAAAAAGAGAGGAGAATTGAAAGGCTTTTCGCCAATCAGGCAAAATAATTCATATTAATTTTTTAACCAAATAGAGCAAAGATAATCTCTATCTCTTATCAAAATGGATTTTAGGCATTTGGCAGGTCACGCGACTTCAAAATGTCGAGCTAGGAAAAACTAAGGATTAATTCTATCATTTACACAAAGAACCTTTAAAAATTATACCATCAGTTATAGACACCGCGAGAGCTTTAAAGATTTTTTCCTTTAAAGTGCGTTGGAATAAGTTTCGATACACTTGTTAATTTGTTTTTGTTGCGTTTTTTTGGAGTTCTTTATACAGTGGTCAGGATCATACCATCGCTTCTTCTGAAAATTTTGCATTTACTTTATGTAAAAATATAAAGTTTCCGGCACATGTTATTAAGTTATATGGTGAAGTTTGTTGCAATGAAAATTACCAAGTTTCTTGGCTAATCATGTACAGAAGATTCACTCAGTTGGTGCTGTTTTGAGTAATCTACGTTTGTTTAAATAATTTTTCGAATAAAAAATGTAGGAAAACATTGACTTTGAAGTTATGCAACCCAAAAAAAAACAATTCGAAGCGCTCAAATGTTGGGAATAATATGTGGAAAGGATGTACCATTGCGACATTCACCAAGAAAAATGATTGCGTTAATTCAATACAAAAAAAATGAGACAGTTTTTGTGTTGACTTAACTTAAAATTCGTTAAAATTAACACCTGATTCAAATCAGGTTTCATTTTTTCAAATTTGGAATTTTTTCAAATTCATCAAATTAATACTTGATTCAATGCTACTTTTTGTGTTTGTGTTTTGCATTGAAAACAACACTATTTTGTCATTAATATTATATTATTTCCACCAAATATAATGCAGTGCAGTGGTTTCACTATCCATGGCTACATAGCGGGAAATATGTTAAAGTTTGTATCAATAGAGGTAAATGGAAAAGAATCTTTTGCATGCACATAGGGCCGGTTAGCTTCCAAATTTTACGTGGACACATTTAAGACATATTACACATTAGTATTTGTCTCGTGTCGAAAGGGTTCGTGTGCCTACTACCCCCGAGGGTCGACAAAACACGAGTCTGTCTAGTCTCTGCTATTCTGCTAGTCTACTCTAATTATGTAACACGCACGGAAGGTAGCGAACTAATGTTGCTCCAGAATAAAACAATGTTAATACAACGCTAAATGTAAACATAATTTTATGTATTGAATCAAGACGCCAGTTACGTTGTTTGTATACATCATTAAAAATCTGTTGAGCTAACACTTTTCGCGTTCGATGGATGCCAACTTTTTTCTCAATGTGCACCCATCTCTTCAGTCCGACCAAATGGTAATTTGCAAAGTAGGCGTTTACAAATGTTAAGGTCTTCTTATTAATTAAAAATTTCTAGCCTCTGAGCGAAATGTTAACCTCAAGAAAATAGAAAAAAAGCCGTGGGTGTTTTTTCGAACCCTAAATCGTGAGTTCTTGCAATGGCGACCGCTGAGATGTGTGAGGGTGTATTGTCTTGGTGGAGGAAAGTTTTCTTTTAATAATGTAATGTTCCAGCTTAACTCAATGGTTTTCCCAAAATACAGTCTTCGGCCAATGGAACAGTCTTTTTCAGGTTCGTTTCATGCTTCGTTGTCCACTATTGCGACTGTGCCTTGATTTCAGGAGTATCTAAATTTCATTTACAAGCTCTGATTTAATCCGCGTAAACTTCTTTAACGGGGTTTTGGAAATTTTAGAAAATTTGGACCAAACATGGCACCCAACGTAGTTAGCTTCTTTATGTTTGAATCTTCAATCATTATACATGTGGCACACGTTTTTTTGAGATTTGGTGAACTTTTCAGATGTTATTGATAGTAATTTCAGCTTTTGACTGTTCCGAAATTTCATCCCCAGCCAAGCTCGTACGGTCACTTTTAAATTGAATCTCAGTAAACAACATCAGTCTCCGCTTCATTGGGCGTGTTATCTTTCAAGTGTAAGAACTTAATGGCGGCTCTATATTCGATTCTTTTCATTTTTACAGAAACATCAACATCGATTGACACAACTGTTTAAGCAACAACTAAGCGTACGACATGGATGAAATTTTCAAAAGTGTCAATTATATTACCAGAGTTCTATTTTTTTTTTTTCAGGAGAAACACCGTTTTCATATTGAGGCTTCGAGCTTTTCGGACTATTCTCGTATTCGAGCAGCAAAATTAAAATTACTCAATGCATCTCTTAAAAACTTGAATCCACGTACAGAATAACAAGGAATCATCATTGCTTCAATTAGAGCTGAGCACTTACTTTTAAAAAATTAGATCAATAACTACAAATTTAAAAATTTGAAGCTGAAAAGAAAATTAAGGTGGATCTTGAAGTTTTCTATTATCTAAGTGTAAGACAAAACTTTTCCACGCTACAAAGTTATCTTTCTTATAAACAATTGTTTTTTATGTACAAAATTGCGCTACTAACTTCGGCACCCGTTGATCGTTTTCATTATTTTTGAAATTCTGAAAAATTATTTGTAAAAGAAAGTAACAAATATCTCAATGTTTTATGCTGTATGTAACATCAAGAGGACTTATTACGTAATTTTTATCTCGACTTTTAGGTAGCATTTCAATCCTAAATCGATTTCTTTGGTCTTCTTCCATAAGAATAATACTATTTTAGAGCTCAACAGAAAAATATTAAAAAAAATTTAAGGTTTTAAAAGTCAAAAAGAAACAAAAAATAAATGGTGATAGAGATTTTAATTTCTGAGATAAAGCAAATCTTAGAAAGTGTTTTAAATTATTTCTAAGATTATAAAATAAACTTTTATGATGCGCAGATTTTGATAAACGAGCATTTGTTGAAATTGAAAGATAACATAATTTGCATTAATTATGAAAATTGGATATTTTTCATCACGAACTAGCATCTATAGTACGACCAGTAGTCTTCTTATTAACGAGTTTGCCGCTCTCGCCAAATTATAGCCGAGACTTGTCGGAGAAATATAAACATTGGGAGGGGCACCTGCAGCCGGTCTCGGGGTCATCTTCCTTCTGCCCGTGTATAACCTGCATATAACAACGTACCCTATAGCCTTTTCATGCCTCTTCCATGCCTTAAATCACAGTAATATAATGGCATGTTAATGATTAGTGATTATTTATTTATCCTGATCGGAAAACCAATCTCGCCCAATTATATGGTTTAAAACGGGTCAGGAATGAGTTTTTCGAACTCGACGATGTGTATGCTTTTGTTCATCTTTGAGCGTTTAGTTCTTCACTAGATGATGCATTATCAGCGAGTACGGCGCTGTTGGTGTACCGCAGATATACACATATTATTTGCATAATAACCGACGTGCAGAACGCTACCTTATTTAAGAATCCCCTTCGCCTGGTTGTTACTGCAATTATTTTCGTCTTATTCTGTTTTTGGAATTTCGAAGAGGAACTTCATATATAGATGATGGTGAATTGATAGCTTTGAGGGAACGGACGGATTATTTCGATTGTATCTGTACGATGAGTGATTGTGTACATTTTTTGATGGACCTAATTGACCATCAATCATGGAAATAAGATGCAGCTGTTGCAAATGAATGTGCTTCAGCTGTAGGACTACAATCGTAATGATCGTTTCGAACTTATCATCGGAAGAAGCGTGTAACAGTTTCGTAATGGAACGAAAATTCTTCAATATCGTAACGTAAATATGACAATGTTACAATAATTACTTTTCGATTTCCGCAACCGGCCGAGAATCAAACGGAACAAGTCACACGGAACAAAACTTTAAAGAACGAGCTAACACGTTTCACGCACGACAATAGCGTTAGTTAGTTTTCTGAGGTTTTGTTCGAATTGAGGGAATAATAACTCGCTTCGAACTTTTTATAATCTTTCAAATGGGAAATCATGGAATTGTTTGCAGAAGACTGGCTCCACTTTTAAATCCTTCGAACTGAAATACAGAGTAAGGTAGTTTAAAATACAATCTGCGTTTGAAGGCGAAAGCTAAATACACAAAGTGAGTTAATTATTGAAAAAGATCTTTTCTGTCGCTATTTTTTTTTTTATAAAAAGAAAATTTTAAACAAAAGTTGTACAAGAAATTGTTAAGCAGGCATAAAAGATTTTATTTTTGTTCAACTATTAGTCATGACGATTTTTTTTTAACATGGACCTACGAATTTTCTTTAATTGTTTGATAGAGTGTAAAGCTCTGTTTATGGCGAAATAAAAATATCACGAGATTATGTAATTGTTTCAAGAAAATTGCGCTTAAAACCAACTTAAAACTAATATTATAAAAATTATATTAGTATATAGTAATAATACATATATTATAAGCTTTATTAGAATCATACTACCTTTTTATGTTCGATTTGTCTCTTTAATATAAATTAGTGCCGAATACAAATTGCGTACTCTGCAATGCACCTCGATCTAAAGAGTTTGTTCATAGGTAACGTAATAATTACCAAATTGCTAAATCTCAAACCTAAATAGTTATAATGTAGTACTTTTAGCGTTTTTGGTCGTATTCTACATTATTCAATTTCGAAAAGTACGGCGGGTTCAAATTAAGCGATCTTGGGAGTCATGAATTTTCAAAACATCTGCTTATTGCTACGATCTTGAAAAGTAGCAGTTAACGTTTTAATTGCTTTGTAAATGTGTAGGGGTACTCCACCCTTCATAAAATTTGTTTTCAATTCCAGCCGCACCAAACAAATACGAAGGCGTGCGTCAATGATTGCTTGTAAATTTCCTGTTGACCATAAAGTAAAGTAGAGTAGTAGAAAGCTCAATTTAAAGAAAAGAAATCCTTTTCTGGCTTTTGGGGCGTGGGTGGTATTAGAATATTACAAATCCAGCCAACGATGATAGTAATGAAAATGGACAATTATCGCTTTCCTACCATTTTTTTTTTGCTTTTCTAGTATAAGGTTAACTAAAGTAATGTAAAAAATCTTTCTACAACAAGACTTAGCGTAAATTTAGGGATATCTAAATGTAAATTCACCGTTCGGTCAGCCTTTATCAATTCTAAATTGCCGAAAGAGTGTTTTAGAGACACTCCTGAATTTCATGGCTCTAAATTTCACCCGGCATGGCAACCTTAGCCATCGATAAAGAAACCGAGTTTGTAGCATCCGTAGAGGGCGATGGTTTTGTTTATTGTCTGTAAAATAATAGATTCTGTAATCAGGTATGTAGCCTACCGCGGCAGAAGTTACGACATGGTATTTCGACAAATCCACTTGTTTGCTTAATACCCACTTGGCAAACGGACGACCTTGTAAATTATTTAAATCTTTAATTGTTCTGTCAGATTACAAATGCAGATCGTTCTTTAAAATTCTATACGCGATACCTCTTGAAAGGTTCAATAGTTGTAAACGAGGCCAAAATAATGCGTTTGAATCATTATGCCTTCGTTCACTGTAAAAATTTGACCAACTAGTTCGGCCACAGATTGGCGTTACTCTTTCCTAAGTTGAACCAAATTCTTTAATTTTTTTGCTTAAGTTACGAAGTGATACGAGTGTGTTCCAAGTATTCTCCGCATGTTTGGTAAAGATGTAACCAAAAACAAATATCATAAATTGGCAGACCTGTCTTTAGTTAGCATTCGAAAATTTTGTAGTGTATAGTCATTGCTTAATTAACCGAGTCAATCAGAGGTTGAGCGGTTCATAATGAATTTTTAAAATATCCATAATTGAAGATCGTGAAGTAATATATAATTTCTCACCTTGGAAGTAAAGATACTGTCCGAAATCAAAGATTAAATGGGCACGGTTTAATGCCCCAATTAAATTTCGGTCAAAACTGTTTTGTTGTGGCAAAGAAAAAAAAGTGGAAAATGATACACGCGATGTAAGGTGGTGTGGTGATACAAGAACGCATTAAATTGGTCGAGGAAGTCGTATTGAGTGATCGACGACGAAAGCTATGAGAAAGAAAGGAGAATTTTAAGCTAGAGCAAGATGAATTCCAAAATTGCTCAGCGAGATTCAAAAAAAGTGTGTCGAATGTAGCCGAAAGTGCCTGGCACTGGAAAAGGGAACTTATTCGTAAGAATGTCAAGGTGTAAAAAGCACAGCTTTTTGGAACAACGGGAGCAACTTGCTAATTAACTTTAAAGACGAGCTATCATCGAGGAATGCTGATAAAAATTCGGACGAGAGTTACTCACCAATTTTGCCTCGGGTAATTAAATTTGTTTCAAAATTAAAATCGGAGGTACGGGGAAGAAAATTTAACACTGTCTAAATAGTTTATCAGGATGGATATTATACTGAAAAATAATAAAATGGTTTTTCTTCTAGAGGTCTTCTTTCTGTGTTAGGCTTAATACGTGGACCTAGTTTTGTACGAATACTTCTCAAAGCAGCAGCAAATAATCTATCATCTTCGTAAAATATTTGCTAATTAACTATTTGCTATTGAATTTCAAGATTTATATTGAAATTTTTATCCTTTATTTTGAATACGCCTTGACGCCTTATCGTTGGTAAATATTTCTATTAACATTTGAAAACACTTTCTAAAATATATAACACAGGGTTCATAATAAATTACGTATCGTTTTTAATTAAGAATTTCGTGAGCCCATTTTCGTTCACTATCTCAATTCCATCGGATCAGGTCTTAATTATAAATAAAATTCCACAGTGTCGTCGAACCACGTACTGAATACATCTTATTATAAAAAAAGCATCTCGGAAAAAAAATAGTGATATCCATCCAGAAAATTGGCCGTGTAACGTTGGATACTTAAGTTCCGTTAAATCAACTTATGAATACGTAATTGTAGCATCAATATTGTGCAAACATGAGAGGTGTGCGTTCAGATTATCGATAATACGCACAGTCCGGTCCTTAGATAATATCTCTCGTTTTGGTACGAATGCACGACTGCGATTCTCGGAAAGATTCAATTCAAGATATGCCGTGCATACGATTAATAAAACGATTAAAAAAATGGATATGATATGTATAATGAAACTTGGGCAACAGTCTGTTCATTTTTTCTCTCGAAAATTATGGAAGCTGCATGTCATCAAGAGGATATGGGCCGTCTTTTGATGACCAAATTAAGAAGTTTTTAATTTTGGTATTTCACTTTAGTTTAAACGCGGACAAGATTTTGGGTATTTCTATTTTTAGAGAGACATATAACAATATGATTCTTTGTCGCTTTCTGTGGATTTTAGCCACAGAAAGCGACAAAGAAGACAAATCATATTGTTAAGGAAAAATTAGGAAGTTTAATAATAATAATAAAGTATCAACAAGAGAATCCTTTAAAATTAAATATATTGCCGTGATTAAAGAATATTAAGTTTAAAAATTTAATTTAAAATATTCTTTTTTGTTTTGAGATTAGGTTTGGGAAAATGTTAAATAAGATCTTTGCATTGATTATAACCTGTGTAATTTGTACTGTTGATAACATTGAATTATGAGTTTAAAGGAAACATGATTTCCAGCAATTTAAAAGTTTTTTTTTTTTAATTTAAATTTAATTTAAATTTAAAAATTTTTTACATCAAAATTCAGCGATGAATTTTTAAATTGAGTACGATTTCTTTGCTTCATATATGACACGTAATTTTATTTCCTTATCACACATATTTTTTTAGAATTATTGTACCCTTCATTGTTGCGAAATACAGAAAAACAATTATAATTAGACGAATGAAATAAACTACAATAAATTGCTTAAAAAAAGTGAAAACTTCTGTAAATATTCGTCGTACTGAAAATTAAAGTAAATAGATGAAATATATAGATTTCGTGATCATTCCTTTTCCGAATTTTATAGCTACTTTGGAATAAAAAAAAAAGAGAACTCAGTTTACTTTCATTACATAACAATTTTTCCACAAGTTTATAAAAATAACCGAAACTACGAGCAAAAGGCATATACGAACTGAAATGCCAACATGGAAAAAGCTACATCGATCAAACATAACGGAGTATTCAGTGCAATGTGAATAAACACGAGAGACGCGCGCTTTAGGCATATTGAAGAATCTGCAGTAGCGGAACACCTACTCCAACAAGGAGACCACCGCATAACCTATAGCGACGTTAAGGTATTAGCCAAGACCAGCTACTACTATCCAAGGATAATACGTGAATCGATAGAAATAATGAAGAATGCGAACAACTTTAATCGCAAAGACGAATACAAGATCAGCAACACGATGAGTGCTCATCTAATGAACGACGCGATTCAGCGGAACGGAACGGTTATGGATCAACAAAGCGGAACAGAAAATGGGATATATAATGAGAAGCAAGAGACAACAGCACTAGTCTTTAGAAATCTTCCGAAGAAGCCTACAGTATAATCAGCGAAACGTCAAGTAAAATATTAATTATGGGACCCGTACGAACGTGAAAGCCTGTGCTCAACTATTACAGTAAGATATGTGATGATATTGAATAGAATAGAAGTTATTATTCTCTTATATCACTTCCGTCGTTGACTGGACTTGAAATAAAATACTTCTTACTTCTCCGCTACCTAGATAGTAAGAAATAAAAGAAGCACATTAAAGAGAACTTAATATTGAACAAGTGCACTTATTGAAGTTACTAAGGGTGATGTGTACGCGCTGCTAATGACATCCTAACTCGACGTTGTGAATTATGACACCTCTTCTTTTCTTCCTTCGAAGCTGCTTTGGTCGACTTTCTCTTATGAGCTTTGCTTGATTCATCACGCTTCAGCATTTAAAAATAGTCTGCCACCATGCTTGAATTTTGCTTCATCTGATATTTAACATTTCATTTCCTTTATCTCTTATTGAAATCCTTCACCTTGCTCTTCATTTACATCTGCTAAATTATCTCCTAAATTATAAGGGAAGTAGCTTAAATAGAAATGAAGAAAGTTTGATCGTCATAAGACAACCTAATATTTGGAAGTTTTTCAGCATGTAATTTAGATCCAAGAGATTCTAATGACTTTTTTGACGATAACCTTTCTCCCAATTCTATAGAATTCAGCTCTTTATCGAAGTTTTTATATTTCGTCAATTTTTTCATAGCGGGGCACAAAATTGCCTTCTTTTAATTTAGCTTCAAATAAAGGCGAAAATTCTTTGTGTAAATATTTGAATTTGTCACCTTTTTTATTTAAAGCCTTCACGCATTTTTTCATAATTCCAAGTTTAACGTGTAAAGGAGGAAATGAAGCTTTCTCAGACGGTCCTAAATTCTCTCGAACCATATTTTTACTTCCTGTATTCAGATTAGTTCTAGCCGATCATTCATTCCTTGCATAACGTTATTCCCTGCTTCTGTTGCATAAAAAATATTATTTTGTATAATCACTTTGCTGTCCCAATTAATTGGTTTTAGTCAACATTGTTGCTGTATCGCCGTTACACTCGTCGTTACTCTTTTAGATGAACAGAATGGATGGAACAGACGCATGTTTTGTTCCCGTTAAGAATTAGAACTGCTTTCAAGCTTATTTTTAAAGATAAGCTTAAAAAGATAAGATCGTATTCATTGTCGAACATTTTCACCAATCCAGAAGTGCCTTTGGAATAAACGAGATGTACAGGTTTAGGGAAAAATTGTAATCCTCCTCTTTGTTACGGTATCATCTTTTGGTAGCTCCAAATTTCTTATAAAATCAGAGTGAGGGAGTGTTCAATATAAGGATCTGAATTTTCTTCATTTACTAAAGTAGAACTTGCTCTAGAACTTCCGGAATTGTAAACATCTCAATTGAACACGTGTGAAATATCTTTCGCGGAAAATTAAGTATAAGAAGGCTATCGGGCAGTTGATGCTTCGTCTACTGACGATTGATTAAAAACAAAATCGCGCTAAACTAGAAAGAAAGCTCTACCTAATTGAATTATCAGCAGCGGTTATCAAATCTCCTTTTTCTAACATCTGTTAATAAAGACAGAATTGATTACCGGTGCGTGTAGCTGTAAAATGTATTAAAATCAAGTAAGAAAGCTCATAATCGTATCTTTCACTTTTTACGGTCGTTTCGTAGAACTTCCTAGAATAATTCTAATCATCTCGTAACGAATCTGAAAATTCTTTCCGACAAGGTTCAATTACAGAGGTACGCGTATGCTTATCTAGATTAAGAAGTTACGACTTAATATTGTTAATGGTCCTAATTACATATTAACGTTAAATACAAATGATTCATTTCGTATGTACTCCTCCTTTTTAGAATTCTTTCTTGCTAGGTAATAAATGTTTAAGCGAAGTAAATCTTAGATTACATTTTCGTTTCATCTGCCTATCAAATAGGAATTCCGTTGTCTTTACCGTCGTTGTTATTGTACGTTTGTTGGATATCACACGATTTTATGACGCGTATAAAACATAGTGAAATAAAGCCAAACCGTGTATACGTGTATATATGGTAACTTTAAATAGTTTCCTCGATCATAAACAACTCTAAAGGCTAAATGGTTCATAAAATATCATCTCTTCGATATGAACAACCATTATCGTCTTTCCCATCGTCCGTTTAATGTTTTTCGAACATATGCGTGCGTTAGACATTCATAATTATTCCAATATACAGTCCTCAACAAAAACTCGCGTTTTATTCTATTAAAAATAGAAGATACGTAAATTATTTCTCTTCATGCATTATAAATATATATAATCACTATTTTGCAGTACGTTATTGTAAGCAAAACAGGCTTTGCACACTTAACAAGGAAGGTATAATGTTATAACTGTTTTTAGTGAAATTATGGAATCATTTTGTTTTTTGCCGTATATTCCCATTTTATTATTTTAAAGTTTTAGTATGATAAATAGCATTGTCAGAAAAACAGTCGGCTGCCTTGTTTAGTATTCATAGCGTTCCGAACAAATCAATTTAATGAGAAAAATGAATATTTCACTTGAACATTTTCGTGCGTTGATTTTTCACAATTTTAAAAGTGGCTCCTACATCGATAAAATGCATCAATGCCTTTGGTGAGGAAGCACCATCCAAAACCACAATTTATGACTGATTTGCAGAATTTAAGGGTAGACGTACTAATGTGCGTGGCGAATTTCGAGGAGATCGTCCAGCAGCTGCTGTTGTTCCGGCAAACATGCAAATCTGCGCAAGAAATGATTGAAGCGGATCGAGATGTGACATATCGAAAGATAGAGGCATCATCGGATACATGAACATTTAGCCAAGCAACTTTGCAGTCTTAGATTCCACACAACGCTTAAAAATGGCTCGTGTGGGTTGGTACAAAAAAAATGATTGAAAATTCAATCGCTGTGCTTCTGCCAACGTACATAATATCATAGCAGGTAACGAAACCTGAATATATTCATACAGTTTGGGTGTTCCAAAGTGAACCAAAGCAGTTTGTTTGTTCCCCAAGCGCTTCAAAAAATTACTGCTTCTTTCTTCCGTAAAACTGGGCCTGTTGCTATCGTTGCTATTGATATTCAAAAAATAGTAAACGTTGATCTTTATACAACAATTTGTTTGCCTCATATCTTCGATGGAATTAGAAAGCACAGTAGACATCGACGCATCCACCACGACAATCACAGCATTCACACAGCAAATCGGACAATGGATTATTTAAAGGAGAATAACACTAAATTAACGACTTATCGCCCGTATTGATCTGACTTATCACCTAGTGACTTCTTCCTACTCCCTTTTGTCGAAAACGAAATGCGTGGTGAACGGTTTTCGACACCGGAAGAGGCCGTTGAAGCATTTAAAAGGCATGTTTATGAGAAACCCAATTCAGATTGGAATAAATATTTCGACAATTGGTTTCTTCGAAATGCAAGTGTTTTTTCTTCAATAAAATGTTTTTCTTTTCTTTTCCGGAAATTTTTGGAATTGCGCTCGTATATGCTTGGGAATCTTTAGGATTTATGGAGTACACACTGAAGAAAACGTTTAGTAGCCCTAATTAAATCTTTAATTAGCACAAATAAAAAGTTAAATGAATACAACACAGAATATATGAATTGTTTGTTTACCACAAGAAAAGGAAGATTGCTGGTGTAGTAAGTATACTAGTTCACTTGAAAAAGGTTATTATAATAGCAGTAAACTAACAACGAATCATTAACAACATTTATTACTGCAATATTATCTCGAGTATAATCGAATATTTATTTACATAATCCTTACCGAACAAAAAGCTATCATAGTGATTGATATTATATGATAAATAACGAAAACAGTGATTTATACAAAACATCTTTTGTGCTTTTAAATAGATGTAACATAGGAAAAACAAAAAAAATAAACAGAGAAAGTCATAAGTGATTTTTTATTAAATCATTTGTTAGTCAAAGTAGAAATGAGAATTAGTTTAATCTTAAAACTATTCGATAAATGTCAAATAAGAAAGCAAGTATATGAGGCAGTTACTTGTATAAATGAGCTTTTTTTCTATTTACGCTTTCATAAAACAGAAATTGTTCCATATTACATAAACATTTGGTTTTAATGACATCTTATGCAGCAATCAGCTTACGAAGGAGTTCGGTTGTCATTGGGCTTGAGTTTTCCATCGATAAGTTTATATTATAAGTAATATTGAGGTAGATGATCGGAGTGATAGTAATAAGAATAAGACTTGCGTTGAAGCATCTGTACTCTATAATTCTTTTATTGATATACTAAAATATTCGCGGAAGATATTTTTATTTTCATCGATTAATGGAATCGCCAGTTTAAAACATTTTATTTGCAGAAATTTTAATCTTATCATATTACAGCCACCGATGAAACTTATCGATGACAATAAAATATGCCGCACTCAAGTTATCTCTATTACAGTCGTTAAACTGAATTTTTCGCTGCTGTGCTACTCCTGTTGCATTGCTCGCGATATTTTCAGCCGTATTATTACAAAAACTAAAATACCAAAAAGAGGTCAATACACACTCAAACTCCATCATTCAAATAGCTTTTGTGTAATTTTGCTAATTCTCCCTCAACTATGATACCTAAGTGTTTGGATTACAATGGCGCAATTGCATCATCAAACAAGACAAAAAACGGAAACCGAAATTGTAAGAAGCAAGCAGAGTTCCGAACGTATGTTCGCTTATATCTTTGCTAGTAAATTGGCAAAGATGAGTCGGGCAACATTTCCACGTAATGCCTAATATACAAATCGGAAGATCGCCATTACGGTGTTTTAAGACAAATCGCGGAAATCGATTAGTTTCAAGTAGTTTAATTAGCTGCCGTAAATGAAATATTTGTTTGCGCCTAATGTTGTTTCATTCGTAATTATATTGCTTAATAGTGACGGCAAATTAATTACTCGCCACAGCAAATTCTATTTGACTTATATGCAGGGTGTAACGTTTGAAGCATCAGTCAGCCGAGGAAGGAATTATAAATAATTGAATGCTGACAATTTCATAATAATTTCTTTTACTGATTTATCTGAATTCTGAATTATTTCCAGTTATATCGATAATTCTATATATTTTCTCATTTTCTGAGAGCACGCATTATTCTACTTAACTTCTGACAATTCAAACAATTTTAAATCTTCCTCAAAAATCAACAAAAACATACAAACAATAAGAAATTTTAACGAAAATGCAAATAATTTTTGTAGAATTCAAAGTAGCTTCAATCAACACATTTCTGTTTTTCCAAATTTTTCCAAATATTCAATATAGATCTTACGAATTTTTGCCATTCAGTTAGTAACAATTCCTAGTATTCCGCTATAAGACGGTTTAAACGCCACATCCTGCATAACCTACCACTGTTACCATACTTATGGTGCCGAGATGTTATCCCTTTATTTTGTTGTATACAAAGTTTGTTCATTCCCTTTTGTTCCATGTAGTTCTTTTTGCTTCGTCCAGGCGGTAACTTTTGCATTTAAATTTTTTTAAGGTGTCTTTTTTTAACAAATTACAATAGCGGTTCGACTGACAATCCTTCAATTATTTATATACATTACCATTTTCATTCCTTTAACTCTTCTGAGATATCTCATTTCTGCCACTCATATTTTACTTTCTTCTCCTTAATTCTGTATCCATATTGCAAATGCTATCATTATAATCACGATATATGGCGTTGAATATATTTATTTTTGTTGTCTTTGATATTTCTTTTATGTTTATGTTTCCATTGCTTTTTCTATTCTGTTTAGTTTACTTCTAAAACTTTGTATGTCTATTCCGAGATATTTATAGGCTGTTACTTTTACTTAAATCTTTTCGTTTTCCAATGTAATTTCACCTTTGTGTTTTTCATCTCTAACTTTTCTCATCTTTACTTTCAGCATTTTATTCATAGGTTGTTTTTCAGATGCCGCTCCCTTCACTTTCCGCGACTAGTATTACGTCATCTGCCTATGATCCTTCAGAAATTGACCTATTTGTAGATTTCTAGATCCGACATGCAGTTCTTTATTTTTTTTTTGTGTACGAATTTGGATCACTTGATATAAATACTAGAGGGCGCATCGTAGTATGGTATGGCAACATACACTCCGCCAAAAAAGTATCGCATAAACTAAAATAGGGCATTTATAAACCAAGATATTTTTATACGTTCACAAAATGTTTGCCTCGTGTATGTGAACTATAAAAACACTAACAAAATCATGGAACATAGCTTTTTTACTTTTTTTTTTCTAAAAGAACACATTTAGAAAAATGCATACGTGTAAGGTTTGTTCAGTTGTTTATTGAAAGTCTTCCTATACGGACAAATTTTAAAGTGCGAAGTCAGAGTTCTGTACCAACGCTTTTAAAACTAATATGAGCAATTTAACTTCAGAACAAGTGACTGCTATAGTTGCTTTAATCGAAGATGGACGATCTCGATCTCTCGCTCGGACGAATTTGATGAACATCAATCAGTCAAGTGTTTCTAGAGCCGTAGCAAGAAATAGGGAAACAGGCAATTACAGTAGAAGACCTGTACCGGGTCGTCCAAGATGTTCTACTCGCCAAGATGACCGCTATTTACTACTACAAGCGTAATTACGTAGAAGACATGTAACTGCGAGACAATTGCAGAACGACTTGGCTAGAGTCAGAAGTACTCGTGTGAGTACTCAAACTATTCGGAATAGGTTACGACAGAGTGGATTAAGAGCTAGAATAGCTGTAACAGCCCCTCGTCTCACTAGGAACCACCGAGTGGCTCGCTTAAGGTTTGCCAGAGAACATGTAAATTGGAACATTAATGACTGGGCCAATATACTGTTCACAGATGACTCATCTGAGATGAGTCAAGATGACTCATGAGGTGTAAAGACCAAACCCCAGATAGGCGTATCTCAGTGTACAGACGAGACGGTGAGCGCTATTCGCAGTGTAATATCAGACCTAGACCTAATTTCGCTGGTGGCTCTATTATGGTTTGGGGAGGCATCTGTTTAACAGGTCGTACAGAGTTAGTACCGGTAGTCAGAGGTACACTGACTGCCCACAGGTATATAACGGACATTTTAGAAGAACATGTAGTACCATATGCGCCAATTATAGGAAACTAATTCATGTTAATGCACGATAATGCACGACTGCATGTTGCAATAATCGTCCAGGAATACCTTAACGATGTTGGTATTCCAGTTTTAGATTGGCCTGCGGTAAGTCCGGACATGAACCCAAAATGTTGTCCCAGCGGACCTGCATGGACTAGAAAATGCTCTCCGTGACGAGTGGGAGAATTTGGATCAGGCTTATATACGGAGGTTAATCGAATCTCTGCCAAACCGTATGCGAGCTGTCATAAGAGCCAGAGGTGGCAATACTCAGTATTAAAAGCTACTGTTATGACATTTTTCTTTCCAAAATTATAATTTCTTGCTTTAATAAAAATCTCAAGTATGAGTTCTTGTTTTTATTTGGCCTGTATTTTATTTAAACAATCATAGAAATTATATCTTAGAGCGCATTAAAGTATATTTACAACTTTATGCTACAAACAAAGATTATGCGATACTTTTATGATTCAAAACTAAATTATGCGATACTTTTTTGGCGGAGTGTAGTTTAATTGAGTGATTTTTCGCACTGCAGAAAATTGCGTCTAAATTTAACGTGTTTACGTCAAGTAGAAGTCTTTTATAACAAATTCTTAACCTACTGTAATTTTAGCCTTCTTCGGTCCGATTCTTATTTTAGGCATAAAATGTAGAAATTCCGGTAAACTTTGCGTAAAATCTATTGGTTACTATTCTGGTAATGTAAACTTATTGCTGAAAGTGCAGGAAATTGTTTAGGTAATCTGTAACATAAACAAAGGGCACATTTACTAAGTAACAGAAAATAACTTACAATTTTACGCCAGATTTTCATTAATAAAATATTAGAGGGGTTCGTATGAAATCGTAAGAAGGAGAAACTAACCGTGCATTAAGCTCTTACGATTATATGACAAATGTACCTAATATTAATGAACACAGGACAACGTTTAGGACTAATTACCAACTCTTGCTCGAAATTTCATATGTATATATTTGGGCACAAAATTGTGCCCATTATGGGCTATCCTCCTCGTGAGTTGCTATTACGTATTGCCAAGCTCCTTATTACCTTCGGCTTGCATAAAGGCAACTAATTAATATCGAGCTTGCACATTAATTTCTGATTAATTTAATTTTGTGACGTCACTAAGCAGTTTTGATTGCCAATTAAATTAATTCGTGATCAAAACCAGATGTCACTTTAACATCTGTCAATATTAAGGAATGTAAAATAGTGAAGTACCAAGAAAGCAGCTGCTCTTTAGCTATATAGCAATAATTAACTTAATCATGGATTAGATTTTAATTGGAAAATTAACTTAATTCAAGATTCAAAAATGTTCTGTCGATTGAGAGTTAGTTTATAACCTACAGTGTTTTTTGACAACGTGTCTTCAAACAAGGTTCGGTTACCAAAGCTACAAACTAAAAGTATATACACTCGCTTGCCATAAAAAAACGAGACGACTCGTAAGCGATAACTTTATATTTTTTAAGCTGTTTGATACGGATTGATTTAATTTGTCATTGTCAGTGTCAATATAGCAGCAGTAGTCAGCAGTAGTACAGTGTAAAAGTAATACGACTTTAACACAAATGCCACGACATATTGATATCCAGACAAAATATCGCGTTTTACAATGTTTGGAAGATGGTTACTCCATACGAGTACTGCCAGAGCGCGTTGGGGTGAATAGAGATACAGTTTTTGGAATTAAAATGAAATGGAGGCAGGAACAAAATTTAAGTAGAGAACAAGGTTCGAGAAGGCGACCAATTACCACTAGGCAGGAAATTTTATTTAATTATTTACGAAACAACCCATTCAAGACACCATTAGATGCTATTGAAGAAATGATTCTTTCAGCATCTATAAGAACAGCTTTTCGACGAATTAAAAACAATGAATTAAGGAATTGTGCCGCAGATAGAAAAAAATATTTGAACGAGGACAATAAAAATCTCAGGATGCAGTTTTCTCTCTATTATGTAAACAAGGATCTCCAGATATGGAGAAATGTTATATTTTCTGATGAGAAAGTTTTTCAAAGTTATTACGATGGTCCTATTCGTGTATATAGATCAGTAAACACGAGGTATAATGAAAGACATATTCATCCAGTAAGAAGAAGTGGACGTTTTTCAGTTCATACATGAGCCTGGATTAGTTACCGTGGTCCTGGTGAATCTTATGATATTGAAGATGGACTAACTGGTCCTGTTAATACAAACATTTTAGAAAACATAATGCTTCCCTCTGTACGGATGCGAACTACACCTCACGTGTAGCTCGCGAATGGCTTGAAGCAAATAATATAAATGTTTTGAGATGGCCTCCTAATAGCCCAGATTTAAACCCCATCGTAAAATAATGGAGACTATTAACTAAATCTATTTACAAAAGAAATTTCAGGCCGAGAAATAGGGAGGAACTATTACATTCCATACAAGAATCATGGGACCAAATTGATAATAATTATGTTCAGAATGTTATAAATTCAATGCCAAGGCGCTTAGCTAGCGTTATTCAAAATAATGGAGCTATGATCAAATATTGATATATATTCTTTCGTTTTATTTTGTATACCTATTTATTAAATATTTATATAGTTGTGGATGTTGTATACAGCGTGTGATTTTATATTTCATAAAAAAATAAAAATTCGTTTTTCTCCTCTGAAATACAACTTTAATATTCGATTGACATTGATGACAGATAAACATCAAAAATTTAAAAACGCACCATATCTATCACAGCAAAGTCCGTATCACATGTAGCTAATCTAAGTGTCTCGTTTTTTTTGCAAGGACAGTACGAGTTTCAGAGCCGATGTGATAAATTAAATATTAGGAAAATCGGACTCAGTATTCACCGCAGAATCCAAGAATACTAATGAGATACACATCGGCGCACGCGCATAAGTAAAGTTGAACAGTTTTACCAAACAGAAGAGCACAGTAGTGGCTATGCCAATATTAAGCTAAAAATAATCATCGAATTGTTTAGGGAATCCTTGAAAATAATGAAAAAAGTTTCGACGGGAAACACAGTTATCCTTTGGCGGTTTACACTAAATAGTAGGAAATTACGAAGTGGACAATCAAGAGGGCTCACTAACCGTATAGCGGTAATGTTCACAACAAGGAGCAACTGCTGAAAAGTATATTATATTCGAAAAAAACAACTCTTCATATTTTGGATAATGATTTTATGGTTGTAAGTTCACCAGACGTCATAAGAAATTTTAGAAATAATAAAGATTTTAGAAATCAGAGCATTGCAATTTCAGAGTAATGTTTTCACGAATGGAAGATGGAATAATGTAGTTATTGGTTATTTAACGAACTCCAATAAACATTGTTACTAATATTATTAATTCCTACATTACCATGGATTTAGATCAATGCATGCAGGGGTTTAGTTGGCAAAACGATAACATATACTTGTAATGCATAATAAATCGAATCATTGAAATCAAAATCTCCTAAGGCAATATTTTTAAATATGCAAAAAGGTGCATAGAGGCTCTAATTAAATCAACTTTAATTTTTCCTAGCGGGTCCGATGCAATCCTAAGTTGTATTCTTCATCTTGGCGAAAATTATATGGTGAAGGGGTAATAAGAACAACGCTATAGATCACACCATTCACATATTAAAAAGCTCCTGAAGTTATAATAACCTGCAAAGTGTATATATTATTAAATTTATGGCAATGGAAAACAATATTTAGTATGCAACGATAATACCTACAATCAAAATGGTATCTTGGCTACATCTTAGATTTACAATCTTATTTGAATATGGACAGAGTCGGTCACTTCGGTATTTCTCCACCCGCGATTCCATACGATTACTCGTAAGCTTAGGGTTTGAATTGGATTGCTCTCTTTAAGGCAAATGCTACTTAAAAGCTTTAAGCGCTGTAGCATACCTTTGCTACAGCGCTGGATCGGACGATTTCCGGAAATTTTGCTGCAAAATTATCGTGTGCCCCGACTACCCAAAAAGCTTTGAATGTAGTATGTCCCCATTTTCACCGTTTCTTCATTGCGTAGGTAAACGTTGATATTTTTCAAAAATGTAAAACAACGCAGCACTTCTTGAGATTAATTTGTTACTCTCAGTTAGCAATCGTCCTCTTTGTAACTAAGCACAACTCAAAATGAGCTACAATTGTTTTTGCATTTTCTTTTTGTTTATTGTTCCAAAACCAGTGGAAAAGCTATTAATTCGAAATGAAGATTTTTCCACGATTTTTTCTATGAGACGTCTACAAAAAAAAAATGCGCCGCTTATTATACGCGACCAACTAATTCCATAAAAATAACATGTACAACAAAAGCGTAAATCCGTGGTAATTAGAGATGCAGAACGAATGTGCACAATACGAATCTGTTTCACATTCGCAAATAGTTAAAATTTGTTCAACTGCGTTGAAATGAACCTGCGCAAATGGAGAACCCGCAAATAGAACGATTACTGTATATTTCTAAAGAAAACCTATTTCCTCTCCGCGAAACAAAATACTTTACGATACGACATTAACCAATAACACTTACCAATTTATTTATAAACTAGGCTATATAACCCTCTGGATACCTATTATAAATAGTGGGATATACGCATTGAACAGGATGAATATAGAATATTGACCATTATGAGACGCTATAAATAAGTCGAATATAGTTTATAGTTTTGCCGCGGAATGTACTCGACGATCTCATGCGCCTCGTAAACTCCGATTCCGAAGCACCCGTGGACTGTCTTCTACATCCACCAGACAGATATTACGATTCGTTTGTTTACAGCCGGATAATTTATTCATGTTTTGTTTGTGTAACAAAAGGTCTCCTACGATTCCTTTCACGTTTTCCTATAAAATTCTACGTCTCGTCATGGCACACTCGCGTCTCGCTACCGACAAAGCCGCCTTGATATGCGCAATGTTTAGGCGTCATTACAACTCTTGTAACAGTGTTTAGGATTCCTTAAAAATGCATATCTTATTCTCTCTGTTAGCGTGATCGTTGGCGGAATATTAACGATTGAGATTGATTTGTTAGTTGACTATGTACATATTTGTAAAAGTGCCGAAAACACATTGATCTCTGTAAGAAATCGCTTGGAATGTTATTATTATTCTACTGGAAGGCTATAAATTTCAGGCTTTAGTGATTTGCTTTTTCTTTTTGTAGAAAGAGAACTGGTGATGTACGGCATGTTTAGTTCACTTTGCCTTTGCTTCTTGTAGCGATAAATTTAAATTTTGTAATTATTAATGTACATAATAAAAAAAAAAAAAAACAAAGTTAGTACCTAATTAGGAAGTTATTTTCATCTAAATACTACATCCGGAAAATTTAAGAGCCCATTTTTCTTAGGGTGTGTTTATAGTTAAACGATAAGAGCGATGATAGTAGCAGCGATAAACGCGTAGGAAAAAATTGCGGATGGTATCGATAAACACCACTTTGACAGCTCGCTTTCGTAACCGTTGTTACGTAGAGATTGATTGACATCCTTAGTCAATTTTAATGCCTCACTATCATGGCGATCAGCTCTATGATTAGCGCTGTTCAGCCACGTGCATTCATATATCGGCGGCGCTTTAGCGACGCCTAACATGATATTGCATTGGCTTATATAGCCGAGTTTCTTCTCTTATATTGAGATGTTTTCAATTTAAATAAAGGGATGGAAAATTATTTAGTGAATTTACGTGCTGCTGTTAACCTCCCTTGTGCGTGTGTAAATCTTCGATAATATCCTCCTCCATCCCTTTTTGAATAATTTATGTTCTTTTCGATCGCTCTTCGCAACCTGTTCAATTCAACTTGTCCTTTTCTTTATTTTTAAAATCTTGCCTAATTGTTTTGATTATGTTTCATCACATATATGTTAATTCTTGTTTGAAACTCAGTTTTTCCAATTCTTTTTTCCAAAAATTTGTTTCGAACGATGATTGTGTTGCCACAAACAACATTACGACTTATGATTTTAATGTAGATGATGTGTTGCATGATTTTGTATATTTTTGACACGACATGCACTTGAAAAAAAGTAGTGCTTTCAATTTTTTAGTATGAATTATAAACATGTTAAAATTTAATTATCGCAACTTACTAAATATATTGTCGAAATTTAATAAAAATTCAAAATTTATATTATAGCTATATAAAATAAAGCTCATCTTCGTTCTGAATTTTTTTGTTTATTAATATCCAGTTTTAAAGTAATTTCATCTCATTTATATTTCAAGATTACATATGCGCAGCGATGACACATCGCGATGACGCTAGACGGTAAGCCTTAGGAAAGTATTAGAGTTTGAAAAAAATCTGTACTTTAAAATAGTTTATACCATTTAAATTGTATCTTGTACTTACACAATATAAGTCGAGAGGAACGGATCAAACTCTAGAAATATATGGCACATATGAAAATAATATAGAAGTACTTATATTCTTATCTAGCTCTGATTTATTTTTAAGTTATAGCAAACAAACAAAGTTAACATTTCTTTGATCATACCAGATGTTCAAAAGTACTGCCATTGACTTCTAAACATTTTACAGAAGCCTTAAATATTAGATACCATTTATTGAAAGAATGGTATGATTAAAGAGGTGCTAATGTATGAAATTTTGTTTATCTGTAATTTCTACGTTGAAACCCGAATAAGAATATAGATTTATTATTTTCGTGTTTGCAATATGACCCTAGAGATTAGTCCGTTCCTTCCAACTTATTCTGTATAACTTTATTTTTACTATTGATTTTACTATTGATAAAGCTTATAATAAATTATTGCTCGAAAATTAATAGACACCTACTATAACAGATAAAGGAAGGGTGATGGTAGGATTGGTAGGATCTCTTGTATTTAACAATGGGGTATATTCAAACATAGTTTAATTTACAAATTTAATATTTGAAGTGCAACTTTTTACAAAGTTAATTTTCTTTAATTTATTTACCGTTTACAGCGTTATTTTCGGTCGATTTTATTAATTATAAAAAATAGCACCGCACAATGCATTTCTGAAGCCTTTCTGTAGTAATAACATGTTTCTACAACCTCCCAGGTTGGTATCTTGTGCATTCGTTTGTACCTCACAAAGCGTTTCTGAAGCCTTTCTGTTGTAGTATGTTTCTGCAACCTCACAAGTTGGTATTTCTTTGATCATTTAAATTTGGTCTGTGTTGATGTGTTACCATCTATTTTTTTGTTGAATTTGGTGAAATTTAATTACTACAATCCGTTATTATGAACTTATACCGAGTCACTAATTTCACTCTGATTTGAAACATTACGAACACTTCAAAAAATACGACAAATGTTATGAAAATATAACAGGTAAATGTAACAGGTAAATAGAATTTATAATAAATCACGTGTTCCAATTGCTAATTATCACCTTCCAAAACACGGCAGGCTTCACTTCATGAAGTAACTTTATCGATACTTTAAGAATGCCTATAATATTAGTATTCCCATACATCTTGCGTACTTTCAGCTTATAAGTATATACTGCAGTCAACAACATGTTAAATTTACGAGTAAGAGATGTTATTTATGACTGACTTCCTTCCTACATCAGAGTTTGTCTCCAAATACTTTGTCTTCTTATCTGACAATACAAAACAGTGTGTTTTAAGTGACGGTTCTCCGTCCTTTCCTCCTTTTTCTTATTTATTTATCACGAATGAAATTTATAAAGCGGGGATAATTTCTTTTCCTTTTAGTGACATAGGAAGATTAGGATTGGAAATATGCGGGATATAGATACAGCAGTTCTACAATAATTGTTTTTGGCTTTGAATTCCAAGATAGAATTTGCATGTGTCCGTTTTGGTTACCCGAAGGAGAATTTTTCAATAGGAAATCGTTGGAAGGTTGTAAAGGAACTATTTATTCAATGAATTTAAAGGAATTTTATCAAGTATTAAGGAGTATACCTTATTGGTGCATCAATCTATAGATTTCGTGTTAGCAAAACCGGCGATTGCTCGTGGGACAATTTGCGATAGCTCCAACCACATACGTACATAATTTCTGTTGTTCTTGTAAACGCTCCAAATTATCGCATGTTGTAGAGTTAATACGTCTTAAATAAAACACTGAACAAACTGAACAAAACTGAAGCAAAAATCAACAATATACATAGTTCTCTTTATTCTTTTATTACATATAACGTTTCGGCTATCTGAATCAACAAAAAGTAGTTTTGAGGATCATGGCTTATGGTGTCCATTAGCAGTTTTCGTAATAGGAATGCTATAACGGTTTGCATATTAAAGAAATCCGATTTTTTCGATAGTTTTGATCAAACTGTGCGAGATAGGAATGATTCTCAACGTCAACAAAACAATGATTAAAAAAATGATGATAATAAATTTTGTTTATTTATAATTATGCTATAATTTGAAAACAAATGAATGTCGGATAGAAACATGATTTTGTTTTATTTTTACATGTACGACACACTCTAAGAGTTTGATCCGATCTTATTGCAGCTACTTTTTTATTTCATATCAAAACTTTAACGAATCTAATCATATTTTCGATATTCTTCTTAGATTAATGCTAAGCTATACATATTAACATTTAGTCTGTTGTAAACAACTATAACCACCAAATCCAAAATCACCGTCGCATTTCCGATGATCTCGCACACAGAACTCAGTTAGAATGACCTTCATAATTTTGATTGCATTATAATCGCTTGTATAAACAAATTCTCGTTAAAAACCCATAATTTACATCAAACAACGTCGATCCCGTGGAGTATAGAAGGATGCGCCGCGAACAAGGTAGAAGGAGACGAAAAACGAGAAGAAGACCAAAGCGAACGAAGAAAAAGCGAGTAACAAAAGCAATACTTCGACCGAACCAGAACCTCATTTCCTTCGAAAAGTGCTGAGTCGGTCGTGGAACAAAAGAACGTTCGAGAGACATTTGAATAACTACGTTCCGATCCAGGGCCCGCTTCGTGAGGCAGATACGATCGGACAACAAATCAACCGAGGACAACAGGAACAAGCCTAGATCGAAATTCTGGCCTGGGCAGAGCCGGAATAAATCATGAACGTGAACTTAGAAAGAAGATTATGTATTGTAAACTGTACAAATGTATGTGCAACAGAAAGTAGGTAAAGTAAATTTATTTGTAAATTTGCTACCAAGCAAGTAAATGGCTGGTTCGATCCGGCCAGCTATTTCACATACTTCTGGTAGAAACAAAGAATGCTAATGATCATTTTGTTTTCATCCAACACATGTTGTAAAGATAATGTTGCTTGATAATTTGTTTCGGCTTCGCAGCAAAATGCATTAGTTTTTATTATTCACACTTAAGTTATAACCGTTGTTATAACCTTTTATTATAACCTTTATTATTTGTGTGATTATTTCACATCTATTCACATTTAGATGTTGTTTGTTTTATTATTCTTACGTAGCTTATGGGGCATTATTCTTATTATATAACTAAAAATAGCAACCATATTTGGGACGTTTACTAAGCCGTACGATTATGTTGACAGAAATTTGAATGAAAATCAACGGGATATACTACAAATGGTGTGTCTTTATTATAAATAATTATAGACAATAAATGTCGACATTTTTAATAATTAAAGTATCGTGCTTAATGTTTCGATGATATATCGTTCATCTTCATCAGTAGCTATTCATATTAAAACTTACCTTTAAGTATACGACGACAGCCTAAAAGACACCAGCCTTACACAGAAGCAGGTATTTTTTTGTCAAATTCAGTTACATTCCTCAACAGAAGTTTACACATTTTTTCCAGCGATGCGCCTTTAACCCGTCCTAGTAGTAGTTGGCAACAAATCAATTTGTGCCATGGCGATCATTAAAGTGTGAGACCACTGTCTTGATTGAACAAAACTTCTCGTTGTTGTTGTTCCTTTTTCAAGATAATCTTACAACTCCAAGCTTATTCCAAACGACAACTGCCATTGATTCATTCTTCAGTTTCCATTGTTTCTACTATGACTTGGCTTCAGGAGTTAGTTTATCCGAGTTTCGTCTACAGTTATTAATCGACGTTAAAGTTACTGACTTATTTCGCTTAAACTCCGTCGACAGAGCTTTGTAAGTATTCATATGCGGCCCTCAATGCGTAGTGAAGGTTCTAATGCCCTAATCTCCAATCAATATATGTCATGTACGTGTTTTTGAGATGCCAACAATCTTTGCTATTCCTCTAAACTTATTTCGACACCGTTTGGTGAGCTTTTTCAATGTTATCGACAGTGGTTACCCAGAGTCCCCGTAAACAGCGTCCATTCCAAATTTAATTTGCGTAAGCATGTTGCCTATCAAATGCAAGAATTTCAGGACGGCTGGACATTGGATTTCTTCCATTTTTACAAAAACACCGGCAAAAACGACTGCTAAACAACAATCGAACGTGAGCGAAATTTTCAAAAGTATTCTCCAATTGGGTAATTATAGTATCAGAATATTTTTGGCGAGCTGAAATTTGTAACTTTTCAGACTAGTCTCTTACACTAAAAAACGTTTTTCAAATGATTGTAACTAGCAAATAAATGAGAAAAATATGAATTCAGTTTTAAAATTGATATTTTCGTTAGATAAATTTTGAAAATTACAAATCAACAATGAAAATAAGAACGGCGGGCTTATATGATAAACATTACAAGCACACGCAAAATATTTAAAATGTTTCACAAATCTTCACAAAATATGCGAGAAAAAATCTATTTTCATATATCCCGAAACACTCTGCAATCTTCTCCATCGTCGTCCCCTAAAAAGAAAAGGGAGATCGAAGAAAAAGGAGATTAAATTTCAGTTACAGATATTATCAATTTAGATGATTCTTGAGTTACTTGCCCAGTCCGTGAAAAACAAATAAAGCGATCATCTTTAAATGAGGACCTAGATCTGTGCCTCTTGGAACAAGATAAAAAGAAGAACAAACGCAGCAATGTTTTGTTTGTAATAAAGGAATTTCATAAAATCTGTTTATAAGAGTGCGTATTGATGAGTGCTTTGAAAATAACATAACGTGAATGATGATGAAGATGTCGAAGCTTGTGCGACGAATAGCGAGAATAAAATTTTAGCTCACCGCGAAATGTGTATTAAAAGGTTCGTCCCCCGATGAAATTCTTCAGGGAGTTTCTGCAGTAAAGGAATCTAAGTTTGGTCGCAAATCTCGGTATTTAACATCCAATGATTTTATAGATCTAAATAACATAATGTTTACAAAAACAATGTCTTTTGAGAGTATTTGATGTCTTGTTTGCAATAAGAAGACTCGTTTGATATCTTATTATTTCTTTGCACTGTTGGATATTTATAAGAAAGATATTCTTTAATTTTTATAAATATATGTTTGGATGTTTGTATTATGTACGAACTTACCTTTTTAAATTTCTATTTCAAAGAAAGAAATGAGTCAACAAACAAAATTTTCGTTTTGGGGGCACAGAGAATCCATGTGAAATGCAAGAAGAGCCATTGCATCCCTTGAAAGCGACTGTTTGGTGCGGCATTTGCAGTGAAACAGTGATTGGCCCTTATTTTCTTGAAGACGTCGATGGCATCACCGCAACCGTAAATGGTGAACGTTACAGACAGATGCTAAACGAATATTTTTTGCCGCAAATTGCCGCATTGCGTCCCGATCATTGTTGATTTCAACGAGACGGAGCAACCGCTCCCACAGCTCGGGCAACTATGGAGATTTTGAGAAACCAATTTCCAGATCGAGTGATCTCCCATTTTGGAGATTCGAACTGGCCATCCAGATCGCCAGATCTAACAGCACCAGACTTTTTCCTTTGGCGCTTCTTAAAATCTCGCGTTTACCACAACAAAACACGAACGTCACAAACTTTGAAAGCTAACATTGAAGCAGAAATCGCTAATCTGGAACCAGATGTTTTGCGAGCAACAATTCAAAATGCCGTAAAACGAGCGCAATTATGCATCAACTCGGTAGGTGACCATTTGAGCGATATATTTTTTTCCAATTAATGTAAATGACAGCCAATTCAAATTGTGACATTACTTTTCAGCCACATTCTATATTCGTCCACATTTGATAGAGATCCTAAGAACTGTTCCAGAAGTAATTTAACGATATAAAATTACAGCGGAAACGTAAACAGTCGTAACTCTAAACTTTGTCCATTTTGTTAGTTTCAAAGTACATTTTTTTCAATTTGTTGTTATAATGAAACATGGTAACTTACGGTTAGTTGGTTGTCCGGGATAACTTAGAAGATGGAAAAAAGGGCAGCGAAATCTCATCCGTATTGATCAAATAGGCCGACAACATTATTACTTTACTAATTCTTTGCTTCCATGTATAATTTCCTACGTTTTGCATACGCATACCTAATTTCACTTCGTAGCTTTTTAACATGATTAACAACATGATTAACATAATGCTACACCCAATCGTGCAATCATTTACAAATACAATTAGACCAGGTATCTTACTCACTTACAAATCACTGTTTCTTTCTATTTATTTATTTCTTCGTAATCTTTCAATCTAAAAATGAAATTGCATTTTCAAAGCTTACATTGTGAAAACTGTTACATATGAAATATTTATTCAATTATTTCTCAAGGCCGGACCTGTAGACGTTACCGATAACTCGTTGTGAACGAGGTGCCTTAACGCCTTGTTGGAAAAAAGCGGAGATGATGGAAAAAAGACCACAACAACAACTATGAATATTTTACACTTGTTATTACCTTTCTGGTTTCTCTTGCATTAATGAGGGCTCTGGTTCATAAATAAATTTATTAACGTTTATTTTTATTGCTCGCGTTGGAATGATGAACGGACGAGATGCGATGCTCATGTGGCGCTCATGGATGCCGTAATAATTATACGTGAAGCGTTTTGTCGTAAATAATGGAGCTTGGCGTGGAAGGTGTTCATTTTCGAATATTTGCAGCCATACGAAAAGTTTACGACGGACGATATCGAGTAAATACCTTATTCCATGGTAATAACTCCGGAATATGGTATTTAGTAGAGCGCTTACGAAGTAATGAAGTGTGAGGTTCTTAAGCACATTCGCGGAAGAAAATACAAGTATAATAAATTAAAAAAATATATAATTCATTTCTTCACTTTATTCTGTACGTAAAAATATTGAAATTACATCTCACAGAGATTGGTACACTTTCGTTTTCACGATTATAATAATGGTTGCTGCAATAAATATTTTGACATTTTTTACTTTTAGATTCAATCTCTACGTTAAGAAGTCCCCATTTTGATATCCTCTTATTACTTATTTCTTTTTGGTTATTGTTAGCCATTTCGTTGGATACACACATTTTTGGTGGATATTATTTAATCCATGTTTTAAAATAAAATGGCAACCAATAAAACTTTATTTCGGCACCAAACTTACACCGGCGAAGCGAGAAATATGTAGGGCATTCGAAGACGATGCTGTAAGTAATCGAACAGCAAAGAAACGGTTCGAGAAATTTTCTTCGGAGGATTTCAGCGTGATCGATGAAACGCGCTCTGGTAAATTGAAAATTATTAGCGACGATGACATTCAACAGCTTGTGAAGGCAAATTCCTGTACAACCCGCTTAAAAATTGCAGAAAGGTTCAATGTGAGCGATGAAACCACTTAACTGCATCTTCACCGGCTAGGAGAGACGTAGTAGTTAAATAAATGGCTCCCACATGAATTGTCAACTGATAACAAATTCATCCGTCTTATCGTTTTCGTTTGGTTTGATCGACTCTTAACTTGCGACGAAAGGTGGATATCGTTCTGATCATTGGTCGTCGCCAACTAATCCAATATTACATATTTCTAAGGTTTTCTCGCGCCCAAAAGATATTTTATTGTGTTTGGCGAACTGCGGTGGGGGTTGTTCTTTATCAATTTTTGGAAACGGATCAAATCATCACTGGTAACTTGTATCATGAACATCTCACTTCGGGGAGTACAAGAAGCATTCATCCAGAAAGAGGCTTTTTTAGTCAATCGGAGAAGTGCTGTTCGTATAATATACAACACTTTTAAATTAAATCAATCAATAACTTTCCTGTTACAACTTTTAAAGGGTGAACCAATGTGTTATGTATTTTTCGTAAAAAATTGTGCATACGTGTGTTGAAAAAAACGTAATACACTCCACCAAAAAAGTATCGCATAATCTTTGTTTGTAGCATAAAGTTATAAATATACTTTAATGCGCTCTAATATAATTTCTATGATTGTTTAAATAAAATACAGGCCAAATAAAAACAAGAACTCATACTTGAGATTTTTATTAAAACAAGAAATTATAATTTTGGAAAGGAAAATGTCATAACAGTAGCTTTTAATACTGAGTATTGCCACCTCTGGCTCTTATGACCGCTCGCATACGGTTTGGCAGAGATTCGATTAACCTCCGTATATAAGCCTGATCCAAATTCTCCCACTCGTCACGGAGAGCATTTTCTAGTCCATGCAGGTCCGCTGGGGCAACATTCTGGGTTCGTATCCGTCTGTGAAGGAGGTCCCACACGTGCTCGATAGGGTTCATGTCCGGACTTACCGCAGGCCAATCTAAAACTGGAATACCAACATCGTTAAGGTATTTCACCTGCCTTTGTCATCTCTGGTAATTGATAATAACCGATTGTGTACAGGTTTATACGAGGCGTTGTCAAGTGATATAATTACTTATTTTATTAATGTCAATAGCGAAAAATTTAAGTTTTTTTATAAATGTTAATCAATGTTGATTATAAAAAAACAATAACGATAAAGACGGTACCTTATATTATATATTGATTTAAAGTAGAAACTTCGATACTATATATGTTAATAGGCAGGTTGAATTATTCCTTTTTTGCAGCGACTAAATAGACTCGTGTCTATTCGCCTCATGAGTAGAGAAGACCAAAGCGAGTGAAATCATACCTTTTTGCAGCGACTAGACAGACTGTTGTCTACTGGTATCCCCGAAAGCCGATAAAACACGAGTCGGTCTAATCTCTGCAAGAAAGTAATAATTTCACGTGCCTTTGTCCTCTCTAATTATTATATTGTAACCGTTTTTGGAATGTTATTATGTAAGAACATCAGAGGATGAAAGTATCTATGAATTTTGTATGCATACAATAATTTGTCAAAGTACATTGATGACCCGTTAACGGCGAAACGGATGCACGTGCAAATGCACCCATGGTAGTGGTAGTCTAAATTTAATTATCAGTATTTGTAATAATGTTTATTTTTTCGTCTAAATGATGATTAGAATTCTAATTGAGTATCAGAATTTGATAGTTTAGCGCGCAAGCCAATCTCCAGCATCCCATTATTATTGATAATTAGACATAAAAACTGTAGCTGATTATTGTTTTCGATGATGGACTTCAATCTAGTGTGGATACCATTAAAAAGACTTATTGATATTTTCTAGGAATAATCCAAAGAAATCATTGCACGTGTTGCCACAATTATAGATAGTGTTAAGCACCTTTTTAAAGACGGAATCATAGGTTGAATTAGCAAAAATGGATCTTTGATGGTACTTATTGTTAGATTTCCGAAACATTTGTTCTGAATAACGTCAACAGAATCAAATACCAAAAACTTACATTTAACAATCTGCTATTTGATTATTAATTAACCTATTACTAGTAGTTAGTCACCTTCGAAGATGTAACTGTTTCAGATTGTGTATTGACAATTACTCCCGAAGGAAGGCTCATGTTGATCATAAAAAAATGTAAACAGTAAATAAATAATAATTACCAGATCAATTTCTCAGAGAACTTGTTTTTATTTTGTTTTAGTTACTCTCCTCTCACTTTCTCACATGATCTTGTTTTACTTATCCAATGCATATGTTTTGATAATAAAAAAGAAAAAAACCTTTAAATTAATTTATATATTATGCCGCAACAATATAATAAATTACCTTATAATTACATGGAAATTACATTGCAAAAACGTACCGATGTTAATTATTCCTAAAAGGTAGGTAAATTATCTTGGAAGCATCGGATTGATTTATCATCATTGTGAGATGTGCGCGTACATCACTTCGAAATTGATCGTAAATAAGTCATATCCATTAACATTCCAGCAGCATTCAACGTATGTACTTACCGCCAAACAGCGCTAAGCCCCGCCGGATGGATCGAGTGTTAGATCTTTCACAGTATTAAACGTTTATTGCAACACCAATTCGATCGCGTTGATTATAATGATGACGGCCAGCAACGATGATGATAGTGTGATGGGCCCGGAGCTCGAGCAGCAGTTTCCCGCTCGAGAAATTCCTAATTACGCTTCTTATTAGGTATATACCTGAGCTGCGTACGCTCTGCGGTATTATTAAGGAGATTGTTGATCTTGTTTTGATAGCTGCATGTACAATACGTATACGTGTAAGTTGATTTTCAAACGCCGCCGATGCAGCGAGACCTAATAATTGCTCGTGCCAAACTGGTCACGAATATTTGCCCAGCAGTATGTTCCCGTTTTGCGAAGAGCGCTAAATTGTCTCGTCGGAGTTCAATCTGAAAATTCGAAAGGAAAAAAAACGAAATACTCTGTAATAAATAGGTGCAAGTACAATGCATTCCAATCGATAAGTAAGCTAGAGCAACTTTTACAGGTAGATATTTGCAAAACTAGTTTAGATGCATGCTTCGAAGACTTATCTTCAATTATAGTTAGCGGGTTCATAGGATGCTAATATTTGCTATAACAAGGTTTATTATCTAGTCCATTAGAGCAACACCTCAATCAATTATCAGAAAATTAACGTAATTCTTTCAGGTTTATATTATCTTTTAATTGATCTTGTCAAAACGTGGCAACTTTTTATAGATCGGTACCACCGCTTTGATGTAAAGAGACTACTTCAGAATGAATTATTACAAATATTAATGCATTAAAAGAGAACAAAATACCCAGTTTTGATAAAATCATATCAAATTAAGGGAACATTATCACTCACCTTTACAAATTGGTAAAAATCGAGTTTTAAGCAAATGTGAAAATATTAGGTATTTAATATGGCAATAATTTTCCCAGTATACAAAGGATATGTGATTAGCACTGGAGCAAACACAAACATTGTAACAATTGTGCACATCATCCACAATTATAAATAGAGAGGACAAAGGCGACAGACTACATAGACTCGTGTCTGTTCGTCTCGTGACAAAGACTTCGTGTGTCTATCGGTTTCTCCGAATGTCGACAAAATATAAGTCTGTTTGGTCGCTGCAAAAAAGTCTTTGTCCCCCTTTGTCCTCTCTAATTATTACTTTTTTGCAGAGGCTAGACAGGCTCGTGTTTTGTCGACTATCCACCACCAGTAGGCAACACGAATCCATTCTCATTAGGCGAATAGACACGAGTCTCTCTTAGCCGCTGCAAAAAAAGGAAACAATTTCACCTGCCTTTGTCATCTCTAATTATAAATATCTTTTAATGAAAATGCAGATTTTATAGTAAATACTAGAATGGATAGAATGGAATTGATAAATTGTGTAACAGCAGAAAGTACTGCAACTAACTGTAACGCGTAACGTCTTCCAGTATTTTCTGTTACAAATATCCAATTGTCTAAATTTGACATGTCTTGCATATTGCACATTTCTGATAAAATGAATATTTGTGAATTCTTAAAATTGTCGTAGTGATGCACAGTGAAAAAGCACTCGAAAAAATTTTAGTATTTCTAATAAAGAAAACAATAGCATCTAGGCCTTTATAACTTTTTACCTTTTTAATTTGTAATCACTTAGCGAGCATACTCAAATATTTATTGCCGATATATACTTTCTATAACTAGTTATAATAACTATAACTAGTTATTTCCAATGCATTTTATATTTTGCATTAAAATTTGTATTAATTGTTGGGCAATAAACGTTATTGTTTTTATTTTATTATTTTTCTATTGAGTTGTCAATGAATCAGATTAACATTAATAATTAAGGATATCATATCCGATGAAGCTGTTCCAATTTTGCTCAAGATAACATTAGAGTCCACAATGTTAGATGCTTAACGATGGGTGTTTCGACACCTGCAATTCGAAGTAAAAACAATTGTAAAGCCAATGTTCTTGGTTTCCGGGTTGGAACAGCATTGTTGCCGGAGGTTGTGGAACATCTTCGGGCTGTTACTGCACACTGACTAGGGAATATTCTTTCCGGAGAAGTTTTACAAGGCTTGCTTCAATCAATCGATCGGGAAAGTTAGGAATGGGATTGGTGTCCAGTCTCCAGAATATGTGCAGACAGCGAGAATCCCATTTACACGCAACAACGTTCGTGCTTATTAATTACTAGCCGATCGCATTGTCTTATCAATGTACGCATTCCCTGAGAAGAGAATTTGAAGATGGTTTTTATGTTTTTCCCGAAGAGGGCGATCGGTGAGACCTTGCATAAGTATCGGCACCTCCGCATTAGTGTGGTGCGCAAGTGCCGACACTTGTGTATTGTTTAGATATATATGTACGTATGTAATAGTTGCAAATACACGCAAATCATTTAATAAAAAGAAAAACAAGTGAAATGTAATTTTATTGTAAGAATGTTAAATATTGTTAAAATCAAAATTTAATCCTAGTTAGCCGTGGTTAACAGTGGGAAATATAGTTGAAAACAGATGAGCAAGGAAGCCCCAAGCCAACGAATGTACAGCTGTGTTAAAGACAAGCTGTACGGGGGATACCTTCTAAATTGTTACAAATACAAAGAAACAAAAAAAGTTCTAATCGTATTGTTGTTTTTCAAAGTATTTTTCATTAAATTTATGTATTTTTGCATGCATTCGAATCAATTTTCGAAACATTTTCTCTACTCTGAAAATGTTTAATATTTGAAACTAAGGAAAAGCTGTTGGGCGATAAATCAGGCGAAGGCCGACAATGAGGCATTAATTAATTTTTTTCCCTTTCAAGTGATCGTACCGGCGTTATTACTAATAAGGACGATGCGATATTGCCGCTTCTTTTTCCTGGTTTGCACGATAATTTCTGGCAAACAAATTGCTGTAAAAATATCATTTAGCATTAACTGTTCTGTGATCCTCCAAAGCTAAATATGCAACATGCCCAATAAGAATTTCTATCTTTTCTCCATCCTTGCAAAATAGGCATTTGTTTCTACGATCAGTCATCGTTTGAGCCAAATGTTTTTCCGCCGAGCCATTTTTTTATAATCCGAAATAGAAAATAATTGCTGGGTGCTAAATCTGGTGATATGGTACATGCAGAAGCAATTCGTAGTCTAACGTGTAATTTTGCCACCATGTGCAATATTTTGTTTGGAATAGATTTCTTTTCTTCAACAAATGTGGACGATTTTCTTTCACAGAAGTATTGAAACCATCTAATAAGTTGGCAGGATACTTGCCATTAATTGTTCAATCCTTATCATGGTAATCGATGTGTACACGTAATACACACATAACTTTATAACAAATAAAGTGGCTCTGGTACTCTTTGAAAAATTCACAGTTTGGACTGTTGCTTAGTATCCGGTGAGCTGCGATGAATCTACGTTTCATCAACAGTTATGAATCGTCGCCAAAAATCATTCGAATTGCGAGTGGAATGATTACATTAAACCGTGAGAAATTGCGGCACCTATCCTACCGAGAGCTTCATTTCATTCAATATTCTGATATAGTGATTTCATTTGGTCGATCTGGATAAATTCAGTTGTCCTATATTTCATGATAAACTTCTTAGAGTTTTCGTGTCATTTTTCTAAAATAAATATTTACTCGCTGCATTTTTCTTTTTTTTATGCTATTAAAAGAAGATTAGAAAAATACATCGACGTATCTGTTGCGATGCTAGCTTCATCCAAGCAAATCACAAAATGTAATTACAACAATTGTCAAATTCCCAAAGATTCAAATCTCAACTTTAAAAGGCAATTTATCGTTCCTGTATTTTGTATGTTTTAATTCTCGACTTTCGCTTATTTTTCCTGCTCTATTGGCGGATTGGACAATTGTCGTGGAAGTAATTTAGCAGCATTTCTAGCCAATCATGTGTGTAAATGAATAAGAATCATTAAAACTAAGCTAGCAAGGAATAAAAGTATCATTTCAAAATACCAGTTTCTGGTAATTTAAAGTATCAAACGAACGTCTGTTCGAGAAAGCATGGAAACATGAATCTGTATACACATAAAAAGTATAAATGATACAAGAAAGAGGAGCGCAGGAAAAGGAAACAGAGGAACCACCAACGTGCGTCATTTATTTTTGGTCCGATTATAAAATGAAATTATTGTAACATATCGCGTGCTCCCGTTTTATTACGTAAACAAACAATAAGATGAGGTAGAAACGTGACTATAAATAATTTTACGTGCTGCTATGAAAATTTTTTGGTACCTCTGTAAACGATTTTCCAGTCCACTCTCTGTTTGGATTAAGGTCCAAACATTTGACAGTTTATATTTACAGGCCTGGCAACTTAACAAGCGAGAAACGACGAGGCATCTGCCTGTCTTAGCCGACTACTCTACTATTTAAAAGTCATCGTCTCCGATAGCATTCTTAGCGCTGTTTCCCAGTTCGGCAGCTCCTAGTCTTCTTCATCCCAATTAAAACTTAATTTCTCATCGTTTAAAGTATGAAAATTACATGTCAGGAGTCTTTAGGCTGTTGTTAGTATTGGAGACGAGACTCCCTCATTTAAACATCCGTACTTCTTTGACTTCTTCTTTATATATAAATATTCGTGTAGTAATAACGAAAACGTTTTAGCGGCTAATATGTATACACATCCAAAAATTTAATTTAAATATTTTGCTTCTCAGCTAAAGAAACGTAATTTCACATTTAAGAAAACACAATTTCTAAGACCTCAGGATTTCGTCTGTTATTTTTATAAATATAAAACAGGATATACTGAAATTAGTTTGATCTGTTAGAAATTATAATAACCTTCCAAATTTCCGGAGCTTTTTAAGATTTTGAACGGACGATGATAGTTTTGATGTATTTCCTTTGATTTCGTGAATAATTTTAGTTATTTTAAACAGTGGCTATAATTCTGTAGTCAAACGAAGATGTATCTATTGGATGCTGAAATGTTTAGTTTTTGTCGCTATGCGTTTGCGTCTGACTTACAATTAGACAATAAATGGATACAGACGACAGTTGAACAAGTAGAGATTCTTATCTATGTTCAGGAAGTTTGTTTATGTCATGTGCATTATTTCGTTTGGAATAGAATTCTTTTCTTCCACAAATGTTGACGATTTTCTTTCACAGCAACGCTGAAACGATCTAAGAAGTTGGCAGGATACTTGCCATTCTATTCTTATCAGGTAACCGACGTGTATACGTAATACACACATAAGCTTATAACCGATAAAGTGACTTTGGTATTCTTTGAAAAACTCACAGTTTGGACTATTGTTTAGTATCTGGTGTGCTGTGATGAATCCACGTGTCATTAACAGTTATGAATCGTCGTCAAATATCATTAGAATTGCGTATGGTGAACTGTGAGAAATTGCGGCACCCATCTTGCTGAAAGCTTCCTTACATTGAAATAAGCGATTAAAACGTTATACATCCAACTAATTCAGATGTCCACAGCCTCAACAATCTCGTGTTATTCCGATTAAACAATAAATGGATACACACGAAAGTTTAACAGGTAGAGATTTTTATCTATTTTCAAGAATTTTGTTTATGCCTTTCATATAAAAAATAGTATGGTTAATACTGAAACGTATCTGAAATGATTGTGTACGGGACGATTGATTGAAAATTTTTTTTAAATTTGGACTTAAGCTAACTGAGCTATGGCCTACCCGTTGAAAATATTTTCAAGATGGTTGCTTTTTCGGTTACACCACACATCAGTATCAACTTCCTTATTTTAAATGTAGTGGTACCCGTTTTGTTATTGCATATTTCTTTTTGGAATGTATTTTTACCTTATTTCAGTTATTTTAAAGTGTCAACATTTATTTACATTGGTGTAACTTATTCAATCATTTGTAGCAGTCATTTTTAGAAAGTATATATTGGTATTTGATATATTTTTAGAAAAACCCTGAAGAATCGCAACAATTCAGTTATTTATTAATATTAACATTATAAATGCAATTTATATATATATAATATATATAATAAATGAAATTTTATTTATTATTATATCTAATATCTATTTATCTAATAATAATCTAAAGTTGAAATTCTTAAATGCAATAATCCATATTTTTTATATTATCTTTACATTTTTCATATTATGCTGTACAATTATATTCTGCATAGATTTGTATTAATATTTCTTTTAATGTATTCATTCAGTTTGGATCAGAGACCAATAGTCTAGGCACTTCAGGTTAAACTTCTTTCCATCATCTACCGTGGAATTTCATGTGTTTTATAAAGGCAACTATCTTACCTAGAGGATATTTGAGTTCTGTCAAAGGCTCCAATAGATCCTCCTCGAAATGCTTCTGTCTCCGTACTTTTAGTTTCTCATAAGTGTAGAATATGTAAATCCGTTTCCTCCTGAAATTTGCATCTTCTACATTAGGTTCGCTTACTTACCCGTCACCAGTCCGGTAATAGTTCTAAATTTCTCTACATATTTTTTTCTATTCAGTTGTTATATCCTAGCTCGTTCACTTCACTACTTCCTCGTTTTGTAATCCAGTCAGAACAGAAGCGTACATACAGAAATTTTATTGGATAATTTATCTAAAAAACGATTATATTCCTTGTAATAAAAGGAAGTATATAAAGCGATATTAACCTGATCGAGTGATCGAAATGCGTCTGCTTATTTTGTTTGTTACTAAAAAAATTATTTGAATACTTCGTGAATTATATAACACACATACTCAGCATATTGAAATTAAAATCGGTTGGTTTTACTTCTTAGATCTTTTTTTACTTAGAGGTGAAAACTAAGAATCTGTAAAGTTATTCAGGCATTTAAGGCACAGTTTCTTCGTAGTATCGCAATTTCGTTTTGAAAGAAATTGATTCTAACGAATTTTCTAGTTTAGAGTTTAATTAATATTCAAACCCAAAAGCTTTGTCGATGATAATCATGAAATATTAAATAAATTGTGTTTCATGTGTATTTGTCACGTATCATCAACGTATAAGCTCAAAAATACAATTAATATGAAGTGGAAACCAACACAAAACCATGTGGTTGTTATCCAAACATGACGAATTTCAAGAATTGATGGATATCTTCAACTTAATATTAATTTTAACATTTTATTACGGTAACAGAAGTAATACGACAACCATTACAAACGCGTTAATAGCTAGATTTTCTCACTTTGCTATCAGGACATGTGGTTAACATAGTTGATCGCAACATGACGCTCGCTTGCAATACACTGGTAAAATGGTAAATATTGATCTGCCCTGAATGTACCGTATTAGCTATTTGTTAACAAGATGTTCTTCTTTGCTAATGTAGATTATAAAAAATTTAAGGTGATTAAATTGATTACATCTCATTAAGTACTTATTTTCCACAATAAAAAGTTAATTTCTATTTTCTTCACCGATATCCCTTTCTCTATCGCACGTTTTGGACGGTGTGGCGGCACAATTGGGAGGTTAGTATGGTAAGTTCCTAAACGATCTTCCACGCTTGAAATAAATTATTCAATAAATTGCTCGTCCGACCAGTTCGCTCATCGTCGAGTTTATAACCCAAACTTACATAAACCCGGCACCGATGTTTTTTTTTACCTCTTCTTCCTTCGTCTCCTCCATATCCGACGTTTTAGACACAGGAAGCCCCGCCGCTTTGGGACTGTATCAATCTAACTAATCATCTGTCAAGAGTGTCAAGTCATTCATCATAAAAGATAACTATCGAAGAACGAGACTTTAAAATGTTCTTTTCCATCTCCCTTTTCGATCTTGCATTAATTAGGAGAAAAAATACCGGCGAGCGTTCTTAAAAGCTCTCTCCAAATGACATTAACGTCTATCCGTCCGGGTAATAATAAAAACGTGATAGCCCTGAATGAAGCGTCTATATGTTGGTACGCACTATTCAGATAACAGCATTGTATATGGGACTCTTACCATGTGTACCTAGATTATTAAGCAACATTTAAAAATTACCCTACTCTTCTATATCCTTTATGAGTTCGCCTAAATGGTTTTGTAAAGACTTTGGATCGTTTCCGGCACTAATTTGAAATACTACTGCCATATAACTTAAGAAAAGCGACGCGTTAGAAAACGAATTTGAGGAACCTCGTTAGGCAAGAAATAATGAAGCAATAGGAGTTCTCGTTATTGTAACGAACGAATTCATTAATTAGTACAGGCTTTTTTACTTTATGGTGGTAATGTTGTAAATTATATTTTCAAATTTATGTTATCACAGGAGGCTTTCAGTTTGAAACCATTCACTTTGTCAAAGAAAACCTGCGAGTTTTAAATTACTTGTTGAAAAACATTAAAATAACTTTATAAATACTAATGCTATTCTTCTAGTTGTGCTGCAATTCCTGATTTTTAAGGAGTAGAGTGCTTTAGCCACGATGTTGTCTTTGTTCCTCAATTTTATGAATCGATAACATACGAAAGAAGTACAATTTATTCAATTCTAGTATCAGTATAATAATTATAATAAAGTAAATAACATAATTTACACATCAATATTGCTGAACTGATATTGTTTATTCGATTAGCAAGAACATTTCATTCATCTGTTTTGGTTATTGTCATGATTTCAAAAAGTGTTCTTACAATTCTTTTAGTATCTTCTCTTTTTTAATTTATTATTTTTGTCCTAAAGAAACAGATATAGGATAGTTTTAACGTTGCTTTATAGGTTTTATAAGCCTATGCATGATAACTCCTTATTGCTTGGTTCATTTTAATAAAAAATTTTTTGCATTAAAAAAAAGTTAAACCACATGTTCTGGGTCGTACCATGTTATGGTTAATCCAAAACTCAACGTTTTGCTCGCAGTTATATAGAGTTTCTTCAGGAGAGTGAGAGAACTATACGTGTAAAGCACGCTACTAACTGAGCGGCAAGAAATTAACCACGATAAATTAACATATGAATCGTGCCAGAGGCGAAATCCAACATTACCTTCTTTCTCTCTCCTGAAGAAGCCCTATATAATTGTGAGCGAAACATCGAGTTTTCGAATAACCATGAACCATGATGATCCAAACCCTCGGAACTTTTAGTTTTAACTGACTCAAGCCGTGAAAGCCTATGTTATCATTTCAAAGTCAAACCAGTTATAAGATAGTTACAGAGATTCGTTGATTTTCTGCAACATGTACAATTTTGATACCGGACACTTTTCAGACTTGATGTATATTACGCAAGATAAGAAGAGAGCGTACATAAGTTATTCTCAGTTTCTGCAAATGTCGAAATTCCGGTTGCAAATGTAAAAAATGGAGAAAAGGAAAGTTAAATTAAATGATCACAAAATTCTTTTATATTTCAAAATTTAGGTGACCGGTTTCATATTGAAACGACACATCATCAGGTTAGAATTTTTTATTCATTTTTTTATCAAATTGTAAAAGTTGCACAAAGCGAACAGATTAAAATTTAAAGAAAATTGAAAGAACAAGAAACAAAAAGCAGATTTATGAATTTAGGTATATCAACATATCATTACAAGTGGAAATTAGTACAAATTCTGAATTTAAATTTTTGACGTTGAAAAATACAATGGAGGCCTAATCACAAAATTCTTCAAATTACATTTTCTATACGGTGGATACATGGTGCTATTTAAAAAGACGTGTTTGATATTTGAACTTGACAAAGTTTGTTGTTTAATATTACACACCCTGTATATTTAGAAAGTATATAATTACTCTATTTAAATAAAGTCAAATATGTGATTAATTTAGGTGATCAGAAACAAAAGTTATAATTATCTCAAAGTTTGTTTGTAATAGATAAACTCGTCCTGAAAATCGTTCACAAACTTTCATATGCATAATTTCATTTAAAATGTCAATGTAAGATAGCATAAGTTATTTTGCTTACTGTACAAATGTCTACGTATAACAGCGAATACGATCCTATGGCGCCGCGCATAGTACCAACTGTAGCTATTGTCCTTCCTTACACTTTCAACATGCTTTCCAAGCTTTATTGTTTAATTAAAATGTTAAATAAATACGAGTACGTGCGCTTAATTTAATTGCAGCACGCTTAAGATACTATCTTAGAATATGTATAATTATCATAACAGGTGAAGATCGTACGAATTAGGTAGCGAGCAAGTACGAAGTGTAGCCATATGCATATGCGAGTTGCATACCTTACGTACGGCTACGAAGATGTATAATTACGTACAACAGTTATCACATCACATCTCTCGCTAGTCTGATATCTCGATGATGTGTGAAGTCGCGAAAAGTTCTGAGTATGTAATAAACGCGGCAGACACCACTACTTAACGACTACTTAAACGAAATAATTTAGAATGCAAACATTCTTTTTAATCTCCGACTGGGTGTGTGTTTGTGTACAAACACAATTACGTTTAAGTGGTGCTTGTCCGGTTAGGTCGCAATTTTGTCGGAACGCCTTTGGTTTAATTGGATTTTAAGTTGATTAAATCGACTTAATCTTGCTAATGGTTTTGGAAAATTCGGTTAGAACCGGTAGCGAAAGGCTAGCCCATTAGTCTCGGAAAACTCCATATAGATGGAAAGTTAATCAATTACGTGCAGTCCAGTTGATATGAAAATGAAATGGAAACGATCGCTGATACTATTTGGTGTTGGAAGAGAAAATTTGCATAGCGTTTTAGATTACGGCGTTTTACGCAATGTTATTTATCGTTATTGTATTACGCAATGTCTCAATACACTAGAATTGTAGAATTGTAAAATTGTAAGCGCTAGAAGTAGACGTTTTAAAATAAAGAAAAAGGATCTATGTCCAAGAGATAATAAAGGAAGAAAAAGAGGAATCAGCAAAAATTTAGAGATACAATAAAGAATAAAGGAGATGAGACGAAAGAGGACCAAAGCAGTGATAAATATTAAAGATAAAGCAGGAAATGTTATAGGAGAAGAAAAGGAAATTATGAAAAGAACGAAGAGATTACTTTAAAGAATTATTGGATGGGCACATGAAGTAGAAAGTAGGTGAAACGAAGAAATAAGTAAAGTTGGAATAAAAAAAGCAATTAAAAGCTACAATTAGGAAAAGTACCCGTCCACGAAAAATAATAGCTAACACAATGAAAGTACTTCCAGACATTACCATAGATAAACCTAAAGAACTAGTTAATGATTAAGTGCTAAACAACGCATCAGAAGATTGGACAGTCGGTATCGTTACACACTTTTACAAAAAAAAGAATTGTAAAAGTTGTCAAAATTCTAGAAGTATAACACTAATTGATACTATAGCGAAAACATACGCTAGAATATTAGAAAAAAAATTAAAAACAAATTAAAAATTTAAACCATTTGAAGCAACTTATTAGAAAATGGAAAAGATAATCGGTTGTACGGAGGAAATAGTAATTGTAACGAAGAACAGAAAACTACTTAACAAAAATATGGAAACATGGAAAAACGCCAAAGAAAATAAATATGAAAATCAGTGAAGAAAAGACGAAAATAATAATCATAAGAAACACGGAACATCAACATGGAATAAAGGTAGGGTAAAAGTGGGACAAGTATACAAATTCAGGTACCTGGGATCGACATTAGCAGGAGATCGAAGAAGAAATTCAGAAATAAAGGAAAAAGTATGGCTAGTGAAAAGTTATTTAAGAGTATCAAAGCACGTAAAAATAGATTAGAAATATTGAAAAAATAGTAACATCGGTACTGATATATGGATCGGAGACTTGGACGATACCAAAAAGACACAAAAATAAAATATTAGCCATAGAAGACGAACAGGATGGCTCGTAGATTATATATGTATGTATTATACATCATCTTTTAAAAGTATATCCGTATGCAGAGGATAGTCGATAGGTATCGAACCACTCCCCTACTTTGTTAAATGAAAACCCCTTTAGATTTATTTTTGGTTTCTTCGTCTAGAAATAAGCCAATATGTATATTTCTAGTAGGTTACGGGATATTTATAATTTCAGCATGGATCACCTCGATGCAAATATATTGTAATGAAAACATTAAACAGCCAACTAAACACCAATCATTTCTAAACATATGATTTCAACTAGAATCTTTATAGCCTCCAAATCACAATTTTATTTTATGTCAGGCACCAAACAAAATTAAAAAGAATAAAACTAGAACTTTAAACTTTACCACCATGCACTCTAATTATGTTTTCGGTTACCCCCGATTAAATTCAGAAATCAACATGTGAAAATTTCTCCCAGTAATCCCAAATCCAAAGAAGACACGTCCTGATCTGATCCTCATCGTCTTTTCGCCCCTAGATTCCTAGTTTTAAGGTTGCTTCCACATGTGAACTAATAAACGGCATAAAACGAGTTGTATTATTTATCTGATTTGCATTTACCTGATTTCCATGTCTGTTTATGTTTATTCTATTATTGTTGTTTATATGTTGTGCCAGAAAGCCTCGAGATACATTTATCAGGTAAAAAAACTATGTTAAAATTCATTGCTCTACCCAGGACTACCAAACGTCACAAAAGTATCGGCACACTCCGCACCACACAAGTATAATTGATTAATCCGCGACAGATATTTGGAGGATACGTCGAACCTTATTTTCAACTAAAGACCGCAAATATTCAGTGTTGAATATCGAACTTTGTGAAATTTAAAGATTATAAACGTTACGTTTCTTAAATAGTATTCTATTTTTTTTGTATTAAGCGCGTATATCGTTATATACATATAACGTTTTTGTATAATATCTAACATTGAAAGTAAATGAGAGATTTACAGTTAGGTGCGAATATTAGTTTCTGGTGTTAATGTTGTTTGGTTACTACGACAGCCGTAGGGAGAATGGGAGAATATCAAAACAAGGATCTTAAAATTGCACTGAAATCACGTTGAAGTAAATAGAATTTGCGACATCTGTAGCGGCAATACCGTTCGCCAACTTTGAAAGATTCTGTTGAACAAAAGACCTAGAACTGAGTAATATATCTCGTTTTCATTATGCCTTCCACGTACAATAATTTGGCTGAGGATTATCAACTTATTTCACCTTTCGTGGTAACCAATTTCGCGTAAATATTTACAGCGGACTAATCACTGAGCGAACGATTCCGATAACGAAGGTTATTCTTAGTGCGGATTATATTCGTTAACTGGTAACCCGTGTAACTTTTTCTATAACATTATTTTTTGAGTGAAATGTTCACTTTAAGTTAAGTGTATCAATTATAGAGTTTGCAAGTAAATATTTAAAATTATCGGTAGATTAACTTGCTCTCCTTTAAATTGTTTATTTAGTGAACTGTAATTAATGCGCGTGTATAGATTCGAAATAATAGCTTTCCAACATTCCAGTCGCATATTGTCTTTGTACCCCTTTTGTGGTTGTAAAGCAACCTGCGTCTATGTCAGGTTTATAACTTACTACCAATTCTTTTGTGTGGAAGCCATCACTATAAATTTTCGTATAATAAAATTAACGGGCGTACAAGCCTAAATAGGCCGTAAATAATAACAATAATATTGCAAACGTTGCGAGAACCTCTTTTGCCTGCCAGTGCAAGCATATTCATTTTTATTACCGCGCTACAGCACTCCCTAACATCAGCAATGGCTGGCATATAATCGCATCGCAAAAAGTTAGCATGTGTATGCACATACTTTGTAGTCCTAAAACGTCCTAACCCGAAGACCATATATCATCGTGATATAGGTATCTATAGTAGATATGCCGGGCTTTTACCATATCTAACTACCGTTTAATACATGTACGACTCGAAGAGTGCTCTATGATGCCTAGTGGATAACGATTTATAGCATGTCCGTTCGTATTTATGTGAAAAATGACCGCTAGACAACTACTACCAGTATATACCTTCGCTATGTATACAACAGCAACATCCATAAAGACACGGAGAAACCAGTATTTATAAACAGAGCCGTATAACTCCATAGCCAGAAAGCGTTCGCTAGTTACGGTCATTCAAATGATGTCGTTGGCTTCGCTGTAAAAGGCGAAATCTGCTACATCATACATCAACAATTACGTTCGGACATTTATCTTTGTAAATATGATTCTAACAAGAGGCGCTTGTTAAAAAATAAATTACCCTTCGCGCAGACCTTCACAGGTTCCTTGGCCTTCCTCGCACAAGGAGCAGTGATGCAGGGAGTCGCTATTACCATTAAAGAAGCAAAGTGGCTCAAGTTAGACTAAGTTTCGCCGTGCGATCATACATACCTGCATAATAAAAATGATTGGATATTTATACGACATCGTGTTGCTTATTACTGCGACTAGTTACGTTGCTGGATCGAATTACCGAGGATGTCACTCAACGTCAAACAAAATGAGCCGGATTAAAACCGGTATTATGAGCAAAATTGAAATACCGACTACGCAAGTGGCGGTATGAAACAAGTTTCGTAACAAGTCGATGTGTATTACATTCTATTCAATAGATTTGACATTTATCGCTTTCGCCCTGATGTTTATTGGCAGGCTATTAAACGTTAAATGTACGGGAAATTAGAAATATTCATGGTATTGTCGCTTTTAGTATCAAAATGTAATAGAACTTCGTTTAGATACGGCATCAGCCTATTTACAATTTTAAAAGGAGTCTGCGGAAAGTTTGGTCTTCAAGTACAGCAAAGCCTATTATTTTATTAACATTTTGCGATCTAGTAACATATAATTTTTTTGTTGAAGAGTCGCATGTGGGGAAATTGAATAGCTTGTGAATTGTTTAGTTAATTGATTTAGAGACAACATTTGGATAACCGCGATGTCTTTTATTAGTAGATTCTTTGACAAGATATCGTCCTAATTCATTAAACAATTTGTTTCTATCAGTAAGGATGTGCGTATACGAATGATTGCTAAGAAAACAACTGGCACGATCCAACCTCTCGATGTACATGAATTTCGTGTATGGAAATGCTTTGTTGAAAAACTTTCCGGCCTTCTAATACTTAAGAATGATGATGTTAAATTTCGACAAAAGTACTACCTTATTAATTTTTCACAAGTTATCTCTACCAAGGTATGAACCTACTTGCATATGCTTGGTTAACTATTTCGACCATCATTGTGTTTACTTTTAGTAACAGCAGTGACGATTCTTTCCTGTATTCTATTTGCAGCGAGTCTGCTTTTATTAGATGTTTAAAATGCAATCGATTTTGACGTTTTGAACACGTCGACGTAAACTATCGTTACTATAGTGAATGAATTTGTGAATATGCACACCAGTAAGTAACATCCGATAAAGTGTGGAAGTGTTGTAATATCAATGGGAAGTAATAAAGAAGAAAGGCAGACACACCCGCTTTTCAAAACTTGATTTCACCTTCCAAAATCCTTTACAAATCGTCCAAGTTTCACTACTTCACTCCGCCATCTCCAGGCTAGCAAAATCTAAATGATCAACATGAACCCTTTACCTCGCGTGGAGCCTTCGCATCAGTGAGAGCAAGAGCGTTGCGGTGTTTTTTACTACAAGAAGAAAACTTTCACCAAAAGATTTGGTAGTAAATAAAAATCAGCGTTTAAGGTGTAGACTCATAGTTAATTATTTAGATGTAGTGTTGGACAGACGGTTAAATGGAATACAACAGCGCCAAATTCACTGTAGCAACGAACGCTTATTATTTTTAGCTGTTGAGTAAGCCGTTGTGGGTGCTGCGTACTAGATATCAAAACTAAACTTGTTTTATACCAATATTGTCAAACGCGCTTTGGGCTGGTCAACACTGGCATCAAGTCCCTTGAAGATACTAGAACTTCTGCACAGCCAAGTAATAAGTAAAGAATAATCACTGATGCTCCTGGGCTTCTGAAGAACATACAAATCAGAAAAGACTAATTACGAGCAAGTGTCGCAGTTAATCCACTGCTTATGAGAGGAATGAAAGAACCTCAAGGCCATCTACTACGATGAAACATGTAGCCGAAGTTGGAAACGCTGTAATCAACGACTGCAAAAAGAATGATAAGGGAGTTCAAAGGCCCTGGAAAACATCGTCGAAAATCCAAGAAGTTTCATTATATTCTGAAAGTATGCGTTGAGTACCACTTCTTGTTAAGTTAACTTTTGTTAAGTTTTCTCTTTCTACACTACATCACCTACACCGACAGTAATACAGACTGTTCTAAATAAATTGCCGAAATTAACTAAATTTGTTCGCTATGACAATCGTTCCGTGAAGTAAATATTTCAAGTTATAAACTGATAATTGCTATATGTGGCACATGGTTGTTTAGATTTTGTCAAACAAGTAACGTAACTTTTCAAATGCAATTCAATTGTACTAGTACCAGTTTGAAAATCAAATATAAAGAAGATGTCTAGAAACGTTGGCTCGCTCTAGGCTACCATAGAAGTAAATCAAGTTTTGCGCTTTGGTTTATAAAAAAAAAACACCCACCCATATTAGAATAAAGATGGGATATACCATGCATTAACATTACAACACAAATATCGGAAACTTACTAATTATACGGAACAGAAAGCGATCTTTTATGTTTTTTCTAATGTAAGAACTAACCCGAAACGGTGTCATTTGTGCATTTTACCTTTTCAACTTTATATTTCATACAAATATAGATAAATGCACGTGTTTGAAGGTAGCTGATGGGGGATTACTAAGACATTACTATCATGCATTGCATCTTTAGAACGGCGCCATACAAAACTTCAAGCAAATTCATAGGTTAATTTTCATTAAACCTTCATTTAATTTGTCTTCTATTCGGAAAAACAATCAGAAACCATTGGCGGATCATACAGAATGACGATTATTACTTTCTATACAGTAAAAGTTAGAAGTGAGAAAGCTGACAAACGGATACAACTGTCGCCCTTGAAGCAGTGTTTGGATTTCCATAAGTATCAAATCATCATCATTAATGAAAACTGGATCCGTTACTATTCGCCCGAATAAATCGACAGTCAAACCAAAGAGCTCTTCCAGATGAATCTGCTTCCAAGAAGACAAAGACGGTTCCACTGGGTGGAAAAGTCAGGATCTTTTGAAGTACTAAGGAAATAATCCTCACTGGCCAAATTATTGGACTGACTCAACGAGACGTTGAAGAAGAAACAACTCCGTTTGTCGTAGAAACAAATTTTGTTTCATCGTTACAATGTACCTACCTGGTCACACATTCGCAGTTGCGGCGGCTTAATTGAGTGAAATGTGGAATTCATCTTATTTCGCCAACCTGTAACTTCTTTTTATTCTCATAAATTCATTCATATAAAAGTATGGTTTGCAGAGAAAAAGATTCAGCTCAAACGAAGACGTCATTACTGATACAGGAGCTTATTTTGAGAAGTTTAAGAAACGTATTGTTTGAACAGGTTAAATAAATGGCAGGGACATTGTACCTTGTAAAAGAAGATTATGGGGAACATTTATTTCCTCATTCCTAACGCGGGTATTTATTGATCTACAAGTTTCTTATTGCTCATTTTTTTCTGTTAGCTTATTCTATCAATTTTCCACCTTCCAAATTGATTTAGTTTTAGCAAACTCTCAACTCTTTGGAATCTCTTGGTCGACTTGATTCACAGATTTTCATTCTAAAAAATTATGAATATGTTCCAAGGTCAGAACACGATGAAAATTAAAATAGTTACGATATTTTTGCCTGTTGTGAGCCGAATATTGAATATTTGAATATTCAAATATTGAAACAGTTATAAGTGAACATCAAAATCTTTTTCTAAATTCTATTTTCATTGTGTATAATGCCTTTTCATTATTACCAATGTTCAACATTAAAATTTAAAAATGTTCATTTCAACTTTTTTTAATTTTTATTTCTATTTCATACATGTGGTTTAAATTCAATCCTTTCCTTTTTTCATATTTCTTACTTAAATATTCTTCATTTATGTAGGGGTGAAGAGAAGTTCTTTATTTGCATTTTAATTTCTGAACCATATTGCATGGACCATCTTCAGTAATGTTATGGAAATGCTGTAAAAGTATATGAAAGTATAATACTTAAATATGGTGGAGGTGCCGGCATTATGTAGTAATTATTATTTAACATTTATATTTCAAATTAATAAACTCGCTATCAATTACGTTCGTCAATTCTTTATGGTAATAGTAACTTTTATATTAAAAGCTAAAATGAAGTGAAGATTATTAGTAATACCAAAAGGTTTTAAAAGTGAAACTAGTGACCTCAGTCAAAAGTGTGCAATTTTTGTGGGACTACTCAATGTAGGTTACTTGAAAACTTGAAATCTTATTAAGGAACCGTTTAACTTCAAATGAAATATTTTAAATCTAATTAAAATAGTCAAAGATGTTTATTTGCCGTATACTCAAATGCTTCCATTCACCCTGACAAATACTTTTTAACATTCTCCCAACACGCAATCATCAAATCAACTTATCTTGCGTCTGTTGAATATATCATATTTCAAAACAATTTACTCCGATACTTCCATTCGTCTTTTTTTCTTTTAGTATATTCTTCTATCTTACTGTATCTGCATTTTCATCTTGTACGTATACATTTATAAGTCTGTCAAGTTAATAAATTATCGTACTTTTTCTTAGTTGTGTGCAAGACGTTCCCGATGTAAGTCGTACATATGTTGTCAAGAATGTTTCTTGTGTAACGTGATAAGTCTGTAAGCTTGGGAACACCTGCCTGCGTGTTGCATTGGATTGATGTGATTTATGATCGCAGCGACTGACTGTGCGTAAGACTTCCTTAAGATGGTAAAGACGAAAATTAATGTTTCGGTATACAATCGAAGTAGGCGAGAGATTGAAAGTTAACAAACGCCAGTGTTTAGACGCCGCGGTAGTTAACTAAAACAAATTTCTAGACTTTAGAGCGTAAATATTTGGTTTTGGTTAGCGTTATTTGTTCTCGAGAAACACGGGCAGGCATTACGACTATTTTGGATAAATTTATTAATTATGTTGACATTTTTTTATTATAAAAGGTACCCCGGAAACGTTAAGAGAAGTAGTGAAGTATGGATGGATAAGAATGGACTTTGAATTATTTGAGATTAATTAAGGAGCAGACACGTTCAAAACGTATTTAAACAATTTTGCATTAAAGCTGAAAAAGTTTACATTAAAACAATTTGTAAATGCAAAAATATTAAATAAAAGTTTATGTAAATGTAAAATTTCATCAGATCATTGAGGTTAGAGACTCGTCCACTTCTTCACTGCATCCTTAAAACACATATGCACGGATCTCCCATGTAAAAGCTACTGGGACCGACAAAAAAGGAGACATATTGCGTCACTATTCTAGACAAATATACCGTGTACAATTTTCACCTTGATTATGACAAAGCCAACTTCGTATAGATATTACATAGACAATCGAGTCTTTCAAACTATCGCAAGATTAATTTACGAAGACGGTGTAATACAATGTTCAAATAAAAAAACAAAATTGGATGTGTCTGTGCCATATTACTTTGCTCATACATGAAACATATTTCAGGCGTTGTATTTGTATATATTAGCAAATGAATTTGCATGTTCTAAAACTACATCACACGCAGCTGTTTAGGAAGTTGTTTGTACAGGTTGTGGCAGAACAAATATCCCTTTTAGCAACACCCACTGCGCGAGTTTCGATTGGGAAATATTTCACGATCTATATATTTTTACCGATTGTCATGATCTGGACAAGTGAACACCACTGTGGAAGAGTTTCTTAAAAACAATTTGCAGCCTAAACTAAATGAAGTGAAAAATGTAGAAGATTTGTGGTTCTAAGACAGTTGAAGCCATTACTCACACTGTTGAAGTCCGCAAAAAATTTTAAAAAGTCCTCTTTCGTAATCTAGAGCCTCTCTATTTTATTAAAAAAGCCTCTATTTTATTTCAAAAGACCATTCAAAACGGCGGTTTTAAAAATAGTCAAGTTTAAGAAAAAGCAATCTTAGATATAGGATTTTCTATTAACGAGTTTTGCAAAAACATTAATAACATCACTCAAGTTGAAAACAATGACAAAATTGTTTACAGAATTAATGCTTAATGACAGATTAAATAGCGAAAGTGAGATGAAAGAGATATCTGTGCAAGGTGATGATATGGAGGAGGAAGATACCAATGATCTTATAAGGTCCTGTGCGAATGTATTGAAAACCATCGAAAATCTAAAAAGTTTACTGATACTTGCAAAATGGAAACATATTTTCAAAATTACATTTTACAAAAAAAAATAAAAATTAAAGCAGGCAAAAATATCTGACTTCTTTCAAAAATATCACTTGTGTTTTATGTAGACGTGGTCGAATTTTTTGACTAAAGCTATAACAATTATTTTGTCTATTTTGCTTTACATTCTTAATGAGAGGACAGTTCCCACAAGCTGAAAAAAAAAAATGGTGGCAATGTGTGTAATCTAATTCAAAAACTGAAATACGCTTGTACCATTATTTGAACCACTTTCGTTTCCAACAATACTGTTTCACTAGTAGCTACAAATTGTCCACGTCACGGGTTTGTAGTGGCATTTGCCACAACTAACTTATATGTTACTCTGATTTTTTTGATATGTAACAAATGGAGTAATTCTATTCAGTTCGTTCTAAGAATTTAATGTGGCGGGTTAAGGAATCACATTAATTCTCTGGATTAATTTGAAATAGAAAGACGAATTAATTTCAACAATTAGATTTATATCTGAATTAGTCTTTACATTTATACAAACCTTTTTAATTGACTATTTAAATTTTATGATTATAATCTACTTCTACTTGGTATTTGTCTCTTTTTTTGTCGTTGTGATGCACTTCAATAACTAAAATTTGCCTGTCTTATCTACGTAGATGTGGTACACGAGAAATGCTTATAGTTAGTTTTTCACAACTGCCTGTAAAGTTCAAGTAATTTTTTTAAGCGGAAACGCAAAAACTACTTCAACTGCTAATCTACATACTAATGTAACAATGTACGCCTTTTAACTATGTAGCTCTAATAAAATGAGTTTAAATTTTCACCTTCTATAAACATTGTAAAAACATAATAAATGTGCGACTGTTATTACTAAAACGGTCCTTATCAACATACACAGTCGATCGTTCCGAATATTTACCAACGTTCCGGTATGCATTTTATTGGGGACATCAAAAGGCGGTAACTAACGGTTGGTCTTTTATGTCGCTGAGATCGACAACGTACTTACCAGTTATAAATATATTAGACGATAAGATAAGCCGGCTTCCTGAACGACACGGTTATCATTCCGTTTGATATTCGTTTTTTTTTTTTCTTTCTTTTAATATTGACTTAACGGGGTTGAAAGTACACCCGGAGATCTACTGTTATGGTCGACTATCACAACCTCAGACAAAAATTTTAAATACACAGTCATGTGGAGAAGTCCGATAAGAATATTTGTTCAGATGAATTTGATTTGAGGATGCCTTTTATTTCTGAAGTGATCTGAAAAAATGGTGGCCAATATTAAATAGTAGCTTTGTATGCATTGTGTTCATTTTTAAAATGATTCACATTGAATATCTCAATGATACGAATTTACTCAGATATGTCGACGTTTATTAGTGAGAGATTACTTTTTTGTGTATGCGTCAAACTGTTAAGCTTCTTATCCATCTTGCAACTGCCTAGAGTAAGATTCATGTTCAAACCGATATACCACCACTATTTACGTATCACATGCAAAAAAAGTGAAAGAATCAAACGGTTATAGAACCATTTATCACGGTTGCAACTCTGCTACTTGATGGTAGCTATTAATTATATTATTGTCAATATTGAGTTAATAATCTGTTACAAAAATTACTGAAATAAAGCACAAGTTTTAGTTACATAACTTGCATGAAAAATTGCCTTGTCAAGAAGAAAGATATTTTGACTCTTAATACATACATTTCTACGGAAAACAATTTGTTGATTCTAAAGTATATGATTTTCTATTATTCGCCATTCCAGCCTGAGCTCAATAGGCTCGTAGATTTTTATATATACAAACCGCACCTATTTAAGAGATTTTAGAAGGTTACATATCGCATTGTATATAATATTATCCATATCTGGAACTGGAAAGTATGTAAGCTTTCACGGCCGCTATCCAATGTAGAAGTAGGTTCGGGGCTTGTTCTCACCACAGTGTATTTCTAATGGAAGGTGGAAGCTAGATGACGTAACGATGGAACAATTCGAAATTATCGCCTCGGATACCACATCTAAGAAACCAACTTGTTGGTTCCAGTACGTAGATGACACTTCTTTCATCTAGTCGAACGAACAGGAAACACTGAGCGATTTTTTGCGACATAAAATTGTATAAACGTAGGCACGAGACAAGGAGGCGCAACCATAACTATATTCAGTGATAGTCAGACAGTTCTAAAGGCTATTAATACCTATTCGTACGAATCTGGTCTGACTCACGAATGTATACATAATTTAAGGAAACTGGGACATAAAAACCACATTACCCTACGATGGATCCCAAGCTATCAAGGGATCGATTTCAATGAGAAGGCTGACAAGCTGGCTGTGGAAGCAGCCAACATGCACCATAGAGCAAGAAAGAAACGGTTGTTTGCCATTTCTCGGCGTGCAAGTAAACAGAAATGAAAACCGAGCGTTCCGCCATAAGGTATACCGGAAACCTACACATACAGATCAGTACCTACATAAAAATTCGAATCATCCGCCAAGGTAAAGGAGAGCCATCATTAAGATCCTCAAAGATCGAGCTGCCCGCATAAGTCAGTCACAATTCCTTCAAGAGGAGCTGTTATACTTAGAACACGCTGTTCAAGCAAGCACATACAGCAAGCGAGAAATAAAAAGAGCGTTACAGCCTAAGAACACAAACAGATCCGATAAAAACTAGCAACCACGTAAACACGAACATGGTCGATCGTCTAGGCAGGTTACTGAGAACGGTTGGTTCTCAAGCCAACAAATCAGTTAAGAGACTTGCTACGATGGGCTGAAGATCTCATGGCTCCTATGATATCAAAGGAAGTGTACAAAATATCGTGCTCTTGTGGTGGGCACCGATGGCTACGTGGATACGCGCCTAAAGAAGCACAAGAAAAATTGTCGCCTAGGGCAGACTGATAAATAGAGAGGACAAAAGCGAGGGAAATCATACCTGTTTTGTAACGACTAGACAGGCTCGTGTTTTGTCGACTCTCGGGGATAGCAGTAGGCAATACGAGCCCTTTGTTATGAGACGGGTAGGCACGAGTCTGTCTAGCCGCCACAAAAAAATATATGATTTCGCTCGCTTTTGTCTTCTCTACTGATAAATCAGTGGTAACGCAGCACGTCCTGCAAGATGGCAATCATGTGATGCAGTTCCAGGATACCGAACTTGTGTCGAGCATAGCCTGCTACTACAGACGACTATGTCGAGAGGAAATAGAAATTTAGAAACATAGTAATAATTTCAATAGAAAAGAGGAATCAAGCACACGAAATAAAGTTTGGTATCCGGTTCTTAGTGGACTAACTCGGCACGATTACCTAGTCTTGGCGCCCATTATCAATGAAACAACGCAGTCGCGTAATAATGATCACAAGGACTGTGGCGTAGTATAGTAAATAACACGTAAGTATTCGCACCCTCCGCACCACACAAGTTTAATTTATTATACAGTAACATATAATAATTAGTCCGGGACGACCCTTTCGAGGACACGAATGGTCCTCATCATCAACCGGTGACCGAATGAAGTCGGTCGTGAATGAAACGTCCGGAAGAAATTCCAATTGACCACGGTTTATCAGCCCGGATCATACTTCTACAGCATCATTTACGTTATAAAGGATCCATTCAAGTTCTAATAATGAAAAATTGCGATTGTTACGTCAAGTTATATGTTTTTTTGTTTGCCACGTAATCTGGACGACGGTTATTAAAAATTCGGTAATTTACGCTTCATTCTTTACTTGCGGTTTATTAGATTTACTAGAATTTTTTTAATGTTATTTATATGTTAAAAAAAAACTAGAAGATGAATGTTTATTGTTATTTAATATACACTAGTATCACAGTTGATTAGCTGACAGTTGACTTTCGGTTAATTAACATCGCACGGTCGGCGCAATATCCGTAACAAAATCAGTATCAGGGGGTATATAAAATCAATAGTAACTTTCTAAGGTTGAGTATCGATTGCCTTTAGGTCAGCAAAATCGGTTAATCGTTGGTCAACAATCGGCAAATGACGATTGGCAGTACTTCACGGTATGCGACAACACTTCAATGACATAATCGAGTCGATGTTGAACAAATTCAATCGGTGCAGCGTCGTGTGACGTCACGACCACGGCAAATGTAGATAGTTCGTCTAAAGACGAGGTGAGCATGCGAGATAATGACAGCGAATGTTCGGCCAAAAATGTAAAATGTTCTCACCTTCACATAATGCTTGCATCAAACCAAGCGATCCGTGATCGGTGACCGAAGCTGCGCCAACAGTCTGTGCTACTAAGGTAGTTCTCTAAAGTTCTGTTATACTTGAAAATATTTAAGTTTTATTTCCTTTGTTCTACTTTGTCAGTGCATTCATTGTCCCACCCTACAGAAGAATCTCTTTTTGTGATTACAAAAGAAACCTAAGTTCTAAAGCCATAGTTAGCAGTATTAGATATATTTCCGTAAGAAATTGAATTCTGCTATGCTTTTGAATCTAATATTAATTTTAATAGGGAAAGGCGGTGAACCCATAAAGCCACAAAATCGCGCCCTTCCATAACAAATTCTTTAAAAATTCAAATTTATATTGCAAAAATACTGTTTAAATATCCCACGGCTTCTTATTTATTCTTAAGCGAACATTGTGAAGGGAACTATCCCTTACATTTACAACGTACAATAAGTTGGAATTAAATATTTGGGCCGAGACCCTGATTGCTATGACAACTGTACGACGCCTGACCAAACAATCAATCACAGTTTAGCCATTGTATATGCATTTAAGCCGCACGATTTTCGCTGCATGTCTGATTTGAGCTTTGAAAGGGAGAAAAATCATTTAGTATAGATTTTTGCCGAGTTTTTATGTTACGACAAGAAACAGCTTTTTATAATGGCCTTAAAAAAATAATACTCATGCAGTCAATATGCAACTAACAGAGTTCCTCTTAAAAAAAATAAATAAAATAAAGGAATTAGATAAGCCATAACCTTAACTAAAATGGGAACGAATAAGTGGATATGTAGAAGAAGAATCTCACAAATATTATAACCATGACCATGACTAACTACTCTTCAAAAGTCAATTGTAGTGTCATAAGTATTATCTCTCACTAATATTGCTACATCTCCGTATCCATCATCTCTAGCATCACGAATTACATGATATCCTTTAAATGATAGCTTTTTGGACGGTTTGTGCCATGTCTCAGAAATAAGTGCAACATCTATTTTAGAGGTCGTTTTGCGGAGATGATGCAAGTCAGCAGGTCCCTTCAAGTTAATTTCATAAAAAACTAATTCGATATAGCGGCCCATGCGACACAATTGTTTCATATAGAAAAGATTTTTTTTATAACTTAATAAGTAATAAAATTCCCATAAGATGAATATTGACATCTCGAGATTGAGGATGTTAACCGAGTTCCAAATTGTCGGTTTCTTTATTTAGAAAACAAAGCACTGCTTTCTGGCAATCTTTGTTTGTTAATTAGACCTCTAACATGTGTTTGAACAAACCGATTTTATCTGGCTCCCAGCGGTAGTATTAACAATGCAGGAACAAAAATAAATGGAATCGGAAAGAACAAGTAGTATTTATACACTTCCATCGATTCCGCAAGAAATTCGATCTTCACCCATCAGCTTTGGGAATTCGAAAACACCGCAGGAAATTCAATTTCTGTAAACGATTGTTTAATTTTGGCCCGCTACCTAACGGAGAATAAAAGAAGCTTGATTGTCAGTTTGGATAACGCCAGATCGTTCACTATAAAGCGGAGTCCGAACCGTTTTCACTTTCGATCAAGGCTTTTAGATAAATAAGCGCGTGCCAAATGCTAGCTTATTCACCCGCGAAATTTATTTGTTCAGCGCCTCTGGCGATACAAATAGTGGCATAAAGTTTGCGATTACGAAAAGATGTAAAATAAATTTTTATAGTATAAAACAGCAAGACGCTGTAAATAAATAAATAACGTAATATGTTGTGAAATCATCAATCGGACTACTAATTATCTTGTATATTTTAGATTTATAGAGCGTATTAATTGTAGCATCTGCAGGATCATCTCTAAACAAGATTAAATTTTAGATGGGATGGTACGTAGAAGTTTTGTGGCGATTTGAAATCCTTGTTTTTAAGTTTTAGAAACATGGAATAAACAATAATTCAAATTTAGCCCATATGATTTTTTTTGTTTGTTTGTTTTCTCGTTTAATTTTATCTGTGCGCGATTTATGAAGCCTTGTGAAAAAAATGTAAAAAAAAATTGCAAAAAAACATTTAATTTTCTCTTCTCTTGTTTAATACAATACGAAGAACTTGCTTCCACTTTAATGATTTTATCAAGAAACAAATCACCGATGTATGGTCCAGTTACAATGTTTGTCATGCTACATGTGCTATCCAGTTACATTATTCGATTAATGAAATATTAAAATAGGAAATATTTTAAATGTCAAAACTATCAACTGGCAATCTTAATAACGTTCACTCTCTCTTTTTCGCCTGATATTTTCTTATATTGGGTCTCCACATTCCATCAATTTTTTTCCAATTTCAAGGAATATATTTTAGGCGAAATGTTTTCATGTTTCTTAGTAGACTTCTTTCTCTCGGAAGGAAGCGTTCTCCTGATTGTGAGTCAAATTAATGTTTTGATTTTTACTCATCATTTCTGGTAACATGATCTACACAACGCTTGAGTACTTTTCCCCTTCTAGTCAGCATGAATGTCACCACATTTTTTTTTTTTGAAATCTTGACTAACGTTTGTATATTTTACTTCCCAATCTTGAAAATACTTCATTAATTTATTAATAACGATATCGAAGGATCAATAATTGCTACAAGTTGCAAAAGACCGGTCGAACAATCTAATTTCGAGAAAATCACTAAGAAATGGATTTTGCATATTTGGATGTAATGAAAATGAACATATTGGTAATGAACAAATGTGAGGAACAATATAGTCATCTCCTCCTGCGTTCATTAATTCCAAAGATCTTAATGTAACTTATGGTTATTAGTAGTTGAGTTAACGGTAATGAGAACTTCAGCAAAACATATTGCACGTCAGTCAGGAAATGAAACAGGTAAGGCTCTAGAAATTTCATTTCATTAAGAGAGACGAACTGAATTTAAAACATCTGCGAGCAAGTAACTAATCTAGAAGAAATTCATATCCATCGGTATTAGAGATAGGAAAGGCTTTTCATTCGCTTCGCGAATAGAAGCAAGAAGTGCGCTATACGACTCTTTTTTCCAATACAACCGTACCGACGACAACATATTTCATCTTTAACAGTTCTGGAGCGGGTTTTTTCGCGAAACAGGAGAATCATTATCGTACGGCTTTATCATAATAATAGTACTGAAGACGAAAAAGGGGTTAATTCCAGGTTCGTTCTAGAAGCGCGCGTTCTGAAAACCCTCGCTCAAAATGGCAGTTATTGCTTCTTGCAAAGAGTATGTATACACGTCCTACGAGTACAAGTAGTCGGCTATTGCAACACGTCCGTACCATATATGCCTTGTCGACCAGTTTTACAAAGAGAGCCATTGTATTTTATAAATATGTTCGATGGTATGCTCTCAGAATAAGACTGTATACGTGCACTAGCCCTTAAAAACTTGCATGCGTTAACGTATTTTGAAATTAAGCATTCAACACATCAATACGCTCAGATATTTATGTTTACAATTACTGCTACAAATAAATAGGCTTCACACAAAGACAACTGTGGTTATAAAGGTAATCTACCACGTTGAAACATGCATATACAACAAAAGTTGATAAGACACTTGTCAAGTTGAATTTAATTAATCTAATCAATTCGATAGCTCGACCTTTCGAAGATAAAATACTTTTTTCTATCCTTGAAGAAATTTAAACTGAATGTGGTGCACTTGCGCTTGGATAATAGACTACGTACGTCGATTGTAAAAAACAATAAATGTAGTTGATCGCAAATGAAATTGTAAAAATATAAAAATATTATCAATGAATATGTATCCTAGTTGGTTGTTATTAATATCTAACAAAATCTATCCGGAATAATGGAGCAAAGTAACACCAAAACAAGCTAAACTTTTTAGCCCGAATCACCTTCGAGTGAAGACGTATTTCAGTGTTGTGATATACGCAATTTTGTAGTATTCCAAATTTATTTCAAGTCCATCTCGAGAGGATGGGCTTACCAGTTTAGTTGGCTATGATCGTTAAGGACGGCCAAAAGATTTCACCGCTATCAACAACATCGGAAAAGTTCACCAAATGGTGGTAGAGCACCATCAAATTAAGGTTAGAGAGATACCAGGGACTGTGGGCATCTGAAAAGAAGTCATGTTTGTCACACATTGACTGAAGGTTTGGCCATGAAGAAGCTTACCTTGAGTTGGTTACCAAGCTTGCTCACTTAGGACCAAAAGCGCTTTCGAATAAACATTTTCAAAGCGTTATTGAAGCACTGTAAACGATATACGTTACTGTGAACGATCTAAGAATTGTCGCATCATTAACTCTAGATGAAGCTTGGGTACATCACTACACTACTACTGAAACCAAGGTTGGTCGAGAAGAGCGAAGGGCGTTCCATCAGCTGGGATAGTAACGGCGACTATTATTCGCTAGATCTGACCTTCAAGAATATTTTTCAACTTTTGTGGGCTTAAAGTTTTGCTCGGAGGACAGAGATTTTTTCATCAAATCACATTTGTAAATGTCTATTTTGCAGCATAAGATGTCAACCACAATTTCGAATTAAAAAGATAAAATGTTGAGAAATAACAAAAAATGTGTTGCTGGAAACTTTTCGTATTGCCTTCATAATAGAAATGCCAAGTTCTTTCTACTTAATGTAAAAGAATAAGAAGCAGATTTAAATATTATTTGCAATTTAAATTGGATTTTCTTTGAATAGACTTTCAAAAATTATTGTAGAAAGTACGCGGTTATAATACATCTTTATTAGCGTGATTACATTATTCATGTTCATATAAATGTCTATTTTTCTGTTAAAGCAAAAGCATAACGTGTTTTACTGGTGTTTGCTATGGCATAAAATAAATCCTTGTTCTGGAATTTCAATATAAATAAGCTGTTTTGCCTAATAACTAGGTCTTTTAAACACGATAGTTGTGTTAGTTGCAATTAGTTGCATCTCGTTGAAATATGCCACCTTTCATAAAAATATTTCATTCACACACGCAACTAGTTACACCCTTGAACGTTATGTATAGTTTATTTGCTCAAAAGTGTTATACATACTTCTTCTTGTGTATTGCGAATTGTTTAGTTAATTGCAAAGCACCTATAAATAAATATTCCAGTAATTGTATGCGGAGTGCAGACAACAACTTGTGGCATCGCCGCAACCGTTATTTACATTCATTAATTTTAATGTTTGATTATAAATTCAGATAAGGACGTTTAATATCGAAGATGATGTGGCACTTCGCTGTCAGACAGCTTCTCGCTGTAATGAATCTCTCCTTAGCGGGACAATTAATAAGTGAAATGAAGGACGGAAAATGAATTATGCATGAACTTCATACATTGTACGTTGTACAGTTTGTAATGGACGGACAGAACAAGGACGAAGAGAGAATACCTTATAGTGGTGGTTATTGCCTTCGCTTTTTCTCTTTGCAGCTTGCTTCTTTCTTTGCGTTTCACGAAGGGGCCGAGGCACCACGTCGCACATTTTAATTTGTTTTCTCTTTTAATTATCTAATTAAAAGGACTGCAAATAGCCGACGGCTTGTTAGCACGATTGCCAAATCAGATATTTATGATTGTGTTGTTAGTTTATACTTCAAACTGAATGCGTGACTGTAAGAATGTTTCGTAGTAAGAGGCCAAATTATTAAGAAATATATAAGAAAATTGGTTGGATCTGCGAATAAATAACATTTTGCAGCACACATTTTTCTTTGATAATTAGTTATTAGAGCTCACCGGCCATTTTACCGGATTAGATTTGAAAATGTTCATTGATTTAAGCAGAAAAAATCATCCCTAGATACCATTAGATGATTTCTACGCGAAATTGATTATTTTAAAATTTTTAATAAATTCCAACATAAAACTAAAATTTTTCGTGTCTTACTCTAAATTCCCTTGAAGACTTTTCAGCGCAATACAAAGGCTTCAGTTACATGTTTTTGAGTAAAATCGAACTCAGAGAATCGATTCCCGCCCTCATTTACCTATCTCGTTTATTTTTCGAATTGCACACCGAAAGGAATTAAAGATAGGGATCAAAGGTCCCCAACATTTTAAAACTTATCGTGAGGGATAGAAATAGAAAATCGGAGTTATCTTTAATGGATCCCACCTATCGAAATCTATGTGAAGCAGTGGAGAGAAAAACATCTGAAACGTTTTACGTACAATATGGAATAATTGGTTTCATTGAAAATAACCACTATCTCCAAAGAAAAACAAAAAATTGAAAAACATATAGAAAGGCAAATTATGTACATTTAAAAATAGACACTTGAAACAATTAGCCCCAACAAAGGATTTTTTTCACGCTCGACATATTTTCAGTTTGTTGCCTTCATCGGCGTAATTAAATTTAATTAATGAAATAAAACTCACTCCGGTAGCATTGAAACTTACGCTTCTCGCCGAATAAGTGCGCTAAACTAACTACACCATAGAGTCTAGGAATGAATTGCTTTCGATACTTAGATCTTAATTACGTCGGAGAAGCCGAGAAAAACTAATTTTTCACTACTCGCCATCGGAATACTTTTAGTTGCCACGACATAAGATTTTTATTTCCTCTTGCCGACTATACTTTGTTAGACGTCTTTGATGAAAATGAGTGTTTACTTTTATTGTCCTTACATAGAGTTGCTTACTTTCAGCTTTCGCAATTTTCAGCTTTTGTTCCTCATTCGTTCACAATTTTTTGCAAGGGTGCCTTTATCGTAAACCATTTGCTTTATTTATTGCTACGGTTTGTACAAGTTGCTACACTTGTGAAGAAATCGGGATTTTGTTTTGCTATTTGAAAATGAACAATTGGTCGATTTATGATTTCACATTTAAACGCGAAATTATAAATTGATACCCAATTATGATTAATACAAGATTAACACAGTGGAGAAAAGCCCGATAGATTGATTTGGAATCATGTACCGAGTGGTCAAATAAGAACGGCAACCCGCTGTATCTTAGAAACTAGTAAACATGGACCGTTCGGTTAAATTCCTTTTCGATAAATGCGGCCAAAAGAAAATGCTAGAAATGATTTTGAAGTTTGTGAGATAACCAGTAAATGGCAACTAAAAATAAAATTAAAGCGTTCATCGTATTTTATCTAGCTAAGAGTTATCGAATTGCAAAATGCGTTAAACGGATTTTGTGGTATCTTCTAAAATAAAGTAGTGGGAAGACCTCATTTGTTCTTTCAAAATAATATTGGTTACTTCTGTTACACTTAACCAATTCTAATAATCTTGGTCTTAATTGCAAGAGCTTCATTTGATCTATCAAACGCAGTTTTATTCTATTTCTTTTGAATAGTACTTTCACCACCAGAGGGCGTTATCTGATTTTATAACAAATGAAGCAACATCCTGAAAATGATAAATATTATATTATATAATATTAAATAGGATTTAAAATCTGAAATATCAGCGAAAATCGTGTCTAGATATGTATATTTATTTAAAAAGTAATAGAGCACTTTACTTTGGATGATACAACAAAATCTCCTCAGCAGAAAAGAAAAATAATTAGATGGAAGTGATATTTATATGTTTTCGGTAATTCTTAATACTATCTACTAGTCGTACTAGTCTTCTTCTAAACCTCAAAATCCCTGCCAGCTTTTCCAGTCTTTTGGTTACATTTATTAAAGAAACTAACTTTTTACCATTCTTATGGCCACCCGGTACAAGCACAATACTGAAAGTGAATTTCTATTCCAAAATAACTTCTCCACGTTCTTATTCATGATATTAAGTACTTGTTATGAGCTACTTTTTAACGACCCGAAGACAAATATTCAAGCATCTTACTTTCAGTAATACCCCTAATTGCATTACCGTCAGCCGCTCGTCTCGATATCCTCCCCTATGAAAATCAATCGTGTTTTAATAAGAAATAAACGCTTTTAAGTAAAATAAACATGACGAACGGTCGTAAGGTCAATATTTGCTTACAGGCGATGACTTTGCTCCGAGTTTTGTCACCTCAAATAAGTACAAGACGACGCGGCATGCATGCCGTACCTACCTATTTTACCGTGGCAGCTCCTTCCTTAGTTGGTGGAAAAAAACTTGTACTGCGGTCACCTGCGGCGCATACCGCATATGTATTATGTAGATGCATGTATGCCGTTCAAATATTTGCCATGGAACGCTTCTGCATGTTTAATGATTTGTACGTAGCGTAAAGGTTTCTTTGTTTTTGGATGTTAGAGCAAGGGAAAACGGTGCGATGATGTATCCGTAATTGCTATATATGCTAAAACATTTTGTGAAAATAATTACGCCGAATCAGTTGCGTACTTAAGAATGTTTTTAAACTATGACAATTTTTCGTTTATAATTGTGGGAGTATTACTTAAGCCTTGATAAATCTGATTTTGGAAAGGATGGAATTAAAAAAGAAAATTGTGTAGATTATTAGATGCTGAGTTCTAAATGCGACTCTAAAGAAGAATTGATAAACAGCAAGTTGGGATAACTGCAGCTCTGGACTAGCTTAGTTGATCACTTATATATCGATGCCACCTCCCCAGCAGCAAGAGCTTAAAGTAAGAGTACGAGAAGGAAACAATAATGGAAGAGTCAAACCAATGGTTCGGGTCCAACAAACTTCTATTGAACCTCACCAAAACATAACACTTCGATTTTAAACTTTATACAAAAGAACTTACCAGCAGGGCCAAATTTTTAGGTCTTCATATTTACAGTAAACTAAAATGATCCGAACGGTCAATGAGTTGGCAAGAAACCTGGATGTGGCGCAATTAATAGTATTATCAGTGTTAAAAATGTGGCCACTTATCAAGCAGCAAGATTGTCTTACTTCTCTAATGTTCACAGTATGGATTCAATTCTTGAGAAAGTCTTTGGAATCATGTCATACATACCTTCTGCAGAAACGATCTATATGACCTGGTCATCTTTGTAAACTTCCCTTTACAAACGTATACATACTTACAGTCGGATGACAACCAAATTGCTTTTGCGAAAATAGTGACACACATAATTATCGTGTGCGTAATTAAGAAGACATCAGCTTATCAGCTTATCGTGCCATGGAGTAGTTGCCATAGGTAAGTACTTGGATCGTTGGGGAACAAAAATGTACAATAAACCATCGAATAATGTTACATGTCCTTCACATGATAAATTTACGTAATATTAAAGTGTTTGTGTATTAGATTGTGTATTGTGTAGTAGATAATGCCTCCTACACATTGGAAGATTTCTTGATCCATCACATAAATTGACTTTATAGTTTGTTAGAACATTTACGTATTTATACAATGTGTTCGTCTTGCCTCAACACTGCCCCAAGCTGATGCATATGTACTATGCGCATATATTATTGTATTTCGAAATTGTGCTAACTAGAAACTCATTACCGGAAAACTTTGCCATTAACTAAAAAGAGTCACCTCAAACGTCTATCACAATTTTGATATCTTTCTGCAAGAAAAATATTAAAAGGAGAAAATTACCATTTGTGTAATGTATACTTAATTTAAGAAGATAGAATTGTCAGGTGATGATATCGATGGACAACCAGAATTTTGTGAAAGAATGATGATAATAATTTTGCAACTAATGTGGCATTTTCTGCCTGAAGAATTAGACGTAGAGGATTCGTTGAGTGGCCTCCACGTTGTTCCAGACCTTAATCCACTACATTTTTTCGTTTGGGGTCATCACGTACTTACATTAAACCATCAACTACCTCGCGGGAGTTAAGACAAGAAATAGTAGTTGAATGTGAACTAATCCGTAGTGAAATCTTGGAAAGGTAACTCAGGAATTTCGGATTATCAGGAGATAAAGAGCAACCAATTAAGCGTTTGAAGTGATTTTGTTTATAGTATAGATCAATTAGTTGTACAGATATATCTCAAGTGCTTTATCTTTTGATTCCTTGCAAATAATAATATTAAAGCCGGTAATGATGCATTCGGAAAAACAAAATCTGTTATAATCTGTAGAAGATATAGGGTGTTCTATTTAAATGTAAAAGTTGTACTAGACAGCGACTAGACAGACTCGTGTCTATTCGTCTCCTAAGAAAGGGTTCGTGTTACCTACCAGTTTCTCCGAGAGTTGACAAAACATAAGTTTGTCTAGTCCCGGCAAAAAAGTAATAATTTCATCTGTCTTTGTTTTCTCTAGTTATAATGCTTTTTCCGATTGTTCCACACTTTATCCAATCCTATCAATTTTCAATTTGTAAATTTGAATTTTCATATTTAATTTGTTTTAGTCACAATATTGCAAAGCGAAGCAGTATTGCTTTATATTAGTATTGACAAAACTCTAATCTCGCTGAAACCATAACAACTGCTTGTTCATTCGAATACCGCTTTAGTCCCAACGAAGAAGCGAGGCACCCGGGACATTGTTACCTTTTTCACGACCAAATCTTCGGCCAATTCACAAGATGCCTACTAGCTTCTAACTTTAATTCATGAGATTCAAACATTCTTGTCTTACATCAAAATTTAATATTTAAATTAATGCAATGAAAAATAAAAAATATTAATTTGAATGTTTTGGTGCCTATCATTTTCATAAATATGAAGGGAATCTAAGAAACAACCATTATTTCGAAGTTCGGAAAGGATTTCGATAACATCGAAATGTAGCTATCGGCTAGATTTTTGGTTAGGAAGCTTTAGGAATATCAACATTTTTAAAAGAAATATAATTATTAAATTTAATAAATTAAACTCCTTGACATTGAACAATTGTTTATTTAACTTTATTTAGTAAATTTTATTTAGGACATTTGAAAAAATAAATTTTTGGGAGAGTTTTATTACAATATAAAGTCGAACAAAAGCACCTCACTCAACTTTAATTTATTGATCAAAAAACCCAAAGTTCCTGGACATTATATATCATTAAAAACCAAAAAAAAAGGCAACATTGAAACGTTGGAGATATGAGTATGTATCCGGGTCATTAAACAGAACAACACCCAACTTTCACATTGTTGGTAAAGAATCAATTCACGAAGATATATTTGGAAAAATGCTTGTATTTGTTTCAACTGCGTTCGCGATTGCAGTCGTCATCATTGAAAGATAGCGTTCCCCTGAATATATAGGGTTCTCAAATGATTGCATAACATATCACATCACACAAATTGAAGCATTTTTCAATTGGAGAAGTTAGCAAATGGTATTCTCGTTGCTTCTTATGTTAAAAAGCGTCTAATTTCATTAATTATAAGAATTACATCAAAAATTAAGCTTGAAATACGTATTTGGTTTTTGTTTTTTACTTAACTTTTATAATGCAAAAACTTTTTCTTTGGAATTTAAGGGATTGCACATGATTTACTGCCAACAATAAAATATTTCTACCTACCTTCTATAGTCTTATTGACGTAACCATCTTCTCACTTATCTTCTAAAATATTATTGGAAGCTCTTAACAAGCACTAAATAACGGATCATTTATATTTATTTACGAGCTAATATAATTGCTACTGACTACTTCTTTTATAACCCTCGAAGGTATTTACTACATATAACTTAGAACAGTTCTTACTTAGAAAAATGTTCTTGCTAGCTTGCAACTTAGCTGTTGTAATGTTGACTACGGCAGCCTGGTTATACATTCTACTGGTTAAACAGTACAAAGAAATTGGTGTATCTTAATTGCGGTAATTTTTACAGTACCGGTTGTATAAATCAATTTTGAACTGAAGGTAGTATTCGATCAGCAGTTTTGGTGTAAATGTTTCAGTTAATAGTACAAAATATTTATGTTTACTGCATTTATGATACATTTTTTCCTACTTCATTGTATTACCTTTTACCACCCGGAGCTTGCAATAAAGAAAAAGGTTAAATCTAATACATCGCAATAATTAACACGCTGTTATGTTACATACAGTTTCCTCAAATGGAAATTTTTCTTATTTGTTACTAAGATAAGTAGTTCGAAAAATATTTAAGCTTCTGCTAATTTAATTAATACTAAGAATTGTGTTCACTTCTCGCTACATTCTTTACCATAAAAAAGACATAGAAAATCAGAGAACATAGTTGCAAACATCGATTTAGAAAGCACTGAAACAAGACGGGATTTGTATAACCACCAACTGACAAATAACACCGATGTACACAAAGAAAATAAAATAGTAGATGAAGAAGACCAGCGAAAGAAAACAAGAAGTAGGTACTCTCTCGCTTGAATTCCGTATCCCTCATATCTCATCTCTTTCGACCGACCATGGAGTACCCTCCTCTCTTTCCATCCATACATCACGCTCAATAGAACAAGACCATGAAAATAAATATTTACAAAAAGAAAAAATAAATAATCACACCGTCGAGCTGGCCATGTGTTGGCCGTCTGTCAACGGCGGTAACAAAACACGTCTACCAACGAGCGACCCGTAACACAACAAACAGTTGAAGCGAGACGACAGGATAGCGACGTGTACGTGTACCGAACAAAAGGCGATCGGATCTCGTTAAGAAAACGACTTTCAGGTAGGAATTCAATGTTTGCCGGCTATACGTTCGGCTTTGAGCCCTACGTTACGTAAACGAAACACAATGGAGCATCTTATTAACTCGGAGTAGATCTTTGGCTTCACGTAAGGGAATTTTGTTTGCGTATACAGGATGTTTATGTGTCGGGAGCATTTGAGAACTTCTGGAATTTCGTTTTGCTGGATAGTTTGTTGTTGATTTTATATGTTTACGTGTGAACATTAATATATAAACAATTAGAGTGTAATTATCGGCACACTCTGTACTACAACGTTTAATTGATTAATCCGAAACAGCTGTTTCGAGGATGCGTTAATACAAAACATACAGAACTGAATTTCTACTCTCTTATATTTTGATTTGGCAAATTGTTGGTCCTTCTTTATATAGTACATAGACGTTTTAGAAGAAAGAAAGAATATATACAGCATGTAAAAATATACTTTCTAAGGGAATCGATTGTTTTTGTCATTTATTAAGAATTTCTTTCAATCTGTAGATCTTTCATCCTCAAACTATTTCTATATATCGTTACTACAAGCAATTGACTAATATATGTTAAAATTATTAAAATGCAATAGAAGAATAATACAGTAGTTGACGACAGTATTCTTGAGTAGAGATTCGCAAGTTCATTACATTATCCGTTCAATCCATCGCTGAGCACATATACTTTTCTGGAATGTTGGAAGATTATTTTCAACTATAAAGTTTTTAAGAAGAAAGAAAGAATGTTTCTCGCTACGCTCAACAAACAAAGTTCACAAATGCAATAAAAATGTACATTAATGTAACAACCGTCTTATCAAAATTGGTCCAACGAACGAGTTTACTATTTTAGCAAATGCCTGTTTATTATATCAATAAACGCATACTTTCGTATACACAGCCTACACTATAAATGATATTATTAATGTAAAGAATACTTTATTAACACCTAATGAATAATTTTCAAATTTTGTTTGTTTCAAATTTCAAATTTTGTTTCAATTTGGCTTCTTACAAAGTAAGTTGATAAACGGATATTTACAAGTTTCAGTTTGATAAACGCTGTTCATTGTTGTAATAAGTATATTATTTAATGTAATAATTCTTTTTGGTTCGTTTTAAAAAAACGAAGCGAACGCCCGCGATTTATTGAATTAATTTTGTCAGTGTATACCTTTATAATGCGCCAAATGAAACTGAGTAGAACCACTGTACTACTTTTAAACGTTGCGAAATTTTATGTCCGCTATGGCGACGGCCTCATTGGAAGAAGCTAATTTCTACCATGCCGTGTATTAACTCTGTGTAGAAATAAAGGGAAGCTATAAAACTCCCAACAACATAAAATGCGCCCTGTAGATGAAGAAAACGGTGCGTCTAAGCGGTGTTCGTGGCTGCTGCGTGCCTAAATGGAATCATAAATCTTTATCCAATTTAAATACGCTTTTGTTCTTTCCGTAGTTAAACGGCGACGGCCATCACCATTCTTATTCGGGGCGTTTTATTTTCGAACCAGAAAAGAGAGAGGTATCGGTCGCAGTCGTATTGTTTCAGGCGAGGGACAATGAACACGAGAGCACAGAATCGTGTCGTCTGGTGTATGCAGATTCGACCGGAGCAAGAACACCGACTCTCCCGCCTTTTGCATATCGTGCGGGAATATATTTGCAGTCGCGCTCGACGACGGGAAAAAGGCATTCGGGGTCATCGGAAACATGCCCTTCGAGTGCCCATTTCAAGAATAAATTATGCGCCGGTGTACTCATACGACAAGATGAAAAAAAAAATAACCATCCGACTGTTTCGCAATTATCATAAATCTATACTTTCTATACGCTAACTTGGTATTCTATACGTCAAAAATCTCGTATGGAACAAATGAAATTGCTACCTTAACCGAACTACTCCTTTAATTGGTTAGTTGAATTTAATCTACGGCGCACTACATCAATAACGAATGTGAAATTTTGCGAAAATGGTAATTTAAAATCTTAATGGTGCCAGCTGTAAAAGCTTCCAAAAAATTTAAGACGCTGCACTCGTAACACATTTGAAAGAAAATTGATGCATATGTTATGCCTTGAAAGTTGTTATACCTTGAAATAAGTTTTAGTGTATAAATATAACATATATACAGTATTCCATGGCTGCCTGACTGTCACCCGTTCGCTGTAAATTATTTCTCAGCCAGGGAGCGGTAATTTAGGATTGTGCTGAAACCATCAGAAAAGTCATTCAGTTGTCCCTGGAACAAAGCCCCTCGAACACACAAGATAGTGAAATTAGAAATTAAAGTATTTTTAACAGATTATTGCTACAGGTAATAATGCTAGATATTGTGTCTTCCTGTAAGTTACTCACAACAACATCATGATGTACATCCTCAGGCCAACTGCAGTAAATTAATGCAAAGTATTGCAGTAAAAAATTGTCAAAACAACAACATAATGAATTTCAGTTGCACTGATTTCCACTGGTCACTGAAGAAGACTATATGATTAGTTTTCTTTTTAATTTGCATGTTTTTGTTTGCCTCAAAATGTATATTGCAGTCTGTGGGTATTGTTCCTCAACCGACGTCTGCCAACATTTCGAGGAGATTCATAGAATAGTGTTGTTTTGACAACTGTTAAAGTGAACAAGTTTATGTATTTGTGAATTAAAGACAAAAGAACAAAGATTCGATTTTTTTGCGGGAAAACATGTGCAGTAATCAAAGAGAAGTACCTGACCATTACCAGATGCTGGTTTAATGAATTTAAATGTTATCGAACATCTGTCTTTGATGAGGTGAGATCGATGTAATCAATAATATAATCATGATATTGTATTAGCAAATCGACGGATAAAAATTAGAGATATTACTAATACGGTAAATATCTCAAGTGAATGTAACATGCTTCACAAAAAATTGAGAATGAGAAAGCTTTCGACAAGACAGGTGCTGCTGACGATTGATGGATAACGGAATCGCATGTTTAAGCGCAATACGAGTGATTTCGTAGGATGTTATATGACTGTAGTTGAGACTTGGGTACATAACTACACACAACAAACCAAAGATCAATCAACAAATTGGCTTTTTTCAGGCAAAACTGCACCAAAGAAGGCCCAAACGATTCCATCAGATCGCCAGGATTTTTCTGGATTAGTTTAACCTTAATTAACTATTTGGAAAGCAAAAGGATAATCACGGGACAGTACCATAGTGATTGATAGAATCCATCCGACGCTAAACTAAATAAAAAAAGTGAAGAAAAAATGTTCTATCATTTTGATATCACTCTAACAACAGTTGCGGTACGAATCGGTGCCGTATCCAATATCTTCGACAATTTTAACCCTCTGCGATTTCTTTCTTATTCCAATCTTGAAAAAATAGCTAGGCAGAAATGAAGAGAAAATTACCGAAAGAGGGGCCTATTTTGTAGAATTAGAAAAAAAAAAAATAGTTGAAACATCGCCAGATTGAGTACTTTTTACTAAATGCAAAACAATTACATAGAAAATTAAAATATCATCTTTAGTTTCACAGTTTTCCTCGGAAACCAGTGAAAACATATATGATGATTAGAGAAGACAAAGGCGGGTGGAATTATTACTCTTTTGGAGTGGCTAGACAGACTCGTGTCTATTCGTCTTATAAGAAAGGGTTCGTGTGCCTAGTAGTTTCCCCGATAGACGAAAAAACACGAGTCTGTCTAATCGCTGCAAAGGAGTGAGATCTCTCTAATGATGAGACAAAAATATACTTGGACGGCTGGCAAGCAACGAAGCAATATGGGTAGTGTACACAAGGCTCATTTTCGTATAGGTTTATTGCGTATCGTCCAAGTTTGCGTTTATACCATCATACAAGTGGAATTAATTATTTTAGTGTTTTCGAAATCTTTTCGTTGAGTTATAGAATTTTGGCCATACGAAACCGGTCGCCTATTTTAATTAAATGTTAAATAAAATCTTGTTAGACCTTCTTTTCTCGCGTTTATAATGTTAAATATATTTTAGAATGAATTATTTACAATGGTCGAAGTTTGATTGATACCTGCTGCACAGTAAATGGTGTTTCATTAGTGTATTTTTTTTCTTTCAGGTGGGTCGCCTTATGTGCATGGTGGTTAGCTAAAGCAGGATTATCCTGGCCACCAGAAAAATTACGGACATTAGGTTCGCTGTTACATATCTTCGCCTGGGGAGTACCCGCCGCACAAACAGTCGGAGCACTTGTTAAGAGACAGATAGATATTGATGAACTAACTGGTAAGTCCTTTAGCTAAATAAGTCGATAAAAATTCTCTTGCAAAAAAATTGTGGACAGCTACCGAAAACTAAAGTACAAAAGGCCATCGGAAATATAAGAACTGGAATCCCTGTTGTTTAAGACGATTCTGGAAATAATTTTTCGTTTCAATTATAGCTGACTGATGTTCATTTTCTTGTCTTCACTCAACCGTGCCCTTCAATTTTTTTTCTTTACGCCGCACAATACGAAATTCCAATGAAGTGTATTTAGAAACTAAATGAAACCTTAAATCTTTGTACAGTTAATCAAGAAAATGTCAGCCAGTATAAACGACGATATTGTTGTAATGTTAAGATGATCGGTATGAATGTTTTAAGTCCATTTGCAAGTATGGGCGATAAGATTAAGTTGATTATTGCTTATCTACAAAGAATGCAATAACACGTTTTTATTCTTCTACACATTTTTGTTTTTCTAACATGAATTATGAATTATCGAAAGAGCAAAATTCCGTCGTTAAATGGCTTATCTTTTATCTTCAATATCTTGTCTTACACAGAGAAAAATCCTTGTATTTTTTTTTAAAGAAACAATTTATACGAAGAATCACGATTTAATCGAGCAAAATATGTAGTTGCCGTAACGACAATTTTGGTTGAGTTAGAGATGTCACATATTTTACAGTAAAATTTGTGACAACATTATTTTAAATCCAACTGTAAATTTTATTTGCGCAACTATGTATTTTGTTAGATTAAATAAGTTCGTTGTGATTCTTAATATAAATTGTTCTTATTTTTAAAATGCGAGAGTTGCTGTTCCAAAATGTCCCTTCGAATGTTTCTGAAATTAAAAAAAAATTAACAATAGATAAAATTTTGCGCCCTGTGACATCAGTGAACTTCCTGCTTTTGTTATTATTACCCACCTTGCTACTGCTATTACTATACACACACATCCAAAACCACCTGTAAATACTAAATTCAAAAGGCGTTTTGCAAAACATTAAAATTTTCGTTGCGTTCCTTACAACGCGTTTGTCTTGTTTGTTGATTTATGTAGTAGTATTTGAAGTCGTACCAACATATGGTTAATATGTGATTTATTGTAAAGTTACACGAAATCCGTTCCAACCCCCCCTTGGTTTCTTTCCTGGTCAATAACGTTTAATCTAATAAGTAAATCTAATTCTTGAAGAACGCGGCTTTATTCTTTTACTATATATCTAATTTATTAGAAGATCAAGATTTCCTTCAATTTAAAGAACCAGTGCCAATGTTTAAAGATAGCGATCGGGCTAATATTTGTAATTTTGTACTACAGACGTATAAAATATTTTAACGAATTTCGGCAGAGTGTTCGAACGTATTTTATACAACTGTGTTTTCTTTAATGTTAAGGCACATTCCTCATTTCATTAACATGGGTTTATGAAGAGTAATCTACTTGGCAATACATTTATATGGCGCTTGACTAGCGAAAACAAATCGATGTAATCTATACTGAGTTTGCCAAGGCATTTGATAGCATCAACGACAATCTACTTTGTGCTAAACCACAGCGTTTTGTTCTTCGTTGCAACACCCGACGTAGATTTCTTCTTATTCCAATAACGTGAGCGTTTGTATCTTCTACAATGGGTACTCATCTCTTCAGTTCAGGTTGTCATCCGAGGTACCATGTGGTCCTAATTTTGGACTATTGTTATTTAATATTTTTCTTGATTATTTACTTACTAAACTGGAATGTGAGTTATTAGCATATGCAGCTGACATAAAAATCTATAACATTATTAATACATCCGATTATACTAAATTGCCGACTTATCTCACCCTAATTGATGACTGATGTATTCTAAATGGCATATCTTTGAATATGGGTAAATGTTTAATGGTCTTGTATCAAACGTTCTCAATTATACTATTCAATCTACGTTGGTTACTAGAACAGAAGAGGTAAAGGATCTGGAGGTGCCCTTTTATTCAAGGCTAACCTTTTTTAAACATAACGCCTATCTGTGTCCAAATCGTTGGGCTTCCTAGTACGAACTGATGATTTCTGTAATATCTTAACCGTAAAGACTCTATACTATAACCTTGTTCATACCAAACTGGAGTACGCTCACTTAATTTAGTATCCTTACTACACACATCAAGTGATTCCTGTATCCAAGAAAGATTCCCCAAATGTTTTAACTACTAAGCTGCTGGTTTAGTAGTTAAATTATTGCCTAAATTTTGTTTAAACTGTTAATATATCTTCAATTTTCTTGGCGAGTGGATTGAAGATGTCATCTTTATAAAATTATTTTTAGAATTGTGGTTTAACTTTTTTTTTTCACCATTCTGCTTTTTTATTACTACTATTAATGTTAACGCTACATATTTTCAAACATCCATAAACAAGTATTGTTATAAATTTTAAGATGTTATAATAAATTGGTTTAATTGCAAGAAAAAACCAAAGTATTAATAAAAAAGAAAAGTGGTGACGGAAAATACGCAGAAATACACTTTTTTAAACCTTTTTTTTAAACCTTTTGATACAAATGGCGTGTTCCATCGAAAAGTCAAAGGAAGAATTTCAAATGTGTTAACTATCTGAACAAAGTTGTTACTTAAGCCAAACAAAAGGTGTCCAAAACTCAATATTCTAATGCGCTCCTTGTAACAACATATTCTATACATCCTTGCTTAGGCTTTACTTCGCGATGCATTCTTCTTCTGCAAAGTTGATATTTTGCGATTAGTAACGGTTTTGGCAGTTTCATTGAGTTCTATGTATTTACTGGAAAATTTTGAAAAATAAAATAAAATCCAAATACCTTTTACTAGTTCCATTTGCGCTAATTCAGTGATAATTTCCTTTTTTTTTTTTACGTAAATGTCACAAATTTTATTATCATGAACTTTAAGAAGATTGATTCGTCGAAAATATTGTGTTTTCTATATTTACTCGAAAATATCGCAAGATTGTATTGTTAAATTTTCAATCGGAATGTTACCGGTTGTATTGCTTGATACAAATCTTTCTGATGATCCAAGTTCCAACCCGCTTTCTTGTTTTTATGTACTGTTCTAAGCTTCGTTTATGTTCATTAACAATTCTATTCAATACATTTTACAATAAGTTTGCTTATTTATGACATACGTAAAGCAATCAAATAATTGTATATCAACGAAACGCTGGTTGAAAATAAATGAAAATAAAAACAAAAAAAAACAAACCTGAAAGATATAAACGTTATCATTGGAATGTTGATGCGGCACCAAAAAATAAAAATAAGAGTGGTGAAACGAACGGTACAGCGCGATACCTATATGAATTCACATGTTATTGGATATTCACGTTACATAAAATATCTCAGTGGTAAAGCCCAACCAATCATGAAACGTTGCAGGTATTTTGGACAGGAACTATACAGTTTTATCGAAAGCAAAAAATTGACTACATCTTCTGCAGACGATCAAGATTTACTTATCACGATAAAATCCACCTGTGACTTGTATTGGTCAAATAATTTCTTCAACTCATTTAGCACGCCGGTAACTTTCTCACTTCCTTGCACGACGCATGCATCCATCTTATATTGGACCGGTTTTCCGTTCGTGACCGAAGAAGTGGAACGGATTTATTGGCGGATGACGTGCTAAATGTTCTTCTCCGCTTTTTTATACTTAATAACAATTGAAGTGAGTTTTACCGGCCTCGAAGACTGATAACGAGACGCTTTTACCGGACGTAATTCTCTTACCCGCCGCATATAATATACGACACGCAGGGAGGCAACGCAGTACGTATACCGCATGCACATATCGACACCTACCTTTTCAACGGCCAGGACGTGAAGGTGTTATCCGATCGAAATCTCTCTGAACTCGTTAAATTCCCTAATTGTCTGCAGCCTCGTCCATTGTTGCGAGCGATGTAAATTAAATGGAAACCCAGAAAAGCATTGTTGAAAGTGCTAATGGAACCATGAAAATTTACATAATACGTAGTTACGAGGTATTTATCATGCTTCACGAACAGGTGCGTCCGCAGATAGCTATTCGTAATTCGAGTTGATTTTATCGATCGTCGTCGGCCACCTCCACCTATTAACGGATACGTTCAAGATAAATATTTCTATACGATAAATTACCATTTGCAACGAGTGTGGAAGGTACATATTTGTATTATTATTAATCTTGAGTCAATATTTAAGCTTATTTCCTAAACACAAATCTTTTCTTCTATATTCCAATGTTTGGCTTGTCTTACTCAAACAATACTTAATTACAATAATGCACGCATAAAAATTGTTGGTAAAATTTCTCGAAAGTCACAATGTAAGCAAAGTTTTACTCGTTAAAGTATTTGTTCTTATCTAATTTAGTGTTATTTTTAACTTCTTTTGATTAAATTGCTTCAACAAGAGAAATGTTCAATTTATCGACAAATCTCTACAATCAAATCCGAATTCAATGTAGTTTTCTTTAAAAAAATTAGTTAACCAAAGCTTTGATCATGAAATTTATAACAGTTACACTCCTACCTGTTCTGAATGCACTGAATGGACTTGGTCCCAATAAGTCGATTTATGAACTGTCTCAAAATCAATAGAACTAGGGTCATAGAACTTCGACTACAAAAAGTGAATGAATTATTCAGTTGGTGTTATTAACGTCTTTCATTAATTTTCTTAAATATTCATTCGGATTTGGTTGATGAAATTTCCCATAGACAAACTGTAGTGGTTTCCATTCTTCCATTTTAGAGAACATTACTTGCAATAATAACTATGTCAAAAAGTCTTTTAAAAAGTCTTTGATTTTATATCTAAAATTATTACGAGATAATTTTTTGGTTTCTTCCTGAAAATTATAATACATTTTTATCGACTGATATATAGCACATTATTTCATGATGTTCAATTTGTTATCCAAGAATTTACTTTTTTACGAGAAACGATGGCTACGCGAGTAGCTTCTCGGAAACGGCTAGAGCAACAAAATCAATTGTTGTTAACGACAAAATATAGTGTTGGTAGAGTGGCTGCACCAGCTTAATAATTAGAGAGGACAAAGCCGGATGAAATTATAGAGACTATACAGCCTCGTGTTTTGTCGACTTTCGGAGACACCATTAGGAATCCATTCTCATGAGACGAATAGGCACGAATCTAAATAGTCGCTACAAAAAAGGAATAATTCCACCTGCCTTTGTCATCTCTATTCATAATAGTAATATTTAAATGTATATTCTTGAGAAATGTCAAATAAAAATAAAAATGCGAACACTGTATATTAATTTTTAATATTAATTTCGAATATTCAAGGTTTATGGTAATTGTTTTAACGTTTGGTACATTGCAAAAATATTCCATTGAGTGCACTGAAGTTTCTAAAAGAAATGTCTTAGATGTATGTAATGCAATGCATTTAGACTTTTGAGATAGAGCCGTAAACCCAAAATTTATGGGGAATTTCCACTGGCGTTCGCCATATAGCCAGGGTATGTACAAATATACCTTAAAAGTTCATTATGTAAATTTCTCCTGGCGGTGAAATGTTTTATTTTTTAAAGTACAGTCCACACGAATTCATGCTGTTAATACCAATCATACGCCGTATTATTCTTTTCTGTCCCAGAAGCGGCTCATTGAAGAAGAATAACAATAAACTGTTGAAATCGTCAATTTACTTTGCTTACTAATTGTTTATTTGGTATCTATGTGCTGACAATGAGAATACAGTGTTAATTCCTAGTCAAGTCCCAAGAACTTTATTTGCTTTACTTCGTTTGTTTTGTTGTTTCGAAGTAGTGGATATATATTAAGTGCTTTTTTGTTTTGCGGATTTCAAAAAATTACATATTTGGCTTTATTAGTGTTCAAATGTAACTTATTATTGCAAAATCATGTCGCCATATTTCCTAAGAAAATACCGGCTTTATCTTTCTGTCTCTGAGATTCTTTTATTAGAGATATTGCTAGCATCATTGCCATGTGTTAATACGTTGAAATCCAATATAAAAGTAGTAATGTCATTTATAAAAAAAGTACTACGCCATCCAAAATGCTTCTTTGGGCTACGCCAGTTATCTTGAGAATAATTTTTTGTAAAATTAGATATAAATGTATCAAGCTCAAATATAATTTGTAGTTGTGACAAGAACAAAATTTATTTAGACCTAATATAAATTTGATTAAATAATCAATAATAAAAACATTTATTTTTAAATGCGAATTATGTACGACTTTAACAATATTTATTTATTTAAATAAGCCATACGAGCTGAGTTATTACACATTATTTTTTTTATATTTATCTAGTAGTATGTTTTCCACAGTTTGTGTTAATTTAGATCGTAATTTCCCATTTAGGTGCTGCTAATTGTTTAAAAGAATTCTTCCCTCTGCTTTGCTTTTCAGAAACTTCTAATCCATACAATTTAATTAATGCTAAACCCAAATACATATGTACTCATTTATGTACTTATCTTTTACATTATATAAAACTGCTCCTATTTGAATTTTTGCTAAAATTTATTGAAAATTTTGGAACAACTACGTTCACGTATACGTGTCTTTTTTAAAAGAAGATGAAAGTGGCATTAAAACTAAGTCCTTTATTGATATTTTACAGTATATTATACTGAAACATGACCTCTTCAGGCTGGTACATGTTTTCCTGAAACATAAAAAGGGGAAAAATTAAATTTAAGTTGGTAATTTCATATTAAAAATGTTGACTTGTAAATCGTAATTGATCGTAATAAAATATATAAAATTTTAGCCACAAGTAATGGTTTCCAACTACCAATTTCGTGCTACCTTTCAACGAGCTTAACAACCGTTTTAATCACGTTTAATAATTTATTACACGACTTACTTTATGTTTATGTTCTCAATTTAATTTTCCTTATTCAACGTGCTTCACATTTCTTAAATACCTTAATCGCATTTATTACACGTAAAGGAACACGAATGTGTTGTCTGAATCGTATACATTCTGCGCGAAAATATTTCTGGTACGAGGGGATAACAAATACTGTGAAGAAGAGCAGCATCCTTTTTTTTCAAATTTATAGCGTAGTAAAACCAGTAAACCGTCGCTGCGGTAATTACCGCAGAAACCATAAATATAAAATTTTTGTAAGTAGCTGGTACACCTACATACTAATAGCCTGGAGAGAGGTATGTAATTAGGAGAACTTGGCTTTTGGAACTATTACGCAAGAGTTTTACTATATACGTAGTAGTCATTAATACTTAGGTTTCGCTTGTTTATATACATAACATATTCAGATGAACATCACAAATTGTAAATAAGTACCAAATGATGATGTGATAAATACCTATGTTAAAGAAGACGATGTTTTTTTTTTTTTTTTGTTTTGTATTTAGCAAATTTGCGTAGCTGTGTTCAGTTCTTAAGCACTTTAAAAAATAGGAATTGGCGAACTTTTCAAAATAGGCATCTGCTAGTATAATAACCTCTTCATTTAACATGGACCACTTTCCGCCAAGCCACTTTTTGGAAAAAGAAAGCCGCAAGAGGCCAAATCTGGCGAATATGACCAAATCGTATAGTAACTAATTTGGCCGTTACCGTTGCCGATGAATGGGCTGAAGAGTTATCATGGTGGTAGAGGGTTTTTCCTTCGCTATGCAGACTTCTTCTCTTTAGAGCGACGTCGAATCGATTTAATAAATTAGCGTAGTAGTGGCCCGTGATTGTCGTTTCTTTCAGCAAATAATCATTAAGATTTTCGCCAAAACTCTCCTCCATCTTATAGAATCGTCTTCGCCTTCTTTGGTGCACGTTTTCCGAGAGAAAAAAAAACATTTTACAATTGACTTTTAGTTTCTGGTATGCAACGATATATCCACAATATAACCCCGTAGAAGCTCAGTCGTGTTGCGTTTAAACATGTCCAAACATTGCTTTCTCTTTCTCACGCAATTTCATTATTGATAAATCGTCAGCAACTCATCACGCTATTTGAAACTTTACTACTTATACCGTCCGTAGTTATTTCGAAGGAACTCCTCAACAATTAGATGGTGATTGATAATTGATAATAGTCATCGTAGATGCATGATTCTTAAAAACTGCATCTAATTTATCTTTAATATCTACATACGTTTTCCTGAAAAAAAATCCCGAGATTCAGTAAATACGTAAACTTGCTTACTTTCAACAGCTCTCAAAACATATACAATAAAGTTCACAGGGCTACGGATATGGAAAGAGAGGGGAACAAGAGTGGGGAGTGTACATCGAACGATGCACTTGGTGTTAGACTCGTGATGTTACTGTAATATTTTGATAAGTAGTCATGTCCCCACCCGTATTCACCCTTCCGTATATATCCGTAGTAGCGTGCGCAATATTGTATGTATATAGTAGTACTTGCAATGGGTAATACAAATTTCGACACAAAGCATCATTTGCTTCCATTCATTAATGTTGATGTTTATGGAAGAACTGTTTCTTGTACCGTTTCTTGTAAAAAAAGGTCCGAATAGGTAGCAAAAGTTTCTCACAAATAAGCCTACAAGTGATCTTTATATTTCTAATTTATATTTATGATCTTTATATTAGAAATACCAGCAAATAAGTTGTAAGATTATACGAAGGGGATACTTCCATATTGAAATTGAACCTGTCGCAGTAGTACTGTGAAACAAGAGGGTCGCGAAAACCTGACGTACAAGATTGATGAACATCCACACGATATCTATTGTTTGGCAGCCCCGTTGAACACTTCGTTTGCGGATTGCATCATTTTTACTCATTTCGGATTTGATAAAGTAAATTACGTTAACCGTTTACATTTTCCTTTTGGAACTTATCCATTGAATTAAACAAATATATATAGAAATGCCAATTCAATTCAATTTTTGGCAGTAGTAAAATATACTTTTATGCTAGTAAATTGGCTTCATTTACTACAGCAAAAAATGTTATGTTATAAAATAATTAATTGTTTAAGAAAGTAATTCATAAGTAAGCAATATAGTGAACGGCGACACTTTAAGAACCTTGAGAAAGTCTGGTAAGAGACCCAGTAACATTGTTCTGTGATCTATAATCTATACGTTAGGTCCTCGCGAACCGCCGTTGGAAAACTGGAATAAAGTTATTAAAAGCATTCGGTTATTACAGTCTGTGCATTTAAGGGAGAAAGTGCTACAATATTTTGAGTATCAATAATATTATGACGCAATTCAATTTCATATGGTGTTAACGAATAACCTCCGTTATTCATCCGAGTGTCCAAGCTGCAGCTTTCGTCAACGTTTTTTAGTCTCCTTTCTATTTGACCAATATAGCTCCTCCCACATTTGGATTTCAGTTCACATATCCCCATGTGTAGGTTCGAAGGTAGATGCTTGTTTGGTGGGATCAACTACTCTTCTTCTCACTGTGCCGCGAGGTAACATTTTTTTCCTTAGTATCTTCTTTAGTCTGTGTATTCCTCCAAAAGCATCCTTTACGTATTATATTCCATCCCATCTGTACTCTTCATCAATAATCTTCCATGGTCTTCTTAGAAGTGTCTTGATAGTTCATTGTTGTATTGTAATGTCTATTAATGTGTTGAAAGACCGAAACTCTCGGATTAGCTGTAGTGTTCCGATTCGTATCTGTTCACCGAGAGCATGTCACCCACCACTTCAAATTTTTCAGCTTTTTCTACATGGTTGCTATGACCAATTTATGCAACCAACGACTTTTCTGCCTCAATCAATCATTTTCCAATATATTGAGGTTCAAATTTTATAGAAAAAGGTGTTTTTGATTTTTTTTACAGTAAAATTTGCAGATACTGCAAGAAATAGTTTTAATGTATTATATTGCTTTAAATTGTAATGAAGAAATGTAACTATACGTATTATCAAGATTTTGTCAAGATTTAAGTTATCTGTGTTATAGATTGAACATAAGATAGAAAACATTCAAGATGTACCCATTCGTGTTGAATACTATCTAATTTGTGTATTGGTTTATACCATTGATATTATTGACAAAGTGCACAAAAAAATGACATTAATTTATGGTTACTGGAAAGAGAAACTATATCAGAAACTTACAGTTACTATAAGTGTATAGCCTCTATCAGGTGTTTCTATAGGAGCTAAAAGACTTAGTGTTGGTAAGGACTTTACTTTGGTCTTCAATTTTACAGAAAAGCTTCAGGATTCCGCACTAATTCATAATTAACATTCATTATTATAGCTATCGCAAGGTTTTTGGAATTACCGTGTCAAAATGTACTTATTTTGACATTACATTAGCCTTCAAGAGAATATACTTATCTGGGCCTTTGATTAATATCAAAATCAGCGCACCAGTGGCCAAAAGATCGGGTTGAGTATAACTAAATTTCTGCAACAGTAATATCTGTTTATTTCCAGCAAGCAGAATGGCTGGAAGAATAGTAAGAAAACGCAAGATTTGAATCTCAATATCTTAAAAAGTGCTTGACTTGGGCAAAAAAAATGTGCATAGTGTCATAATTTGGTTACAACAACTTACAAAAGAAAGTTTGATAGAAATTTGAAGCGGTGAAGATATTTTCTTCTGGCAGAATTGATGTGGAATGATCCTATGGCTGCTTCCTCGTTGAATATCTCTCGCCCGATGAGATAGAACATAACTGCATATGTTCCAGTGATTTTTTGCATGCTAAATTCAGGGTATATGCAAAACATCCAACACCAATATGTAATTACGTAATGTTTTGGATGCGCTTCATTCGTTTCTAAAGAAAACAGCACACGTTATAAACAGGATGTATATTAGCACGGCGCGGCGTATCTACGCCTTTACGCTACCGCTTTATGTTGACGGAAGGTCAGTAATGAAAGCAGTAGGCCATCCGCCGAATCGTCTCATCACACGTCTTTCCCATCCGGCGTCAACCGTGTGTGAGAATGAGAACTCGTTTTTGTCGCTCCGTCAATCACGGCCACCTTAGAACGCGACGGGCGATAGAGTCATTAGGGCCGCGAAAATCGCGAAGAATTTTAAACGGACCTCTTCGTTCTCTTGTGCATGTCTCAAATTACACGCTTTTTGTCGGCGCGAATTACATTTTTCAGCGTGTTCAAAATTCGTGCCATATGTATGTATACATCACTTGTAAATTGGGCTACACCTGGTTAAGGCTACACCGCGGCTATAAAAAGGCAGTTGCAAATTAAGCAAATTTGTGATTCACGAAAGAAGATTGAATGAAGTTTTCCACTATTACAAAAGAGAAAATAAGTGAGTAAAGAAAAGGAAATGTTAATGCAATGCTTTGATATTATAGGCTAATAATTATAACTGCAGTGAAGCATATAAGTGGTACCTAAACTTAGCCGCCATATTTTGTATTGTATATTATTGTTCCTGGATAAATTCGTCAGAATTTATAGCGATAGATAAAATACCTGATAGATGTAAATAGTCCTATTGGGGTGCTTTTTGCCACAAAAAGGATATGTTCTGGAAGCCTTGTTTCGTTAATGTGTTTAGTACCGTCCTCAATTTAGGAACAGTCTCCCCTATCGTGACAAATACTGTTCCTACAACTTGTTTTTTACTTTTGAAAGAAGGAGAAAGCCTCAAGCAGCCCAAATCAGACGAGTACTCTGTATGAGGAACAACGGTTACATTGTTTCTCACTAAAACGCTGTGTAACCTCGCATTATCACGAAAAACAACCCTGTCACTTCTCTGAGCATCTCCTTCTCCTATCCTCGGCCGCCTTAGAACGTCAGTATAGAACTCTGTTTATCATCTAACGTAAGGTAAACTTCTTGTAGATAATTTCATAGACATAAAAAAATAGTTCAATAAAGATTTAGTATTGCTTTGGCTTGATAGACTTTTTGGCCTATGTGAAGATAGACCTTTCCATTGCGACGATTGTTGTTGGATTGTAGTTTCGCAATTAAACTAAATAAATACAACATCCATTAGCTGTGACTACGTTACAAGGAAAATCTGATTCAGTTCCAATTCCAATTCTCTACGGACATCTATTCGTCACATTCCACAATATACTTTTTATTGAAGGAAACACGATTATAAATCTTTCTGGTGTTAGCTGTCGTTTTCAATTATTAGTTCTGACAGGATTAAGTATTCTCTCCGTGTTAGACGAAAGCTTCTCCGATGCCCCTTTCTATTCTGGAGCGGGATATTTCAAATAAATCATTATTTAGCCCTAAGAAAATTGACTTCTTTAATTAAGTTAATTAAGATAAATATCTGAGAGGACAAAATAGAAGAGTTGCAGTTCAAATTATTCCTTTCATGAAAAATAAAGATTCTGATATGAACATCAAAAATTATCTGCTAAACATGACGAACCACATATATTACCTAAGACTGCTGAAACTGAATAAAAGTAATATTAAGTGTTACGACACGATACTCACAAGGTACATATCTTAAATGATAAAAATTTACAAAGTAATGCCTGAAGAATCGTAAGCTACAAACTTAACTGTAACTATTGATTTTTGTAAAATTTCAGGTATTAGAAATACTTCTGCAACATAAAAGTATTTGACAATATCTATTGTAAGCGACATATTATTAGTCGCTTACAATATTTTGTCAAAAACCCCTCGATATATAGTAAAATTATTTATCCGACAATTATCTTGAAACTACTATATGTACTGTGTGATACTTAATTTCTATGTAATCTTATGTTCCACAAATTAACTCGATGTTTATCACTAAGTGTACTTAACGTTTTTGCGCATAGCGTGTCTTTAATAAACTATTCTCAGTCACTAATTAATCGCTTCCAATTATTCAGCAATGAGATCACTGCGTTTTACATTCGCAACGTTTCGTTTCATTAAAACGTTTAACAAATTACCACGGATTTGCATCACAAACGCAACTATCCACTGACTTACACACGATACCGTAATAGCGGTATTCATCGAGAATTCATCGTAAGATAACTTCGACGTATTCTCCTCACATCGAATTCTCTCTACTCTAAAAAGAAATATTACAAACGGATGTTCGTGTTTCTACGAACCGCATGAGATTTGTTTTCCGTTCCAATGAACATTGTCAATTGAAGCTCTTCTCCGAGCGCTCTTTCTGTTGAAGTTCCACCAGCCGCTACAAAGGAATCCAATAATCTTCCAGCGCAATACGACGGTGTTCGCTCAACTGTTGCTCACTTAACGCGGTTGTGAGTCTTCTTTAATTAGTCATGTCCTGGAGCATACAAAGCGGTTTAAAAGTGAAACGGAACTTAATGAGATTGTATTGTATTATCTTGTTATCTTCATTTATTTATGGAGATTGGAGCGTTGTTAATGAATTTTATTACTTTTACGCTAGTTGATTATTTAATTCGCTCATAAATCATAGCACGGTGAACATATACATTAGATGTCTTTGTGAAAACTATTTTTAGCATTACAAAGATTTACAAACATAGACCAGCATGTTAGTGCATCGCATTAACATGCTTTATTTCTTCCTTTTCGTGTAACTGGAGCAAATCAATATCTATATACAGTGCATGTACAGACTTCGGGGCAGGGGAAAAAATATTAACTACTCAACTGACGTCATGACAAGTCGTGGCTATCTGTTTATGAGTGGAACAAAGGCATGTGTTATTTTCCATTTTTTTACGTATTTTGCAAGTTATTACAGATAAAAGAATATTTATCCATAATCTATTTATACATAAATAAGCGATAATGATAAAAAGTTACTAATTAGTATAGTGTGCTTTGACGATTAAAACAATGATTGATATTGTAAGAATGACATTTCCAGAGCTTTAGCGAAGTGCGTCATTTAAATATCACAAATTGTATTAAAATTGTTTATTTAGCCACTAAGGGGCACAGACAAAAAAAATGATCATATATCAATCCATAATTTCTTATATAGTAAGATGACACGACACGATGAGACTGGAGAATACAAATGGCGACCTGATCAACGACGTAAAAAATGTACAAGGCCAAGACATAAACAATATTTTACACTTTTACACTGAATACAAGTCAAGGTACATATCAAAACAGTAATAAGGAAACTTAAGGAGATCGGCTTAAATCCAGAACGTCCCGCCAGATTTCCCCGGTTTCTCCCACGTCACAAAATTCGATGTGTAGAATTTTCAAGAGCGCATGCTGAACAGTTGGTAGATGTATTCGTATATGCAGAAAATCAAGAGAACATTTCATAGCTTTGGTGGCAATTCCATTTTAAGAATGAATACTGTCTTACTGACTGGTATATAGGTAATATCCTTAAAGATTGTTTTTTTGCCTTATGGCAAATACAGTGACAATCCTGACGTAAATGCCATGGAACAACTATGGGATATTCTAAAAAGAAATATACGAGCGCGAAATCGAACTCCTCAGAATTAAGAATTGCTGCACAGGAAGAGTCCATAAGAAATCATCGTAAATTTTTCTGTAAAATGAGGAGGAAAAAGAAAAAAAAGGACGAAATACTACGTATTAAGGTGTTATTGTGTTATGTTATTTAAGAGTAATTACTGTAATTAACGTTGCTTTTTCTCAATTAAGAATAAATGATTTGGTAAGACACTCCAAATTTAGCAATGGAAATCACAAAAGTTTCAAAGAAAAAATATGTGAAAGATGCAAAATAAAACATGCAATATTTTCGTCTGCGAGTATTTCTCTTATTTAGCCCAGTTATAAATGTACGATAATGAGGCATTGACAATAAACTAAGCATTGTCTAAAGTCTAAACCTTGCTCCAGACTAAATACAAAATAATAAATATTCCTAAATTAATCGATAAATGCTTAAAGTGTAATAGGAGTTTTCATAAAAAGAGAAAAGAAAAATTTCATAACAATGCAACAACGCTCACAATGTTCCTTTGAACTTGTAAGTTTGTAAATACAAAGATGATTTGATTGTCAAAAGCTAACTAAAGTTAAAAGAGTATTTAACGAATCTTGATCAATTTTTAAGAAAACATAAACTTGGTTTTTGTTTTAGAAACTAATGTGTACTAATCGTAAAGGAAAAGCCACTAACTGCTAACATTCAGCCTTAATATATGTAGATTTATACAAACAGTTCTACCAGACCATCAGTATCGAAAAAAATTGTGACCAACAAGTTTCCGAAGTCATCAATTCTTCGTCTAAGTAGCGAACTTATTAATACATAGCACCATCTTACAAATGTACTAGAAACGAAGTTATTACGACCTTGTAGCTTTTGGGCTGACTACTTTGCCAAGTTAATTCTTTTATGCTAGCTGGTGCCTATTTTAAGAAGCAATCGTTCAAAAATTATACCAAAATTTGTATTCGTTTTAGTGAAATAGGCTGTAGTATGACACCTAGGCGTTTGTTAAAAAAAATAATAATAATTTGAGCTACAAAGGGTTAAAACGAACATATGAAAATATTATAAAATATTTTGTTTAATGATAAAATGACGCTTCACATTTGAGATGTATTTGTACATATGAACTGATGACTCGTGTCTATTCGTTTCATAAGAAAGGGTTCGTGTTGCCTGCTAGTTTCCTCGAGAGTCTGTCTAAACGCTGCAAAACAGCGATATGATTTCACTCGATCTTGTCCTCTCTACTGATGGGTAACTAAATTAAACAATTCGATAGCAAAGCCTCTTTTGCACTTCTTTTTGCAAAGGACTTTAACAAGTCAAGAATTTCCAAAACAAAGATTCCCGACATATTATTTAGACAACAATGGAATAGATTGCTGTACTAACGTGGCAAAAAGCGTTTCCATCAGTACAAGAACGTTGGCAGCAGTATCTTGAAACGGGCAGTGATGGTGAACTTGTTCAAAATGACTTGTATCCAAGGTTTTTTTTGGACAGAGCTTCTGAAGCTTTTTATATATCTGCAGAAATTTACAACGATCTCAGTTCTCATTATTCCCGTGAATACCTCTGCTATTCACTGTATCGATCATTATGTTTTCAATTCAATATTCATCATACACTTAGGTGCAAAAAATTTAATTCATTACTTGTTTCATCTGCATTTGTACTTCTAAAACTCTGGACTTGCGACATGATACATGTTAATTTGGTTTGACACTGATGTTAAGAATCTGCTGACTTTTCGTTTAACTCAACGGATGCAGCAAGGGTAGTAGTTTCAGTTCAAGGTGGCCGTAGCCAATATTATACTGCTAGGGTACTGGCGTTAGGCGTTCAGCAATCCAAAGAGCCGTTCCGCATTTTAATGAAGCAGGCAGCTATCGATTTGTAGTTTCTTCAGTTTTGAGAGGTAGCTATCCGACTTCCGTTAATATGACAAATTGACTGAGCGAAGAAAGGAATGTACATGTAACCAGATGACTAACTGGAGCTAACTTAATGTCTAAGAAACCAGGTCAATGTCTGCAGCTATCAATTAGCTTTTGCAAGATCACGAAAACTAGAATTATGTCGATTGGGACACCGTATTGTTAATTTCGGACGAATCCAGATTTTGAAGAAAGAATTTGGAGAAGGCAGGGAAAGCGGTTTGCTCAATGCAATATTGTAGAAGAAATCAGGTATCGGGGAGACTCCGTTATGGTTTGAACCGACATAGGTAGCGAAGTCCCTACTCAGTTGCTGACGATTGGCGGTTCCAAGGTACAAGATCTTCGCCGTACTTAGATCGTCAACGAATATTTCGATGAGGTCGGAATTGAGTGTGTGAATTGGCCACCTTGCAACCTCGACCTGCACTCTTCTGATGACCTAACACCTTTAGGGTAGAGTAGAAAGACAAATTCGATCACGTGTACTCCGTCCGAACAACTAGAGTAAACTTGCTGCGGCGCTTCAGGCAAAATGAAAGCAATTAAACCAAAATTTGAACATGAAATTTCAACAAATTTCAACGTATATTAGATGGTCCTAGGTGGAAATACTCGTTATTAGTTACAATAAGTACTCTGAAATATTATTATTGTTTTTCTTTTTTATTAATGAAACAATTAAAAAAAAAACTGTTTGTTATATGCTATTGTATAGACATTACAGACAAAAGACGCCACGTCGAAACGTACATTGCTAAACCTCACCATGAGAATAAAAAAGAAAAGCCTTAAAATATAGATATAGAGATAAGACAAGAGAATTGTAATAAGTATGTGCGTACCAACAAACAGATAATCGACGGGAGAATAGGTACTAACAACGACTGCCGATCGGAGATGCGTAATGGATATACATGTAGCACATATACATATATTTGGCAGTAAAATCATAATACGGTGCAATACAACACATACCTGCTTAACAAATAAACTCGTTTACGTACTTAGTTCATGGTAGTTTCTTACACTTCCGTATGTTCGACGTAGTTAATGATATTAACAAGTATATAACGCAATAGCTAAATAAAGCTACCTGCAGACCCATACATCGCCGATCGGCGGTTGCCGTACTTACTACGAATCCAATCCTGTCGAGACGCGCGAAATACCACCTCTAGTAATCGGAAAACTGTAAAATAAGAATTATACAAAACCGCAGTTTTTGAATGGCTGAATTTGCAGCCATGAATTTACAACTACAATACCACTCATTATGTCACAAACGGTATTGGTTCTTACAATTAGACATAATATAAGGCACGTTTTAATCTCCTGGCCACATCTCTATGCTTCCGTTTAGGTCTATTTAGTAAACAATGCTGCAGTAATGTACTGTTTAACCGCAGAAACAATAGTTTGATTTGCAAACAGGGCAGACCTTATCGAACGTGTAACACACAGGCAAAAATATCACCTCCCGATTTGATGAGATCGGAGAGAGTGAAAGAGAGAGAGTTCGCGGTGGTACTTGAAATTTATGCGCCGTCCCACGGCGAACAAAGCAGCCGTTATGCAGCTGTTTTGCATACGCGCCGATGGTCGTTTGTTTCGTGAGTGGACTGTTGTCTGGTGACAGTCGAGTAGGTTGTGAACTCGGTCCTCGTTAATCAAGCGGGGACCGGTCTCCGTTCCGCGCTTAGAAGAATGGTTGCGAAACGTATAATGGCGGAAAAAAGGAGGAAAAAACGTACTACTACGATCCTTTGTGTTCGGTAAGCTGCGGAAATGTTTGACAACATACTAAATTCTTGGCCATATATGGTTAAAAGGTAGGTTGGTCGACTACTTAGCGTGATATGTTGCGGGAGTTTGTCGATAAAATTTTGTATTGAAAATTACATAAAACGCTGTTCATGTTACAGTGTCTGATAAGGTATTTCTTCCTGTAATTCATATGCATTCTTGTAAAAGCGATTAATGCGTATATAAAAAGCTTCTTTTAATTTTGTATAAATTGATTGAATTTAAATCAATTCATTAGCAACCATAATCAACACTGATTACAACATTAAATACTGTTACGTACATTGTAACAAAAGTAATATTATTCAACCCTAAAATAACGCTACATATTTACGATCTGGTTGAAATTTTCGCATTTGCTCGTGTTGAAATTAAATATTCCAGAATGTAATAAAGATTAAGATGTTTACTTTTGGGGGGACGAAATGGAAAGTCATGCCCATCACACCTTATGATTATCGTTACGAATTACATGTAAATGATATTTTACAGTACAGGCAATGAGTGGTATAGCGTCCATTCTGTAAGCTTTACTTAAAAGGTCGCGTTTTCAGATTCAGATGATATAATGTTACTCATGGCGTACATCTTCAAGGATTTTTTATGTGTTTTTAATACACCTTGGTAAGCTTATGCAGGATTCAGTAAAGTGTATGGCTGATAGTGCTAAAGTGAGGCTAACAATAATAATAATAATTACATATGCAGCTTACCCAGAACGCTCATGTGCATGCTATCTCGAGTTTAACAGTTTGGGAACCCAACCCGGTTTCTGTCTCTACCTTCTAGATAATGGCTCCGTATCTCTTAGCATTAAATGACGCCGGAAGATATGTTGCTCCTTGTTGCGAACAATGGTGATTTGAGCCGGGACAAACAGCCGTAGGAGGCAGAGAAGCACTCGGAGCAATGCTGGGTAGATAGAAACATGTCCGTTGACTAGTGGTTCCTCTTCTTACATTGGCGCTATATTACGTTGGAGCTATATTAGCATTATTTTAATTATTTTTTTCTGTTTCGGACTACACTTTTTATTTCTCATATTGCTTATTATTTCTTCTACCTTTTCTACGGTAGGGACAGCTTCTTCCATTGAGCGCACTTTTATTTTTTCTTGTTCTTCTTGTTGTGGCAATGATGTTTACTCCACGTTATGCTTTCTTTTCTTGTCCTCTAAGTAAATTTATTTCCATGTTTCTGATTTAGTTCTGTGCATCAATCGTTTTCCGTCTTTGTAAAAATTTATGATTTCGTTTTTATATCGCAACTACTTATTTTTCTACACTTTCCGCTGAACATTCTTTGTTACACGTATCTCCTACTATCCTCCGATTTACCTACCTGCCATTTTTAATTACTGCATTTACTATTGGTTACTTGCCATTGGTCACTACCACAGAATAGTTGCAAGCTTTTAATAAAGCTTAGTACTACTCTAAAGTCGTCCTTCAGCTCGGCGGATGTAAGAAACGGTCTAGCGAAATGTCGATGTCATGTGTGAGTAATGGCAACACATTTACATAGAATATATCCAGATATTCTTGGCAAACACGACAGATTTGATCTTCGGCTTTTCTTAATTCAAGTAAGTGATATTTTAGAGCTCTAAGAATTGTCAAAAATATAAGGTCTCTTTTGTTGAACTATAGCGCTGAGTATATTCTGCTTGTTCTTGTCTTGGAACTCGTTCCAAGTACAAGACATTTTGATTATTCTTCCATGCCTTTATTGCTTGTTCTATATAACTCTTTTAGAAGCTTCAAAAAGAATTAGGAGCAGTGTAAGACATGCTCGCTGCTTCTTTGGCCGTAAGATAACGTGGCTATTGCGTCCCAGTAGCTGTAAATTGTGTACTTATTTAAGTATCACACCAGATTCGTATGTGTATGCCTTGATAGTTTCTATAACTGCCTGATTGTCGCTGAATATATTTACAGTTGCGCCTCGTATTTCTTTCTCGGCGCACAGATTTAAAACAGAAATCTCTGCTTGAAATATATTAGTGTGGAATCATATAAACATTGTTAGGTGGTTAGATCCACTAATGCCTATACCTGTGTCAACGCCTTCTATTCCCGAGATATCCGTGTACCATCCCAAGGTATCTCCTTCTTGCATATACTATCTAGTTCCATTGTTTGCTTTCTTGATTTGCTTAGATTATATTCTACACATCACCTAAAAATTTATTTAAATTTAAAAATTTATTTAAACAAAAAATTCCATTTAAATAAAAAATTTCAATTTATTTAAAAATTCAAATTTATAACTGAAAATTAATTCTTCAACTTATTCAACATTGCATATATGTTTTTCCTTCGCTCAAAATATCTTTTTTTAAATCCTCATTTTAATAAATTTGAAGAGATTACAAGCACCTTCCAGAAAATGAATTATGCGTAAATTTCATTACTAGTATCATCCAAATATAATTTATTCTTACCACAAACGTTCTCACTTATTATCTCTGAGATCTGCAGGCGACTTTATAATGTTCTGTATCAGATTCGACTGGTAGAAGTCCAAGTAACACGAGAGAATTGCCGATTCCGAAAATAAAATCACAAATCATTAAATACCAAGGACAGCGGAGAATTAAAAGGGCCCGTCCGTGTTCTGCTTTTTCTTAACCATGCCGAATTGAATTTAGGGATTAATTGGCTTCGTGGCTCCTTTTCTAGTACGTCGCGGTTCGTTTTAGCTGAAGTATATTGAATTTATGGTGTAAGATAAAGGATCACCACTTGAGTTCCATATGTACACGATCTTGTTGTCGATTCATACAAGCCCGTAGCGTGCTGTCTGCGCTTAGATACATATATTATAATGTCAGGACCGTATTGGAAAATAACATATTGTAGTGTAGATAGCGATCATCTCATTATTACTTGCTTATAAGTAAAACTTCTACTACAGTACTATCTTAATGTTAATGTTGTTTGTCTCCTTTTTTCTTAATGTAGAATCACTTCGAATTAAGAATGAATTGTCTTACATTAATTTGGATCTTAACAGCAGTATATGTAATTGTACTTTTAAATTTGGAAATTGTAACTACAAAATCATAAAATTAAGTAAATACTGCCGAGAACAAGGACTAAGAATATAAAGTAGTATCAATTAGAAGAAAGAACTTATTTACTACGTATCTCAATTCATTAGTGAAGTCTTGGATAGTGGAAACTAAATGGATTAATTAATTAATTAATTAATAGAAATCTGTCCAAATCTTTTGACGTGATTAATTATGAAATGTTGAAGTTGAATTCTTTCGATTTTGTTTCATCTGCGGCCAATCTCCTCAAGTCGTATCTGAAACAAATAAAGTGTTTTGTTAGTTATTGCTCCAGTGACTTTGTTCTCAGCTCTAGCATTCCCCAAGGATTCCGGTGTTCCTGCCCTAGCTTATGCAGATGATACTAAAATCTTCTAAAAAATATCTTCAATTTATCACATAAGGAAACTTTAAAATAGTATTGATATGCTAATGAAATGGTGTGAATGTTTAAACTGAATATTAAAGAATACTACATACTTAGCTATACCTGCTCTTATTCACATTGCCGTATTAGATTGGAAGTACTTATTTGTTGTGTAACTTTAAATTTACAGGTGTACTTTTTGAAACCACTCTCACATTTAAATCGCGTCTGAGTTTAAACCATATTTACCGCAAATCCTTCAGATTATTTTCACTTAAAATTTATGGAACTCACCCCGAGAGATGTATGGGTTACTAAGGATAACATGCTGGCCACGAGCACCAGAAGAGATGAAATTTGTGTGGAAATGATACCAATTGCTCTGTTATATTAGAACCAATGAATTTTCTTGTGCCAGGTTTGACGGTTAACAAATTATGGAATTTTTTGTTGTGGTGTATATTATTTACTTAATATTGACTGTGATGTTATTGTGCCAATGGACAACAATAATAATAATATACCATCACTTAATTAAGTAGTATCAGTCGATTTACGCGAGTTGGCACAAAAGTATCTTAGTTAGTATAAACAATTTGTGAAACATGATTTCACGTCCTTTTGTATTCAAACTGTTTTCTTTCTGCTTTAATACGCAACTGAAGCCTATCTGGAACACTGTGACATACTCGTTCACTGATCCGAATACACATGAGCAAATTTTTGAAGACTTTCCCATTGTAAATTATCAGTAGTAATTTCCTCGTATTTACATTTGGTTTGTAATCAGACTCCACGTGAAAACGTGATGAGAATTCAATTGCTGTACACCTTCCAATCACTCTATTGTTGAATGTTCGATTGAAGTTCAATTGAACCTCTTTAGCACACTTGAGTAGTACAAAACCATCCATTAGCAAAGCATATTTCACTTTTCTCATACTCATGCTGTTTCCTTTTCGCATTAATACACACTTGATGTCTATTGGGAACACTCTGACACACACGTTTACATAACTGAATGCTCCAATCCAAATTCTCGTAGACATCTTCAATGTAAATTTTCAGATCTTCAACAGTTCCTAATATCTTTACATACGATTACACCCCTCATGAAAGAGTCGATTAATGAGCAGAAGCCGTATCATGTTAGCTGTAAAGGTCATCAAAACTGTGCGTAAGCATAACAATTTCTACTATTACACCCTGAAATAGCTCTTGTTTACTTTCAAGTTATTTGCTCTAAGAAAACACGGCGATTTCCCATGCACCAGTAAGTACATTTACGACAATGTCCCTATCATCCTATATATCATATCACCTCTATATCGATTAAACATAATTGTGCAAAATTGTTTGTCTGGATCGATGACTTTCCAGCAATTCTTGTACCAAATTTAGAATGCATACTTTCACACGTGCAAAATTCGTTGAAATGGCTAACGTGAAATGTCGGGATACTCTACAACCAACCATCTTGTATGCTGCTTTGCTCTCTGCGTGATAGCCACAGGTAAAAATCTCGTATTTAAAAACACTAGCTTTAGTTTCAAATTTATTTATTTTATTAAATAAATTAATAAAAAATAAATAAGCAACCGCAACGCTTAGTAGATTGCACTCAAAATGTTCTCCCCATTCATTCTAGCTTCTCGGCTAAAACTCTTGTTTTGTTAACTTTTTAGAAAGCAAATGATGTAAAAAGTCAAAACGTACTCATTATAAAACAACCAAGCACAACATACACATTAAACACATAATTTTATATAAAAAATATTTTTCCACAACATTTCCTCGTTAACAGTATGGGAATATTTAGTTAAAGCTTTTCAATCTAATTACGTCCCTGAAATAGTACGCAAGCTCTTAAGCATCCCGGCATATCAATATGTAGTTGTTTAAGCACATTACTGCGGCGCCACGACCATATTTAACCGCCTTAAATGTTCTTAATACGACGTTATTATGCGAATAAGTAATATTAATGCGAGTGAGATATATACTTTAGGTTCATTTACATACGTAATAATCCGTGATATAAACGAATTTGAAACCATTTCGAGAATTTCGTCAGTAGATAAAATAGATTAACATGGCTTTCTAATAAAAGTAGTTGCTTTTATTTTAAGTGGTCAATTGAATTGTATACGTTACATGTATTATTATTGTATAGCCTAAAAAAAGTGATTCGTAAAAAAATCCAGGAGTTCCATAAGGACTCGTATTTCGAGACCTTTCATTTTTTTGATCTATAAGGAACACTCGTATCTCGTACTCGTAATTTTTGATGGAGGATTTTGTTGTCTGAACCTGAATATAATTTAAATTTTGCTTTAAATAAAAAAAAAATCAAGAAGCGTTGCTAAATATGTATTATGAAGTTGTATTATGAATGTTACTATCTAGCATGTGATTACATTGTATTTATTTAGTACTAGTATTATTTTGCCGGTAAACGTAAACGCAGAAAAATAATTTAATAATTTAAAACCAAAAACTCCCTAGTAATGAATTCTGAAAAAAGTATTTATAGTGTTGGAGCGTTTAGAAACAGAATTACGAAAATATTTTAGATGCCATGGTTTGGAGTTTGACGAAGTCGAAATTTATTAAATTTTGACTTGACAAATTCAGCAACCCAAATTAATAAATTAATGCCTTTGTCCATCGGTAATTACACCATTGCTGTAAGTCATTATAATGTTTTACCCAAATAATTGCTGAGAGAAGGTTTTATTCGATAGATGAGTTTCTTCACTTTACTAACTAATATTAAGATTAAGTAAAAATAGCATATTCTCTATTAAAATATATTAATAGCGACCGGTTTTGTGCAAGAAACACGTCTTCAGTCCGTAAATAAGAGAGGATAAATTAATTTTTGGACATAAAAGGAACAAGATTAACAAACATAACCACAACCCTCAAGGTAAATTGGATAGTAAGGTAAATACTAACAATTTAGTAATTACTAAACTAGACAAGCGCAGCGGGGTTGAACAAGGCTGATTACAATAAAAAAATGATTTCTTTCAAAACAACAATATTCAAAAATCTAATACACCGATCAAATCATCTATTAACTAACAAGGTCGAGAGATAATAGCTTTCTTATCCACAAAAACTTTAAAAAGAAATCTCTCACCTAATTTTACCTTAATTCCACGTTTATACGGTCTGTTCCAATCCATAAATCAAATGTTTTCGCTGAAATACCAATCAGACGTATCGTTTCATACAATAAATCTATAATTTATGTAAATGGTTGAACAGCAAAAGTTGTTGAAGGTTTCACCTTCACTTTATTACTTAAGACAAGTGTTCCAATTTCGATTACAAACATCTCATTTCCTTAGATGTTTCTAATCTATAATTTCTATGATACCAATGTACCGAGGACCACAGTCTTGCAATTCAATCAAAGTTTTTTCCAATTTCATCACGAAATGGGCCCCACTATACTGGCGAATATTTTAATGCGTGATTTGGAATATAATTTTATTAATAATAACAATCCCTTTACAGAATATTTAAATTTTATACCCGATATGTAGACGATATTTGCGTTATATGAACAGAGTATTTAAAACAACATCCATAATTTCATTAATTTCGCACTGGAACTAGAAATTAATAGAACTATTAATTCTTCAGATATTAGAACGATAAACACACCTTTGATGTTTTTAAAAGACAACACGTACTAGTATCATCATCTAACTACCCAAACATGCAAAAATATACGTCCTTTTATTGTCATTTATGCAGATTCTGTAATATCTCTCTTTCTAATGAATCCTTAAAAAAGAACTTTCAGTTATCACTTTGCTTACTTGATGAATAAACGTCTATTTACATAATGAGATGGAAAGAATTATGTATTTAAATGGATTGAAAAGATGGGAGTATCCTTGAGAAAAGTGTATAGACTTGAGAAACAAAATTGAATTTGATAGAAAAATTGTTAGATTAGAAACTTTTCAGGCTACCCTGCTGTGTCACGTTATTTTCTCAACTTGTTATGTGAATTCTTGGATCAATAAACTCTTATTATTAAAGTTATCCTCGGGGTTTTCAAATTTCAAACTGTAGAAACGTTTTATTATTATTCTACCATCTTAATCACAAAATAGCATTTAAAAGAGGCGAATTACGTCAGTTAGACTTCAATTAGCGACCATAAAGAGAAACATCTTAATTTAACGGTACGTCCTATTCATGAAGCAAAATCGTTGCGCGTCGATTTAAAGGAAAAACCTAAAAATAGTACACGTATTCTCGGAACTGGAAACAATTCATTACTCATCTATGTACATAATCATCACCTTTATATATAACAATAGAAGCGCGTATTTGAAGGCTGTAACAATTTATTGGATACTCTTTAGATCAATATTGACGCTTTTCAAGAACAATATAAGATCAATTGAATAAATTCTTCCTTTGATCGTGTAGTGTACTTTTTACGTAATGCAGCAGTTCAATTACGACTAGGATTAATATCATCGATTGTTGTTACTATAACTGTTTGAAACGAAATGACTTCAAAGAACAATCCCGTTTTTTCAGTACACTTTGAATTCAATTTCAATTATCTTCTGATGGAAAATGATTACTGTAGCTTGGACGTAATTATAGCTAACAAATTGAAAATAACAGAAGTAAGCTTAATCACTTCTTTTTGAGATTCGTAAAATTTTACAATTTTCTCCATACATTTTTATCGAGAGAAAAAAAGAAAGGTAATTACAAATGTTTATGAAGTACAAAGGCAACGGAACGACATGCGTACGTCGGAATCCTCAAAGCACATCACAACGACAATTAAATTCTATGATTTTTTAAAAGAGTTCTTTGATGTATTAATGTAATACATGTTACGAATTCTCGTGAATTAATTGGTCTAGCGCCATATCATATCATATCACCTTTCTGTTTAAATTGGCATTGATGATATGCAATAATATCTTGTGAATTGTGAATACTCCTCAGAGAATGATCTCTTCCTCCTTCGGTTTTTAAGTAACGTATTCCATCGGTAATAATTGTAATAAAAATAAATAATACAAAAACTAATTTGGGGAAAGATGTGACCAGAATATACGAGGGTAGTCTGAAAACTTTTCAGGATAACACAGAAACAAGTATTTTTTATCGAATTCTGTCTATAGGTTAATACACGTTTTCCAGCGATGCACCTATCTCTTTAATCTTGTGCGTCCAAAAAAGGAGTAAGCATCCTGTTTTGCAAAATAGGCGTTTACGAATGTAATTGTAATCTCCGTCCTTTGAATAAAACTTTTACATAGGAAACGCTAAGGCGCAGATCTGGTAAATAGTGATGATCAACCAACTTGAACATGCCTTAGTGAAACAAAGGGATCCTTCTGCAAACGCAACCGTTTTCCGTTAAATTAACACAACTCAATAACTATCCCAAAAAATAGTCGCGTTCACTTCTTCAATCGTACTACATTATTTTAACTGTGTTTTAGCTTTACATATGTACTGGTGTACTAAAGCTTCATCTATAGTTATTTATCGACGCTGAAACTCGGAGTTAATTCGTTGCTCCAAACAGGTTTTTTCAAAATACTCATTTCGCTATTGCTCGAACCTTAATGATGGCGATCTGGTGTTACACAATGAACTTTTCCGATGCTATCGGTAACAGTTGTAGTTTTTGGTAATCAAGAACATTCATTGCCAAACTGGTAGGACCACGTTTAAATTCAGTTGCCCAAAATGTCACCGTGGAAAGTGATGGTGCAAAGCCTCGTAACTAACGCCCGTCCCGTCTCTAATTTGCCTTTAAAATGCAAGTATTTAATGACGGATATTAGGTTTTTTTCCATTATTACAGAAATACTAACATCGACTAACACAGACAAGTGTTAAACAACAATTGAGCGTCCAAAATTTCTGAAATATTAAAAATATTTCAGCGCATGCGCATTTGTATTATCAAAATATGCAGGTTGCCTCATATTTTATACTAAATCATCCGTAATTCCTGTCAAGTGAACTTGAAAAAAATTCAAATACTGTTCTCCGTTAAAGGGATCCTCCAAAACAAATGGAGCAAATAATTTCAAAAGTTTTGCTCAAGTGTAACATATCGATTTTCTTGTGACCGTCGATGTTGGTTATTCGCGGGAGAATTGAACTTACTTCATCACTAAATGAAATATATTTGTATTAGACTTCGATTTTAACGTAACCAGTTCCAGAAGTACAACCTTGCCGCGTGGTGATCATCGTGTAGACTTTGTGCAGGGTCAATACGAAAATAATGCAAACCTTTGTTTTGTGTTTAGTCCGAAATTGAATTGTGAAACGCCTCATACTTCTATCGAGATTATCTTTTACCATATCTGAACTACTTGTTCCACTTTTACCTTGTTTCTTCAACACGCTATTGCAATATCCATAAATGAATACCATATCTGTATCCTCTCTATGATTCAATGTATGCGGCATTATTTTCTTCTATTCGATATCTACTAAGACAGTATCAAACTAAATTATCAAACATTAACTATTATTTCGAGGCTGCAATGCAAAAAAAATAAATAAAATCATGGTACTTATAATGGTTGGAAATCGGACTTAAATATATTGTCTTATTTCACTTATGTTCTCTTATCTTCCAAATATACACTCAAAGTACTTTTTCTCCTGAAACAGCTTGTATGTCTGACATAGTTGTATTCTTAATAAATTATATTAACGATGAATTGAAAGTTATATAGTTTTCATATCTAAAAAATTTCATGTAATATGATGAGCTTTTCTTCTTTTTCCCTTTAGTTCTTAATCTGTGTGTTCACTTAATCTGTGGCGTGGCGGTTCTTTTTTATAAAATATAAGTGAATACCGATTAAATATGTATGATCGTATGGTTCTATTAATGCAATTAAATAATATATAAATGCCCTGCATCTTTTGATCGTTGATACTTATTTATTAAAAGAAATGCTATAAAGCTATACTCAAGCAACAAACGATAGGTATAAGACAAAAATACAGAAAATTAGAGCAGGTTCTAAAGCTTATATTTTCATGCCGTCTCAAAAAATGGATAAAGAAATATATACGTACTTAAATGCACGCAATTATATGTTACATGCCGATTGCAGCATTGAAATACTTGTTAATATAATTCTACAATACATTGTAACTTCGAGATCTTATAATGTATACATAAGCGTATCTATAATTTCTTAGTGTTTTCTTTTTCTTTTCATTACAGGTACTTGCTACATAGGTAACAAAGATTCGACCATACTACTCAGCTTAGTTCTAATACCGCAAGCGCTCTATCTAACGTTCGGTATCATCCTCTTGATCTTGGGTTCCATCTACGTCATGCCCAAACCGCAACCTACAGCCGCGGCTCCCTTAACCGGCGCCACACCCCGCAAAGAGAGCGACATACTCGGCGCGCTGTCAACTCTCTACATCATCCCTACGGCCTGCGTTCTCGGCAGTTTGTTCTACGAATACAACAACCAAGATAAATGGTTCTTCGGCACCGAAAAGCCGGTGCTGTGGCCCTACCTCCTAAAGCACTTGATGTCCTTATTCGTCGGAGTCAGCACGCTATTCTGGTTGTGGTCGAAGAAGACGACGAACGCGTGGAAAGGAGTCTTTAAGCGGATGGGACCGAGAAAACAGTTGCCGGTCAAATGTCAAATACCACTTGTGACTTATCCTCAAAATCATTATCCGCAACACATTTCCGCTACACTCAGCACGGCTAGCAGGCATTCGACGAGGGCTCACCCTCATCGAAAACCGAGAATACAGCATCATCATCGAAACGAAATTAAAACCATAATATAATAAGATGAATGCTTATAAGAATATGTTCGTTATTTATAATCAAAATTATTTAGAAAAGACAGTAATAAAAATAATTAATAATTATTTAGGATCCAAATTCATATACAGTTTGTTTGGAAACAAATAAATATTCACTTAATAAATCTTCAAAAGCTAAATGTTGCAATTTAAGGGATAGAAACGCATTGAAAAAATAAAATCGGTATTGTCAACTTCGGAAACATTGGTATAACAAATTTTGTTATTAAATTAACCGCCACTTATAAGAAGTTAGTTTGTATTAGAAAATCTGTTCACGGAACACAAAGAAAATTGTCTCGGGAGAATGCAGCAGCAGTAATGTCAAGATAAGAAAACAGTAGTTGTTGAACTTTAAAAATAAAAATAATTTTTATCTAAATATTAGTTAATTAAAAAATTATCGTTGTTACCGTCAAGAGATATTCAAACAAATTAAAATGTTACGTTAACCACTCCATTTAATTAAGTCGAAACGAGCTACTGCAGCATTAACAAGTCTATTATAACTCCACTGTTGTACCTCTCCAATTTCTAATTCTAGACTGACTTTCAACAACTTCTTCTTTCTTCCATTCTTCTTTCCGCCCTGTCTTATATTATCCTTTCCTTTGGGAAAGTATTTGGTCCTCACCATCTCGTCCTTTATATCCTTGCTGGTTATCCTAGGTTGTTTGCTGTTTGTTGTTTCTATCATTTAATTGTTTATTCTTTATCGCTAAACCCTACTCTCCTTTACATCACCGTATATTTGTTTCCTCCATATGTTTAGATTTCTTCCACTTGCTTTATTCAAAATAACATTCTCAAATAAAAAAATAAAAATTCTTCATTTTCATCGCACGTACTTATCACTTGGAGTAAAATCGCCTAGCTTCTTTCTTACTTCTTTCTCACATCCACACACTGGATAAATAGGTTATCATTATTTTCATTAATCTACATTTACTTCATCTTTGAACCATTAATTCTGAATCCTATCGCTTTCTATTGAACAGATATGTTTAAGAAACGTTAAATGTTAATTTAATGCAATGTATCAATTTGGACAATTTGAATTTGAATTTCGATCAGAACAAATTAATCAATTGGATTAATACGTTTCTTTCCGTCAGTGCGGTTACATAAAATTTGCTCTTTGAAGTAACCAAAGTAGGTTTTCACTGTATTATACGTAGATTAAAAGGAAACTGTTTCCTTCGTCTGTGCATCTATTTCTATTTGATAGTATAAGCGTTGAAAGAATAATTTCGATCATAAATAACGACGAACGCATTTCAAAACCATTTGTAAATATTGTTTTATATTTAATCTAAGAGTACTGTACAAATTTATATTAAATCGAAAATGTTCGGAACACATCTATTATGTATTTTAATTAGCAACAAAATCAGCATTAACAATTAAATGTCATTACTGCTAAATCATACATAGAATACAATAAATGTTATTGTGTTGCATACATATGTAAGCCAATATTTATTACCGAAGTTACTAATATTAATTTAATTTATTGCATTAAATGGAGTTGAAAATAACTTTTGTAAATAGATAATTTAAATACAAAACTATCTACATAGATGTAGGTTTTAATACTATGCATTTTTGATAATCCTGTTAGATAGATTAGTTATTTACTGTATATTAACTGTCAAGAAATAATTTTTGGTTGCCGAATGTATGTACAATTTCGTAGTCCGATTAATACGATAATAAAATACAAACAGAATCTAAATGTAGAATCGAACCAAGATCAACGTCAAATGTTTTATATCTTTTGTAATAATTTCTGTACGAGCCCTTGATAACTGTCTAATGCCCTTACTCGCTTCTGTTTCGTGCATATACATCGGTTATGCATGAGTTAATATTATTAAAGCCGTATACTTTAAAATTACGACAACACGGATTAACGAGAAAATACATGGTGAAGACAATTAGAACTTTAATCGGTCAGCGACAACAATGTAATTAAAAGGTCCAAACCTTTTCTATTATCTCAAAAAATACATTTTCAAATAAAATAAGGTGATTAATTTGGAATACAACTTAAACTAGCTCACTCAATCTCCGAATTAAATATATTTCAACGTTTTCGAACCTTTTATCATAAAATAAACGCCTTTTATGCTATTTGAAAGTAATAGAAATGCCTGGTACACTGAGAAACAAAAAATGATTGAACCAATGCAAAATTAACAGTGCATTTTACTTTTTTGGTCACTAGGTAGTTGATTCGACAAATTAATTTTTCTCAGTGCGCAGCAGATTTGAAATTTGAAAAAGTTACTGTCCCAGAGTATTAAAATTGAGTACAAACAATTTGTAATTTGTGTATAAGATGCTAATACTGGTTGCATAATAAACTATGCAGCAACTTCTCATATCTTGAAAAAAAATTTTTTTGTTGTTTCGTTGCCTATAGTCTAGAAAAAAAGTGTAAAGTGACAGCAGAATTATGTGCTTAATAAGATCTCTAAACTTTTTATTTAAGCTATATTTTTTTAGGTATGACCAAAAGATTCATGTTTTTTTGTGAAAATTATCGTCGGCAATGACGATATAAAACTTAGCAGTTATTTTTACAAATAAATAAATTATATTCATTTTCTGCTTTTAATTTCCAAACTGTTCAAGCAGTAAGCTATGAAAACAATAAACAGATCCAATCGGCAATTATTGATAAGTGTAAATAACCTATGTTTCCAATTAATTGTGGACCAATTAATTCCAATTAAAAGTGGAGGTTTCGAAAAATTAACATTAATTTTTCTAACCAAAAAAAGGAAATATTAGCATAAAATAGCTAAATACTTTAATTATTTTAATTACATTGTTAGCACATCCTAATTTTCTCGATCGTTCTTAATTTACGGTTTTCCATTCTCTGTTTATTAGTTAGTTTAGTAGTCAGAAATTATTTTTATGTAAAATAGTAATTCCAATGGAACAAACATCGGCACACCCCGTGCCCCACAAGTTTAATTGATTAATCCGGGAAAGCTGCTTTGAAAATGCTCGGATCCTCATTTTCAATCGAGGACCGAATTTTTTTATTCAGTTCAGTCACAGTCCTTGCTATCACTATTAATACGATCATAATTTCGAAATAAACAAAAGTAATAATTATCTTGAATTTTGTTGCTAAACGCGATATGAATCTATCAAGTCTTTTCACAGCTTACTGCGTGAACATTTCGAAAATTAAAAGGAGAAAATTGCCATAATTTATTTTTTTATAACAATCATAATGTCAAATATTATATCATTGGAATCGTTAAAAGAAAAAATTTTTTTAGGCAGGCATGGACGAAAAATAAGTTCAGAGAGACTCATATCTTATGAAACACATAATTACTTACATCATTCTTTTTTACACTGTTTTTTTTTTTTTTGTAAAGTCAATAATAGCTGTAAGTACCGAACGAAATAACAACAAAAGAAAGCTTATTCAGGTCGGCTTGTAAAACTGCAATTCTTTAATCTCCCGATCTGCACTACTTTCCGAAATTCCCGCAGTAAATATTGTGAAAAACATATGTTTCTAATTACAAAATTATTGTGCAGTAATACTTGGTAATTGAAAGATTTATATTCTGTGTTGGCAAACTTACACAGCTTGATTTGTGCGATCAAACTAATAACTACCATTTGTTATATGTTCGTTAAAGTAAACATAATTAATAAAATAAGAAAAACATCTTCAAAAATTACCCAATATTGTTACAATAAAGTTGATACGCCAACCTCAAAGATTTATAAAATGTTCGAACTTTCCCAATTTGGTATTTTGAAGGTTCAGAAAATATCTAATACTTACTTATTTGTAGAATTAATTTAAATAAAATTAGCAACTGACTAATTGTATATATCTTGATAAGAAAATCCTTTTTAGTCGCACGAGATGATTTGAAAAACATTTTTACTTTTTTAATCATCTTGTTTCGAACTTATACCAACATAATAAAGCTATTCAGTAATATTTATTTACTTACCATCATTTCGTTTATACGACGCGAAAACATTTTTAGAAAAGCAATATAATGCAACCTAACTTCTGGAAAAACTAATAGAAATCGAATAAACACCGAAAATCGATATTTTTAAATCACGAGTTTTACGACCGCGGCTGCTACATGCTGATTTAATGTACCACTTTCAAATAAAACGATATCTTACGAGCGTATATTGGTTTATATTTCAAGCAGTTTTTAAATTTTCTGCTTCGTAATTAGAACAAAATAATCAGATATCCCAAAACTATACGATGTAAATAGTTTACGGCATATTTAAAGTATTCGATGTGTACTTCAACAAAATATATAATCACTATCGTATCTTATAATATTCTTTTCATGCGATATAAATAACGGATAAATATGCAAAAAAATAAGCTTTCCATTTTCCACAAACCATAGGAGAGGGTTTAAAATAGACTTTATTGTACAAACTTTTTACAAAACTATTTTATTATAATCTTTTGAGAATCAATGAAAATCCACGAAAACGAAAACAATATACTTAAAAGAAACCTTACGCAGTGCCATTATTGTATTTATATTCTATTTAAGAATTTTTTTATATATCTTTCCTTCATCGTATATTTTTTCTTAATGATTAGGTACTTAACTAGACGTAAGAAATTATTTATACTGTGTAACATGTTGTAAATTGTCTAAAATGTATGTGATATATATGTATTAGTATTTTGTCGTCAAATTTAGTTTTTATTAAATGTTTTTATAGACAACTTCTGTTGTTTTATTTCTTATGTCGCCGTTTTTGCAATGAAGTGCTTCTCACAGCACTAGCTTCGTTACAAGCAAGTGAATCTAACTTCCTTAGTTTAATTTTTATTCGAAAATCTCTGAATTAATCGTAAAGATAAGAAAGATTCTGGTCATTGAATTTAGTGCAGTACACATCCTCAATTATATTATTGCGAATTATTACAATAAATATATTTATTTACAATTTAATTAGAAAGACAAAAAAATTCTTTTTTCGATTACCAAGGACGCTTATACAATTTATACCATGTTGCTTAGAGAGTACTGTCCGAGAAGGAAGTTCGCATAAATATGAGTCCGTCTAGAAGAGATTGTCTTACATATCCAGATGTATTCTGCTACATTTATAGTGAATGGAAAGACAGAAGCAAAATATTACCCATTTTTTAAAGAAGACTTTTTCTTATTTTATTTTTGCAATGGAGGAACAGGATAAGTCTCGAGTTTACCACAGAGTGTGTAAAACATGTGTAGAATCTCTACGGCAATGAACAACAAGAAAGAAATAAACTGAAATTTTGGTATTCTTTTGTTTCTTTGTCGATTACAGATAGATTTAGTTGTAAAATGCTTGTGAGACGAAGTAACGCTGGTCCCTCATTTTTCCTCCAGCCCAATTTGCTTGGTCTTACACACGTAAAACCAAGACGTACGACAATTCGACTTCTTCGTGTATTTCCGTTACATAGTACGATGTGCACAAAATCCGTATCCCCCTGTTACGTCATCTGCAGCGATTCACGAAATAAGCAGCGACTAGACAGACTCGTATTTGGTCGAGTCCCGGAGAAACCAGTGAGTAATATGAACCCATTCTCATGAGGCGAATAAACACAAGTTTGTCTAGTCTCTGCAGCACAACTCGTTTCTGGAATTGGAAATGGAATCGAAAAATTGTTTGATTCGATTAATAAAGTAAACTTTGGAAATGAATTATAAAAACAAAATATATGGAAATATAATGAACATCAAATTAGAACTTTCAATTGAAGAATTACAGTACATAGTTAGGAATTCATTATTTGACCAAATAAATTTAAAGGACTCAGAACAAATAAATTGCAAATAAGCAAATTGAAAAGCATTTTTAATTGAATAGATTCATAAATAGTTGTCGGATAGGGATTATTTTAGTTAATTTGTTATGTATGGAAAAAAATATAATTATTTGATTCAGTAAATACTGTACTCTATCATTAAAAAATCGATTAATTTTCATTCAATTTTTCTCTTCAAAAAATAAAATTAGCTAAGATCACGTCCATTTAATATTTGATGACACCTTCATCGTATTACAATTGTTAGCGCCCAATTTGGAGCACTTACAATTTTGCAATTTCATTGCATCAATATTTAATTTTGGTTTAACTATTGATTATGTTTAAGACGAGAAAAAATACTCATACTTCCCCAAGTTTGAACGATTTAGTCATACGTAGATACACTTTCAAAGCTAGAATGATTTATAAAATAGAAATAACCTGGTAAAATATTACAATTATAATTAGATGAAATTTAACCTTTTTCAAACATCAACAAGAAGATAACTGAAAATGAACATACGTTGAACAACAATACGAAAACTGCTACTTGCAAGACATAGAACTTACCTTTATTAATAGAAGGTCAACGTTGGAAAGAAAAAAGCTGCGACTTGGTTTTCCAACGTACAATTGACCTGTCAAATGGTTGAAGACGTTCAGGCAACATACTTGAGTACTGGGGAGATGTGATCCAGGGAAACACGAGAACCAAGCTAAGAAAGGACTGATATGACCTACCTAAGTGCAACAGCAGTAAATCCCATTTTGCCCACAAATTCTCCTTAGCACATTGCGTTATATAAAGCGTAAAAGATAAACCAATTTGATTATTGATGCGCATTATATATTATTATTTTACTATATTGATTTCTCTCACATTTATTTATTTTAATTCTATCCAACTTTATTGCGATTAATTAGTGGGAGGTAGGTTTATCAGATTTTCACAGATAGTGTGCTCATTTTTTAGCATTTCATACTGTTAATTAAAAAAATAATAAATAAAATAATACCCTTGTACAGCCGAAATTATTTCAACTTAGCGCTGAATAAGTAAGGCAGAATAAACAGAATAAAATCTACAGAGCGAATTGCTTTAACAGAAGATAATAAAATTTTCATTATTGGCCAATTTCTTTTACGACTATGACAAATACGCTAATTGCCTAATTTACGTAGTTATAGCTTACCCAGCAATTTTGCATATCGTCCATAAAACTTTATAAATCTAAAGGAACCAGTCATAACTAATTAATCGGAACGAAAAAATAGCAACAATTAATAATATGCTACAAAATATAAATAATAGTGAAAGTAACGAATGAAAATATGATTTGATGCCTGGAGATTATTGGATCAATCTGTCGCCACAGAAAGCAATATGACGCCCTTTTCTTATATCTGCGTAATAACAAAAAATAGATTATCATTGATCTATTTACTTTCTCTGAAGAATGCAAAATTGAGAACATTTAGAAATTCATGATTTTCTCGGGAGTGTATCTAAAACTGTTATTTGACAAATTAAAGTCAAATGGCAAACGAACTACAATATTAAGTGAGTAATAGGAATTTCGAACTAACCTGATTCAAAGATATTCTACTACGTAAGCACCATTTGCGTGAGCCTTCTTTAACCATCACAAGAGACCAGAACTTCGGTATGCGAATAAAATTGTTGAGATTAAACAACTTACAATTAGACGTACAACTAGCGCAAGTTACCTCGATAACAGATAAACTCAAAATCAAAAATTAAATTTAACGTCATCTAATTGCATGACTAATAGCGACAGCGATTATTTTAAGACCGCAGCGAATTTTGATAAATTTCGTTTTTAGAAATACGTTGATGTGTAAACCCAAATAGAAGCTATTAACGTGAAATTTTACTGAAGATTTTGACGATTATAAATGGAGCAATAAGTAATTAATGAATTTTCAGAGATATACCTAAAATCACTCTGAATATTGTTTTATGAAGAATTTACATTAATTTGAATACTTTGCGAAATGAGAAGATGCAATACAAAGGAAATTATTGTACCGTTTCCATTGTCCCTTACTTCCACATTCCAAAGGTAATATGTAAGAAATAGAATTACTGCTCAAGAAGACGGGCTCACGGTCGGATGTGAGTCTTCTAGTATTACTTTTAAGAACCTCCAGTTTATAAACGTTGTTAGTTGTGCTTGTTACCTAAGCTAGCAGTCCAAATGTTAGTATGGGTCATAGGCACGTAGTGCTAATTAATAATTTAGTTTTCAAATTTAATGAAAAGTATCCTGACAACAAAACCATCAATGTGTTTCTTGACGCGAAAGAACATTGTTACGTGCGTTTTCCTCATGAAGTTAACTGTCGCACTTTTGTTACTATTCACGAAAAGTCGTCGACTAAACAACGTGACCATGAAATTCTCGTCTCTGCTAATGGTATAAGTCGCGCTGTCTTCTGCATATACATGAGTTTTTTAGGAGCCCAGACTCAGGCGTTCCTAACAGAGAAGATATCTTCCTACTAGAGCGCCGAGATTTCCACAAATGTCAATTGTTTCTATCTTCCGCAATAGATCGCGGTACCGGTCAATATCGAATGCCTTGAAGGTGTCTCCTCAGCCTATTCAGGATGTTCGATTCAGAAGGCAGACTAAGATGGCAATTTTGGGAGAATAGAGGGACTTTACCTGGTTAACGATCGTTAGCACGATCGCGTACTTTTAAATGGTTGGCGCGTGACGGAACTTAAGAACCGTGCTGAAAAATGTTGAAAGGAGCTAAGCGAAAGAGGAGAGAGTGCCTTGAGAACTCTGATAATTGCATTATCACAACCTGGAAATTTATTATTGGGATAGACAGATTATCAGAATCTCCATTGCTGCTCTCTCTCTCAGTAAAGTGCAACATATGTAAGTGGTCTCGCTGAATTCGTCCTAGAACTCGTCGTAGAATGACTTTTCTGAAAGCGTAAAAATACACAAGATGCTCTATTTGAAATAAGTGGACATCACTTACGGTAATACAGGAAATTTAATTAAACTGCTGATAGCGCGAAAAGTTAATTCACAAAACGTAGAAATCGATTTATTTATTTTTTTAAACGCTTCATAAATTAGGGTGTGTATTCATAACCACGTGTAAAAAGAGTTTAATTGTTTTTCACGTGAAAGCTTGCAATAACATTTCAGCAAGAAATCAATTTCACGAAAAGCAAATATCTCTGCGGCACTAGTTTCAATTATATAACGAAATTTGCAACTGACGTAATTCGTATATCAAATGTGAGGAATATTAACACGAAATTAATTAGAGAGGCAACGCTGTGCACGACGTTGTTCGATTCTGCTTACCGTTCGACGTAAATTTTAAATATCCGCGAAATAGCACGCGAGTTTACACAAGCATGCAAAGCAGGTCGTTTCCTACACGTCATGTAATTAAAATAAGTCCCTATATGAAAATGAGCAATTTCTATAGAGTAAACTATGACATATCACGAGAGAAAACTCTAAAGCCCAGAATTTTAATTGAATTTCTTAGAACCAGTATTAAAACACATTACCTCGCTTCCGTTTTCATAATTCGTAGGTTCCATTAATTTTAATAGGCACCGCAGAAAGAAAAAAGGGAGTAGTAACGCTGTAAACTTAAATCTTCCAGAAAAATATTTACAAATAAAATCGATGTATAACTATAAAATTCGACGATAAACATAGTAAAGTACCTGTTGGCAACGGTTCAGAAAATCTATTAAAAGTCTCCTGGACAGTTTAAAGAGTAAGTTTTCAATACTGCGGTAAATGTTGTCAAGACTTAGCTCTAAAGCCACCGCAATGCGGCTGCTATCAAATAAATGTAAATTAACTGGAAGGATAAAAGGATAAATATAGAACACAGCGCCAATTTTGTGTGTATCACGTTTGTTAAATATTTACAATGGATGTACATACGTAATCTTTAGTAAGCTTATTCTTTATCAGCTTTATCACTGAATTTAGAACAGAATTAAATTTTCATGTTTTACTATCTGTTCATAGTTTGTTTTTAGGCAAACTTCATGAGATAAATTTTTTGTGGTTTAGTTTTACCAAAAATATTGCCGATGGTTATAATAGCGACTTTCGAACCCAAAGGGGTCATCAAGGTAAATAAGTATTGCGATTAAGAGCTAATTTTATTTGTATTTAGAAAATTATCGGCGCAGCTACGGATTGTAAGAAGCAATTTGCTATAACAGTATATAAGTTCAGAATACTGAAAGAATGGTTCATTTTCTCATACAAAAACTTTTTAAGCTATAGTTCTGAAATTAATAATAAGAAAGTTACAGTGACTTTTCTAAAAAAGCAGTGCGACATCTCGCTGATCCAAAGCCCTACTGTAATCTACAATTCAGTGACCTAAAACAAGAAATTGAAGGAAAATCAGTAGAAACAATGTTGGCAAAACATGCCAGAACAAAATCAGGAAAAAGTATAGATACTAGGCTCGCTGAAGACAACAAAGATAATACCACCTTTCATCAAAGAGGTTACAGCATGGATAGAATTGTAAGATCAATTCTATCATTAATCTTTAGATTCGTCGCTATCATTAGTGGAATCAGTGCAGATCAATACAAAAAATTAAAGGTTTTAGAGAAGGATTCAGATTTTGACACTCTCATATATATTTGTGAAGATACGTCTATAGATGCGTTAAGTTGTTTCAAAAGATTATTTACACACACACACACACACACATATATATATATAATGTCACTAGATGCAGAAGGTTCATTTTAATTATATGATTATTATGAATATATTTTTCCTCGCGACGGACATGTTTTGCAGAAATGACTGGAAACGCATCTAATGTTGAAAATCTACAACCGAGTTTTTGCGGTACATACATATGTCAATTCACGAAAGACGCTTAAGCCGGTGCTTATCGTACCGTGTATTCATACTTAGACAACCAACGCAATTCTGAAATCACTGATTTCATACACTTATTTATACATACAACGCTGCTATGATATCTAGTATTCTTATTTTTCGTATATCGCTTTAATAGCAGGAAACTAAATGCGCATTTCATTCTTCTAAATACAATAAATCTCTCTACTTCTATACTTACATCACTGACAAGGTTTTCTCGCTTCTCCATTACATCGCATAGCCTATTAAGCGAAGCATAAATTTGCGCGTATATTTCGAATCACACACCCGAACCACTACTTCCATACTGACGCCTGTGATGTACGCAGAAATTTTACTGTGTATTAGAGAGGACAAAAGCGAGTGAAATTATACTACCTTTTTTTGCAGTGACTAAACAGATTCGTGTTTATTCGTCTCATAAGAAATGGTTCGTGTTGCCTGTTGGTTTCTCCGAGAGTCGACAAAACACGACTCTAGTCGCTGCAAAATAAGTATGATTTCACTCGCTTTTCTCCTCTAGTGCACATACATACAGCATTATATAATCAGTCTCTTTGCGTAAACCTCATACCTATGGTTTGTTTATGCATTTATTATAGTAACCATTTCGCTGAGAGTACTACTCATTAGTGGTGAGGCGTAAGTATGCAAGAGGTGGTGCAGTAGCTCTGCTAGATTTACTAAGTAATAAATAAAATTTGGTATTTGGTAAACTTGATATATCCGAATTTTTAGAGTTTTTATCTACTGTAAAGAATAAAGTCAGCTGTCGGAAAATGATAAGATATATGTATAATCAAAATAGCGACGTAGATACTTTTATTTAGAAGATCATTACGGGAAACTCCCTGTATAAAATTTCGAATTGGTATTAGAATTACTCTCTTCTAAGTTTAGCTAATTAGAAACTTAGGCGTCAAATTCCGCCGACATGTATGTAGTAGTTTAAGCCAATAAAGTAGAAATATTCTCCGTTCCAGCCGAAATAAAATTGTATTATTATGGGGCATATCTTGCAAATTGATTGTATTAGTTAATACATTTGTTATGCAAATGTGGCACCGCTTGGAAACTTTATATTATCCTAACGTCGGTGTACATAATGTCGATGTATGTAACTTGAATTATCTCTGCGATTTAGAATTTCAATCAGACGTTAGATAAATATACGGTGCGTATTTTTTAAAAAATCAAGAAAACGCAGAAATTGAAATTGTTGAATCACACTTTTGACTTCGAATCTCTAAGTTGATGCGAGCAACTTTTTCTTACGACATTTGTTATCGTTGGATATGAGACCGTCCAAATCGTTCACAATACCGTGAAATAATTTATTTTGTAAGTGCATCAAATAGTTAATTAAATATATCAAGTAGCACAAGGTTAAACCTCTATAAGGGAGAAGGTACGCCCAGCGTAATTAATTTTATTAAATGATAGGAATTTGATGAAACTATTAAGTCGGCTGTTGCTAAAGTTATCTCTAAAGAAACTAAACTATTTCGAGACAAAATAGTGCAACTGGAAGAGAAAGAATTTAAAATTCTGTAGAAGGCGTATAGACATGAGTTTATCTAGTCGCTGCAAAAAGCAAATAATTCCACCTGTCTTTGTCATCTCTACTCATAACAATGGAAAATGCAGCGATTTATCATTGGAAAAATATCCATGTCGGTCTGCGTTAAAAAACCAACACCACAAAAGCTGGCTGCAAACGAAATCCCTAAATACTAACAGTGGAATAGAGGACCCACAAACTAGTTCAAGAATAAAGAGCGACTCCACATCAAAAAAGGAAGAGTGGAAAGCAGTAAATCGTCGAAATGTCATACACAGATCTTCTAATGAAATTACGTCGATTAAGGCAGCTACAAGGCTGTTTTCACATTTTCTGCTTGGAACTTAATTTAACCAATGAAGATTTAAAACGTTACCTGGTTAGTAAGAAAAGTGAAGATGCCAAATTTCTGAAGATATCTTCTAAGCATCCAGATGAGATCTTGTCTTTCAACGTAACCCTACCGGCACGATTTGAAGAAGTTGTTCAAAATCCTACCACATGGCCTAGAGACGTATACGCCAATCACTTTTTAGCTCATCTATGGAAAAAAAACATAATAAACGTAAATGTGTTACATATAAATATATAAGGTTTGGGAAATAAGATAATCATACCTTGTTAAGCTATTATAGAATTGGGATGATTCATGGTGGTGTCTGTATATATGGGCGCACCAATTTGCCGTACTCTATTTTGAACCTTAACGATTTATGTCGCGAAGGCGATTTTAAAGTATCCGGAGTCAAATATAATCAATATTATATTTTTAGAATGTACAAATGTACAAGTAATTTTCATATAATTTAAAATATTTTGTATGAACTATTAGATAAGCAATTTTGTAAATCGGTAGTTATAAGCAGTGATTTCATTGTCAAATTTAACACGTTGCATGATTCTATGTAATGTTTTCAAAACCTATGGTTGAATTTCATTTAATAATAATTTTACTCGAGGCAATGCATGTTAGAACAATTTTTTGTCAAATATTCCTGGAAAGTTGATTACTTCAGATCTTACAATCGCTTTTACATCAAACCATTTTGGTCTCCTTCTAAGTTTTTACAATAATTCATACAAATCTCTTCCACACATAAGTTACACTCCTGTCACTGAGTGGGGTTTGCTTCAGCTTTACAATACTTTGCTAGAGACAGATTGTTTTTTTTATTAATGATACATGTTTGAATTTAGATATAAAAATAAATATGTTCTTGGAAAGTATCACATAATCTATGGATTTAAGCTTTCCAATAAAAACCAAACCTAATTAAAAGTCATAATTCTCATAAAAATATTATTTGGTTTAACGATTACTTATACCATTTACGTGAAAATTTAAACTTTTCTAAAACAATAAATACAAGATACCCGAACATAATCATTAATGACTTTATAAGAAGTTTGGGTAACAATTATAGACCTGAATTAAGACAAGCTACATTTGATAATTATATAACTGATCATAAATACAGCTTTCGTGCATTATGGACAGTCGTTAAAAATAAAAGCTCACTAGAAGTGAGACTACCAACAAACACCGATTTCAACGAATATCTTTACAACTCGATACCATCTAACATCTCATTTTCATTTTACAAGCTGTCTTTCTTGGAGATTAGGTGTATTACCGATAGTTTAAACAACCCCTCCAGCAAATACGCTTATAATATTACCTCAAAAGTCGCCAAAACCCTAAAAAATATCATAATTTATCCATTAACTAATTCAATAAACCAATGTATTGAGGGCACTTATTACCCTAAAACTTCGAGGCTGTCAGTAGTTGCGCCTATTTGCAAAAAGGGTGATCTTAGCGATATCAATAACTATTGTCCTATATCTATTACACCAGTGTTTTCAAAAATATTTGAAAAAGCTTTAAATTATCAAATAACTAATTATTACAATAACAATTTGTTATTTACTGATTGTCGATATGACTTTAGGTGCAAATATTCATCTATTCTTACCTTCAGTAACTTATCAAATTTAGTTTTAAATAAGTTCGAGGATAAATTGTACACTTATGCCACATTAGCCATTCTATTTTAGCTAGAAAATTACCATGGTATAATCTTTCCACTAATAGTATTAAATTCATTACGTCTTTTCTTAGCGATATATTGCAGTTCCTATGATTCTTCAGACATTCTTACTGTTATTACTAAGTATGAAGTAGCTGAAGAATCTGTTCATGGTCCCTGCTTATTTTTTATTTATATAATACGATCACGATACAAATGTTGTTCTTTTTGCAGACGATACAACAGCTATTAATTATAATCGATCTTGAGATGAGATTAAAAAAGAAACTGATAGTACGAATAAAAACATCAAAAATTAGTTTTCTACATACAAGCTTAGCATTAATCTAGGGAAAACACAAACACTATTATTTACATTATGACTTTCCAAAAACGTTTCACAAAGTGAACTTGTTAAATTTTTAGGTATTTATCTGAATGAGACTGTCACTTGCGAAAGTCATGTTAATGCCTTACGCAAAAACTTCTATCAACAATTTAGTTGGTACGATCTTTAAGTTCCAAATTAACGGTTAATTCGATAAAACACCATATTAAACAGGGATGGTGTAAATGACATAAACTTGGTTCTTAGTATCAATAGGACACATACGCCCGACATATTGAGTTAGAATAAATCGGTTGCTAAGAAAACCATGCTGTTGCAGAGAAAACTGATGTGAACAGTTAATTATACAACGTACTCTCAAATACCTTGTAAACCACTTCAATTGGCCGATAAATATGTATGTGAACTAATTTTAACAAAAAGATCGTTATAGAGGAAGACGAATGACAATTAAAGAACCATCTGACCAATCCCAAATAATGCATTTAGATAGCGCAAAACAACACAACCCCGGAAGAAATATTCAGCTATTGCATAGATACTAATATGTAATAGTAACTAGCATATGCTTGTAGATGATATAAAAAGATATTACGTGTACATCTAATTAGATAGAGTAATTTCATATCTTTGACTTGCGTTAATGAGAAAAGTTAAAATGATTTTAAAGCTTATTCTTTATAAATCAGCCAAAGTGGCATTTCTAATATCTAACACAAGAGGAATATTGATAGTTTTGAGCTTCAATTAAATTTTACTTAAGAAAATGTTTCTACTCTCTTGAATTTTCTTCTTTAAGTTAAGTTAAAGTTCTATCATTCAAACACTTAAAATTTTATTATTTTAATTGCATCTACTGAAACTTTCCCATTAACCTTTCTATTAACCTTCTTCCTTCACCTTTTTGCCATTTTGTTTTTACGATTCCTTTAGAACAACCTTTAACAGATTGTATGTAATTCTAGATTTAATATCTAGAATAATAAGCACGAAATAATCTGAACACTTCGTCATAGTTCTTAAAGCATGGCGTATGGATTTGATCAAATACCAATTACTGCCAGCGACAAAAAACTGGCTGAAAAACGTAGTGTCGAAAAAAATAAAATATTATTCCGCTGCGAACAGGATTCGAACCTGTGCGGGCAATGCCCATTTGATTTCGAGTCAAACTCCTTAACCACTCGGACATCGCAGCTGTGAGAAGGGTTGAATTTCATGTTTTATTTAATTTCAGTAAAATTATAAGCTACAATCCTTCATATTATTATCTAATAATATACAAACATCTGATCTATAACACCTTTTACATAAATGAGCCTATAAATTGTTTATTCAGTATCCTTTCAGTACCCCAAAAAAAAACATTGGCATTAATAATTAAACTTGTATGGTGCGGAGTGCGCCGATACATTAGTGTTGTTTGCCATACTACCCTGCGGTCCTCGCTATTATTATAAATAGCATACTTTAACACAAAACAAAAAAGTAAACTGCTGTAACATTGATTCATTTTTCTTATTTACAGTAATTAATACTTAAAGATGACATCAGCTTATAGCTTAGAGCTAACTGAAGATATTTTTTGTAAGCTTGTTTGAAATAGGATTTCCTAAATAAGGCTGCAACCTGCTGAAAATTGCTTTTGATGCGGTTAGAATGTTTGAATTGAAGATTATTGTGGGTAAGATTCATCGACGCATATGAAAGCATACTTTGAGCGAGAAAAGCAAGTTTGCGCTATGTCTGGAGATACGTATATGAGCAAAAGATTTAGAGGTTGGATAGCTTTCTTGTAGATTAGTTAGAAAGAAATGCCTTTGACTTAATCCAACTTACAGCGTGGACGAATTTGTCGACGTTTTACCTTAATAGATAAGAAAAGTTTAACTTAGAGGATGTTTACAACCAATGATTTGCAGCTAACTGAAGCTGTTTTTAATACTGAAGAAAGCCTGTTTGAAGTAGAATTTTCAACATAAGACTGTAGCATACTAAAAGTTAAGATGGTGGGTAAGGTTCATGGATGACATTTGGCCACATGTGAGAACATGCTTTGTACGAGGAAAGCAAATTTGTAATTTCGCAAATGAACAAACGATTAAGAGGTTGGACAGCTTTCCTGTTGCTTAATTCGACAGCAACGAGTTTAGATTAATCTAGTCCGTACGCCTCATGATTTTGTCGAAGTTTGACGTGAGTAAACAGGAAACAACACAACATTTATATTATACATTTATATACATTTTATTTACAACTAATGGTTTAGGGCTAACCGAAGCTACTTTTGATGTTAAGGTGAGCTTATTTGAAGTGTAATGTTCTAGATAAAACTGTGACGTACTAAAAGTTGTTTTTGATGTAATTAGAATGCGTGAATTGAAAATTATTGAAAAGCTGGTGCTAAATGTGGAAGCCAAGCATAACAGTTTAATACGTACTTACTACAATGGATGTAGTTGTGTAGGGAGGTACGGGGTACCAGCTCTTATTAGCAAGAATAAAGATTGTGTTGCCCGGTCTTTTCGAATTATATAGAAACGACGACTAGGAGCTTCTCAGATCAATAATTAAGTAAGAACAAATCTTTTATTAAATCACAAATATATGGTTAACATATTATCAAAAAATTACATTGTAATTACTGATAATATAAATAGCTGGATTGCGGATATCATACAATTAAACAAAAAACAAAAAAACAAGCAATAACAAAAGATCTGTGCCAGATTTAATCTAACGCCAGTCCTCGGAAGTCCCAGTTATGCATTGAGGAGTTAAAATAACTAGCGTGCTGTAGTTAGCCGTGACTAAAAATCGACAAGACAGAGCTTTTTATCTCGAGCTGTGATAAAAGCAAGGCATCTTTACCAGACTGTAATATTCAAAAGCAATTTCAAAAATGAATAGTGGTCAAAAGTTATTTACAAGTGTAATATTTTTTTATTTATTCGATTCTTTGAAGAAACGCAAGTTTTTTATATCTGGCACGCTGAAATGAAGAGTTCGTGTAAACGTCAATGTTAGGTTAGTTTTTCTATCTTTAATTAATCGCGCATAACATGTTATTTTATTAATTTATTTATTTAAACAACCGAATTCCCGGGGAATATAGGAAAAAATATAACATTCTAGTACATCTGGCCGCTTTAAAGCATTTTTACATTATTAATTTTTACGATTCGAAAATCAAAAAGAACAAATAAATAAATATAGATATTTTTAGAATACATAAATTATTTTTAATTATATTCAAACTTGATAGGTTACTTTTATAGTTTACTTTTATAACTATTATTTACTCGTCAAAACGTCAGCTCTTTAATACCATTATTAGGTTCGCGTGACGTTTTCAATTACGATCTATATAGCAGTCCTTGTACACAGGGTCAAACAAGGAATCCCTCAAAGCCAGGGATCCGTGCAATACGCACTCAAATTACTACATTAAAGTTCCGACATGAATTAAACAGGAGCGTAACGTAGATGTATCGGACCGTCACCCATAGAGAGCGCAAGCGTCGCTTCAGTTTATCGACTGCGACTATACGAACCAAGAAAGCGCGCGTGTTCACGTTTTGCGTGTCTGCAGGCGTTTTTACTAGTTTCAGTTTTCCGACCGACGTCTACTCAAAAGCACCTGCTTCCTCTTCGCTCACTCACTTCCCTTTCGAAACGTAAACACGTCAGCATTTCAATCAAACCATCTAAAAATACAAGAAAGAAACATTTCTCCCAAATTATCCAACCATATTTCCTGATTATGTTCGAAATATGACGTCGGTATTTTTCTTAACCACCTCGGAATTAAAAAACTGCATTTCGACACGACTAGCGTCGTCGTAGTGCTTTCTTTTTTTTTTAATTTTTTTGTCAAAGTCCGCAACGACGACGACGTTGTTTTGTTTCAGTTAAATGACCCTTCCTGAAAGGAAATGAGTCTCCAGCATGAAAGTGCCTCACGGTCATGGCACGAACATCAACAATGCGTCGCATCCTTGGGTAAGCTCGATTGCCTGAAAGTTATTTCTGAAAGAGTGGAAAATAACTTCGCGGCGTGAATTTTAATAACATTTTGACGATTTTTTTAGGTCGCCACCGTTTGCGTTGTTTTGGGTATTGGGGTATTCGCTGTGGCTGCGTTTTGGATTAAAAAGTGCAAGTAAGTTCCTTTTTAAGTTCTGTAAATTATTTCCAATTAATGCTTTTACACGTTTTGAAGTAAATTTAGAAAGCCATTTAACGAAAAACAACAGTAATAATAACCAAAAAACAAATTTTTGAAAACCTAAAAAATAATGGAAAGAGGAAATGAAATCACTTAGTTTCTCTCTTGCTATAAACCTTATTTGCGTACAAATTTTGAAAACTTTTTGTGATAGAATTCTTTTTTGATTTTGCAATAGAATTAAGCAATGTCAACTTTACAGGAGATATTTCAACTGTGTAACTAAACAACTTTTTTATCCGAAAGATGAGAGTGAAAATACAAATATGCAATTGCATACGCTTCTAATTTTCATTAACGATTTCCCGTTACGATTTGTGGTTTTGTACGCTAATGACATTAATGCGGTAATATCTGGTATTGACAAGCGTGAACCACTTGAGAATCGTAGAAGCGCTTTTGAAAAACTACTTAATTGATCTAATGGCTTTAAGTATCGACAAAATGATTGTAATGATATATATATGTAAATATCCATATCGTTAAAAAAATATCGGTTCGATTATTATCTTCGAAAACAAATTAAAACCAGATTTCCAGATTATTATTTTAAATTAAAAAAAATCTGTTTTTGTAATTAGCTAGAATGAAAAGAAATCGTATTCTATAATGATAGCAGCGACTAGGTGGTAGCACGACAAATAACAAATAAAATATGGTGGGTTGAAAATGAGAATCCACGAGTTGTCCAGTGTGAAAAATCTTTTAACGCAATCAAAACAACCTTTTAGAATGATTTTTAATTCGCCGTTAAAGAAATTATATTTAGAAATTTTGATTTGATTGTTTATTTGTATATTATTTATTAAGTACAGTTAACCTTAAAGAAATATATAATGTATCTTAAAGTGTGCAGTATGTACAGCATCTATTAAGCATATTACAAGTGTTGTACCCTAAAAACCTATTGACCATCGCTATAACGACCACGTATTTGTTTTCCGCGATTTTCAAGAACGAATTTCTTGGAGGTTTGGTTTAATATGCAAACCAAAGAGTAGAGATCGTTGGTGTACTCGATATACCAATTATGCCATTTGGAGTCACAGGAGGCAGACTAAGGGTTAGGTTTGCCTCCTGCGGTTTAATTCTTTATCCTCTTCTATGAATGTTGGTAGATATCCAACCAGCTCTTCTGTTCGTGGAATAGCTTACTTATTATTCGTTGCTTCGGAGGACGGACATATATCTTACTTCATTAACTTATAACCTATCAAGTCAAATCGCTTCAAAGAAATAGAACATGTAGTTCCCGTTTGCCTGCTTCACCATGAACGATATCTCTTTCTTTATTAGACATTTGCTGACGGCCCATGTTACTAGGTTCGAAATGTTAAAACTATATACTGTACTCTTATCCATTTACAAATTTATTTAAAATATGGCAAGGAAATGTTTCGATTTAAGCCATCAAGAGTCTACAGTACATCAACATAATATAAAAAGAAGAACTCACATACATAGCTCGTACAGTTAAACTGAGACTTTATAGATTAAATCAAATTGTGAAAAGGACAAACATTCTTGAACTAACATAATATAACCAAGATTAGAAAAAAGTCTAAGTCTCACACATTTCAAGGAATCGATTGGAAACAATACATTTTTGGAAGAAAGCTATTAAGAATTATTAGATTAGAGAGATCCTGTGCATAATCCCCAAAATACATGCTTAGTGTTTGATACAATGACAAACTTTTATCAAATTTGATGTAAAGCAATAAGGACAGACTGCAAACTTAAGTGTTAAGTGTTAAGGTTTTCGTGATAGTTCCCGTTAGTTTTATAATAATTTTTTCGGCTTAACAAACTGTATCAAACTACATTCAGCTGAAATAAATTCAACTAGAAGCGCATCATTTTGTTTTAAGTCAACAAGGAACTAGAAAAGGATTGAAGTTATAAGAAGTTTTTACAGCTCTTACGAAAAGAAAAGAAATAAATTTCAATAACATTACACGTACGAGGAATACGTTCTACGGACATAAATTTTGTTTACTGGACTACTACACCTTTTCATAAATGACAAGTTACTGCTTCGTTTTGTTCGCTTTTAAACTTAAACAAAATTGAAACATGCTGTCCTGCATATTGAGTATGTAATTATGTGCTAATACTATTCCTTAATAAAATTTACTTATGCTCATTCAGATAGCTCAACTATGAAGAAAACCCTCTGTTTAACAAGCTTTGCTCTCTTGATATTTTGTTGGATTACTCGTACTTTACTTGTTTATAAGAACTTATCCTACTACATACAAGTACTTATTACAAATTCATCTGCATATAACTTGCTGCTTCTAATTATACATAAATCTGATTGTACGGATGATCGTTGCAATAATAGGTTTATATGACTGTTTTTCATCTCTTATTGAGCGGTTTATTAATTTTTAGAAAAGTCCTTTTGGAATTGTTTTTGCTCTATTCGTAAAGATAACGCTTAACATGTTGCGAAGACGAAATGGTATATACATACGTCTCCTCGTAACAGGCAAACGATACCCAAGAGTGTAATTGTGAGACCTTCATTCTTTGTACATTCCACAACGACAACTTAAAAGTCAAAGTCTAGGACCTAAGATTTGGTGAGCAACAATATTTGTAGATACACAGCGAGTCTCTCTAGTGCGTAGTGAGTGGAGATAACTCCTTTTTCGAGCAAAAAAACAACTAAAAATATTCGTAGACCAGCTCTACACAACATAAAATTATAAACAGGAAAACAGGTGTTCAGTTGCCCTTATAAACGATGCAAATTTCGTTCTCTAAATGATAGAGCGCATTACATTCTCGAATGACTCTTCAATTTATGTTAATTTCCTTTGATATTCTCTGCTCCAGTCTTAGTTTCTGAGACAATTGAGAAAGTTTATAATTTTTGCGAAATCCCATCGTTTTTCTAGCGGCCGATATCTTATCGCCTTACGCATTAGATCGGTAATCCAAATTTTATTCGATCAAGTTTCTTTTGAAGTTGGCCAATTATGGCTATCAGTATGGTTACCATGTTTGATTTACGCTATTTAATTTCTTTTAATGTATGTTTTTCCAAATTCCGATAGAAAAGCCGTTTTTGCATTTTTTAAAGACATGTTCCTTGCCCTAAAATACATCCTTTAATAAATTAAATATGAAACTATATAGATAAGTTTTTCGCCAAAATATAGTGGTCTGACGAAATACTGTAAAGTTTCGTTTTTTTTAAGGTATTCATTAAAAATTCTAGGGGAGTTTATAATGTTATCTAACTAGATATGAAAACAATATCCTATCGACGGAGCTTTGTTAGGTCAAATTTCTGTAACATTATGTAGTGTCATCTTTAAGTTTGGTTCCAATCGCTTAACATTTGTTATTTCTACATGAGTAGAGATGACAAAGGCAGGTGAAACTATTACTTTCTTGCAGCGACTAGACCGATTCATGCTTTATCGACTCTCGAGAAAATCAGTAGGCAACACGAACTCCTTCTTTCCGAGACGAATAGACATGAGTTAAGTTAAGTTAGTTTAAAAAACAGAAAATGAAATTTCTATCGAAAGCGACCAGTGACGCCAAAAATATCCCTGAAGAATGGTAGTAATGTACACAGAAAATAGTTCTTCCTATTTCTATGTCAAATTTTGAGCGAACAGTTTAAATGGAGCAAAGTATACATTCAGTGTGAAAACTTCGGAAATTCGAAATAAAGAAATCATTATGTTAACTGACGGCCGTTTTGGTCATTGCTAAAGAAATAAGAACATCAGAAACGAGTGTTTTTTAAATTCTGCACAAGTAGATTTGGGAATGATCAAAGTATCGACACGTCTTGAACAAAGACGTGTCAATACTTTGTTCATATATGGTAAATTTGTATGTGGTATATTGTATATATATATATTGTATATTGTATATACTGTATGTGGTAAATTTGTAAGGAAAGTATGACAGCTTTACCGCAAGATAAAGCTGTCGTTTTCGTTTTTTTCGTTACATAGCTTCAACCAATTCAATTTGTGGTCAAAAGTCTGTACCATAAAACAAAATTTTAAACATTAACATCTAAGATACCGCCATTTTGCTGTTTCATAAACCAAAAATCAGAAATGGTTGATTATATGAAATATCTCATTTATTCTGAGATTTTTGTTTTTTTTTTTTTTCTTGTTTATCACTAAATTAAATCAGTCTCAACCGCAACCATTATCATCGCATATTATCAATAAAATAACATTGATCAGCTTCTTCAGTAAAAAACAACGATTCAGCATCTGATGACCATCAGATATAATCAGTATATCTGTTCATCTCAAAAGGATTGTTGCTGTGCACAAGAAGAGTAATAAGACCTACAACGCAAACGTTTTTGAGTTGCAGATTTATACGCGTATTTACAGTAATGTGAATTCTCATATTTCACTACTTCAATCTAGGTTGCATTAGATGATCTAGAGTAAATAACCTTGCCTTTCTCTGTAATGTGCCAGTGAAATTATGGGTGTCTTAGAACAAATTGATGCTGTTTACACTGATTAACCACAAAATATTGCTATGCAAATTATCCTCTTTTGGTTTCTTTTTCCATGCTATCAGCTTTGTGTTACCGTACTTGAAAAAGAGAACAAACGTTGTTTTGTACGATAGTTTCAGATCACGAAAATTTATTTCGACATCTGGTGTTTCCCTAGATTCCCATTTGAGTCCTCAGTTTTCACACTGTTTATAAACGATCTGCTAACATCTATAATTTGTCCTTATTTACGCTAATCAGTTGTCGTTGGAAGTTGGAGTTGGCGCTTGTAAATATCGAAAATTGTGTTTTTTTAGTAAAGATCATTAGTCACGATATAGCTGTGAAAGTCTCAGTTATATCCATCACACGGTCCCATTTTTGTTGCAGATTTAAGCCAAGAGTTGTTGTTTATGTAAAAAAAAAAATAGAAAAAGTGAATTTCGAGCTGTGAATACTTACATTTAAAAGGCTTAACACCGAAAGAAACCGAATGAAGTTGATGGTACATTTGGTTCAGTGTTCTATCTACTACTATACTATCTACAATTGGGTAAATGAATTTAAACGTGACCGTACGTCTAGAAAAGATAAACATCTTTGTGGACGTCCAATGGACTTGACTACCCCCGAAACGATTGACAAAATTCACGATAGAGTTTAGAATAATCGATAAATCAAAGTGTGCAAGAGGCCACAGACGTATCACAAAGTACAGTTTTTTCAGCTCGCAAGTTGATGATATCGGTTTTTCACGTGCAACCAACGGAAGCATCTACATTGATTACTTGAGAAAAGGCTAAACAACAATTGCAAAGTATTATGCGTCGTTAATGAACCGGTTGAGCGAAGAAAACGAGAAAAAACGTCCTCATTTGAAAAAGAAAGAGATCATCTCTTCCATCAAGACAATGCACGGATGCACTTCTGGACGGTTTCAATTACTAAAACTATGAAATCAAATTTCGAATTAGTATAACATCCACCGTAATCATCGCATTTCGTCCCCGATAACTGTTTTTATTTCCAAATAAAAAAAAAGATTCGGCAGACAACGGCTCACATGGAATGAGGAAGTCATCGCCCAAACAAGTACCTTCCGAAATCCTACTTTTTAGAGAGCTTAAGAATGCTGGAGAAACGTTCAGAAAAGTAGATGGAGAGGGGATTATGTCGAAAATCAACAGAAAATATATTTTTTTATCATTTTCTAAAGACTTATCGAACGACCCTCGTATTTGTCCTGTTATTAAAATGTTTCCATTTTGGCAATAAATTGTATTATTACATGTGTATACGGGCCCTATATTTTCATATTGAATAAAAGAAAAATAAGTTAAAAAAATCCTATGTTCATATCCATACAAATATCGATAAACAGTGAATTGTCTTCGCGTTCGATAAAAACCCATTAATATCTTCGGGAATTCGCGAACGCCAGTAATATACATAATTGGGGTTCAGAAATCCGCATACATCATTCCTATTGGTAATACATTTCCGAGCGTCCTACGCTTTCCGGACGAAAATGGGAATTTATACGTAAGTAGCCGGGTGATGCCCCCACATCCGAATCAGTTTATAACCCTCGAAAGGGAACTCCCATTTCGCTCGCGCCCACGCATATAACCAGTCTGGCGAAATGGCATCAGAATTGTGTTCATTTCTTTATTGTTTACGCCTGGTATGGAATTTGGCGTAGTCAGTTATGTCAAGTAGTTAGAGAAGTTGGCAACGATGTTGTTGTTATTGTTCCGGTGTCGAAACAGTTTGAATTTTTATAGTATCGATCTAGCGTGTGAGTCTAACGTTACACGTTCAACGTAGAGCGGTGTGAATTTTCACATTCTTATTATAAAACTTGTTTTATGGGGATTCTCCAATATATGCTACATTTATGGGATTTTTTTTTAATATGTGAGTGAATTTCCTACCATAGTGTGTCTATCCTTAACGATTCTTTACAATCTGCTGGCCTAAATTTCGTTACTAATTTTTTTTACCTACTTTTTATCCCAAATTGTTATACATTAACAAAAAATACAAAACAATCGTAAGAAGATTTTAGAATAGTCAAATTTCTCAGAATTTCCCCTCGGATCCAACGGAACGAATGAAGTACGTTTCCAAAGTTCCAGGAGTTGTGCTCTAATTAAATTCCACAGAACTTATAGACAATGTAATTGGTAATAGACAAGTCTTTACATGTTTATGCAGTAATCCAATGTCAGGTGTTCGACTGATATAGATGCGTTTTCGTGGCATTGTTTTTGAGGATTAAGGGCGTGAAACTAAAAGCAGTGTATTTCAGTGGATCGATCGTTTTAAAACAGGTAGAACGTCATTAGAAGACGATTCACGCAGTAATCGCCAGAGTACGTCGGTAAACGAAAGAAACATTACTGCTCTGGAGGATCTACTGAGAAAGGATAGGCGTCAAATTAGTGTACGCCTAAGAATAATACACGACAAGCTCATGCCATCTTACATGATTGTTTGGGCGTAAGCAAGTATTGGGATCGGAAAGATCTGATACTTGACGTCAACTTCAAAAGATGTTAGCCCGATACCGTAATGAATTTTAGCAACGAATAATAATTACTAACGAAACATGAATTCCTTATTTTATCCTGAGCCAATCCAAAAGATGGCGTAAACCGGAAATAGGGCTTTTACTTAAGGCGCGTGCAGTTCCCTCAGTTAGGAAGGTAATACTTACTGCATTCTGGGATTGCGAAGGAATTATTTTTATGGATTATCGGCCGAAAAGTACTACAATTAACGCAGAATACACTGCGGCAGGCACTTGTTAAAAAACGGCCTGTAAAGCACAAGCGTAGATCTATTCACAAAGGATGTTTTGAACTATTTACGTTGGAAATTGCTTCCTCAAACACGTTTCACACCAGATGTCGCATGCAGTGATTATTAAATAAGTGATTAATAAGCGGACTGCGGAAACATCGTAAAAGTTCTTTAATGACGGCTTAAAGAAATTAAGTTATCGTTGGGATAAATGCATTCAGTTAAATGGAGATCATGCAAAGAAACTAGATTATAGTATTAATGGAAACAAAATAAAAAAATTATAGCTAAATTCACAGAAATTTGGGAACATCCCTCGTATTAAAGCTTTTTTTTTAAACAATACAACCCGAGTTATTAATATACTTCATTCTGGATATATATACAGGGTGAGTCGTAAGGAATGGACTAAACTTTAAGAGTGTATTCTACAGGCGAAAATAATGTAAAAAAAAACTCAAACGTTGTTATCCGATTTTCATTTGTTTTCTAGTTATTTTTTAATTAAAAAAGCGTAATTAAGAATAAACAAAATTAAGAAAAAGCGTAATTAAGAAGAAACAAAATCATCGTTCTTTATAATATATTTTCAAAAATACCGCTATTCATTTCTAAACATTTTCTACATCGTCTATAAAGGGCGCTGGTTGCGTTCCTGATTCCGTCAGGTTGATGTTTGATATTGTCAGAAGTATTCCTAATCCGTTGAATTATTACATTAGGAGTGTTTACTTTTACTTGATACACCTCATTTTTTAACCAGTCCCATAACCAATAGTCGAGTGGCGTGAAGTCTGGAGACCTAGGAGGCCAACCAATTTGACTACCACGACCAATCCAATTCTCTGGAAACCTTTCATCCAAATGTTGCCTAACAGCACGAGAGCAATGTGCAGACGCTCTATCATGCTGGTAGAACATTTGGATTCTGATGTTTATAGGAACATCCTGTAGCAGTTCGTGCAGTTCATTTTCTAAAAAATGTAAATAGGTGTCTCCCGTGAGGCGATTCTCCAAAATGTAAAGACCAATTAAAAAACCATGGATCAGACCACACGTTTACCGAAAATTTATATTGAAAGACTGTTGCGTGTGGATTTTCGTCTGACCACACATGATGGTTATGACAATTATTAATACCGTCACTGGTGAATGTTACTTTGTCCGTACATAGAATACGCGAAACAAAACAAGTTTTATCATTTATCCATCGATAAAATTCCATACGTCTAGGATAATCATCTGGCTGTAGGTGTTGTACTCTTTGTACATCGTACGGACGTAGACCTTGCTCGTGAAGTGTTTTTATCACCCGTGTTTGTGGAATGCCCAGCCGAATGGTGAGCTGCTAGTCGAATCTTCTTCTACTACATCCAGAATATCTTCTACTTACTGCAACTAGAATATCTTCACAATTTATTGAATACACTAATAAATACATTTTTATTAGGATGTCTGTGATGTGGAAACCATTGACGATATTCATTAACAGCAGCTGTAGCATTCCCATTACAAAATCCATAAACAAACACCATATTAGCATATTCTAAATTAGAATAAGCCTTCAGACAAAGTAAATAATTTAACATTCACTTCCGGTATATTCAAATGTAAAATAGGTACTTGTATTGCAGAAGATTATTACAACAAGACCACTATATACAAATTTTCAGATTCCGATTACGGTTACTTCTCCAAATATAACTAATTGGAAAGTTAGTTGTCACAGTTGACATAAGTAAGAAATATTCAATTCCAGATGAAGTAAAGTTCAATTATTATTAGGAAACCACCTTCCTGCAAATTAATTGGATTGGTTATACACTTCTCATGAAACTTATGGTGCCGCTTAGTAGCCTTACGTTGATATATAACTCCTACGGGATATACTCCTCATATTATACAGGATTGGATGGCATCACGTTGAAGACATTGAATTACCTCCATTAAGAATTCAAATTAGGTAATAGATCTATAACTAACCCCGATATAAAAGATTTGGTAGACTACGTTTTTTTTTAATTTTAACTCCAGATAACACAGAAGTGTTTAGTGAAAATGTTCTATTTAATTGTATCTATTTATGTTTACAAACGTTTAGGTAGGACAGAGGCGGATGAAATTATTACTTTTTTGCAAAGGCCAGACAGACTTGTGTTTTGTCGACTCTCGGGGACACCAGTAGGTAACGCGAACGCATTCTTGTGAGACGAATAGGCACGAGTCTAGTTAGTCGCTGCAAAAAAGGAATATTTCTATCTACTTTTGTTATTATCTACAAATGATGATAATCAATAATTTGATGAAAAAAATAACTGTTTCTGCTCAAATAGTTATAACGGTTTCTAAAAAATATCAGATTGAAGATGGTATCCGGAAGGTACCGGCCAGACTATGTGACGAGGATGTGAATGTCTTTACCGATACTAATTATATTGTGAGTGCTATTGTTAACGCCTTTTCTTAACCACACAGTTAACAACCCACAGGATAGCGCCCCTCTAGATCATTCCGACACTTCATTCCTTTTCGCTAGTCAATGAAGATGAGCACTAACCAATGGACTACGAGCAATGCTCATTATCAATCTTTCTCTGTCATCTTATGCTTTTCTCAATGGTAAACCTTCGAAATTGCCCCCGTGTAGAATCTGGGTAATCGTGATATCCAATTTTACTAGATTATATGGAAATACGTTGTATGTTTACATTTACAACACTGCTCGCTCGCTTATTATTTCAAATCAACGTGGCTTCATCCCCTGCAGATCCACAATTACAAAATTGGCGCCCAACTCATTGCCTAAATCTTGAATCACGACGCCACGTAGTATCACATTCGGCTCTGTTGCGTCCCCTGTTCTTGAAGTCGCGTAAGACAAAGAAAGTGTTACCTATAGTGGATATTGCTCCAATGATTTTGTTCTCACCTTTCACGCCCTTCAGTGATCATTGTTGTTTACTATACTATACGATACTTTTCATTAGCGATCTACTTCCATCGACCTTCTTACGCTTACTTATGCGGGTGGTATCAAAATCTTCTCTGAAATATTAAGACATTGTGACAAGCAAACTTCAAAATGATTTTGATGTACTTGTGGAGTGGTGTATATGTTTTAGCTCAAATTGAATATTGGAAAATGCTGTGTATTTAGCTATTCTCGTACTTGACCAGCTTATTTGTTGCCCTGTCAATTCGGAGGTACTTCGTCAGGTAGTCTTGAATTTATGGGTTCAGCTATACTATTCGGTACCACTCTCAAAAGGTGAACACAGAAAAAAATGAAATTAAAGGAATTAACTATAAATTAATATGTAGAAATCTATAAAAGAAAAAAAACTTATTCCAAAATATAGAAAACATTTTCTAATAAACATAGCTTTACTTGTCCCATTATTTTAAACGTTAATTTCCTTTATATTATATATACTTACCTAATATTTTATTATTCTGTTATTGGGTAGCAGGTTAGATACTAAACGGATATAATAATTACACTAAAACTAGATACCCAAGTTAAAGAAATGCCTTATGAAGTCTCACTATACATTTTTCTGGCTAAGCATCTCACAACAACATTTTACTACTTATTGCAGTGCGTAACGCTTGGGAGATTTCGTGAATCTATTTTTAAACAAGAAATATCATTCATCTCGACGATGAAAATCGATGGAGAAGAACGAAAGTGTAACCGAATGCAACGATTTCCCCCATTTATTTGCCCGAATGCTATGCTGTAGGAAAAAGACAAACAAAACAAGCGAAAGGGATTGATTTTCAGAAGTATAACGTGATGATTTTCTATTGAATAAAAACCGTATTAGTGAAAAGCGAAGCACTCTAGAAAATTAATCTGAACGAAATTCTGGATTACGGGTTTGTATAGAGTAGAATAACGGGTCCTCTTTTACAACAAATTGTTATTTTCTGTAGATGGATAAGTGCACAGATAGTACGCAGTTGTCTTGTGTGAATTTCCAAATTTGGACTACTTTCTATATGGGCACCCAAAGGTAAGAGCTGGCATTATTCCAAGTTCGATTTAGATAACTTTCAGACGTTTCATTAAAAAGTTAGGCGTGAAATATTTAAAACAGGTCTTTTCCAGATTTTGTCGTATTACTTGCTGATAAAAAACTGGAAGAGCGGTGCGACTTTAAACGTACAACAAAAATAATGAGCAAAAGCGGCCCAATTACGGAGCCCTATGTAAATTCTTGTCATATTTCTATTCTATATCGTGATTATTTACAAAATTCTTGACGACGCAACATGTGAATCACTTCTATACACAGTGGCTTCCACTCTCTAAATTCTTGTTTCAGACAAAAAATACTTTCTGACCATTCAAAAGTAACGTTTGTGAAGCCAAAATTAAAGGAAGCAGAAGAGCAACTTACACCCACAATGTCTCTGTCTAAAGCATTCGGAAAGTAAATCACATGATTTATTCTGCAATATCGAACTTATTTTCAGTATGAAGGTTAATTAGTTATTTATTAATACACGGGATTCATGTAGACGATAGGTTGGAGGAGTTTCCTTAATTTATCTAAAACTCTAACGCAGTTCCCCGAATTAGACATTTTGGGATCTGGAGAATCAGTGTAGAAATTAGTAATCTGATGTTTATAGGCTGCAGGAACGGCAGTTATCACGTGAATCCGTTTTAGACGTATCTGAAATATGCAAGCATTTTATTAATATATTTATTATTATTAACGTACAAAGCAGACGAAGTTTCGTTCAAATTCAAAAAATTATGTTGTTTCTATAACGGTTTAATCAACAAAAAATGAATAAAATTCAGTTAAAACACAGAAATGTTGTCAAATTCTTAAGAATAGAGGAAAGGGGGCCCGAGAATACTTAAAACAGGATGATTGTATATTTACATATTTTACGGCACATGTGAATAAATAATTTCAGAGGAACAGGAAATCAATTCAAGGTGACCCTAGATCCTGTTGAAGCAAGGACCAACGAAAACATAAAGAAAATTGACATCAAAGGTTTCAATGGTCGCTACTGAAATAGGGATGTCCGAAGCTACATTTTTGAAAGTCTTAAAGGAAAATTCAGAAATGAATAAGATGTCAACACGTTGGATTCCGAAATTGCTTACCTTTCAGTAAAAATCTGCAACAAATTTGTGAAGAATGCTGACGACAAAAATCTTTTTTCAAAAATTGTAATAGGACCCATCGACAAAACAAGAATCTGCAATGCAATGGATATCCGTCATCAAAAAAGCAAGAATATCAGGTAACCTGACGGTTACAATTAAATATATGTGAAGGAAGCCACTACAAAAGCAAAGAAAGCCTGTATGCAAAACAATTAAGGAATTAAAAACATTCAACAAAAGAGACCTCAAAATTATCAGCGAAACGACGAGATAAAGCATCCACTTTAGAGTCTAGAATTTACACAGAATTCTTTCCTAAATTAAAGAAACGCTAAAGAGGACGATGCTTTCTTTCAGATAAATGCTTGAAAGCGTCAGTAGAAGAATTTTCTAAAAACCTACTGAAAAATTCTTTTGAAGCTATAGATTTTATACATATATAAAAAATTAAGTGTGTGGAAATTAATGGAACATATCTTTAAAAACATTTAATTCTCATTCCCTAAATCTTTTTCTTCGTGACTGGGTAGATAGTATAAAAGTAATTCTCTCGTTGCATATTACTAATTGTAAGTATCGCAGTTGATGATTTGCTGAAAGTTACTTGTACCAGGAAAAAGATGACTACGTTGAAAAGGAACATATTAACGCTCTGACTAACTATGGAGTGATTGCATTGTGTATCGTACCTTCATAAATTACTTCTAAAAGTGCCTATAGAATTGAATTTCATAGAATTTAGAAGAGCTTTCGTAATTCAGCATTGAAACGAAAACACGAGTAATCTTAACTGCTAACCTACTCAGTGTATTCTACACACAAGATACCAACTCCAATGCTATTCTAGTTAACTAGCTTTAATGAATCGTGAATAAAAAGGTTAAAGACGACGGAAAGGTTACAGTTATCAAATGTTAGTTGTTAAACACATCCCATAAAATTCGTTATACCTGTATTAGTCGTAGATCTAATATCTAATTTAAATTCTACGTCTACGTTGCGTGTAATCTTATATAATTTTATGCGTCCCGGGGGACTTAGACATCGACGTTAGGATAATATGTATAAAGTTTCCAAGCGGTACCAAATGTTCCATAACAAATGTATTAACTAATCCAGTCAATTTACAAGACATACACCATAATAATCTTATTTTATTTCGAGCTGGAATAAAATAAGATTATATGGGAATATTTCTGACTTATTGGTTTAAGCAACTACCTACATCTAGAGAGAATTTGACGCCTAACTTTCCAATTAGCGAAAACTTGAACACGCCATTTTGATTACATATTTTATCATTTTCTGATAGCTGACTTTATTATTTTCACTAGATAACCGCTCGTGACACAAGCCATATTCGTAAGAGGTTTTATTAAATGAATCTCAAAATACATTCCATAGAACTTAAAGCTGAAGAAATAATTGAATATATGCGAAGAGACTGAAAGGATGAATAATATAAATTCATTATTATTATTAATTCCAATAATTATTAGAAATCAATTAATAAATATTCACATTAAAACAATAGAAATTAATACATTTAAATTTAAATACACGTCCTTGAAGGCAGTCAAGAAGCTATTTTCAAGAGAAAAACTCCCATTAATTTCAGATTCGATAATCAACGTGAATTATAATTGCCTTAAGTAAAACATAAAATTACGTGCGGTAGTCCTACTGCGTCGGCATTCGTATTTTAATCATAAAATCCAATATTTACGTAATTAATAATACATTGCTTCTTCAGCTGCGGTAATCCAATTTCCACGAAATATTGTATATCCTCATCCTGGCTCCGGCAGCTCAAACCGCTTTCGATTAACGTCCGCCGCTTTCACAGACCTTTTAGTAGAGCAGCTCGTTAAAAAGTAAACAAAGCACATGTAAATATTAGATGTCCATCAAATCAATAATCAGCGGTTCGTGGAGCAAAAGCTTCGCCGTGTACATCTAGACAATTTATCATGTCACTAGCATGTTTAGTTAAAATAAAACATGGCGACATGGAACGCATTGTTTACAATTATGACAGATCGATCAATCAGAGTATATATTTGCAACGCCAAATTAATCTAACTAGATAAATACTGATTTTAGTTTCGACATTGAAATTGAAAATAAAATGTGATTTGGTTTTCAATACAGAGTGTAACAAAAATTAGAAATATATATTGAGTGTTACATAATTACAAATAAATTTGCATTTTATTCAGAGAATTTGTTTATATCGCAATCCGCGCCAATGTTTCTTCGATGATTTTCCCCAATCACCAATTTTCTAGAAAGCAAAAAGTAACGCAAACCCTAAAACAATGAGCGATAAAACAAAATTAGCAAATTTCCTTCTTGGCAATAACCAATTAGTAAATGAATTAACTTTGCTTTTTTCTTACTGGGCACGTATTACAGCTGAAGGGTCACAATGGCAATGTTGATTAGGAAAAACCTAACAAGCTGACTAGGAGACAACGCAAAATCTTCTATCCGAACTCCTGTGTACTAAGTTTTACGCATGAAAATTTCTTAAAAACATGCTATGAAACCAATTTCTGCCACACCGATATACTGAGTGGTGTACTAGAACAAGTCGACAAGATAAAAATACCTGAGATTGTGTAAAGAGAACATTCGTATCGTTACAAGCGCAATAGCTTGGTTAACCTCTTCAGCGTAGTGGACCTATTGCGGCTTGGAATTAACTCATAACTATATTATGTTTTATTATTAGCTGAACTTATTGATATAAACATCCATGTGCTACCTAGAGAATAATGTTTTTAATTGTCGCCTTTTAGAATTTGTCATTGGCTTTTTTGTTTCTACAGCCTTCTTAAAGTTTTCCGCAGCTGTTGACTTAGTTTCATGTGCAGACATTTCATCATACGACATCTCAGCACTTCATTAACTCGCCACATACAATTTCATCAGATTATCTGGTAAGATGTAAATGCATGTGAAACCTGGGCTCATGAAAAACTTTGTAAAGGTACTGGATCTCGAAGGTGAAGGTTTTAACCGTCGTAAAAAATTTACAAAATTAACACAAGGGAAACTGAAAGAAGGTATTTTTGTTGGACCTCAGATACGAGAAATAGTAAATGATGAAATCTTCGAAATCAAATTAACAGCGAAGGAAAAAACAGCTTGGCTCTCTATGGTACAAATTTTTACGAATTTCTTGGGAAACAAAAAAGTTTAAGTGTACATTCTCACTTGGATTTTTGTCCGGAAAATATGGGCGACGTTAGCGTTGACGAACACGGTGAGCGCTTCCACCCAGACATCATGGGAATGGAAAAACGGTATCAGGGGAAATGGAATCCTGTTACGTTAGCAGATTACTGTTGGATGTTAAGAAGAGATGCTATAGATATTGCTTTTAAGAGGCGGAGCAGTATTACTTCACATTTCTATTATAATTTGAAATATATATTAAATTATGATCTAATCTATAAAACCTTTTGATTGAAATATAAAAAAAAATCGAGCTAACTTAACCTTCTACCTTTTATTAAAATAAATATTTATATGTTTTCTATTGAAATTAGTATAAATTATTTTATGGCAAAATCAAAAGTTGAAATTTGTTGGCCAGTGTTATTTTGACGAATTGTCGCCGTGATAAGGTGTCCGTGTAAATCTTAATTGCACAAAAGATATCAAGCTGTATTTAATACAAATTTTTTGTTCATACTTTTTTAAATCAATATATTTTTTTCCCTAAGCACACACCATGTCTGCACAAATTTGTACAAATTTGTTTGAGAAGTATCTGTTATATTGGTTACCATTTTATTCGTAAAAAATTAACTCAAAATTTTAATGCACTTCTTGACTAGTGCTTTTACCATTTCACAATTTTTCCAACATAATATTGTGAAAAAAAGCTAAATGACCTGCAGCAACTGAAATATCTTACACCTCGTTTTAAACTAAACAGCTCTCTTCATTTTCATCTATTTTCTTCTATTCGACTCATTTTTAACGAAAAAACAAAAGAGAGACAAGTTATTGGTTTAATTTTTTCATATAAATCAATTTGTATATGTTAGAAAGATTTTTTTATTTTTTTGTTGTTTAATTACCTATTAGCTGAACAACGCGCGCATAAGAGAACATTTTCAGAAAATATTAATTGGTACATATAATATATATCAAATATATTGTTATAATATTGTTTATCTATGTTGGCAAGTGTTGGAAATGACATCTTTATGTTTTTAGTTCCCTTTAATTGGGAAGCGAAACAGTGATGACCTCTTCCCTCCCATTTCCCCCAGGTTGAGTTTTTGTGCTCGTCTTACACATACAGTAAGGTTTTATTTAAAAAGGGTCGGTTAAACAACAATCATTCCGAATTCAAAAATTAGAATAATCCCAACATAATTTTATATCGTCTACGTCGTCCCTGTGGAATCAATGGTGTTGTTTGGCTTAATCAATATAACAAATCTATGGATGGAGATTAGAGAATTTTTGCTTAAATTTTTCTTAAATTTCTCGAAACACCCAATTTTTGACGTTGTAACTAACAATAAATTTGCTAGCGATAAACTAGGGACTGGGTCAAAATCGAATTTCACTAAAAATTAAATATTTTGGCCAAAATAAGCGTCAAATTCAATTTTCAAGATTACAAATATAACATTCTTTTCGAAATTTAGCTGTCGGTTAGGGATTACATTAGAAATTTGTTTCTTGTTATTAAAAAAAAACATTAAATATAATTTAAAATTTTCAATTTGCAAAAATAAATAGACCCCACAATCGGGTCAAAAAACAATGTCCCTGAATATTTAACTTGTTTAAAAAAGAGTCTTACAGCAAAAGCGATTCAAATTTTGAATGAATCTAATTCTAAAACATGGTAACTATTTTATTGAATTATAGTTTATTTTGTTCACTATTTTTAAGATTTTAAACCTCACACCTATCCCATTAACTGATTCAACATTTTAAACTTTTTGTATCGAACTATTCCTTATACCTTTCTTAACTTGAGTGGATGTTTTCAAAATTTTCTTGATAACAAATTACAACTTATCCTATATAAAATAACGTCCAGAAAATAAAATTAAATTTGATACTATAAAACTAAACCTCAATCAAGAAACCCGTAGAACTCCACCTCCACGTTCAAAATCTACAAAAAGATAAAAGACATTAAGAGTATTATTGTGCTACCCAAACTCAGATATAAAAGTTTCGGTTTATTGAGCTTTTGGTGATAAAGAAAGATGCAATAACTCTTTTAATGTTACATGTTTTCCTTGTGCGTTTTCTAATAAAATGTTTGCTATTTTTATTGTTTTATTGTCTTTGTCAAAGTAAAATCTTTCCAATAGGTTTTTATTGTAGACGACTATAGCACTAGCCTGAATATGTCATGCAAGGGAAGATATTTTTTAGATATCAAATGACAAGATAATAATAAGCGATACAGCTTAATGATAAATCGATAGCCAGTACACAACAAGTACTCTAGTTACCATCCAAAGAAAATAATTGATCAATAGTTCTCAAATATTCATATTTCTGTTCTATTTTTGATATCTATTTTCATTTCATTGATTCGTAAGCTAACTCCTTTGAAACATGTAAGGATAAATATAGAAATAGTAGTAGACGGGTAGAAGTACGTCACTTATTCGGCCGAATAATATGTCATATACGAGGGATGTTTCCAAAGTTCTGGGAATTGTGCTCTAATTAAATTACCCACAACTTGTAGGTAATACTATTAGTGATAGGAGAAGTTTTGATATGTTTATGCAACCATTCAGTGCGTCTGAGTCTAGGACGCGTTTTCGTACCACTGTTTTTATAACCACGAAGACGCGACGAAATCTCAAAGGGCAATAATTTTGTTCTTGTGAAAAGAGGATGTGAAAACGTTTGTTCGTTCAAACGTTAAAACGATCAAACGTTGGTTTGATCGTTTTAAAACTGGTAGAAAATGATTAAACGTCGATCCACGCAATAGTCTCCCGAGTACGTAGCTAAACGAAATAAGTGTACTGCCGTGGAAAACCTACCGAAAAAGGACTATTCGTCAAATTAGTGGCTAATTCATGACATCTTATATAATTGTTTAGGCATAAGGAAGGTTTCAGGCAGTTGGGTACCAAGACTGTTGGCACCGGAACAGAAACTTAATAGGTTTCACACTTGTCGTCAACTTCAAGAGCTGTTAGCCTGTAGCGGTCATGTATTTTAGCAACGGATAATAACCACTGACGAAACGTGGATTCCTTGTTTCAAGCCAGAAACCAAAAGTCTATCCAAATAATGGAGTAAACCGGAAGAAGAGCCTCCATTTAAGTCGCGTGCAGTTCCATCTGTTGGAAAAGTAATTCTGGGTTTGCGAAGGATTATACGTCGAAAGGTACTACAATTAACCAAAATATTATTCGAATTTATTATCCGAACCATTGCAGCAGGCAATTATCAGAAAACGGCTTGGAAAGTTGCACAAACGGCCGTTTATTACAACAGAGTAATGCAAGATCCCATACCGCAAGAAAGATAAAGGATGTTTTGAACGATTTACGATGAGAATCGCTTCCGCATACCCCTTACTCGCCAGATCTCGCATCTCGTTGTTTTTATCCGTTCTCAGTTTTTAAAAAACTTTTACGGCACTGTTCGATTTAAGTGTGACGTAGTTCTTTGAGAACGACTTAAAAAAATTAGTTTACCTTTGGGATAAATGTATTCAGTTAAATGGAAATTATATAGAAAAACTACATTGTTATATTGATAAAAATTGATAAAATAAAAAATATCCCTCGTATTTAAAAAATAGAAGAATACCTAAAATGGTCGCACTTAGGGTGCGATACTTTAAAATAAGATGATTTTATATCGAACATCAACATCTGCTTATTTTCGCTATTTATTATTTTTACGTACAAGTTAACTTACTGGACAAATTATATAAGAAGATAGCAATTTCGTGCAGATGTTGGCATTTCACCAAAAAATTAGTTTTACTGAATATCTTTAGAGAATGTTGTTTAAACTTATTTGGATAGATTTTATTTATTTTTTTGCATAGATTGATTAATTAGAAGAAATAGCGACATTTTCATAGAATTATAAGATAAACAGCTGTAGAGAATATTCGTGAAGGTTGACACGACTTGGAAAGAAGCATCCAAAAACGTAATAGTATATAAGGTACTCCAGTTGAGGAATCAAACCGGTATCGTCCGTTGTAGAAATTGAACTTAAATATAATTCTATGTTATGCCGTATTTGTTTATTTTTATGTTTACTTTTTGATTTAAAAACTTTTCTCTCTAAATTACCCCAACTATGCACTGATTGGTCACACTGTATATTTCAGTAGTACATATGATCCTACTTGCATTACTATTTTCTCATTTTTGCCGATTATTTCGCTCATTTTCCCCTTTTTTGTTAATATTTATTATTTAACCTTATCAAAGTTCGTTTCCTCATTACCACGTTTTCTAAACTAATTTCTTCTCGGTTATCTTCTGCTCCAACTAACGTTTCTTGCTTTACGTGTCTTCCCTTTTTTCCTTTAATAATCTTTTCTTTAATGATATCTCCTTTAACATTTTATTTAGCCTTTTCTTCCTACTTTGTGGTGCTTTTCTAACTTTCTTTAGCTTCTAAAATTCTCGGCTAACTAAAAATACATACACTTTATAAGTAAGAATGAAATGAAATATGTTATTACCAACTTTTTAAGCCATCCAACTAACAGGATTTGTCAAACTTTGCAAAATAGCCCGTTGTTTCGGCAATGACTTCTTGAACCGCTGTGGCGGTCGTGAGCCGCTTTCTTCCAAATAATTTTTTCAAATTTAGAAAAATGTCATTGAGTGGTGAATAAAACACCGATTCATACTAACTAAGCAAGTTCTGCTGACGTAAGATGGTCCTTTGCGAATTCCAAAAAATTGTCGCCATAATGCTTTGAAATTGTTCTGTGCGCAATTCTGCTTTAATTAATTGTCAACTCATCTCACCGATAGCTTCATCATACTCAATTTTTCGTGAAGGATGTTTTGCAGGTAAAGAAGCTCCATACGATTGTGGGCGAAACGTCGAGTTTTTATTTTGACAACGAAATGACATGGTTCAAACCAGCAACACGTTTAGGTCGTGGAAGCCTACGTTTTTATTTTTGCACTTGAGATGTTTACCACATTAGAAATATCTCTAATCTTCACCCGACGATCTGCTAATACGATGTCATGAACTTTATTGATCATATCGTCCGCAGTTACTTCATTGGAACCACGTGATCACTTCTCATCGAAGACCGACCTTCTGCTACCCTTAAACTCATTAAACCAATATGTAATTATTGAAAGTGGATAGTTCTTGTAAACTGTATCCAACTTCTCTTCCTTCTCACCCAAAAAAGGGAAATCGAATCACTGAGAAGTATTGTTCCTTTTCCATGGTTCCACAAATGCATAATCCTGCTCTCAAAACAATACTATTCGATGAATCTATCCGAAATTTTGACAAACTTCAACTGAAGAAGAATACCTATAATCGATAATGCAGATTTTGATACAAAGCGCTACCTTTCTTCAAATCGAGTACTCCCATTCCATCCGTCTGGATATTCGCATCATTTCCTAGGTATACACAAAATCACTAAACAATAATTTTAGGTAAGTGCCGTAAAGTTTCTACACGAAGTATACATATGTATGTATACATACGGATTTGAAAAATTAATAATTAAAAAATCTGCATGTGCGTGTTAACCTTCACTTATTGATAACAAAACTAATTACTCAGAACTGATGGTCGTACATATGTAATCTAATTTCGTATGTAAGGAAAGAAATACATCTGCATATTTACACCACATTAAAGCTGTAGTCTACTACGGCGCATGCAAGCTTAGTAAATGAAGTCATTTATTTTGGGAATTAACTGCTAGAACATTAACTACACGCGAAAATTCCTATTACCGTATACCGCGTCACGTAGTGTTAATGAACTTGCTTCTACCTTGACGTGTCCAGAAAAATATTAAGTGTGCGAAATTCATGCAAGAATATCCATAAATTCTCCACTATGCGTCGATTGAATTTATTTATTTCCACGAAGCACCACGGTCAACTTACGAGATTAGACGGATCATTACTCCTGCCTGCTTCCTACAATTATTTTTTTCATTACCTGGCTCTTCGACTTCCGAGATTCAATAAACGCGCAAATCGTGCTATCTTGCGGAACATCTCTAAGCTGCTCGGCAATTAATAGCTGTTCGCCGAATTGTCGACAAGATTTATCGGGCAACTGGAGGTGGCATTTCAGGATCATTTATTTCCTCGTGGAAATAATTGAGGCGATTAGTTATAAATATCATTATCGAACAATGTGCTATGGGGAAGCAGGTTTTGTGCACGTTCTCAATAAATTTCGGTTAATAGCGCTTATGTGTCTAATTCTTGCCAAATAATAAATTTATGTTTGCAGCTAAAATATCACCGTGTAATTAATGGTGCTCTAGAAGAGGTATTTGTATTTGTTATTGTATATGCTAAATTTTTGGATGTCATGTAAATGAAATGATAAAAAGTTGAGAAGTATAAAGGTTCCATTCACTCCAGTTGCCTCCAATTTTGCTTCAGACCGATCCCAACGCTTCTACCACAGAAAGAATACAAATCTTGCTTTATCGTATCTCCAATCCTTCAATTCAATTTAAGTTTTTTGGAAATACACAGAAGTATTATGATTGAGAACCCAATGGTTTCTGCGCCCCATCTTCGGACGTTTCCTTCTCATGTCCTTCCTTAACTCACTTTTGACGTCACGTCCAAATTTGTTATATGAAGATGCCCAATGAAGTTTTCAAGATTCCAAAACCTATTATTTTCCGTTAAATTTGTACGTAAAAATACACGGCATACTTATGTATGCCTTTTCCATCTCAAATATTTCGAGAACGAGATAAACACGAGTAAGGTTAAATACATACAATGAAAGCTGAAATAGCAGAAAAAATACCGCATTTGTAGAAAAATAATTTTATTCCACCGAAACTCTAGTGACCATCAATCTTACTCATCAAATCTGCTCCACTACCTTTTTTTCTATTTCCTAAGCTTAGAGATTCGTTCGGAGACTAGAGATTTTCATCGAACGAGGAAGCCATTTGTGAATGCCCATTTTGTAGAACAGGATGCCAACTACTCTTTGGATGGATTAAAAACATGGAAACATCGCTGGGAAAAGTGTTAAGACTTATTAAGAAATAAATTACCTTGATCGCAACGTGGGGCAGGTTATAAATGGATGAAATAAGATTTGAGTTTATAGATGAAAAACTGCATTAATAGTTCTAGTCAATATGTAACTATCAAAAATACTACATTTTAGTCAACAATTCTTTCTTGATTTGATATTTTTTTGGAATAAACACTAAATTCTATACTTCTCAAAAAGAATCATGAATATATCTAGTATATATACACGTTGAAACGTTTTTCCAAGTGTTATAATTTTATTGTAATCCCTACGTGATACTAACCATTTGAAGCAGAGCTTTTGAAACCTTGTAATCCTACTAAGTTCAAAACGAGAGCAGATTTAAACGATCCGATTGTGTAATTTATCCTGCAGGTATATCTTATCAGCTACATGCATTCAATCCCTTCGAATTCAATTCCATTATCCACATACGCTGAAATCGATTCTACGCCGATAGGATTTCCTCGATACCGAGAAAACAGCATTTATTACCACTGTCTTTCGCACGTCTACCTGAAGCACACATCGAGGAAGCCTAAAAGCTGCACTTTAAACTGCTTAACCAGATTATTCCGTAGCTATTGTTCCATATTGATTCATTCTAGTTCTAGAAAATGATGGCGACGGTGCAATTTATTTCTTCCCGTGTTTAGCACGTTTTGAACCGTGTTTTTACACAACTCGACGGGTTGTTCTTTAAGATCCCAAAATATTACCGTTTGAATTTCTCGAAAATGTTCAACCTATATCAGAGCATAAACAAGAAAGATGAAAACGAGAAAGAGTTGGACGTCATTGGGCACGACCGGTTTTGCCAAGAGAGACCTTCGCGTTCAAGTGTTAGAAAGAAGAAAAAGATAACAAGACGGACGAGAAGCGTGGCCGAATTTTCCCAGCTGGACGCAGCGCAGAAAAGGAGTGCTTTTACGTCGATGAGAAGCAGAAGTTCAGAACAGAACGCCAAGGTCGGTTTACTGTCACCGCAAAAGTCCGCAGAATCGTTAACGAAACTGCTGTTTTCTAAACGGTAACACATTTTAATTATCTTTCGTATGTTTTCTAACTAGATTTTGCTTTTAATTTTCCCAATATTGGCAAAGTAATTCGCAGAAATATTAACAAAGTTGTTTTTCCAAACAGTAATTTCTTAAAATTTTTGTAGTGTAAAAAAATGTTGTAAATAGAAGAAAACTTAAAATTTATCTTTCTGCGCAGATAAGTTTTTTATTAAAAAAAAGGTAATGATATCAAGCACTGTGGCATAGTATAGTAGGCAACACATAAGTATCCGAATGATTCGGTTACCGGTTAATGAGGAGGACCATTTGTGTCCTCGAAGTGACCGTCCCGGATATTGTATAATTAACTAAACTTGTGTGGTGCGGAAATTATAATACTTACTTATTTGTTGTTTCACCAAAGATATTCATTAAGAAAATTTGTAAACATTGAGTTCAAACATATACGCAATTTCTTAAAAATAAAAAAATAAAAAAAACATATTTTTATAATATTTTGTCACAAAATTTTGGCAAAAAGCTTATTTCAATAGTTTTACATTTATTATATTAAAAAACCACGCAGTTTAGATCTATGTTTCTTTATCAGATTTAGAAAAAATATACAGGAGGTTCCATAAAACAAGTTGAAAAAACGTGAATTAAACGTGGCAACTGTTTAGATCGGCATTTTGTAAACGCTAGTTGATATAAAAAATGTCTGGATGAATTACCAAAAATTGAGACATACTTAATCGAATAAATTTTGAGTCATCGGCCTTACGCATAATACAATTAAGATAACAGCTTCCAAAGAACCATTTTGCAAAAATTTGCAATGACAATTCTTTCAAAAACTTAGATAGATAGGTACCTGTAGAAAATATTAATGATAGATGACGCATATTGAAGAGTGGCATTCAAAAACGTAAGAATATACGGAGTGTTTATTTTGAAAAAGCAAACTCGTATCGTCTCAACGCCTACCTGTACTTGTATTTTCTTATTTAAAAACATTTTCGCTGATATACGATACTGATACGTACTTACGAAAGGAATTATTTTCTCTCCATGGGCTAAGTCTATACACTGGTAGAAACAAGAAATATTAATCTAATAACCATGTTAATAAAAGCAATTGAAACAGGTATCGCCATAAAAAAGTGTAGAAGGTATTACATAACATAAAACTAGCAATTATTGTACAAGCTACCGAAGCTGAAGGGTATTGCGTCCAAGAATTTTAATTCAAACCGCATGTCATATCAATCCAACGGTCGCTTTTAAGTTTAAAATATCCTCTTTACTATAAAGCAAAGGGGCATAGATTAAACTTGGACTGGGAGAGAAACTGTGCACAGTGGAAAGATGGAAATCGGTGGAATGGTGAAATGGATCGGTGGAAAGATATTAGATTGATCTGGTGCAGTTTGCAAAAGATTAATCTCAATCTTTACCATGCAATTGTACAAGTAAATGTCAGTTTAATGCTGAATTACCTTTTTTTGCTTATATAATAATTATAATATAAATTATATTATATAAAATTATAATATAAATAATTATTTATATTATATTATATTACATTATTATTTTTTCTTATTTTACCATGGTAGTATGTGTATATCACTTAAAAATTTCTCCAAATATGTGTGTATAACTACACAGAAAAAAATATTGTTTTCCTCTATGTGGTTTCAAACAACGTTGTGTTACCCATTTTTTACAACAATTTATGTCAAGAATACGCATAATTGTAAAAACAATAGGTAGCGCTGTATTGAGGAAATAACATAATTTTGTGCATATGAAATTGTCTATAAATGCCAATTCCATTGTAAGCTGTACATAAACATTATTACAAGAATCTCAACAACATTTTTCTGTTTAAAATGCATATTTTCTTGTTTAGTAAGGTGAAGTAAATTGTATTCGAACAAAATACAATTATTAATTAATTTACGACAATCTAATAAAAGAATGCGTGCTTTCATTACAATGCCATTAGGGTCTCTATTGTTGAAATCGCTGACAGAGGGTTGTGATAATTTTTCGCGCTTTTTGCAGATCTTACTTTAGCGGTAAGTATGAAAGTTTAATTTGACAACATTCATTAGTAAGGAAATGTTAACAAGATTGTATGAAAACGCCATGTTAAGGTTGTTTTAAAATAGCGCATAAAGTACAATCACATCTGACACAATTTTGTGACATTTGAGTTAGTACAATCTTGTTCACTAACAACTGACAAATTGTTACCGTCCCTATATGTCTGGTAATTTGCAAGCAAAATTATCAACACGTATTGTAAAAGACAATTATTATTATTGTTATTGGACCATTTGTAATTTCTACCTCTTTACTTCTTTTCCTAAGATCCTATTTAACTGACAGACAGTTCCAAGTACGTTACAGAAACTTCATACCCTCATGTTGTTATTCCTCCTTTCTATTAATAACATTACTAACTGCTAACCGTAGTAACTGACAATGTTAAACTTTTCCTCAACATTAAGAATATCATGGATTATGTTTTGCTTCAGACCGAATATTTTACGGTCAAAATGAATTGACACAAAGCGCCTACAACCTACCACCTATCAGTACAATATTAGAATCGACTGCATCAATTAACTGTTCGATTCAGTTTTTTTTTTTTCAATCACCATACTGCGGATAGACGACCTCCTCTATAGCAGACGTTTGAGACAGTGGGGTGGTACGATACATTAGCGCCAACCGCGGCGTGCATATGCGTTAGGAAAACGATACACAATCAGACGATACTACTGTAGCATGTTTGTCTGAATAGAAACGCTCAACCCCAATGTGGAATATCAGAGGAGTAGATGCATTAAACGGAAAGCATAGTTTAGTTCACAATATCACAAAAAGATAAGTAATGTCTTGGGCATCTTTTTAATATTGACAAATTCAGGTTGCGAATAAGAATTACATCGATTTTTTTACATACAGAAGAACCAGAATCACCAGAAATATTCTTTAATTTATTTATTATCTATATATAACATCTAATGTTTCAATCCATCTTTTAGTTTGTATTGTTTACGATTCAAATGAAAGTTAGTTTGTAAAATGAATCTCGTAACAGAGTTTTCGTCTATTACATCAGCAACTTTCAAATTGTCTCCGTAAAATGAAGAGGCTCTAATGAATTCCGTAGCGCTATGGAAATCGTGAGCAGTGCATATTTTTGAAGATGTCTAAGCGGTTTTCTAAATTCAAACATATAAGTTGTAGCATCACTCACAAAGACCAAAGCTTTCTCCCATTTCCTGCATATTCGAAAAATTCATCCACACTGCTGACAACTACATCTTTTATTGCATCAGCACTTATCCGTTTTATTATTGTGGTGGCTATTAAATATGGCTTTGGTGTTTGCTTTCCACATTTGCGTATATTTTTGGGAGATAGGTTTTTCGCAAGATTAACTCGTCGAGAGTGCTTCTGCCCGTATATTTCGCCAAAACAATTTAACTGGATTATCTAATTTTCGGAAGGGTGTATTTGTAACCATAAGGGCTTCGCAGAGATCGCCATAAAAATTCTCCTCGCCCACTAAATATTGCGATAAACGCCAACTTTTTAAATGGTCTGTAAGTCGAGAAAACCACGAACGCCAAATTAATATATCTACACAATTAAAAAAAAAATAAATTATTTTTTTTTAATTTTTTTAATTAAGAAATTAAAAAAAAGTCCAATAATAAGCGATAAAAGGAAACCAGATTTAATTAAAATATAAAAGAATTCTGAAAATGCTCAGTTAAAAGGTAAGTAGTGAATGTGGTAAGTAAACTCAAACTATAAACTAAAGCTAATAAATAAATAAATAAAGATAAAGATGATAACAATAATCGAAAACAAACAAAAAAGTAACTGTGAAACTAGTACTACATAGAACAGTTATTAAAAACTCCTAAGCTCAGAAAAAGAATTAGAAATATAGAGAACAAAACAAAAGATGGAATATGCGCAACCGTGCTTTCTGACTACACGTTAACGACTGACTCCGGTTTACATATGACTGAGGGGCATATGTAAACCGGCACGCCTTTGTACGAACGCCTATGCTGATGACGGAGGCAGTCGTCGATCCGCAGCATACAGATCACATTATCAAGTTAACATCGAAAGCAAACAAAATGTATGGCTTCGTCTGTGGGAGATCGTCACAGCTTCATTTTTGTCAGGTCTCGCCTGGAGTAAGATACTTTACATAAAATCCACACAAAGGAAATTTTTGAAATTCACACATTTCCTACTTGAGCGATTTTAGCCTGAAAGGCATTATGATTACGATATCGTGTTGAATAAGTATAATTTTATATCTCTGTATATAAGATGAATCATCTCTTTCCAAATTCATACATTCCTTATTACATAATACGATCGATCGTGCATGCTTACTAAATTTTCTTATTCGCTTCGAGTTCATTTCAGATCATAATTTAGTTTTTACTGTGAACAAATGTATTACCCAATTCCCTTATGTGCACCAACTTCAATATGATCTGATATTAACGCTGGCTCATTCGGCAGCAGCCTTTCTCCCTTTCGCAGGAGACAACAATTATTTATTTACTTAACTTATATAACGTTATATCGTCGTAATTTCGAAGAAAAATTAAAGCTTTTGTAGTACGAATGGATAATTTGATTGACAACAAATCCAATTTGTTCATCAATTCTATTTAGATGTTTGCTTCACGCCTCGTTAACTAATGGAACCGCCAACGTATACGATTACCAACCATTCCCTTAAAAGCAATGAAAAATTCGTTATCCCTTTACGATGTTTGCGCAATATAAACTTATAATCAATCAGAGTTATCTGCACCCACACGTCTTTTACTCCAATTACGAAAACCAACAGCAAGCAATATTCATCATCATTACCTCGTATTTCTCATACACCTGTATTCCCCCTCTGTAGTTTCATCGAACTTTTTCGCTTTTGAAATCGATTTCAGCTTAAAAGCATATTCTCCCGCTCCGAGAATAGCGCATTTCCGATGAAAGATCGGGAATTATTAGTCGTGTGAATGGTAGCGGTGTCTATCGTCGTTTCGGGTGTCGTAGCCACTTAGAGCGTATGAAAATAAAATCCCATTACCGATACGATATAAAAATCTGTAAAATACGACTGTCTATGTTCGGAAACAACCTGGGATTTTTCATATCAACTTATGAGTAAAGTTTCGGAAAGTCCTTTCTTTTAGAGCGTAAGTGCTTCGATAACGGAGAAAAATATCGAAATTGAAAGACATCTCTTCGTTTCGTGCAACAGAGAAAATCGTCCTGAATTACATCGCTTTTCAATTTGACTATTCTTTTGCTATAAATATTCACTAACATAAATCAATAATTAAACTGTGTCGGGATCGAATTTCGTTAATTAATTAATAGCATTTAATTTCTGGATAATCCTTAATGTTTTTACATCCAAAAGGAGCTATAATCCTATTGTAAAAAAAATTAACGATTCCTCATATTGCTATTCAACAACTTTTTCTCAATCAGTTTCGTTTTCTGAAGATGATAATATACATATTATCGAAACGTTAAACACACCTATTTTCTGTCCTTTACCTGATTCAAACAATTACTCTCCAATTAATAATCAAAATCCGTTTGAGTTTTCTATAACAAATTATTTTTAAACTTACATCACCCCCATTATACCGGAAATCATTTTGAGATTTCCCGGAATATTATAGAATGATTTCTACCAATGTTTCCTTCATCTAAAATCTAGAGATTTTTACTTATTTCAATTTTTGTATTTCTCTTCTTTTACAAAGCACTTTTCAAAATAAGAAAAACAATTGAATTAACTTATGCCACATTTATGTTGAAGACAAACTCAACACTTTCCAATAACAGTGCAATAGTTATTTTTTCACATACAGGGTATTCAACTTGATTAAGAAGTTATAAACAATTGTTTGCATTAATTAACATCTTACCTTAGCGATAGAAACATGCATTTAAAGCAGTTATGATTCAGAAAATATTTAAATGACGATTTAAATATCTCCTCAATTATTAAATCGATTAACGATTTCAAAGAAAATCTTCCAAAAGAGCCAATAAGTCTTTTATGAAATGCATATGTAACATAATAAGCAACGAAGAACAGAAAACAGAATGGAAAGCACATTAGAATGTGATGAAGGAATTCAAACTAAAAGTTACAAATGGTCTTAATTCTAACGAAAACTTCCACGGCTAGAGTCAGTTAAAACTAAACATGTTCCGGATTCGAACTGTCTCATGGTTAAACGAAAATTCGAAAACGTTTCGCTCACAATCATATGGGACTTCTTCAGGAGAGGGAAAGATGGCAGGATACGGCACGAAAACTTAACGCGTAAACCACGCTAGAGCCGAAACTAACTTAGCGGAAAGCAGTTGATTACAGTAACTCACCATGTGAACCATACCAGCAGCAAAAATCAACTGCGAAAACAGTATTAGTCGAGGATTGGTTGTTACAGATAAGAGGCTTTCATATGTCTACGAGGGGGTAACCTATATCTCTATTAGCATTCTTAGATTGTTTAAGGATCCCTATGGACTCACTAATTTTTCAATTGTAATAGTGGGAAGAATTACAAAGTAATGAAGTCGCACTGAATAATGTCTGGTAGCCAGTATCTAGATGATGTTCAGCTACAGCCGAATTTGAGTGGAAGCATATTCTAGCGCAATGATTGTGCTCTGTCAGGCGGATTTTGATAGTAGGCCCTGTTTCGCCGATATACAAAATGCAAAATCGCACGAACAAAAAATTCTATAAACACTTTGAAGGAAATTTGTCTTTGGGCGATGAACGCGTTTCTAGAACTTTTGAGGAGGTTTGATCCCTTGTATTTTTTTCTAAATTTTACCGATTGTAACCGTTATCTTGTGATTATAAAGAAAATAAGCCGTAACTAAATTCATTTAATATTATCGTTCGTCACTTTACTGGTTTGATGATTCTGTTAATATCTTTGAGTTACCGTGCAAACTCTGGCCTATCACCTTCCCTTTTCCTTAAGAAACCCCATCTGATTGTGGACGAAGCGTCGAGTTTCCGATTAACCATGACAGGTCCGGATTACGTTCGGTTTTAGTCATAAATAAAAAAAATCATAATTGAGACTTATAAAACTTTAATAAAAAACTTTAGAAGATAAATAAAAACCAATAGGACTAGGGCCAGAAAATGTAGATGACCAAAATCAAGGTTAATTGCAATCAATCCATTAATCTTCAAAAGCATTTATTTCCCGCTATAATATAAATATCACTAGATAATTATTCGTAAACTAATCCTTCGGTAATTTTTTTTCAGAACTGACGAATAATTGTCATTTTTCCATGGCTAACCATTAAAAAAAATGTTTAATTGGTAAAAATAATTGTTTATAACTCCTAAGGTATATAATTTGGGTATAGAGACACCTAATATACAACGCTTATAGTTTACCATATACACGCTTATAGTTTTCAGAAGTAGGCTAAGACGTTAACAGTGAAAACTTTTAACAAATGAGTTACGCGAAAAATTCTGAAATATATGTATAACATACACTTCAGTTTTCATTCAGTAAGCAGCAAGAAACTAAGATAAATTCCAACTAGTTAGCTATCAAAGATGTTTGAAGGGGAATTGATTATGCTTCATTCTCTTAAAAGCACTTCTAATATAAACATTCCTCCTGATGCAACGTCTTATCAAACTTATAGATATAATCTTTTAATTCCTCACCCACCATGTTGTCTTAGCTAATCCCAAATATTTATCTTCTCTCAATGCCTGAACTAACGTAAATGAATAGAGTGCATCTACATTGTAAGTAACATCAAACGTAACTTCTTTAGACTCTATCTACTTTAACGAGTGGATCGTGCAACAATCGCTGCTCTCAACTCGGCCATTAATTTAATCTGCAAAGTTTTGGTAATTTAATTCCCTTCATTAATAGGATTACAGTCAATTTTAAAATGTTAAATATGATTAGTGGATCTCAAGAAATTCCAAGACTTCATACAGGCTTTAAGCAGTTGGTAATTCTTATAAAATATTAACCATAAGCTTAGAAAAATAGTTCAATTGCTTCAAGTAAAAAGTATTCTATATTCACCCTACTTGGATATCTCATAAAATACCAGCGCGTCCACCAAAAATAGACATATAATTGAAACAAATATCTTAAAAATTTAGCTTGTTTCCATAATGATTGCTGCCACAATTAAAAAACACGCTTTATCTGTTTGAACAAGCCAAATATATTAATTCATAAAGCAGAAATACAAAGCAATAAAGATATCGATTTACTTGTTTGCTTACCATACTTTATTATATTACACTGTTATATTATCTTTGTTCCATTATTTGCTTCTGAACTAATGTCTGACTAATGGCTAAACAAATATAATAAAGAAAAGTTAAGACATTAAAAAGTCCACGAAATGCGGTAATAACATCGAAGAAGCCCGTTGTTTAAAACCTAAAACAAGCGTAAAATAGGAACGAAATTAAATTACTTTGACACACATTGGCCTTACAGGCATATTTAGCTTTTATTATAAAGCATTTTAAACACGAGTTTAAAGCTGTGGCTGGATATTTACGGAGAAAGTTTTCAACCGTAATTCAATCTGAAATCTTTCTTTATAATTTGTTTCACAGCAATGGGAGTGCTGTGTAGTAAATAACGTTTCCAACTTTTTTAATTTAACTTCTTGGGGATACAGAAAAAAATGAGAGAAAAAAACGTTATCAAAAAAAGGTTTAAAAGCAACGCAATATTAAATATCTTGAAATATGATTAAATGAACCTAACAAACCATTAAATTAGAAAAACATAGTACCTATAATGATGAAACTCTTAAGAACTGAAACGTCAACTGATAAACACTAATTCTTCATTATTCTATTAATTACTATTTTATTTTCATAACAGATCCAATAGTCCTAAACACGAGTACAGTGCCCTGAGGGTAGATGGTGGTTCGGAGAAGAACAAATACGAAAAGGAAGTGAGAGATGGTGTCTTCGCCAGTTGCAGTCAATATTTAGCGAATAGCAATCGATATGAACTTAGAACTCATCTTGGCAATATCGGGTCTAGAGCGGACAAACATTGGTAAGGAACTAATTTAAAGACTTCATTTCACTTATTTGACTTTATTGAAAATTGGTTATAAACAATTTGTTAATTACTAGTTAGAACTTCGCTACAATATGTTCCGTATACAGGGTGTATGTTTAATGTGTAAATAGTGTATAAAGTGTACCATTACTGCAACGCCCTCGCCGTTACTGCTAAAACAGTGACAGGATAAAAACCAGCCAAGTAGTTTATTTAAAACCATGTAAAAGAAAGCCATTTTGTGAAAAGATGGACACTGTTGTATGATGTCTCCGTTGGATGATTTTTTACGATTTTAGAAAAGGCCTAACATCACAACAATGCCTCAAATCGTTTCATTCAATTTTTGCCAATCAAATAACAGCCGGAAAAACTAACACTGATTTGCAGAATGTCGTCGTAGTCGTGCTTTCGCCAGTGAGAAATGTTGTGAAAGTCGACTAAATTTGGCTGTTGTTCCAAAAAAACGTCGATGCTGTGCGTGATATAACTGAAGAGGATCGGCATGTGACTTGCAATGAGATAGAGTCATCCTTAAGCATATCAGAGATTGCGGTACATTCGATTTTGATGTGAACAAAACTGAACATTTAGGTGTGAAAAAGATTTGTTCCCGATGGATTCCCGATAAATTGACGCAAACATAAAAAGGACTCGTGTTAATTGGTGTAAGAAAATGTTAAAAAAAATCGACAAAGGAAGTTCAAAATCCGCCTACATCATACCATGAGGTAGCAAGGTTTCAATATATTTGTACGAGTCGGAACTAAGCATCGATCAAGTCGTTTCAGTGCTCCCAGATCAACTGAATCCAAGAAAAGTTACTCATTCACGAAGCACTTTCAAGAAAATGACTGCTTGTTTCTTTTACTGTAATGGAGTCGCAAGCACTGCTCCAGAATATCGTAACGAGCGACGATTTTTATCATCCTCGAAACCTTCAAGAAGAATGTTTCGGTAATTGGTCCAAACCCATGTAAAAGTGTACAAACCTTGATAGCGAAGATCTTGAAAAACAATAAAACCGTTTGATTTCTTTGCTTTCCAACATGCGACTGAAGATTCAAAATCGTATCAAATCCATAAGAAAATTTCTAACCACACTCAGGAGCGGACCTTCTTACCACTCTGGACCATCTAACACTTCTATTGAATTTAATAACTGTTTCGTAGGTCATCGTTTAACAAATTTAATGATTTACATCATTGCCAAGGGTGTGATTATGTAGAAATTTGCTTGAGATAGCGTTAAGAATATTAAAATATAATCTTTTTAGCATTAAACGATAACGTGACAAATAACCATTTCCCTTTTTTTGTTTTTTTTTGTTTGTTTTTTCAAATCATTCTGTTCCATTAAGCGTACTACCGATTATTGATTTACACCTCTTATCTTTACGGCATGCTGATTGCTGGCTGTTTCGATTCGCAAATAGTAAAATTCATGCTTGATTGTACGTAACGGAGAAATAATGATATAATGCATATGGTGTATGCACAGGTTTGTCGTTCAAGATAAGAATTTAGGAGCAGAAAGACTACTTACTCTCGTACCCCTGCCGACAGTCTGTCCGATACAACCGTCCACCCTAACCAGGGATACGGTCCTGTCGCTATTCAGAAGCCTACAACATCCGTACATCCATCCTGTATTGGATATTGAATTTTGGGACACCGGAGCAGCCCTTGTCAGTCCTTTAAATCCATCCGGTAGCTTAAGAGATATTATATACGGCTGTACGTGGCACGAAGAATACGACAGGAAGTATACGGCGAAAGGCGAGGGACTTCCGCTCAGACAAGTAAGAAAATGGATTTTTATCCGAGTTTTATTTCTTTTTAAATTGTTTCGCGTCAATAGCCAACGCATTTCTAACAGAAGATTTATTTTTTCTGATCGACTTCAGTTTTTCTTCGCATTAATTGACCAAAAATAAAACGAAAGTAAAATATTTATTGAGTATTAAATTTAATAAGCAAAATATTTTGTTAGAACTACAGAATAGAGGAAATGATTACTTGAGTGTACTTGTATAAGAGAAGTTCGATAATTTCCGAGCCTAGGCAAGAGATGGTGCTACTAATTAAAGGTAACCTTTGGCAGCAAAAGTTGCATCGAATTTTCAAACTGACATATGAGTAAAGAGGACAAAGGCGGAAGAAATTATTACTTTTTTGCGGAGACTGACTAGTCTGTCTAATCTCTGTTTTGTCGACTCTCGAGGACACCAGTAGGCAACACGGATCCATTCTCATGAGGCGAATAGACACGAGTTTATGTGGCCGCTGCAAAAAATAAATAATTCCACCTGCCTTTGTCATTTCTACATATAAGATTGTTTGGGAGTACCGGCTGAATATCAGTGATCAGCAGTGATTAAATAAATTATGTTTTTTTTGAAAATAAAATGGATGATGAGATATACAAAAAAGTCGGTGAAGTTTATGGGAACTCTGCACTTGCGTTATCAATCATATATTATTGGACAACGAAATTTAAACGAGGTCCTACGAGCATTTTTGATGAAGAACGTCTAGGTCGTCCAATTGAGGTCACTGCATCCGAAAAAAATCACATTATGATAAGGAATGATCGGAGACTGAAAATGAAAATCGGAGATTACTGAGGCTGTGAACATCTCAATTGTCGTTGCACGACGATTACGATGAAACGAAAACTTCTGAGTATCGCAATTGCTCACAATTAACCATAAACGCACCCGCCAATTTTAAAAGAATGTTTGCCGATGTTAAAAGACAATTCAAATGTTTTTTAGCGTCGATTCATAACTGCTGACAAAATATGGATTCTTCACAGCGCGACAAAAATCTAAATATTGAATTTTCCGTGACCAATCGACCATCAGCCAATAAGATTGTGACCACGGTATGTTTTTAGATATACACAAATAATCACGTTGATTGCCTTAAAACAGCAAAACGATTAATGGCGACTGTTATGTCGACTTATTGGACCGTCTCAACAATGCAGTAAAAGAAACACATTCGCGTTTGAAAAAGGAAAGGATCTTGTTTCTTCAATATAATGCACGCATACACACTTCTGTCGCCGCCATGGCAGAATTCTATAAATTAAGAATTGCTCCCGCGCCTACCATATTCGCCAGATTTCGCCCCTCGCGGATTATTTAATATTTCTGAACATGAAAAAACAACTTGGCAGAAACTGTTCCACTCAAACTATGAAGTGATTACAAAATCTAACGCTTATTTCGCGGAGTTGAAGAAATCCTCATTTTTAGTTAGAATACAAAAGAGAAAAACGTTGGATTAAATGCATGAACTTTAAAGTGACCTCGAGTTCAAAACTAAAATGAGTTTTGTACATTTATGTACTTTTTCTTGCCAAAATCGGGAATTTATCGAACTTCCGTCGCATAACAAATAGATGGTTTGAAATGGAAAGTTTATTTATATAGATTTTAAATTTCACCCTTTAGTAATCATTACCTTTTCAATATAAAACCAAAGCACTAAATGCATGATTTTTAAAAGTAAATTCAATTCCAAAACAAAAACATCTTGTTTAAATCTAACAAATGGTAAAACGTAAAAATAATTCGCAATTGTTTGTAATATTCAACTAAACTTATTAATATAATAGTTATTCAAGTTACCAACCATTTGTAGCATTGCCGCTAATAATTAAAAAGAAAACTATTTCATAGTATAAGTACGATACAAAGCAAATCAAAAATAGAAGAACAGCAGTAAGAATAATGAGTCAAACAAGTCTAATGCATGACTAGGGTCTACCGTGATCCTCTCATAACAGCAACTAGTTTATTAATCCCGCCGTTATGCAACGAACCATTCGCACTTGTGCCAACGTGATTTTGTAACGAGCAGTGCCCGTATATTTTTACGGCCGCTGCTTTACGGGACTTGCTAACGCGATATGTATTTAGGATACCTGAAAAACGCCAGTTAGAAAATGCAGAGTTGTCGATATTTAAAAGTTACTGTCTGCGCACATTGCCGGTTAATTATCTCAACACGAAAAATTAACATTTCTTTCAACTCTTCACTGACAGATTTTTTTTTTTTGCTAAATTGTATGTACTCGGTAGTTACTATTGAGGTCATATCTATGACTATCTACGAGGGAAAATCATTAAATAAGTCACAAATTGCTGTTGGAAAGCTGAAAATAGCAGACAGCTATTTTCCTATCTGTCATTAGGTATCAACACAATCCAGCTTTATGATACTCAAATGACAGGTGTGCCAACAGTGGAGGATCAACGTGCCGTTATATGTTTTATCTCTGCAAAAGGACTTCTTGCGAAAGATACGGAAATGTTTCCCGTTTACAGTCAAAAGCATTTGTTGCATAAAGCCGTGTACAACTGAATCGATAAATTCTCTCAAGGAAACTCAAAAGTTGTTGACTATCAGCAAAGCAGCCGCGCCATTCAGATAGCGACAGAAGTAATACGTCGACGAGTGGAAAATTCTGGCAGACGAGTAACAATAGACTGCATAGCAGCTGTAATAAAATGTTCTCATGGTTTAGCCTACGAACTGATGCACGATCGTTTGAATTTTCGATTCGAAAAGTTCGCCCACTTTGAGTACCTAGACAACTGACCGAGGAACATAGAAAGATTCGAATGGGCTCGTCCTTGCAACACTTATTTCGGTACGCAAAAGTAGGAGAGGGCATGCTTAACAGAATCGTTAGTGGTGATAAATCATGGGTGCTTCAATGCAATGGAAACATCCTTCTTCACCGTCAACAAGGAAATTCAAGGTTGGGCCTTCAGCCTGAAAAGATTATGCTTACGGTGTTCTGGAATTCTCAAGAAGTACTCCTAGCCTATTCCCAGGACAGAAATGAGAACGTTACAGTTTCGATCTAGTTCCAAGCGACCATTCCACTTAGAAAGCATCTCGGCGAGAAACATTTTAAAGGTGGTAACGATGTTCAACAAAACATCAAACGGTACACACGGCAGCCCAAACACCTTTGTATAGCAGGCACTGAGGTATTCATAGAGCGATGAGATAAGTGTATTAATGTAAGTGGAGACTTTGTTGAGACACTAAACTTGTTTTTGTTCTAACTATTTCTCTAATTATTTTTGTTATAGCTTTTTGTGACCTACTTACTGACTTTCCCTCGTATAATAGTTTCTTTGAGATTTGACTTTATCGGCGTTTACTTACAACTATCGAAATACGTATGAATCAATTGAAATAAAAAAATCGCATATAAAGTTATTAACACGTGCACATAAATTGGTTGCACGGTTATACGCTAAAATTCTCATATCGTATTTTTTTCTTGTTTATACTTTATTGTTACCACTGTTTATTATTTGTTAGAAGTTAGTCAATTATATAAATATAAATTTCACCCATACACGGTGGAATTACATGAAAAATTGGAAAATAGGCATTGAAGGAAACATCAATTTTTATGTACCATGCGTACAATAAATAGATATGCGCCATATTTTCCCCATAAGGTAGCTACCAGAAATAATGGCATTTTAGATCGGCATAATATTGTAATAAAATACAACAAATATTGACCTACAACGGGCAAGATTGAAGTGAATAAAGAAAAATACGAAAATAGGATTTTCCCGGCAAAATCTAATACATTAACTTCAAATGTGTTTCTTTCATGAATTTATTCGTAACTATTTGGATAATAGTGATTAGTTTCGTGAAAGAAATGATACAGATAAGTATATGGTTAACGAAAGATTTTATGAATTACAAATCCGCAGAAATATACAATATTTGCTAAAACTGTTGACTCATCCGGGATACGGCAAATTGTGCTCTATTTACTGTATCACTTGGTATATTAAAAAATAGGAAAGGAATTAGAAATCGTATTTAGTAACTAAATCAAAAACTTTCAACGCTAAACCCAGCTTTATTGATGAGGCAAATAGAAAAAAAAAGTTGTCTAAATCCCACAAAATTCTTTAATCAATAACTACCGGTTTCGAGACAGCTCATTCTCAGGGCAGCTGAAAGTCATACATAAAATTACATTTAGAAGAAGATTGCTAAATTAAGGTTTAAAGTAGGACAATCCAATAAAATGGATATATATAATTAATTAATAAGATGATAAATATAAATAATAAAATAAAAACTAATTCCAAAATGAAAAAAATTAAATTATCTGCAGAACATTTTGTTTTTATAAATAATAAATAAATTTAAAAAAGAATAAAAAATTGCTCAACAAATTATTTCACAAAGAAATTCTTTTCACCTTACATTGTTGCAATAGACTGTTTCATTTTATAAATTTCATACTTACTTGTAATTTCTTTTACAAGTACTTTCTATTTCATTATTTATATTTATCGCTTATTTACCTAAAACCAGCACTGCAAATAACTCTCAACTGGTCCGACGATGAGCATTGCATAACCAACTTGTAAAGATTTTGACCATCTTTTTTATCTTTAATTCACTATGAATTACTCACACAGAGTCAACATGGATTATCCTAATTTTATTTTTTCAAACAGGTGCAATGCCTTGGAAGGCAGATACTAGAAGCTCTCTTATTCTTACGAAATCGTCATTTTCCACCATTCCACCATCTGCATTCGGGCAACATCATCATTCAAAATGGAGTGGCAAGATTAGCCGGTTTAGAGAACCCATTATTTGGTTTAGCGCCTAAACCACCTAGCGCCCCGGAAACGTTAGCCTTCGGTTACCTACTTTACGAAATGACCGTTGGCTACGAATTGCCAGCGCCTCCAAGCGCGGCGCACCTCGAGCTAGAACTGGAAAGCTCGCCTCGTATCGCCAGCATTCTCAGTCTAATTTTCCAGGGGTCTCGATTACCAACGATAGAGGAGATCCTCTGCTGCGACCTGTTCAGGGGCGTTGAACTTAGAGAATTACGGGGCGCCAGCGGTGCTCAAAGCTTCACAACTCCCTCCGACGTCTTAGAACTGTTGGACATCGTCAAATATGCGGCAGTACCGTCGCCCATAAGAAGGTAAGCATTGGAAATAATTATTGCTGTGATGAATATTTATTCTATTGATTTTGATTGAAAAGAGCACGATTTTTTTAGCCATCAGTATTTCAGTGATTTGGAACCTTGGTTTGCATGACTTCATTTGTAAGTAAGGATAAAGTATAGGCTAGTCTGCCGTATTAGGTCATAGAGTTTGATCGCAAAATATTTCAAAATTGAGAGAAGCTCAGCCTAACTGAACTAAGATTAGCTGCGATCCAGAAGATTTCAATACTAAAATTGAGAAACCACGGATCATACTTCAAGTTTGTAATATAGTCTGTACTATAGTTGCTTAATAATTAGTACACTAAACATGAGCTATGTTGATTTTAAAAATGAAAATAACGGAATTTCACTAATTTTGAGAACACAAAGAACTGATTTTGTCATATGTCAAAAATTTCAAGGAATGTTCCATTTCATCTTATCTTTCTTTCTGGATAGTTATTACATGGTTTATGCACAGCCTTTTACTTTTTAACTTTAGCTTTTCGATAGTTTCTTCCAGAGTTACCTCTATTTTATTAACGACCTTCTAGGCTTTTCTCTGCCATTTTACCAACACCATTCTTCTAATATAACTTCTTTGAGAGTCACTAGTCTTTCTGAAATATATAAATCACCTTGTGCAGTTACTGTTCAATTTACTTTCGAATTTTCTGGAAATTATCCATTTTTATCTTTATCTTTTCATATTTTGCTCTCCATTTTGCCTTGAAATCAGATCCTCCTCTTTCCTAAGCAATTTGGTCTACAAAATTCTCACCTAAATAGCTTTGTTGTTTACAAAGTAGTAATTATAACTTCGTATATCTACTTAGGTAATCTACTGTAAGTGGACAGTTTTCCAAATAACTGTGCACGATATATTTGACAAACAGTCGATATCGGTCTTATAAAATTTCCTTCGTCTACCCAGTTATCTTTTCTAGGCTTTCAAAAATAAAGTAGCCTGGATTTAAACAAACGTGTCGTTTTCACGCAAAATCTACAGAATTGTTAGTATACGAGTGACAAGTATTTTTTTGTCAAACTCAATTTTATTTCGCAACAGTCTTATTGTAAGTTTATACACTTGTCCCAGTGGTGGCCCATCTCTTCAATCCCTCAAATAGCAGTTCACATCTTGCTCAGAACAAACAATCTTTGCAAAATAGGTATTGACGAACCCGCGATCAGGTGTTTTTTGCCCAAATATTCAGTTAATATATGACAGACACGTTCTATCGAGATGCACATAGCCTCCAATATCGGTGTAACCTTAATTTAACAGTGATCTACCACCATCTGTGAGGTGCTCCGATGCTATTGGTAATCGTTGCAGTTTTTGACAATAACTAAACGTCCAGAGTTTTCTAAAGTATTTTTCAACACATGAAAAATTATATTAACAAAATACTTTTGATAAGTAACCCCATCTTTGAGTTGAGTATCAACGTCATCATATTTATTATCGCCTTTTATAGAGCTTTGTGGAGATATGTACATAGATGAGATTTACATAGCTGTAACTAACAAACAACGATCCCGAATTAGGAAATTCAAAACATTATGAAACTTTGAGAACATGTAGATTTCCCAGAAAATATTTGCAAGTAAGTGAAATGAATTTTGAAAATTGTAAATTTTCCATTTTTGCCAATGCGCGTAACACGCTAACGGCAAGTGGTAGAGAAAAAGCATTAAAACAAAAATTGTTTGTTTGAATGAGTTTTATTAAGCAATCAGGAAACGAATTAAATATTTTTATATTTTTCTACATAATTATAAAACTCCTCAAAAAAAGTATCGAAAAAACAGGAATTTTTTACACCATGCACATTGTATGCATAACTACTACATATGGAACAACAAGGAAGATCTTGTTGTGTAAAAGTAAGAGTTACTAGATTTTTAAATTTATTCAGTCTTTGGTCAACGTATCCGCTTGTAATCTTATTCGGTGTCGTTAATGTATATTCACATATATGTTGGATGGTATATTGTTTTTTACTATAGCAAGACAGTGACCATTCCAAGAGTCTAAGAACAAAATGCTGCAAGCTCTCAAATTTGACAAATACACATCGGTTAACCATTTCTCAAATAATTTTTCTGTTAATCTTACAGATCCTGCTGCTAGATTAACAGAATGAGCATTCGACGGTAAATAAAAAAGGGTGTGATAAATGAAGCTAGAAATTATCACTTTGCTCTCTGAGGACAATGATTAGAGGTGAGAGCAGTTTTTCGGGAGCTCGTATTGTTGGAAGTATGATGTAACCGTATGTAACTGTTATAACAGCTTTTCGGCATTAAATATATTAGCTATCCCGACCTGTCCTGTATGATCTTTCGCATTATTAACGAAAGTTGGGGCAATGCACCAATCAATACTATTTACAACTTCATGAATTCGAAAATGCTTAGTAACTTTTCGAGTTACGTACCGCTTCTGTTTATTGTATCTTTCCACCGACAAAAATAAAAAATGTAATAATACTATAGAATAATAGAAGTAGAAACAAATCGTTGCTATCACAATATTACTTCACCAACTTTTCCTGGACGGTATTCAATGCAAGTCGTCTTTTCTTCTCGCTTTTCTAATAATCACACTCTTTTTTACAGCTTCTATTGCTTCTTGCCTGTGTGAGCGTATCCACAAACTGTAAGGTTAGATTCTAAAAACAAAAAATGAAGAATCTAAGGACAATCAATGCAGTAAATGTAATTGAAAACAAATATTACATTAGTGCAAAGCAGGTTGCATCTGCACGGGATACGACAATTATTATGCTTGATATTTTTTTAAACTCTACTTAAACAAGAAAAATTTTTATAAAAATGTGGATTATATTTTTCTTGACTAGTCAATAAAAACTTATTTAAATAATTTTTGTCTTAAACCTTTTTCCTACCTCTTACCGTTAGCGTGTTACGCGCATAGGTAAAATGGAAAATTTTCAATTTTCAAAAGTTCATTTTAACTATTTTTATATAGCATAGTATTTTTCCACGTAAAAGAAATGCGTAATACATATTTATATGTGATATACATCTTTCCAAAGTTTCAAATTTTTTTAATTTTCCCGGTTTAGGATCGTCCTTTCAACTTGGAACATTTACTCTTATTCCAATTATTTCGATATAAGCAAAGAATAAAATAATAATGACTAGAGAGGACAAAGGCGAATGAAATTATTACTTTTTCGCAGAAACTAGACAAACTCATGTTTTGTCGACTCTCGGAGACATCAGTAGGCAACGCGAATCTATTCTCGTGGGACGAATAGACACGAGTCTATCAAGTTGCTGCAAATTCCACCTAACTTTGTCCTCTCTAATAATGACTATACTGCTACATTTTCTCCATGGATCGTGCCCACAATATTTCACCCTTGGTACATGCATTGATTCATACCCCATTTCATTATAAATATAGTTCTGAAAACAGAGATCATGAGCTCAAAGAAATTATAGTTTCGATAACATGGTATGCTTTGCCTTTTAGATAGTTTATTTAGTAAGTATTAGGTAGCTGTAGATTATTCTTTCTTATGTTTTTTTCTAGAAGTGATGTAGTTTTGGTAATGGAGCGTAGAAAATTAGAAGATATAATAGAAGAAGATGATGGCTTCGAAGAATGCGAATCAGTGACAATAGAAATGAACAATATACGGTAGTAGGGATGTATATAGTTCTATAAGATTACTGTATTAAAAAAAATAATTGCGTCAATCAATTTCGCTATTTAATTAACAGGAACGTTTCAAATACAATGAAAACAAAGAAATAAATATAATAAAGTCGAGCTGTGTCTACTATGCTTAAGTACTATAGTGTGATCTTTAGCCAAATTTTTGGACCAAGAAAATGTGGAAAGTATATATAGAATACATATTTTCCTCCCCCCTTCTGTACATTCAGTCAGGAAAAGAAGCGTTAAATCAAAGAATATTTGACGGGTTATTAGTTATAAATTAATAATAATCAACAAAATACGTAGAGTTTCACAGCCAAAGTTAAATTAATTGTGATAGTATCTTCTCTAGAAAAAAATGTCAAATTTTATCGTACAGAACTCGTATTTATAAAGTTTTGTGATAAGAGATAGATGTAACTTATTCAATGTTGTTCGATATACTGAAGTATATGCACGGAGAAAAAGGCTTTGTTCATCCAATAAAGTACATCAAGGACATGCTTGTATATGGGCAAACAAATATTTGTTTTCTTCAAGTAAATCATTTTGTCACTACCAGTTGCTTGAAATAAATACCCCTAATAGAATGTATTTTGTTACTTTGACAAATCCTTTTTCTCGGTGTAGGTATATCAAAACCTTTTAGAAATACAGATAACTATATTTTTAAAATTTGGCATTAATATGTCACGGAGGATCCAATCACATATTTAGACACCAAAATTTGATCACCAATAGCAATATTGTTGACTGTACGCAATAATAAAATTCGAAATAAGAAGGCAAGTATATCTTCGGAACCCGCGAGGCAGAATTACTTTTCTACAAACACTTAAAATGTGATATATTTGTCTTTTTCGATATTTGGAATTAGTGTAACACCAGGTACGCTTTTATTATACTTAAAATACAATTAAACATTGATTAGGTTAGATTAGGTTAATTCTTTCATAGCTTTAGTATAAGTAAAAGTTTTTGTTTTATTAATTAATTCGCTCATATTGCATTTTGTTTAATTTCACCCTTGTGGAATTAGAATTTCTTTAGTGAACATATCTTCTACCGTCCTCGATTAAAACAATCTCGATGGATACATACAGGATGTCAATTTTAACTCGTTTTTAGCTTAAAAAGAAGTAGGAAACGAAAGAGACGAGTGACGGGTAAATCAAAATTCGCATACCTGCATCTGGTCAACGGCAGCACATGCATAAAGAATATGTGTGACAATCAGCACCCAATATCTTAAGCAACACCGATGCGTGTTTAACGTTAATTATGTTCTTTGTTCTTTCTCGAAACTAGCATGGATGAATAATGTAATTCACTTTTTCAATAAACCGAATTAACTTGCGATTTGTGTCGTATTTTTTTACTCCTTAAATTATCCTATATGATGTAAATATACACATGAATTCGTCGTTAAGATTGTATTTATATTCCGTTTGTACTAAGTTAATAAAGAATAGTTATTTTTCTAATTAAAGACGGTTGCTGTTTATTCTACAATCAATTTTAACATCGTTTATTTATTTTAAAATAGACGCATACAGGAAACTATCGCAATTACGTGTGTCAGGGAATCAATCCTAAGTAGGGACAGATAGGGCGTATATTTTAAGAAAAATAGGTGAGGGAAGAAAACAATTAGAGATCGAAGGTAATTAGATACCATCGATCTTTAATGGTCTCAGTACTGATTGAAACACATTCGCATTTACAGTGCAAGGAAAATAGATATCTCTAGATAATTAAAAAATTTCTATTTCACGAAAGATTCATTATATAATTTACAAACGTTTGTACATTAAGATAGCTAAAATTAGCATTATTTTTGAGCTACCATCAATACCACGTATTAAGTGGCTAAAAATAGATGGAATTACAGCAAAAATTGTGTAAGTAGAAAACACTATCCATCGGACTTGTTTCAGCCTACCTTGCGTCATCATCCTTGCTTCGAGTGTTTCTCTAGTTCACATCGTTATTAACCTATAGATTTAACATCAAAAGATACAACTTGATGCTAGTCCCGAAATACGACCCCGTGGCATGGTATCGTCATACTCCCACAAGCTTACCATAATGTAATTATATAAAAAAAATGCCCGAGAATAAAAAGTAAGTCGTGTCGCTCTCCTAGACGACGCAATGCAGGAGTTGTACGTAGTGAGATGCATTTTGAATCAAACTAGATTGCATCTGACGTATACTTTTAAGCACACACGCAATGTACACATAAGCAAAGAACAGTAAGTTATTTTCGATGAACAGAGTCCTGCATGGTTCTCAGTAGAATTTATCAAAAGTCAACCCAAGAAATGTTCAAATAGAATTTCTAACTTTCACGACTTTTAACTCGTCATAGTAGCCGTTGTACTGTGGTTATTATTGTCAAAAAATAATCCTTCGAAGGTGCCAGCTAGTAATTTTTTTACAATCTTTTTTTTGTCAATCGGCACGGCTTTACACTAAGATATCACATACGAGACTCGATTGAGCCAGGAAATACCGTCAGCAGAAATTCAGCCTTTTAAAGATGCTTATTTCTATTGTGGCCCTATTAAAAAGGTCGTCATCGGAATCGCGCATGTGTCAAATAAATCAAAGATTTCACATGACCCTGAACGTAAAAAATCTAACGATGTTAAATTAAGAGCCTATTTCTACCTATACAGCGATCCTTACGCGCTTCGATAGATCAATGAGAGGATGCACCATACATCTATCAAACTGTCTATCAAAACTGTGTTTCTTAAAATTCGCAGATAGCGAATAACAAATTTCGTAGGAAATTGTATTTTCTCCGTACCAACACAAAAATTTAAACTAAATGTTTTTTGAAAATCACCTCTCTAATCACATGCAGATTTTCATTTTTGTTCAGTTATGCAAATTTCGTTCTATTAATCATGCGTTCCCTTGATAAATTACGAAAGTTCTTCAAAAATTCTTATTCATAAAAATTCACAAAATTCGATTGCTCGATTGCTCCTCTGATTCCAAAAGTTGCGGAATAGCATATGCGTATGGGTGAATTTTATTGTTGTTCAGGATGTGATGGATCGTAATAAGCCTAAAAGTTACACAATAACGAGGGTTATTAATCTGGTTGTCTTCATTGTTAATAATGAACCCTGGTATATTTCGACTTCTTTTTAGAGTTACAAAACGCAAAACGCAAGTGTTTTATATTTTTTGAAATTTCTTCTTTGTAATTAGTGGTAGATATCTATGGTTAAATATGCGGCATCTTTTTATTAATATTTCTTGCATTCTTCATAAATACAGATATCGTTATTTGAATAGCCCTTGACGTTCATATTTCTCATTACAAAAATGTATTATAACCAAAAATAATGCTAAAATTAACATTAGCTACCACCTATACCATAACCTAAATCGCTGACGATATTAGTGGATTCACTCACAACAAAAGCAATGTGAGTAGGGAAAGCGTTAGCAAACGGGCACATACCTGCTTACCTGGCGTCATCGGCGTTGTTCCAAGTAATTCTTTAGCTCAAACCAAATAAAAATTGCACACAAAATATACTGTCTAAAAACTAGCTAAAGAAGCGGGCTGCAGACGCTAAACCACCTCGATAGCAGTTCTGGAGCTGCACAACACATACCCATACGGCATGGTAAGCTAAGTAACGCGGACATGCTTCCCATTTTGTATTAAAGAACCCAAAAAATTACCAAAATAAAAAATAATATGAGGAGAAAATACTGTTGCCGACGTCACTCACCTAGATGACACACTGCGGAGGTTCTACCTAGTTAGAAGCATTTTGAATCAGACTACATTGCTCCTGAGGTGTACTCATAAGCGCACACTCGGTATATGTATGTCAGTAATCAATAAGTTATTTTCAATTATCAAAGGGTTACATGAATCTCAATTAGATTAATACTCCAGAGCTTATTTGCGTTTGATTGAATGTCTCCAATTTGAAAAACTATATTGTTTAGACCTAAAAAGATTTGCCACCTTCATTTATTACTTTATACACATAAGTAATAAATAAATCCTAACCAAATATCTTTGCATATATAAAAACTGGTAAGATGGATTTTCGTATTAGTTTTTAGAAAGATGCAGTAATTAAATATGTCAAATAATTTAGAACAAACAAAAACGAATTGGAAAAATGTGTCCGAAGTAGCATTGCAAAAAAATGTTTTGATATTGCATCAATTCTGTTTATTAGATTGACATTAGACGATCCCAAACAAAACTCAAAAAAAACAAACGAAATAAGCAGGTAACCAAAACATCCAAATGTTTGATTAATACTTTACTGTTATGGAAAGCCACGTGATTCTGCGCGTCATTTTTCAAAATCGGGAAACAGAAGCTTAACCCACACGCTACTGGTAGAAGCAACACCGAATAATATTCAAACGTTAACACTACGGATTTCTTTGACTTTTTAAATACATTTTCTGTTCTTGTTGTTCTCCTATTATTTACTCGATTCGTTACATTCTACAAACTTGGAAATATAGTCCCCATCAACAATATTTAGGATCAAGTATATATGTAAACGTAACACAGACAACTTCGTGATATGTACATCATTAGGAATTACTGTATTAAGTGGTTTTGTTGCTACCCAAAGAACTTGAGAATAAGTTCTGTATAAAGTTAAAAGCACCTACCCAAAAATTTTTAGCAAAATTCATCGTTTATTGTTTACTGTAAATTACAATGAACAATGTGCAAAATATTACAGAAAGCAAGCATGCTCTAAATTATAGTAAGATATTAATACTGATATGTTAAAAACGGTATTACTATTATATTCTTTCTTTTTAATATTTACGTACAATATTTTAAATAAATACGCAAGACAAGTAATAAATTAATAATAATTACAGATAACAACTGCTACTATTTATGAAAAAAGATTGAATGCAAGAAAATTCACCGCCCAGAATTCACTGCGGAAGCTTCATCGTACGAGAAATTATCTTTTTCCACATTATGGTTGGACTAACGCCAAACTAATCGATCGTCCAACATCCAGCAAAATAACCACCACTTAAGATGATTTGGAAACTGTATTATAACGACATGAAACTTCTCTTTCTCAAAGAAAGATTATTTTTTATATTCTTATTATTAACACTCAAATATATTTTCTTTTTTACTTACACGTACCAACAACTAAGTTTTATTTTCCCTCCGATTACGTAAGCATATATTGCATAAAGCATATATATACAATGTGTCCCAAAAAGTTTTATACAAATGGAGAAAAAGTTTCAAAAAAAAAACATTCTTGATGAAAAGCTCTGCGTGACTTGTAGATACATAGTCAAATATAAGATTGTTTAAACATATACAAGGAGGAACAAAATGATGATTTGGAGTGAGAGTAAAATACGTTCAAACTTTAGTGTACGTAAAATATTATTACATGTCGAGATCCCGTCGAGTTATGTAATAAATAAAAGTACTGAAAATAACATTTAGAACGAAACATCTGGTACGAGTTAGAAATGAAGATATTGAAACTGTGATGTGATCCAATCGATCGTGGAAAATCCAAAATACTTACTTCGAAGAAGATCCAATTTATGTAACGTAAACCAAAGATTTAAATCCAAAATCCAAAAAAAGATTTAAAAAAATCATTTAAAACTAATGTATGGTGTGGCATTTACAGAATTATTGGACCATTCTTTTTTCAAAATAACATGAACGGAGAAAGTTATCTACAATTCTTAGATATTCAGTTGTTGGACAACCTCTAAATAAATGAGGAAAAATATGGTACAAACAGCATGGAGCATCATGTCACTATAATAAAGATATTCGGGATTTTCTTCTCAACGCTTTTAACAGTAAAGTGATCGAGAGGTGCATGGAGTTTCTTTAGCCTCCAAAGTCTCCAGACATTACCCTTCTAGACTTTTTTTGTCTACTTGACAGACTACTTTACTTAACAGAAAAGATATTCTAAGATGTTGATGAATATTAGAGGAACATGTGAAGCTATAACTTTGGATGCGATTAGAAATGTCATAATAGAATTTTTAATCAACGAACAATCACCTGTTTAGAAAGGGACGATGGATACGTTATACGTCATACGTAGTATTTAAAAAATTTTACATGTTCCCAATAAAGTTTATTACTTGCGTATTGTTGATAAGAAGGTTATAAATCTTTTATCACATGTTTTCCTTTATTTGATAAATAATCTAATTAATATATTGTAATTTTTGTAACACACTGTATATATACAAATGTCTAAAATGCTGCTCTTTCCGAAATTTTGGGACGCTAATAATATATTGTATACAACTTAGGCCGTCAGTACTTTCTGCATTGCAGACCTCGGCTTGGTCTATCTGCAAACAACATCCTTAATCCGGACACTGCACTTACGTTCCTTGTGACATAATTAACTATTCGCTTTTAAATTCTTCAATTTTGTAATCATAAATATAAACCTGTATCATCAGATTACCACGTATATTTTTTAATTTGTTGATCTTGCATCTTTGCTATTCAGTACTAATCGAACAGCACAGAAGTGATTCAAGAAATTTTGTTTTGGAGACTTCAACTTGGCCAATGAAATAGGTAAAAGAAACGTGGAAGTTAAGCAAACGGGTCCCACATCAATTATCAGATGGTAACAAATTCATAGAGTGTTATTCATAGTTAACTGCAAAGAATTGGTCAACTCCGTTCTAGTTCCTGTTCCTGTACCGGGTATTGGTAAAGAATTGGTACGATTACCGGTACTAAGCAAATCTTCTTCGGACTTAAGATCTTCTACCAGGACTTTCGTACAGGGTAACTTTGTGATACACCGCAGTTACTCTCGGAGTAACGACCCTTCGTCTATCTTTCTGTAAATCCTAGAAATATGTTCTAATTACATAATTTCGGATATTCTTAAGAATTCTTGTTTTAACTATCCGAACGTGAAACTATATATAAAAGAGAGTTTGAGAAGGTTTTCAGAAACCTGAAGAATATCTTAACCAACTCAATTGGTTCTCTCAGGACCGATGGACAATATTTAATTTTGCTTAGCGGACCAACCAGATACTACAGTTGGAAGTTTCTGTGACTTCTGTTTTTGACACCAGGTTCAAAGACCATAACAAAAAGCATATATCACAAAGACACCCGCTAAGCACGCCCCTTTTACGACAATTCATTGGATCAGCTATAGTGTATGATAACGTTTAATGCTCGCTACGAACTTATCAAGTATCTTGTGTAAGTTTCAATATAATTCAATTTTAAACCAGGCCGCGCAAATGAATCTCCCAACAATAAAAAATCTCCATTCACAAAGGTACAATTTCCTAAATCTGCGAATACAGATAAAATAATCAATAACAATCCAAAATAAAGCGGTTAAATAATAATTTGTGTCGTGAGTTTATACGTTGTGAGTGGTGAATTGTGGGCGGCTGATTTTCCACAGTGAATTGTATACGGTGAAATTGACACAGATTTATTCTATTATAGCTGTTTTCAGCGGCGGCTAATGCACTGTAGCTGCGGAGTTGCATTGGAACACTTCGATTCCTTCATGAATTTCCATTACATACCATGTGGGTGTGTAATTGTACCGGGTGGCCAAAGGAGAATGGCAGCCGGTTGTATCTCACAAACTAGTAAACACAGAGCCTTCGGATAAAATCTTTTTTAATCTGGCTAAAGCAAAATACTGGAAATGATTTTGAAGTATGTAAGATGATCAGTAGATGGCGTAACAATGACAACTAACTATAGGGCTAACTAACTAATAGGTTAAGGACTATTGAAAATGTATGGATTTTATTCCTAATCCAATTCTCTTTCTTCTGAGCTAAATGCATTTTGTCATATCTCCTAAAGTAAAGTGGTGAGGGAGACATCAATTGCTTTCTAAAATAAATATTGGCTACATTTGGCTACTCCTTGTTAGGCTTAACAGATTTTATTAACCTACTTAGTTCTTACGAATAGTACCCTCGCCACATCTTATAACCTTTTCATCAAAATTTTAAATAAAACGATTCTTTTCACGTGGAAAAGTAGAGAATTAAAAAGTGAAGATGTCAGCGAAAATCATATCTCGATATCTTTTTATAAAAAATATTAACGAAAACATTTTGATGCACCTGGATACTGACTGTCTGCTACTTTGTCTAAATGTCTAAATATAAGCATTTTAATAAAAATAAAAACAAAATACCCAATTTCAAAGATAATATTTAATGAATCCCTTAATGGATACCCTTACCTAAATTTTCCAAAAAACGTAGTGCCACTTCCTTTAGAAAACTGTTGGCAATTCATCGTGAGTTTTATCAGCAAGCCGAAAGCCCGGTAAATGTTTGGTATTTCTCAGACAACGTTTATCCTAGCAGGATGAGTAAGTGCATTTCAAGTTAGATCTCCAGAACCTTTTATTGGCTCAGATTTCTATTTCTAGGGACGAATAATGGACTTCATAATAGACGGAAGTCGAAACAGATGTTGGGTTTACTCGACAAACCATGGAACTATGCATAAAAAATTATGGAAGACATCTAGGAAGCCACTGGTTTCCGAAATTCTCTAACTGGCCTAATCTATCTTTTGATTATTTATGTCAAGTTGAAAAACAAAACTGCATTTAATCAAATGAAAGTCTTTTAAACGAGACCAAGACTGTTGGAATCGCTTAAGGTAAGCCTGCAGAAACGAGTTGCACTTCACGAAATTAGCAGAGACTAAACAGATACGTGTTTATTCGTCTCGTGAGTGCGTTTGTGTTGCCTATTAGTTTCCCTGAGAATCGACAAAACTCGAGTCTGTGTAATCTCTGCTAATTTCTGCAGGTTTACCAACAGGAGTAACCAATACTATTGTGAATCGCACATGTAGTATGACGACTTTAAAAAACAATACTTATTTTCTAAATACTAACGACAACAGGAAATAATGCATTTTAAAATCTTGTAACAAAAAAAAATGTACTCAACAAACTCACATAAAAATAAATTTCTTTAATTGAAAAGAAGCAAAACTACAGCGTGTTTTGCAAAAAAATTAAAATGTTTTGGTTAAGGTTTATAATTAAAAAAGCAATCGTTTTCCAATTCTACGTAATTAAAATCTTAACGTTCAGTAATAAATGTAATATGTAGACATTATATAGATGTATATTAACATTAAAGCATTTAAGTAAATACTGTTAACACGGATGTAATGTAAATGAGCAATTTATTGTCAGGATTTAAAAAATGTAATCATCAATAATACTGTAATAAACTAATAACTATGACTATGGTAACACTTATTTACATAACAAATTAACACCAAATCTAGCAACAAATGGTAAAATGAAGCATTCAATTAGGCACACGTTTACGAGTATATAGTAACTCTCTTCTAATTGTAAGCCTCATTTTGCAAATGTATAAAAAATAAAGGTAACTAATGAAGATATATATTGCAGAGTATAATGGGTTGTTAATTTATTTCACATTGAGAATCTAGCAGTTCTTCAGATACAAAACATATTTCTAAACACTAACAATAAATGAAACGATGACATAACAATATTTATTCGATATAGATATTCGAAGATCGTACGTTTATTAAAGTAGAAATTTCCACTACAGGCATTATACGTTACTAGAAGGTCAATCGATAAAAAGTATTATAAAAAACTTGGGTTATAAAATATTGCTGTAATAAAAGTCGATGTGCGATAAATATGATTAATCTGGAAGACTTCTATCTTATCAAATATTGTTAACAGCGCCTTTATTTCGATCGTCAGTATAAATTGGTCCGTTCATAATATATTTGTATGGTAATCTGGATCGCATTATCAAATTAATGTATCTACGTACATATATCTCTAAATTTCTAGTATATTAAATAACCATTATAGAGTACAGATTCTGAAAGACCACATAAGAACACTTAAAAAAAGAACAATGCAAAAACAAATAAGACACAACAGTAAATATAATTTAGCCTAGGAGTTGTAAACCTCAACAACTGAATAAATATTACTAACAATAAGGCACACTTTGATTGTTTATTAATCAGCTGGTCCACAATATTAATTTTGCAGGTACACCATTATTACCAAAGGCTGACATGAGAAAAATCTTCCCCACGTGCCAACTCCATCAAACAAACTTAGCAAATGATAGCTAGGTAATAAATAACACAAGTCCACGGCAAGACTTTATGGCAATCTTTCGACATTTTCTTCAATTAGAAGCAAAACAATTGTTTTTAGTAGCTTTTAGTAGAATTTTTACGTAAAATAAAATAATATCTTACCCAAGCATGATCTCTTGCCAATACCTAGAAGAATGTATTCTAAAGCATGAAGCCATTGGCCAATTTAATTTCTAACAAGTAAGCACGGAGGCTTATTCACGGAACTAGTCCACTAAAAACTTTTGAATTAAACATAGTTAATTATCATATTTTTAAATAAAATATTTATATTAATATTGCACTTCCGGTTGGCCCAGAAATCGCTGGCAACTTTGTTATCTCACATAGAAATGCTGATTTTTCTTCGATTTTAGATTTTAGGAAAGTTTCACAATTAAATTATTATTACATATTTGTATACTTTAAATAGGTGCAGAGTAATAGATATTGAAGTTTTTAGTGAGTTAAATGATAAGTACTATTAACCAAGTTAAAATCTTTCTCTACTGGTGAACAATTGTAATCCCAAAGATGAAGTTAAATATGAACACTTCTTTCAAGTTTTTCGTAAATTATTAAAAACTAAAAAGCACTATTTTCTAATTTGTACAATATGTAAAATCAAAAATTCTGTATTTGTAGAAATTAGTCCGGTTCCTAAATAACAAGGAATATAATCAACAAAGACTCGGAAAAAATTTAGAAATTGACTTTTAGTGTGGTTTTAATTGCAATTTCCAAACGACGAGGTGAAGTCGATCACATAGTTCTCGTCAAACTTTGCTTGATTGTGAAAAAAAGTGATCTTATATGATTTTCTAAATTAAGTAAATTATGTTTGTTATACATCCTATTTTTGCCTCAAACAAACCTCAAAACTATTCAAAAACTTATTTTCAATACATTTTACAAATAAGCGCACAATATTTTTTTGTAGATAAAAGTAGCAAGTATCGTACCCGTTCTAAGTTATTTTAGATACAACGAAAATTACCCATCATGTTAAACAGTTGATTGCTGGCAGTGTTTGACATGATGCAGCCCAGAAGCTATGTGTGACAGAAAACAAAACGCACATTTGACGTGGTTTTAAGCAGCAAGCATTTCTGAAAAGAAAGATCAATGGCTGTTTAGAGTGAGCCCGAAAAATAAATATTTCTTTTTTGTTAGTGCACACTTTATTACGTAAATTTAATTTATGAAATTTCTAAATTACATTTTTTTAACATCAGTAAATGAAATATCATAAGGCGACCCTTTTAACCAAAAATCGCTGATCCTACGGTTCTGATCCAGTGACCAATCGAAATCTAAACAATCATTTATTTTTTAGTTACCAATTTTATGATCGACTTCGCCCCGATTGACGGTAGCTAAAATGCACATTCGATAAAAACAAACATTGGAATTATCTTCTTCTTCTAACGGGTAGGAATTTTACAGCTTTCTGTTTCTCGGCAGTTTTCGGTCCTTTCTTTGCTGCACCAGATTTCTTTATACCCAGATACCAGCCCTTGTGAGCATGGAGTTGAGACAGATAAGTGTTGTAACCTCCTCTATAAGATTCTATCCAAATCGTCCCCTCTATCCAACGGTTGGTTTCAGCGTACAGCTTTCCTCTCTTATCCATTGCGACGTACACTCTCGAAAGCAAACACATTATTCGGACGTGACCTGTTTGTCCAGCGCTGGAAATCTCGAGAATTGCTGGAAGGAGCAAATATTTACATGATAATAGATCCAAATCAAAAGTAGAACTTATAACATGTTTGATGCATTGATGAAATTATGACATAAAATTGGATAAGGTTGTAGAAAAAGAGGCGGAATTTAGTTAGATTTATTTCAAAAAGGGAACTCCGGTAACGCAAAAGTTCAGATTCCGATGAAATTCTAAAGCGCCTCTATATGTTTTTTTCGGAAATAATTTACATAATTCATGAGGCTATATAACACACTGCTGATTATGTTTAACAAAATCTGTTACTTTCCTGATATTTATAAAAATATGAAAAGGAGCAAATTTTTGAATCGACCAAATTCTTTAAGAAATTGTGTTGGCCTTATATGAAGTTGGTCTTTCAATCTGTAGTGTCATCGAAATCTGAATTTTCGAGTTGATCGTGTATTCTTCAAGATACCAAATAACGCAATTAATTTGTTAATGGCATTCATTTAACGCGAACAACCTTTGTCATTCAGCAATAACGGAAAAAATCAATATATATACATATGTAGCAGTGATTTAATTAATTTAGATAAAAATGGAACTCAGCAGATTTTACGGGAAGCCTGCACACTTGTTATCTAACATAAAATATTAGTTATCTGAGTTTAAAGGCGGTCGTACGAACATGTCGATAAAGTCCAGAAAAACCACATAAAAAATGAAAAAATTCACGATTTCAGTCGATCTGATGCATAACTCATTTGAATTTAAGTGGAAGCTTTCCGCAAAATGGGTGCTGAAATTAATCATAAGCACATATGTTTGTCAACTTCGAAAGGACAATTAGCGATGTTAAAACGCAATCCGAATGATTTGAGAATCCGCAACAGTAAACCTTTCTTCGCCAGCCGGCGCCAAAGAAGGCTAGAGCCACTTTATCGGCCAACAAGATCATCGTCACAGAGTTTTGGAATCCACGCGGGTATATTCCACGTTGACTACATTGAAAAGGGCAAAACGATTAATGATGAATATTATGCTCACTTATTCGATCGTCTCAACAATGCTGTGAAAGAAAGACGTCTGCATTTGGCGAAGAAAAAGAATCTAATTCAAACAAAATAAGGTACGCGTGCACACTTGTCTAATCACGGTAGCAAAATTCCATGAGTTACGATACGAATTACTTCCGCACCGACTATATCGCCAAATTTTGCACCCAACGATTACTTCCTACTTTGGAATAAAAAAAAAATGGCTCAGTGGAAAAAGATTTGGCTCAAACAATGAAGGGTTGCAGAAAAAAAACGTGTATTCTGCAGTGTTAGAGAAATCACATTTTTTAGATTAATACAAAATATGGAAGAAGGCTATGTTAAAAATAAAATTTTATGCATAAAAATGTTTTTTTTCTTGCCAAGGCCTCCTTTCCTATTAATAAATGGAATGGTCTCAAGATGAAAAAGATTTTCCATCTTGAGACAAAGTATTAAACGAGTCGGTATACATATTTGCATTTTTTCGTTTCGCTTTCATACGGTGAGTAAACCGCTTCTGAAAAAAAAAGTACAGAAATATCCTGAGGTTTAATCCAACAAGCTAGATGATTAGCACATACAGCAAGGAACGATGGCTGTAAGGAATGAAAAAAGATCTATGAGGAGGAAATGTACAAGACTGGCAAGATGAAGAATAGAACAAGAAAAAATAATAAAACTGAAAGAACTAAGGCACACAGTGCGTTGTATATAAATATAATTTATATTCGTAGCTTAATTCCTAGAAATACACGCGTCACGAGATCTTTTATTGTAAAATGAGTAATATTAACCCTCGTTTTCGTAATACTAGTTTACATTTTCTCATTCACTAATTAAAGGAACACGTTAATTGAGTATCATCCAAAGGGAACTCTAAACAAGCACTTCGTTATAATCAATGCTACTAATAACACTGCAATACCAATCAGAGAAAAATGAGGAAGATTTCTTTTTAATCTGTGAGCAAAATATATGAACCAACTTACCAGAAAGCCGGTTTTTATTTGTAGTGTGGAAAATACCAATGAAATATGCTGTATTACAGAGTCATTAATCCTCTGCCACGTGCTACCATCAATTAAAATCTGTCGAAATCCATAATTGAATCCCCACAAAAAGTTCAATAAACACATGATAAACGAAACATTTGTAACCCACGCGCAATATGAGTGACATGGTTTATTTAGAAAACTACTAAAAATATCCATATGTTAGAAGTTCCCTATGAATTCCTAAAATCCCAACAGGAATTGGTAAATGAAGGATTTGAAATGCCAATGAATCAATTCGATTTCTACTATCATGTCTAAAACACATGGAAAAGCATATGCAAAGAAAAATTAAATTTGGACGTCTCAAATTCCATGTAAGGTATGTCTATAAGTTGCAAAAGTACAAAGTATTAAATTAAAGATCAATCAACGTCAGATCTTGGGATCTTTAATAAATTACAACGACATTGGAAGTAGGTGCAGCATGTTTTAAAAAATCGCCTCTTGTTTAGGCCGTTTAAATAATTAAGACGTGACAATGTGTTTTAGTTATTTAGCATTTAGGTCTTGACCCCTCGATTACGAATAAAACAATATCAAGATCTAACTGCGCGAGGCAAGCAGAAGGTAAACAGATTTAATAAACTTGAGAATTTATACATTCCGTTATAGCTATACGCACAAGTTTGATAGAATTGCGTTGCTTCTATTAATTATTTCTAGATTGACCCTCAATTACAATTTTTACATTACAATTTTAGACCAAAATTAATCAAAACAAAAATAAAAATGATTCTTAAGAATTTCTAAATGCTCGTAAATACGTATTTCCTTTTCAAGATACTGTTACTTTTATCGCATACTTAGGCATATAAAGATATGAAGATATTACTTATATTATATCTTGTTTCATATATACATAATCCCGTCTCCATGTTTCAATCGTCTTCTTATTGGTGGCACCTTTGGCATATAATACATCGGATAAAAATTGGTATAGTTAATAAAAGAATAAAAATATATTATAATTAATAAAATAAATAAATTAATAAAAAAAAAGAATCGCAATAAGCGAAGAAGTTGCATTAGTTCATCTTGGGTCTCCACGCGAGTTACTTAAATGCCGTTTGTTCAATACGTAGTATGTCGGACGTACGGAAGCGCAAAAAACGAAAAAGTGGTATATAACTCCAACTGGGAGCTTCAATCGAATTTTCTCGTCTTATTAACAAGCGAAAGATTACAAATGTACTGGTGAAGCGATTACGACGGTAATGCTGGACTCGCTACAGAAATTTGAAGTGTCACCTAATTAACTGTTGGTCTCTATGAGCGATGGCTTAGCAACAATGCGTTACGTAGGCAGTTCTCCAAAACAAGAGTGTGAACAACTTTGTACATAAAAACGTAGGCTTCTACGGCCAGGGTCTGTTAAAACTAAAGGTGTTCCGGGTTTAAACCGTGTCATATCGTTGTTAAAATAAAAACTCGACGTTTCGCTCACAATCGTATGGGACTTCTTCAGGAGAGTGATAGGCAATAGTTAGCACGGTAACGCAACGTGTAAACCACGCCAGAGCCGAAACTAACTGAGCGGGAAGCACTTGATCACGGTAACTCGGCATGTGAACCATGCCAGAGCCCAAAATCAACTGCAACTTTTTACATGTGACGTAGGACTTATACTTCATGTCTTGTTGCGCAAACGATTCGCAAATGTTATCCATACGTGGATGCATTAATTTCAAATACTAGAAAAGTGTTTTTGAAGTCTCCCAAACGCAATCGACATCATCGCAAACGGTGCCAGCTTAAGTTATTTGCATCGCGCGATAATTTCATAATTTCTTTGTATTTTCAGGTTTGGCAGTTTCCTAGAAAAGATGCGCCGTCAGCATAGAGGCACGCTTTCAGATGTGGCACTCTGTCAGGTTAGATATACTAAATAATATAGAACCGAAACTCGACCATTGTAATTTTTGACTCTTTGAAATTTGATTGGAGATTATTGCTCTACATGAGCAGCTGCTTCTAAATATAAATGTATATAATGGTAACTGGTACCTCTTACTCCACAAATGCTTTACTTAGGTCTGTTAATATCGCTTCCACAAACAATGGCTGCCTGCACCTATTATTACGCTATTGAGAAAAGTTGATATTTCTGAAAAAAGTTTACCCTTTCCATCTTTATCGCTTTTTTCAAGACCTTGGAAAACATCGGTAATATCGAAATTAGTGTGTAGTTACTTGCATTGTTTGCCTCTCCTTTTTCAAGAATTTGGCAATTTTGATTTCGTTTGAAAATATTTCTAGCTCAAGACAATTAGTGGTCTAAATATTTCAGCGGCAATATACTGCACTCTACTCACTCCATAATTATCCCTGCTTTCTTTGTTCTCGAAAGTGTTCATAATACTAATAATAATAATAATAATAATTTCTGTTTAATGTACTGGATTGGAGAAACGCAAGCCACTGTGCATTTGCGACACATACTCATCTGCACCTATGTCATATACATCGATTGCTCTGAATAGACTTATCCCGTCGTGATGTTTATTAAATTGTTCGGATGTTAAATTGCAAGTTTGGTTTGGACCCAAATGCTTCTTTCCAGTTTCTTTATTAATAATATGACATATACTGTTGGTTATTGCCTGCTTGCAGAATATGTTTCTGATTATATAATTTCCGCGCCTGTTTAATCAAATTCTTGTCTTTGGATTCGTTATATATCTAGAAATACACCTGCATCTTTGTTTGCTTTTTAGTATTCAAAACCTCAAGTGTATTTTTCTTTTTTGAAAAATGTAAAGCTTTATAAAGTTTTGTAAAGCGTTTAAAAGCATTTTAAACGTGTTCATATGATTTTGATGAAATCTGGTAAACTTCTGCAGGTCTTGAACCTTAGAGAAAGTGTAACATAGGCTCCATAGAAACCCAACCAGCATACTTTAAAACGTGGAGGTATCATTTTCCGTAAACTGTCTTACCCTAATCTCTTCCATTTTATTTTTTCCAGTAGTTTCCAATGGTAACTCCGCAAAAGCAACTTGACCCAGATGATTGTTTACAAGTTATCAAATCTGTTGATGAGCCACATGCACTTGTTGAAGCAATCCTAGAATCTTCCTTCGTTATATACTCCAAGCCGAACATAGTACATCATTGCAATAAATCAGCTTTGTTTTTACTGTCTTTATTAAGGTCGATAGTGAAATCACATTTTGCGTCCTTCAAATTTACTCGTAATACTAGATAACGTATTGTATGATATTTCCCGAAACATATTATTATCACCTGTAGGCGGACGATAAATTGATACAGCAATCATTTTAGATTCACTTAATCTCATTGCCGCAATTTTAACATGTTCGTCCTGTAACATATCACTTACTTCGACAAGCGGAATTCCATAATAAACCTTTTCTAGTTAAAGTAAGTGGTACAAGTTTATATATATAGTATAAGTGTGCACGCTATTATATATTTTTCAGTCAATTTTTTTCATCTGTGTCGGTTGGAAATCAAGGATTCGTCTTAAGACAAAGAAGTTTTAATTTATTTTTTAATGAGAAGGTTTGTCTTTCTAAATTAAATCATTTTGCATAGAAAACTTGTTTATTTCATTTTCCTACTTTTAATTTTTCCGTTTGATTCCTTGCGTCATTCATCCCACTATCAACCTTGCTGCATTTCTATTTCCGTTGTAGATCATTTTAATTCCTCGTTATTGATTCTAACGATATTTTTGTTGTTTTTGTATATTGCCTTTACCATCCTAGTATACTTTTATCTTTTTTTAGTAACCTCTTCTCGTAACTTTATCGAACGCCCTTTCTAAGTCGTTGAACTATATTTCTTCATTTTTCTAGATTACTTTTTCACTGAGCTGTCGCGTTGTAAAAATTCAATCTTAACTAGGTACTCGGTCAATTCCTAACACCGATTGTAAATTTTCAATTGTTTTTCCAGATCCAAATTTTTCAGGCATGCTTGAGATAGTGAGAGTCTCACCGTGAGACTCCGTGGCTAACTTTTGTCTCCGTTCTATTGCACACTTTCATGGCTTAAACGAGAACACACTTGAAATTTGTCGCTTATTTATTAACTTATTTCTACAATATCATAGTAGAATAGATTTACTTACAGCACTTCTTGTCACTAGCACTTATCTAAATTAGAGGTGAACCTTCAGGATGAAAAAGAATAAAGATGTTTATGCACTATTTTAAAGGAGACTTAGCCTTATAAGGTATATTTACTATTTTCTTAATACTTTCAAAGGAAATATCAATAGATAACTAACAGTGTATTTATTTAAAAAAATACACACTTAAACTAACAAAGAGTCTGCTGCTTCTCCGACAGCTGTTATAGATTGGTAGTATTATCTCCGCGTTCTGCTGCCTTTTGTTTTAGTTGCTTCGTTCATAATTGTCAATAGTTCCTTACTTCCTTCCCTTTCTATGTACTTCGTATCGTACATCTCTTCTTATTTCGTATTAGTTGCTTTAATGTTCCGTAGAATAATTTTTGGTTTTCTTTAATTTCGATTTGTTTTTCTACAAATTTTATCCACATAGTTAATAGTAAAGCTAATCATGCTATACCACATCCTAAATTTTATTTTGAGGAACTGTGAGGTTTCCCAATTGTATTTTGTTTAATATAATATATCTTTTGACAATCAAGACGTTTTTGAATATCAAAGTCCATCTGTCCGACATCTTTACAGCCTATATGAAATATTTAACCCGAAAGGCATGCTTGAAAGCAAGTCGATATTTTAGCAATATACTTATGTTTTTCTAAATAAAACATCAAGATTGTTTAATCGTCAAAGCAGGATTAACGGTTGTTACTTTATAATAAAATTATAAATACACTGGCGTAATTTAATAAATTCCTATGCACGTTGCACCTACTTATTCATTTATGTGCATATTAATAATCTCACGCACATATACAAAATCGAACTTCTTTAAATCCCCTGCTTACCTATTCGTCTATTTTTAAAATTGTACGCGTGCATTCTCAAGTTTTCGTTCACGTTATGTGTTTACAGGAATGTTAGAAGAAGCACACACGCTCATAACGCTATAAAGAAAATAAGTTTTCTATTAGAATTGATTAATATATACCTTTTACTATAACGACAACTATGTTTTTTCAAAAGTAACGGAGTTTTACGTACCTATAAAAAAGTATCACTGTCAACTGACTTTTACAAATTAGAAAGGCAAAAAGTTATTTTTCTTTATTGGAAACACCAACATCTCGCTTGTTGTAAATCAAAGTAAAGCATGTAGCTGGTTTTGAAAAAATTCTTTGGTTTAGAATTTTTAATTGCGGTCAGTGTATTACTATTATCGACGATGAAGTCATATACCGAAATTGCCGCCAGCTCTCTGATTAATACTTCTGAAAATATTTTGTACCTAGTAAAACTAATAATATTTAGAAATAATAAACCCGAGACTAAATATATGTAAGAAAGCATTGAATGCGATTGTTCACGATTAATAGATTTCAAATATGTAGCTGAATGCTTCGCAGAAGACCATCTATTGCAGAAGAACATCTAGAAAATGTGCTGAAAAGATTGTGGCTACTTTCATATTAAAATGTGTTCATGTTGGTATTTCAAAAAGTATACACTAATAATACTAACTCTAAGGTGCATATATACACTGCTCAAAACAATTAGAAGATATTTAGAAAAATAATAAAACAAATAAACAAATAATATCAGACATGCAAATATTTCTATATTGCAACTATAACGTTTTTAAACAAGAAACAGAATGCATTGACAAGTTCAGTTTTTACCGTGCTTCAGTGTAGCGCCTGCGCGAACCGCTACAACTTGAGGGTATACAAGCCGCGTATTCCAGCGATCTCGACTATAATAAGGTTTTCACCATTTTCCGTATCATAGCAAATTTTAAACTGTAATTACGGGTAGTAATGGAAAGACAAGATAGGTCAATTGGCAGGTGAACGGAGACAGCAAGTTGTTGCTGAAGTTTTTACAATTAGCCAAAGCGATTTCGCGTTTATGGAATCGGCTTTTAAAAATTGGAGATGTTCAGAGAAGACGAGGACAAAGACGCCCAGCATCTACAACACCAAGAGATGATCAATACCTAACATTATTTGCACGTAGAAGCTTCACTTATAACGCAACGCAGCTTAGAAGTGTGCATACCGCTGCTATGGGAAGAGTAGTATTAATTCAAACAATAAGAAATCGTCTTCACAACGTTGGAATGAATACTAGAAGACGTTCGACTAACTGCTCTTCATAAAAGGTCGCGAAAAATATGAGCTGAGTAACATAGAAATTGGAATAGCGATGACCGAGCACAAATATTGCTTTGTGACGAATCCAAATTCGTCCTAAATCCGGATAGTAGGCGTATTTTAATTTGGCGTGAACCTGAAACACGTAATCAGGCACAATTTGTTCGAGAAAAGCCACAATATGAAGGTGGGAGTATAATGGTATGAGCTGAATTAAGCGCAGGAGACCTTTACGTGACAGAGAATGGCAACTTGACTACTTAGAGGTATCTGGTTGAAGTTTTGGGACCCATTGTACTTCCGTACGCTGGCGCTGTAAGTGAAAGATCCATTCTAATGGATGACAATGCTCGTCAACATCGGGCAAATATCGTCAACAACTGGATTGAATTAATAGAATAGACTTGCCAGCAAATTCTCCTGATGGAACATGCTTGGGATGCTTTAGGAAGACGTGTTGCAGCAAGAAGTATGCCACCGCGTACGATTCTGGAAGTTCAAAAGCTTCGATAGAGGAATGGAATAATCTTCCATAAGAATTCTTTGATGTCCTGATTCGATTAATGCCGATGAGATGTCAAAGCTTTATTGCCGTCCGTGGAGATCATACACATTATTTACATTGGATTTTTCGTTATTTTATCAATGTAACTCCTTATAAGTTTAAGTATAAGAATTGTGTATTCATCTAATGATATTTATTCGCTCTAGTGCCTTAGTAGCTTTATAATGTACACAAACATGTCATGCGTTCGGTTTTTTATTTGAAAACGTTGTAGTTAGATATAAAAATATTTACTGGGTGCTACATTCACCATTTTAATTACCATTTTTACAAATATCCCCAAATTGTTTCGAGCAGTGTAGATCAATAGGAGAAAAAGGGCTATAGGGTGTAATAGAATTTTACTTCAATACTAATACTTCATGGTTAATATTGAGGTACTCCAAATAATTTTTTATATAATGTACGTTACTAGCAGAAAATTAATTACTGATCATGTGTTGTGCTATTATTATAACTTTCCATGTTGCCATCTATGTAATATTAACCTTAGAATAACATTTTTAAAAATGTAATCAAAATTATTACATGTTTTATATGTCACTGTATTCTCACTTTTATTTCACTTAATTGTTGATTCACCTGAAACTTGTATATCCGTAGAAGGATGTCTGTAGACATCATAAGCCCACCAGCAAACAAATTGCATAATTTGTTGCTAATTTGTTACTCAAAAACTGATCCTGTTACTTCAATCGTTTCCGAGAAAATGATGATTCCATTATCTTAATATTAAGTTAGCATAGCTACCCCTGTAACTTTTGGCTCATTGCAACTGTTGCCGCAACTGTTTCTGAGAAACGATGCTACTCTAGCTTTTTATCAAAAACGACTGCAACAACAAAATCAATTCTTGCACAACAAATTGACAAGAAATTAGCAACATAGTATGAAATTGGTTTACTAACGGACACAATAGAAGCAAATAATGCAGTAATTCCAGGATATATATTAAAAAAATCCTCATTCCGGTAAGGAATCGAACCCGGTATCTGCTATTTACCGAACGGGCGTGCTAATTGTACATCACGGGGAGCTTGATGCCCGAAACTTTCAGTTTTCAATATCTAGACTTGTCTGTCTGTCGAATTTACTAGATATTTGGAGATAAATAACATCTACGTATACGAGCATGGAAATCCTAATGCTGTAGTGGTTAGTATGCCCATGCGACAGATTCCTTACTGAAACGATTTTTTTTAACGATTACCTCGGCAATGCCAATGAAATTCCAGAATTTCATAATTCACCGATTGAAGCCAAATTATATTAATATAATGCTGCATTTGCCCAGCTTATTGATTTCTTTATTTGGAGAAACATAGCGATTATAATTGAAAACCGTTTATTTCGTAAATACATATAAGTTATAAAAATATACCCACCAAGGAAAATATTTAATATCTGAATATACAGAGTGTTTAGTTTGGATCCCGTTCGATACCTTGTTGTTTCTGAAGATATAAGGACAGTTAAATTACATAACAACTGAATGTTTATTCCTATAAAAGAATAAAACTGTTTTCCAAAAGTTAAAAGTTTTATTTTGTGATTTTTTAATTTTCCATGATGCACTTCTGTTAATTTTGGAGTGTTTAAGATAGAATGCCTTTGTCTTACAATATATTCAGCCAAGATTCATTTTGCTGCAAATTAATAGAAAGTAAAGTAATGTTGATCGTTCAAAGTCGAAGTACGTCTCCCTAGTTTTCTTGGAATTTTCGACGTAATTAAATATCCAAAAAAACATTATCCTGGTCGGGTATCCAACGTGACATATTTCATTTAACGGACAAGAGTGCTTACTTAACTTTCACCGGTAATTGGTTGGCTTTTTCAGGTAGCTAATTTACTTTTGCGGCTGATTGTTCGTTTGTTAGTCACCATAAAATAATAATAAATAATAATAATAAGGAAGTTAAACGATCGATAAATTTAAATTTAAAATATAATTGATTTAATTTGAAGAACAAGGAAAATAAAATAATAACAGAAACATGAAACAATGACAATTGCAAAACTATGCAAAATATATTATATTCATACTTACAGTATTACAATATTTACCAAAAGTAGCGATACAAAAATATCGCCACACGTTCTTTTTCAAAAGTGTGCAAACTTGTTAAGCCCATGTTGTCCATTTAACAAGTAGAATTTTTAAAAATATTGGAAGTGCGAAACAGTATCAGATTCAGTATTTCTATGTGTTGTCCCATAAAATTGCTTGCTGATAGAAAGCTGGTGTCATCAGCATGAATAACAATGCGATCTCTTCAGTGTAAACAATGAAAAACCATTAATAGAGGCAAAGAATAAAAATTATCCAATAGTTTCAGAATCCCCCGAAATCTTAAACTTCGCGACACCCCGTCGTCCCTGGGGTTATTACAAACGGTACCAAGCGGTTTGGTACCGGGAACGCTACTAAACTAAACTAAATTTCAGTCATTTCCGATGAATCGATACAGTCAATTGTTTTTCTGACACGAAATTCCAAATCTACAATCTAGGACAAAAATTCAGTTGTTTTGTCCTTGTATCTATAGAAACATAAAAGTTGTCGATGGAACGGACTTGAAACTAAACAACCTGTATATCTGAATGTAGACGCTAAATATTTTTCCCAATGAAAGTTAAAATACTGGACAATAAATACATATAAGTGTACATAAATAAAATCATATAAAAAAATACATCAATAAGAATATTTGTATTTACACTTCTTCTGGTTTAGATCTTCTAGGTAAAAACTGAACACTTTTTTGATTAATAGCAGTTTTTCGACCTCGCTTTCCTTTTCCTGCCTTATTTATTCCAATAAACCAACCTTCTTCCTCGTGGGCTTTGGACATGTATACATTGTAAAAATTCACCAACTTTTCGATGAAAATAGTTTCCGGATTGTCGCAATCGTCATTTATATATAGTTTACCGTTGTCGTTCATCGCTATATAACAATTGAGGGCTTTCGACTGAATTTTTACATGTGCTGTACTGCCAGCGTTTACAATTTCGAAAATCGCTAAAAATAAACAACATTCATATTTACTATTTTGCTCATAATAAAACAGAAATATAAACACAGATACTTAAGTATGCTTTCGCACGATAATGCAATTAACAACACAAATCAGCGTGTGCACTTTAACATGGACTTAACAGATCTATGAAGACTTATGACTGGTGCAAAACGGACACAATCACAACATGCTCAACGAATTGTTGACGAACATTAATGCGTTTTGCGATAAGCATAAATCTATCAGTAAGTTCGTTTAAGATCGTTTAATTGGATTTCGGTGACGAAATTGTTTTGGTTTCAGAAAAACATAAATCAGTTTAGTAATAGCCAATACGAAGCTAATATTCAATATATTCTTTTAGTAAGTCGGAAGTTTAATAATTACAAAAATCACTAAAAAGTGAATACAAAAAGTGTACCACATTTAAGTTTTCATTACATGGCAGTATGCTACGCATTAGTCAAAAAAAAAAAAAAAACAAGTTCTTTAGTTCTTCAAAACTAAATCGTCGAATAATGACTAGATAGGACAGAAGCGGGTGAAATTATACCTATTTTGCAGCGACTAGACACACTCATGTTTTGTCTTGGGAACTACACTCTTGGGAAAACCAGTAGACAACACGAACAGTTTCTTATAAGATGAGTAGACACGACTCTGTCTAGCCGCTGCAAAAAAGGTATGATTTGCCGTCTCTTATATATTCTCTACTCAATAATGAGTAGAGAATCGGATCCTTCTAGTTCGAAGCTCTCTCCGCAAAGGAAACATACTCATACACATAGCTTGACATTTATGAGAAAATCAACATTACTAAACTACTAAATAAATTCAACTAAATAAACTAAATTCAACTAAATTCAATCAACTAAATAAATAACTAATTCAACTAAATAAATAACTTTTACGGAATAGATGCGGATCCTGCAAACAAATACCTACCACCGATGTCAACAAAAAGAGTACGTACTGTAGGTTTCGTTTCATAGTAGCAGATCATAGAGAGATCATAGAGAGACATAAGAAATAAGCTACCGGCTTACACCTTAGAAATTTGGCAAGCCTGACAAGCCTAAGGTGTAGTCCCCTCTGAACGTTTTAACATTTTTATGAACACTTCTACACGCAAACTCTGAAAATTATAGGATAACAAGAAGCTGTTTTTCCTAAGACCTAATACGAGATGGGTTTGAAAAATCTGTACAAAGTCAGAGAGGTGGCGCCACTTGCGCTCATCACAAAAAATTTCAACTATATTAATTTATTACTGTGTAAAGCTTGATGAACATTATTGTGAATTTGCAGCTTTGATTATAAAAGGTTTCAACATTTTCGCAATGACCACAAGTGGCGCTGAACGTTCTAGGATAGATAATAGAAAAATGAAGGTGCATAAGGTCATATGCTGAGATGTGTGCTGTGCACATCTCGAATGAACGGGTCCTACATACTCTTTTGTGCGAACGTACAAAACTTTTAGTTACTCAGGAAACATAGATCAATACGTTGGAAACGAAAACATTTTTTCAACCAGAAAAGCTATGGAATTGTCAAAAAATAATCTTCGTCGACTACTTAAAAAATATGTAAAACCATTACAGACGCATCTTTATTAAACCGCTTCAATACTGAATTGCAAAGAAAAAAGGTACCCTCGCTTCACGACAACGCGCAGCCCATTCTGTTAGAGTTTCAGTCGCGCGTAGTCAGGACTCCAATTCATTTCACATCCCCCCATTCTCCAAAGTTAGCTCAGAATATTACTTCCACAATAAGGAAAGATGGCTGGTAAGGAAAAAATGTTATTCAAACGTGTATGTAATTGCGGAATCGAATACCTATTTTGCGGAATTTGATGAATCCTACTATTTGAAAGGGATCATTAAACTGGAGCAGCGTTGAACGAAGTATATAAGGTTAAAAGGAACCTACATTAAAGAATAAAAGTAAGTTATCCCAAAATATTTAGTACTCTTCATTTTCGCAGCGACTTCATACCTAATTAATATTATTGAATAAAGATATTCGCCCTGGGAGTTGAACGAAACATTACTGTTTCATGTACATATCTTATCAATTCGTACAGTCAACCTCAATTAACACAATAAGTTGATGGACACAAAGATATAAAAAGTAATTTTAAAACCAAAATCGACAAACAAAAATACAGCATCGTATTTGCGATGGTTTTACGGTACCAAAAAAACATTTTATGTTGTTTAACATTGCTAATCAAAAATAAACAACCTCCAAACATAAAAGTATTACTGATAACGTTATTTCCACGTTTTATACGATTTCACTTTAATAAATCCAAACCACCATTTCAAAATCCTACAATCGTTATTTCTATATTTATCCCTGCACTATAGATGTTATTCATCAATATTAACTAACCGTATTTAGGTCAACGAGATGAATATAAAGACTAAATGAGCATATGTACATACATTAAATACGGTCACAGTTAATTGGGGAAGCGAAACATGGAAATACGCAAATTATATAAATTGCTGTCAAATTCGTAATTATTATAAACTATTAAAACTGTACCGGCTTAAATTCTTCACCTTCTTAACATACGTAGTTTTCACAAAGCTGTAATTGTAAATGCGCGCCTTAGATATCAAGCAATTAAACAACATAAATTTGAGAAAAGCAGGAAGCATAACTTACTATGCACGTCACTTGAATCTTGGGTTCCGCGAACTGACCCGTCTGGATAAGCAGCAAGAAAATGGTTCGTTCTGGAAAATAGTTGCATCGTTTGGCTGAAATTAGGATTTCCCATAAACGAGCTTCGTAAGTCTATGGATTGACCTTCCATAGGTGGCCACTCCACGTGTGCTCTTGGTGGTGGTGAAGCCTCGTTCGTGCCGCACCTAACAAAGGTTATTGCTCTATTCCAAAAAATTAACTAAAACCTTACAGCTACATTACACACATTTTAAATACAAATGGAATATGTCAATTTTAAAGCCAAATTAAATGATTGAACAAACTTGGCTTTAAAACCATGTTATTACGAAAACTATTTGAAACGAAAATTCTACAATATAAGTTCTATTATCCACATGATATGATCCTATGCAATAATACTTGGTCTGTCTAGGAAAAATAAAAAAAATATATTAATACATGCGATGCCGCTGACTTCTTTAACATCTTCCTGTAAATAGAATAAATAAAAAAATGGTTCTCCGTTTGCTAAAGACTTCCAAAGGGAAAATATAAAGCTTTATAGTGAGAGAAATATTCTTTAAAACGTTAAAGTATGACCTGCTACAGTTTTTGGGAAAAAGGTTTACAGAAAAAAACAAAGCAATACTTTACCAACCGTCAAACATTTGACATCTTAGGAATTGCAATATCAATGTTGATCTCTTCAATTCAACGTTTAGAAATCGCTGGCAAATGATTATAAGAAATCTCTTTGTAACTCGAACGTCTTAAAAATAAATAGCGTCCATGATGTTCAAGTATATATAAGATGCAAATAGTGTATGGACAACGAGAAAGATACTTGAAAAAGGATTTAAATTACATATTTGAAAAAAAGCCTAAAAACAAAAACAACAGTGTAACTTTAACGATAATTATTTAGTATTTAATTAGATTATACGAGGATGGTTCAAGAAGTGCTTAGAAATCTAAGAGATGGCGCTCGCAGTATCGAAAATCGATTGTTCCTACTAAGGATCATTAGTCATTAAATAGCTGTCAAAGTATCAATTATATCCATCACATGGTTTCATTTTTATTGTCGATTTAAGCGAAGAATATTTGTTTACGCAGAAAAAATGGACAAATGTAAGTTTCGAGTGGTGATTGAACACTATTTAAAAGAGATCAAAGCTGAGTTGGATGATGTTCATGACCCATCTGCTCCTGTGTTAGCAACTGTTTACAAATGGGTAAATGAATTTGAACGTAGCCGTACATCTACCAAAGAAAGACATCTTTCTGGACTTCCAATGGAAGTGACTACCCCCGAAGTAATTAACAAAACTCACGAGATGGTTTTCAATGATCAACGAATCAAAATGCAAGAGACACAGTGTTTGTACGAAAAATTTGATGTGAAAAAATATCGCTAAGATGGGCAAACACAATCGTACGACCGACTCTGAGACTGTTTGCCGTCGCACAAAAGTTAGAACAGTAGATTTTTGAAGGGGAACGGCGTCCAAAGAAGGCGACGACGATGAGATCGGCTGGCAAAATGATGGCTCCGGTTTTTTGAGATGTGCACGCAAACATCTACATCGATTACTTGAAAAAAGAACAAACAATGAATGGAAAGTGTCGTGCGTCGTTATTGGACCAGTTGAGCGAAGAAATGGAGAAAAAACGTCCTTATTTCAAAAATAAAAAATCGTTTTCCATCAATACAGTACGTACACGTGCACCGGTATAGTTTCAATTGCTAAAATTATGAAATCGAAGTTCTAATTAGTTCAACATCTCCCGTATTTGGCCCTCAGTGACTTCTTTCTATTTTTCAAATTTGAAAAAATGGCTCGGCGGACAACAATTCGCATCGAGCTAGAAAGTCATTGTCCAAACAGATGTCTACTTTGAGAACCTTCCGAAATACTACTTTTTGGAAGGTTTAAGAAAGCTGAAGAAATACTTGAAAAAGTGAGCTGAATGGAAGTTATGCTGAAAAGGAAATAAAAATCTACAGAAAATGCTTTGTATTGTAACTTCTGCTCAGAACGTATTGAATGGCCTTCCTATTTTACACCGCCTTCCTCTCTCTAAGTGTGTGTGCATGCATTCCTCGCCAATCAAAAGTGTGCAAAACCAGAATGCGAACGCCGGTATATGAAATTATTTTGTCAAATGTTCAAACTAATGTCCTTCAACAATCTACTACCAACTGCATAAGCAAGTCATTACTAATGTAATTAGAGGCACGTAAATGAAATTTGGAGATTATTTTACTTTGATACACAAATAATTGTTATGGTGTCAGCAGTACGAGACCCCGGGTTATTTTTCTCTCAAAACTCGAAATATTGTCAACTATATTTTTACTCTCCCGGCTATATTTTTACTCACCGATGGATTAGTAGAAGAGGTACAACTGAATGATCACCAAGATTACCAAATCCGACGCATTAGACTTCTTTTACTGAGGATATTTAAAAGCACTAGACGTAAAGAATTAAAAAATAGTGGACGTTTCAATTTCAAACACCCGATTTTCTAACTAATATTAAGACACTGTACAGTTATCGAAAGGACATCAATGCGAACATTTGATAAAATGCGTTTTTATTCCTTTACATCCACAAGTGTTTCCAATCCGGGCTTGCTTTAATCGATTCCCTGTAAATTTAAATAATGCGTTTCAAACCACTGGAAAAATTATTTTGATGGTCTGGAATTTTAGGTAGACACAATATATTATGTACTATTTGTTGTAAAATTAATGCCATACCCCGATTGACGTGATATCAAACCTTTTTCCTTGTGGGTAGGGCCTATGCGGCTAACTGTTTCGGTTATCACTGATATTTGCATATTTTATGGCTGTATTTAAATGAAGTCGTTTTAAGTATTTTGAATATGTGGAAATAAGCCAAATATATGTTTTCAGTTAATTGTCTTTCAGACAATTTTAATATTCTAGTAATTCTAATGTATGTATAGCTTTGCTAAGTTAATTCCTTTTTGTAGTAATCATGTATACTATATGATTGAAACTACAAGTTTTCAAAATATATTTTAATGAGACTCTAGGTTAAAATATGCAATTTCCCAGGTTTTTTTTTTTCTCAAAAATTACGTCAAACACAGATTAAATAATTAAAGTTTTAATGTTTTCTTAAGTTTAGGTTCAAATAAACAAATGTTAATTCAAACAAGAGTTACAGTTTATTATAATGAAAATAATTGAAATTATATTTTCTTACTAATTTTGAAGTTTCATTTTAATTAAACAAAATCCCTATAATAATCCCTAGACACAAATATTTGGCAGATAAAGATAAATAATATTTACACAAGCTGGTTTCACTTCTTCGATGAGTCTTCGCTTCTTAATATCCTTTCATCCCAGTTCGCGTTTGTCCTTCTTCATATTTTTGTGGTGTCATATGTCCTCTTTTCCCCGCAAAATTCCTCCAATCCCGTTTTTATTCGAATAGGATTTTTAATGATTTTGAACAAAATTCTTTTTCCCAGTGGCCATAATAATTTTTCTCTTCTTTTTTCCAATCCAAAGTTTACTTAATTTTAAATCCAAATCAACTTATAAATCGATGACCAAAACAAGCTAGTACCCGCTCGCTCCTCTGCCATCTCCCGGTAATGAAGTACTACATTTCAAATTGATGTGGCAACCAAAATTTTCAATTTTGATTCTAACGTAATGTATCTGAACAGTATTTCTTCAATTTACAGTAAAAGGGATAATTTTAAAAGAAGTGATAATATAATTACAATTTTCTCGATGGAAACTTTCTTTCAAACTTCCTATACTTTACTGGACTCTTGTGTTTCTTTTTTTCTAACAATAAAACGTATCTTTCCCTCAAATGGTAGAAAGAAACCAAAAATAGTTATAGCAGGAGAAAAGGTATCCAAATACTGCTTCTCTTTGTAACTTTTATAAACAAACGTGGCTGATTGCCACAGCTGTATTTCAATGTACAATTGAATATCATAAGACTATTTCTATCTGAAAATTAGGATATTTTGTAACGCTGGATTTATACCATTTATAGGTTATTTTATTTTGCGATCGTTAAAATTAAGTAAAGGAATAAACTTTACTTAACTTTACAAATCAGATCACAAAATAAGAAGCTTCACAGAAACGCATTCAATCGATCATATATAAGTTTTCGTATATAAGTTCAATTAAAAGGTAACTGATTTAACTGCATCCATACATCCGTAAATAAGAAACCGTTCGCGGTGTAGGTTACTTCCACAAGGAAAATGATTTGATATCACGTCTTTGGGGATATCACATTCATTTTGCAGCAAATTGTACATAGTTGTGTATACATACAAACTGTGGTAATAGTTTTACCATGGCTATGGTTGCCAGGTATGTTTTATCTATTCTTAGGTATTTCTTTTCAAAAATCTAGACAAAATTTAAGCTCTATAATAGATATTTTCATATAAATTTAGTTTAGTTTTTTTTTTTTCCTTAAAATCGTTTATATTATTCATCAAGGCTTTATTTTATAAACATGCTAATGAGTAATATAGTATAGAAGAAAACTTGTAGAACCGTCACCCCATGATTGCAAGCACATTCTCATCTCAGTTGATCCACCCAATGAAATCTTAATTTTCTCGATACTATCAAAAAACAATAAACGGCGCACTATTATTTTATGAAGAATTATTAATAAAAATCGCCGTGCTAGTTACTTCAGGAAAATGGTTTGTGAAGTGATGCTGTTTAAAGGCGAATTTCGAGATGTACGTGTCACTGAAAGGCTCATATACCGGAAATCAGCTATTACAAAATAATTTTCTTAATAAAAAAAAAAATAAAGCAGGAACGGGAAATGTTTCTCTCTCTCCTCATTGATAATGTTGTTTTAAACCAAAGAAACACCACTTCTAACGTTACGGTGAAAGCGAAACAGATTCAGCATTTCAGAAATGACATGTCAATACAATACAGCATCGAAGCCTTTACGTCGAAGAATTTACAGTATATATTGGAAAAAATACGAGGTGTTTCATTCTGATTGTTTCAAAAGAAAGCTTAAATTTTATGCATTGCTTATATTATTGGGCATCATAATATTCAAAGGAATAGGAAAACTTCAGTTAATTAAAGGAGCTGTGGATATAAATAAATACATTCTAGAAAAATTTGACATGAAGACAACATTTTTGGAGTACAACAATAGATCACTTATAAAATGGACTTCTAATACTCAGAGATGTCTCCAATAAAATTTTGTGGCACGAAGCGAAACGGGTGCTCTACGTAATAATCTACAAAACAAAAAACGCGGTGCGTTTACATCAGAATTAATCCTATGCTCCGTAAATTTTGCGATGTTATAAAAAATAAACACTATCTTATCCATTAGTAAATATTTAAACAGTTTCTTTAATAGTTTTACTCATTTTGTGAAAGTTGCACGTTTTAATCACTTAATAAGTACGTATTGCCATTAAGAGATTATTTCTAGTTTTTGTAGTTTACTGCCTAAATACAGATTTCTAAAAAGTTCTTCTGAAATGGCAAGGAGCTCATATTGAATAGAAAATTTAGAATTTATTGGATTATTTCAATAAATCAAAGCTTTTCTTTTGCAAACCAATCGAAGTGCTTTTCTTTTACAAAGCAAATAAGTTCCTCAGATAAAAACGTAGGCTTCCACGGCCGGAGTCTGTTAAAACTAAACGTTTTTCGGGTTCGAACCGTGTCATGTCGTTAAAAATATAAATAAAAATAAACTCGACGTTTCGCCCACAATCGTCGCAGTTGGATTTCGCCTCTGGCATTATTCACATACTGAGTTACCGTGATCAACTGCTTCCCGCTCAGTTAGTTTCGCCTCTGGCTTGATTACCGTGCTAACTGGCCTTTCTCCCGAAGAAGCCCCATACGTTTGTGGGCGAAACGTCGGGTTTATTTTTAATTTTATTTTTAACGACATGATACGGTTCGACGGCCATTTATGCAATATGCTAAATTACTTTTGATCTTTTCCTTGCTGGTAAAACTTATAAATTTGAAGTAAATCTTTGAATAATAAATCATGATCATGAGGGGATTATGTTCACGCAGGTCTTCCATTGTTAGCTTTACCTCGTGGAGAATGAAAAGCACGAAACCTACATCGACTATTACTTCTATGTCTAACTGTCATATACCGTAATAATCACGTCTCTACGTAAATACTGAAATAGAAGGACACATTGAGCGTGCGTCAGTCATGCTTCCAGTCGTATTCTACATGTCATATATTTACGCAGCGGCTTGAGCAGTACGGCATCATTATATACAATTTTATATGCGGTCGGAAGATAATTCCTTTCCTGAGCAATTTAGAGAAAAAGTTTTCAAAGAAAAAAACATTCGAGGATAAATATAATAACATAACATGCTCAAGCAGTCATACAAACTATGCAATTTCTACAGCGCACGATACAACTCTGGCATTTTAAATCGAGTATCCTGTACATTATTACGATTTCTTCAATACTCCTACACCCATCTGTGTTTCTTTTTGAAATAATTGAAATAATTTGGATTTTTGGTGAAATTCCGGCAAATTTTTTAAACGTTTTACCTGCTAAAGCGATGATCGAAAATTCTTTCATATTAACCATAACGTCTACAAAATCACCATCGAAATCATTGCCACGTTTGCCACGAAGGAATGGATATTAATATTGTAGCATAAATTAAATTTTGCAAGTGATTTTTAATCAATATCTTTAGAAAACTAAAAATTTATAGTAAATTTAGCAACAGCACGGAACTTGGCTACATTGCATCATATTTAATTCGCTAAAGAACCGCACATTTTTAGTATAGGAAGACATTTATTTTAAAAAATCTATTATCACTATTATCAGGTCCTTAAAAAACATATTGGGTGTTTTATGAAGAAAATTAAATAGCACGAATCAAACGCGGTAACGATTTCGATTGCCATAAAAAAACAATATCTAAAACTAAAAAATAGTTGGTCGAATAAGATAAGGTATCGGCCGTTATAGAAACAACCAAATTTCGCAAAAATCTCCAATTATCTAAAATACTAAAATAAGTGGGTATACAGAGTATTACAGAAAGTTGACAGCAATTAAAGAGTGGCGTGCGAAGATGTAATAATATACAAAATGTTGAATTTAAAATCAATATAAAATAAAAAAAAATTAAACCTGTGAAAAGTGAAAACTTTGCATAGTTATATAGCTGTTTCCGAATGGTTTATACAAATTGCTCAGAAAAGATATTGTTTTCCACCCACTCGCTAGGTAGATACATCATGTTAAAAGAAGAATGTCATTGTCACTTCTTATATTCAATTATTCAAATCATATTAACGCATTCATGCTTCTCTTTCTATTTTACTTTGTTTAGAGGAACGTGTCAAATTTACAATATATCTTCGATACTGAAGCAAAAAAATATTACTTGTTCTAACATGTTAGCATTGTGAAATGGGACGTAAAAATTATACAGTAGATAGAAAATGTAAAAATATACCGGAAGACTTTGTTATTCCCTAATTTCGAGAGTAGCATTACGAAGCAGTCGCCTTAATGAAATGATTCTTGGTACTCAATTACGAAAATATATGTAGTAAATGCTAATTTGAGACTTAATTAGTAACATACGCATAAAAAAATGGAACTTATTATTGCAAATAGAAATACATGTTTTGGAATTCTCTCCTAAGTTGTAAAATCTAACTTCGTATTTTTTACCCACGGCTTTCTGGTTTTTCTATTTTGGCAATTCACCTTTACTCTAACAGTTAAGGTATAGTTTACAATAGCATTTCGTACACTTCCGAACTAATTCTATCTACTTTATAAAATTTCTTTTAGTGAAATTGTAAAATATAAAAAAGAAGATCGTAGAATTAAGGACATTTTGGTGAATTGCATTGATAGAATTTTTCTGATAAAATAAAATCAATTAGCAACATCTAACATTCTCTGTTTAAAATCTATTGCATTATTTAACGGAATTTGTTTATCAAATCGATTCCATTTGATTACTGATATCTTTTATCAGTAATCAAATGGAAAATGTTACCTAACATTTCTTCTGGTTATTTTGTTTTACGTGGAGTGAAACATCAACTTTCTTCGATAAAACCGAGTCTGTTTATTACAATTTATTTTTATTGCTGCATGTTGATGTTTTTACATTAACTGAATACGTTTGATATATCCATGAAGGAGTACATACGAACATAAATGTTTCAGGAAGTAAGTTTATGGTTATAACAGCGGCGGGGTTCTATTTAGGCATTATTTTATAAAACGAAATTTAGGCCGCTTACGTACGCCTACCTAAATACTAATACACTACTAATCGTAAAAATATAAAAAAATGTAAACATTCATAATTCATAGTAAACATTAGATATTTATATTAGGGTGATCTAAAAACGATTCAATATTTAACATATTTTGAGCAAACATGAATGAACGGATAAGAAATCTTGTTTGCAAAATGCTAATGAAGAAAATAGAATCCGTATGAAACTTGAAAATCGAATTTAAAAAACAATGTCGTAGAAAGTACCTAATACGGAAAACATTACCATTCTGTTCCTCCCACGGATCTTTTGCTTCTCTGCGAGTAACCTTCGTCAGCCTCATCCACAACACTATCGCTGTCACTTGACGAGTTATCGTTATCCATGATCTTGAATGAAAAAACACTAACAACAAACGAACGCAGTGCTTCAGCTGAGGTCCAAACTACAAATTACCGCTTTTTAAATTACGCGACTACGTCATGTGTACATACCAAACATACTTGGTAGCTTATTAAATTTTACGATTCGCAAACCTAATCTGAATGAAATGAAAAACTACGTTACGGCGATGTTTAGTCGTACGTCTAGACCTCGTCATTCCCAAACTCAATCCCAACTACTCAATCTACTATGTGTGTGTTACATAAATAGACGGAATGTGTATAGGTATTGAATGGTTTTCTTCAAGTATCTGAGCAAGCACATGTTCTGGATTATCTTTGATCGAATTAGAATATTCATTCAACCGCGCCGCTTTCTACTCAGTCGGCATCAGCGATCAATATGTTGCACCTACCGATATACAGCTGTCCACAAATTCATTGTACACACATTTTGTACCAAGGCAGTGGTTTTAGTTAATTGAATTGTAAATCTTAAAGTATTTATAAAAGCAAGCATTTTTAGATTTTTTATTAAATACAAATAAAGTACAGATGCCATCAGGGGCGCAGTCAGGTTTCTAAGTAGGGATGGGCGGGATTTTAAGAAACAAAGTTAATATAATATTTCATCTTTATAATCGCTGCTCGGAAAAGTAACACAACGCCTTAAGAAAAATACCTCAGAAACCTTTTTAAATGCTTCAACAGCCTCTTCCGGTCTTCCGAAAACCACTCATCAAGCAATTTTTTTTACAAAAGGGAACAGGAATAATTCGCTAGGTGATAAGGCACGCGAATATCAACAATGAATTATTAATTCAACGTTATTCTCCTTTAAATAATCAATTATTCGATGTGCTGTATGAAAAGCTGGGGTTGCTGCAGGGAATGACGATGTGTCGATGTTTGCTGAATTTTTTTTTTATATATTATCTAAAACTTAAAGCAGACAAGTTGTTATATACGAATCACCGTTTACTGTTTTTCAATTTTCAAGAGGAAATGTAGCAACAGGCCTAGCTTTACGGAAGAAAAAAGCAATAATTTTTTTAAAAGCTTCGTTTTGTTTTCTTTCTGGTTCGTATGAATATACACAGATTTCGTCACTTTTCACGATACTTATGTATTTAGGTACATAATACTTGTATGTTGACAGAAGCACCGCGATTGAATTTTTTTAGATTCTTTTGCACCAACTCACACGAGCCATTTTTTGAGCTTCGGTTAAATTGTGCGGAATTCAACGACTGCTAAGTTTCTTCACTACTAACTGCACATGTAAAGTCGTTTATACTTGACTTTTACCAACGCCCAAAGATGTTTAACTCTCGATATGTTGCATGTCGATTCGCTTCGATCAATTCACGCAGAGCATTAATGTTTGCTGGATCAACAGCAGTCGATGGACAACCTTCATAAAATTTGTCATTAAGACTAGTACATTTCACGGTTAAAATTCGGAAACCATAAATGGTAATTTTGAATGGTGCTTCATCGGCAAAGGCAAGTTGACCGATGCATTGTTGTTGAATTAAGCCACTTTTAAAATCATAACGGATTATATGGATAATTTCACACGGAAAATGTTCACGAGAAATATCCATTCTTTCACTAAATTGATTTCTTTGAAGCCCTATTAATACTTAACTAAACGGCCGACTATTTATCTGTCAATGGCGTTTAGTTTAATACAATATACGCAGAGTATCAGTTCCGAAAATGTTTGGGTTCCCCTCGTACATTTTTTATTATGCTTTCTACCTTTCTGGGCACAGACGAAATTCAGCATGGAGAACGAAACGATAATGCTCATATAAAGTTTCGAAAATGTGCAAATTTAGATGGCATCCATATTTAACCTTTTTCATTTATACATATACTTTTTTGTTTAATTTTAGCTTCTTAAACAGCCTTTGAGGGTAGACAGGTATCCATCCCCGTACTTACTTAAAGAAATTTTATTTAACATTCGAAATTTCAAATATTACGGACAGGCAATCAATTCAAACAAAACATTCCTAAATTGAAATTTATTTCACAACAAAATTGTTATAATTTAAAATTTGTTACAAACATAAACATTGTAAAATGTTCTTAAATATATCCATTTTAATTAGGCAACTTCAGAATTAAATATTTGTAATTACTAGACAATTCCAGATTAGTGACAAAATATTGGCGAGGTTTGTTGTACTGCATTGTTGTCATAGTTGGTCGTTTAAGGTTATTGCATATTTTTTATTATATTACGTTATATACGTACGTTTCAATAAGATTTATATCAAATATGGCAGAAGAACTAGATAGTGTATGATTCTTCATGTTAGAAATTATCACTGTTTGAAATCTTATTTGTTTATAGATACCACCTATAACAGTTAAAGAACCATTGGATTTAGTTAGGTTAAGTCTCGATGAACGTATATATGTAAAGATGAGAAACGACAGAGAATTAAGAGGTAGATTGCATGTAAGTGCTTCATATTCCAATATAAACAGTCACTCATTGCTGTTTCATAATGAACATATATGTATAGGCATATGACCAACACATGAACATGGTCTTGAGCGATGCTGAAGAAACAATAACGACAGTCGAAATAGACGAGGAAACATATGAGGAAGTTTATAGATCAACGAAACGCACGATACCTATGCTTTTTGTTAGAGGTGATGGTGTAATTTTAGTTTCACCACCAATGCGGACTGCCTAATTTATTATTCTATAATAAATTAATAGTATTGTAAGTGACAACATTTTTATTGTATTAATAAGATTGAATCTATTCATAAAACGAGTGATTAATAAAATTATCGTAGTAGTTATAGCTATAACTATTACCTGATTTTTCAAATCATGTTTTTGACTGACACACTATTACCCTCGTAGAAGATTTAAATTTATTTAAATTACAAGACCGACTTATGTATTAGAAATCTTGATGTAATATTAATAATAGGTTTATTGGCATATTATGGAGTATATACGTACATAACACAAGAAAAATACGGCAAAAAAAGATCATATCGGTCAAGTCAGCAAGGATTTAACGTTCCGATCTCATACAATTTTAAAATCTCACATAGTAACTTCTCCTAGTAATAATTCAAATACAATGTGTGAAAGTACATTAAAATGTATAGAAAGTTACTTAAAACTAAACGTGTTGGTTAAAATAAAAATTATCTGTCGCCCACAAACGTCGAGTTTTTATTTTAACCAAACGACATAACACGGTTCAAACCAGGACCACGTTTAGTTTTAAGTGACTCTAGCCGTAGAAGCCTACGTTTTTATTTTAGAAAGTTACTTATTGAGAGAAAAAAAAAACACGGTGAAAAGAAAGAAGAATGCGATTGAGAATCGCATACTGCTTCACAAATACATGTTCAAATAGAAATTAACAACGTACTCGCTGAAGAGAACCAAAGATGATTCCTTGTATTAAGAGGAAATGCCAGCATTTATAACTTAAAGGGAAGTTGAAATATGGAAGTAATGAGGTGGCGTTCTTACATCTTGTATTAATATTATGTACATCTGTTCTGCACGTAATGTGCGTCAGCAGATATTAGAATGTTAAAAAAGGATAGCAGCAGCAATGTGCCAAGAATTTAGTGTTTGCCATACATACTATATTGCGAAAAAAACTTTGTAAACATAAGCTTGTGATTACAAAGGTTGTTGGGTCTATTGGTCTATATTGGTAACTATATATTTTTATAAATTGCCTAAGCTTAGTGCAATGTTATTAAATATATTTCCAAGATGATTACAGTAAATTTCATTTTAGTACATACCGGTTGTCAACCAAAACTGTTTTAACTGCATACAAGAAAGAAAAAATATTGCAGCCTACTATTTAATCCAATATCTAATATACTTGTGAGGTGTTCTCTTCTGTGTTAGATACGCATATAGAGCTACTAAATCACATTCAGTTGACAACCAGTATATGTAAGATGTTCCCTTATATTTTGGCCAATATCAGCAGTATTTTTTAATCCGATAAAACTAAAAGTTTGGTAATTTCCTAATTCTTGAAATTAGTTACAGATTCCAAATATGTAAACATTATGTAACAATAATCAAGAATATTGAATGCGCGACATTAACAAAATTTTGCAGAAGACATTCGTTTGATTTTGAAATTAACTGGTTTTGAACCGACTTGTCATAAATAGTAATCCGCAATTTTTTACCAAGATTCGTTACTTGTTTTTCTTTAGCATATGTTGATACCTCTTCGGTGGAGCTTCTGGTAAATTGTGTGTTTAAATATGTGCAGCTTACCAAAAGTCTAACAAAGAGATTGACAAAGACTTAAAATTGCACCGCTCAGCAAACCTGTACGGCTCCAAAGAAATTGATAGTCGATATTGGGCAAGATAAGGAAAATAAAATTTTCAATGCGACTAGACGGACTCATATGTTGTCGCCTCTCGAGGATATCTGCAATATCACGAACCTCTACTCATGAAACGTATAGACACGAATGTATCCAGTCGCTGCAATAATGTAGAAATTTCCTCTACTTTTCCTTTCATGATGTACATTGCAACATTACGAATCCGGTAAATTAATTTAGCGAACAATCTAGAACAAACTTTTGATGCCAACACGGTCATTTACATTACACGAGCGCAAACGTTGCATTTATTGCTGTACTAACTAACGTATTACTTCACTAGGTTTAACGCTTTTTGTTCAATCTACTTGTCAATTCACAATCAAAAATTCGTAGCTAAAATAACTAATAATAATAAAAGCTAGTAAGAACTAAAAATACAAGAACTACAATAAACAAAAGTAAGTCCACTAATGGAGCTGATGAGGATCCACAGATAGAATTTGGTTCAACTTAGTTTGATTCAAAACGCTACCTATTCCAGGTGAGTGATTGTACCACTTTTACGACTTTGCTTAACGCCATATGCGATGCGCTTTGTAAAAATGAACGACAGCATAGAAGTAATGTCTTATCTATTATTGCATATATGAACTGCTTAATTACAAGCTAGGGATTGATATCTAGAGAAAGAAGTGCGGCAGACTTAATAACATAAAAAAATTAAATTTTCAACAGTTGTTCTATAATTTTGATGTTAAATTCAAAGACTATACAGGGTTAAAGTAAATAATTATCGAGTAAGAAGGAAGATTCTGTCAAGTTTGTTATGACACAAATTAAACAATTTCTTCAACTTTTCCAACATGATATATCCTATAAACATGTCAAAAATGTTTTCTTAAAAAGTTACGCGTTATTGTTTATTATTGGCACAGTTCATTAATCACAGTACTAGGATTAGAGAAGAGAAATTACTGGAAATGTCCTTCGACAACAATACAGGCTTTTCATCGAACCATCGATGTTCTAAGGAAAGAATCGGCATAAAGTAAGCAAGATTTAAGTGGCCCAATAAAAAAATTTAAACGATTGCAATCTGAAAAACACAGCTGTTCTTACTTCTGCCAATCCAACGATTCGGCAAATTATTTAAGTATTCCCTAGCAATAAGGCTGAAATTACCGTCATACGTGGACCATAATTTGAATACCTGGAAAATATTCTAGCGAAAGATAGAAAAATATAAACAGTAAAATAAAAGCATGCATTATGGTATAAATGTAAATAAATATAAATTATGGTATTCCGTTTAAAAGATCCTCCCTCTCGAAAACGCTGACAGGTTACCACAAAAACTCGTTTAATTCTAAATCTTCGATTTAGAAATGTTTCGACGCCAAGTCGCCATTTGCTTGCGCATAAGTAAAACGCGCGTCTGCTATTTCTTCCCTATCAAAATTCATAACCAACTTTAAAAATATAAAACTTTATCTCTACCAATGAGTTGCAAAATATCTAATCAAAAAAGCTAATATCTATTTCGACGTTAGCGCAATTGAAAAACTCGGATAAACAATTGCAGTAACATCATTAAATATTTACTTGTTTCGAAACAAATTTCAATTGTGACCAACATCATTTTTGGAAAAACTATAAAAATAATTAAAACCAGGAAGATGATTTAATTATAGTCTTTATTCCCATTAAATACAACGTAATTTACAAAGTATACCTGAAATATGCAGTTTATAATAGAAAGATAAAATTGCGGCGCTACACATTATGTAGTAGGTACGAATATAAGTATGTATTTATATAATATACAGAGCTTGTACACATAAACAAATTATTAAAAAAAAACACTTTTATCATACGAATCACGATATATACATTTTTCCATGAATGACAATATACACATACAAAATTGGCTAATATGATGTAAGACGCTAAAAAAATACAAGAGTATTTCTAAAATATTTTCTTGTCTAATACTGTATTATTCGATTACATATATACGTTTATTATATTAATTAGTACAATGCAGCATAATCTTTTCAACGTGCTCCATCCAACAAATTGAAGAAAAATAACGTACCATAGTATAAAATGTCTTTTTTTGTTACGTTCTAAAATGCAGAGCATATTTTATAAAAACGATTCAATGATTTTATAAACTATACTATTTATATAGGGTTACTTAGAAATTAGAAAAATAAGAGAAAATACGGAAAAATGGAAAACCATGAATAGGATTCGAACCAAGAAGAGAAAATTATATAAATTAAAAAAAAATATGTATATATATATATAGGAAAATAGTTTTTACTGCTTTCAAAACACATTAACAAGCATATCGAGCACCGAGACCTTAAATTTTAAACGTTGATTTTTTTATAAGAATTTAAACATACCTAAGATACATTTGATTTGATTTTATTCGACTATTATTTATTAGTTAGCAACTTCTAAATATATGGTTATCATTTATGCACTATTACTTTTATTCTGACATTTAAGACTGTTATTACGCAGTACTTTTTAAAATAATTTACAGAGTTACGGTTTAGTATCGGAATATGTATCGATTCCACTATAACAACGGAGTTTTCTTTATTGTTCTTGTTGGGTAAATAAAAGATTTGTTTGCAATATTTGAACGTCACCACGCACACAGCTTCCGCGCAGAGATAGGACTAGAAACGAGGGGGGAAACAAGCATCTCATTCCAACAATAGGTCATTTGAGCAACGGTTTGGGAAGTCACATCATTTAATTTAAACAAATACCGCAATTATTTAATAGACACGTAAATTACTTTTAAATTGGCTCGACAAAGGCCGCTTGACAACATTTTAAACAGTATTTCGACGAGTTAATATCAATGTAATAATGCGGCTTTTGTTGTCAAATACAACACTGTACTCTTTCTTAGTTCAAACATAATTTTAGAAAACGTCTACAATGAGAGCCATTTAACTGTTTACAAAAAAAATATTTTTCACCACACAGAAAATAATACATAATTTCTTTGATAAGAATTTTTAACTTTCAAATACAAGCAAATAACTATGATAAGTTGGGAAAATTTTAACAGAGAATGTTTTTTAGAAAAATACAAAAATACGCAAGACATGCACACTGTCAATAAAATTAGCATCTGCTTTGAATAATTTGAACGACTCAAACTAAAATATAATTTTTAAATCAGAACTGTATGGAACATCCAAAAATATTAATTCATGCGTAATTTTACAAACATAGGTAATGAAGAAATGATGTACATCATTGATGTAACAATATATAAAAGAAAAAAAAAAAAAAGTATTGTGTATTTGAAGAACCAATAACTGGACTAACAATTGGCCCAAAAAAATGCGCATGAGTTATATAGTAAGTTCCTAAAATCCTTTTCCTTGTAGAATTGTAAGCAGGTATTTTATAATGCGACAATTTACTCCCTATCTAATTTACAACTGTTGGGACAAAGTAGGTAATTCGTCAATACATGAGAAAAACCAAGGAAGAACATTCCAATTATGCGGATTAGAGAAGTATTTAACAAATGCTTTAATACATTATATAATACCTAGTATCATAACGGATTTCATTATTCACTTGCCTAAAATATCTTCCAAATTATTCAAAGATATTATATATTACCTGCCCAATAAGAAATAAGCGTTTAAATGAAAATTTGAGAACACAATAAGGATGGTACCCAACATTTATTATTGTAAATTCAGATTCTACGTGATAAAAATATGTTATTTGAAACATTTTTCAGTTTTTCATCGATGGTGTAATCAGTGAAAAATCAGAATTGACAATTGAATGCCGCTAGTGGACCTTGCAAAAATTGCAATCGAAAAACTATCAAGTATAAAAGTTCGATACTTCTAAATACTATTTTGACAAAGTGGTATTTAGAAATAGAAATACTGCTACTAAATACTTTCTAAGACGATCGAGCGATGGCAGAAACTTCTACCCAATTGACCTCCATCTCGCCCTTAAAGGTGATTGTATCAAATTTTCATTAAAATGCTTATTTTGCAAGTTGTATGAGTATCCTTGAATCTTTTAAACATGCCATATTACCAGTGCTTTAAGGTTATTATTATCCATAGTACGCATTTTAGGATGTTATAAAAAAAGGAGGAAGGAGAAGATGTTTAAAATAAGCCATCGCTTTTTTTGCTTTTTGTAATAAGAACGCTAGATTACGTGCACAGCTTACGTTTGATTTTCAATTCCTACGCTCCGTATCCCGTACTCCTCCAACACGCTTCGCATACTCTTCTCTTCGTTGTGCTTCTCAGTAAACCTGACTAGCAGTGCTAGCCTTTCTGCGATGTCACGCAGACGTTTCATTCTCGCCCCATCCTTCACTGTCGCATTCGGATTCGGACGCCGATTCGGAATCACTGAATTCTACGGCCACCCTTCTCGCCAAAATACTCGCAACATCGTGAAGTCCGTTTCCGCGTTCAACTTCTTTCTGTTCGATTTTTTCGACTTTCCGCAATTTTATTCCGTCCCTAATCGCCTTCAACAAATCGTTCCTCGGATCAGCCATTGGTGGCGCTTGTTTCGGTATCTGTCGGTCTTTAACTGGAGTTAATTTTGGGGGAGATGTCGTAAGAATTTTGTTGATTTCGCCGTTTAATGAAGGAGGACTCACAGGTCCGTTCTGAATCGATGGCATCGGTGGCGGAGGAGGGGGAGGTGGCGCTTGCACCGGTGTTATTTGTTTGGGTGGAGACGGTTGCTTGGGTACCGGTGGTGGCGGAGGAAGCTCAGGTTCTGGAGTGGGTTGATGGGAATGTGGGCTATTGGATCGTGATTGACTGTTTTGTCGTACGATATGAGCAGGAATACCGTTTGGCGGCGACATAGTCTCTGGTGGTGGTGGAGGGGGTGGCAAAGTATCCCTCCGCGGAGTATTAGCCGGAGGTGTGGAAGTATTGCTTGGAGGTGCTGGCGGCGGTTGCGTAGGACGTATTTTTCCACCTTTCGTAGGAGTGCCTTGATAAGGACTCTCAACGTTCATAGGCGGCGAACCGTACAACCCCTGCTGATATGGATTCTCCTCATATGGTGGATATGTCGGCGAATGCAACCCGTCGTGTTGTTCTTCATACATCCGATGTATTTCTATCGAGTTTGGCCGTTGAGGTTTCTGCTCTATTTCCATTTTCGGTTCGTTTTGCATCTGCGCCGGCGGATAGCCTTGTAAATATTCGCCATGGCCGACTGCGAGCTGTCGTTGTCTTTCTCGCGTATTATGCGGTTGCCTCACTCTCTTCTTGTGCCTTCCACCGCCCTGACCACTATCGAGGCCACGGGGTCTATGCGGTTTCTTGCCCTGTATCATACGTTCGGTATCCTTCAACACTTCTTCGCGCCATAATTCGAAGAAATAGTTTGGATCTGTGTAAAATTTGAGACCATCTTTCCCGTCTTCTCTATAACAGTTGAGCTTATCTAGCGGCGGAGGTTTATCGCACGATTTGTACGTTTCCAGCATTGCTGTTGGCATAGTTCCCCTAGAAAATATCTGCAAATAAAGGAAAGTGTTACAAAAACTAACGGATTTAATCATCAAAGAAAGTAAAGTAAAAATATAATAGAAACTCTCTTAACATCTGTGATTAACCGACATTTCTTAATCGGGAGTTTGCGTAAAAATTTACATAATTTTTTTATCAAAACTAACAAAACCTTAGAAATATGAAACTGAAGTTAGGTCACGGTTAATAATCAACGTTGATACGTAAAAAAGAATTATTATGTAAATAATTGAATTTTTGTATCAATAATTGTCAACAATGTGAAACGAATACGTTAAACTAACGCCATGGAGATGCCGAGTAAAACCACAAATACAGTGTGTTCTTTTGCTGCTTCTTGTGGAATATTTCATTAATTTATTTCTTGAAGAATGTATTATATTTATAACACTTAGTATTTCAATGTAAACTTGCAAATCAATCGTTAACGTCGTGATTAAAATAGTAGTGAATAAACTCCACCAACAACATTTATTTATTTTCCTATTCTTTTACGGTAAAATTTGTTCTACTATAACTACATAAGCTTCGTAAACAGATTTTCCTTTCCTCATTATAATTATAAAATATTGGGAAAGTTGCAACAACGACTTTCAGACCTACCACAAAAATAATAGTCACAAAAATTCATATCTTAGGCTCAATTATATATCCAATAACGTCAAAAATTCTCATCAAATATGCGCACGTTTAATATTATAGGAAAAAATTATAATTGCGAGGAGCATTGAAACCAATGATTGCAGATATGCATGTTTGGTTCCGTTATTACTTATTGTTCAAGAATGAATTGTTTGTGTTAATCATAAATCGGAAGTTGTCATCCGAAAAAATTAAAGTCTCGATTCATTCTGCAACTTTCTCAGTCGATTCGCCTACGAGTAATATAAATGCAAGCGTATAATAAACTGAATTTCTCAACATTGAAAGTTATTTCAAAATAAGCAGAATGCATTTTCTCATGCATCGTATTTACGAGGATTTGGCATGCTTCAACCAACTCGAATTTTTTGTTAATTTTAATTTATGTACGATTAAGGATTAATTCCGAACGAAGCGAGGTGAGGCAAAAAAAAAGATATTGATACCCATCCCCACTCTGTACCGATATGTTTTCCCTTGTTCGCCTCGTTTCGTGCGGAAATTAAATTCCCGGACATGTTCCCTGTACATTGTCAGTTTCCATTCATTTACTATATACGATGAAACTTCTTTGTGGCGAAATCCAACGAGACCGGCCTTTACTGCCAGCATGGGTTGGTTACTATTGCAAGGATTGATGTTTAAGGCGAAAATATTGCAATATTTGCATTTTAGACAGATTAATTAATAATAACATCTAATTAATCAAAAGGAAATATAGTTCCCAGGTTTGAACTGTACTTAATTTATATATTTATGCTACGCTTATGCATCACATCCTGAAAGTAACGTTTTACTTTTTGTTTGAGTTTAAAGGCATGCAAAACCAGGTCCATTATTATTTGACAATACCCCATTTTTTCTAGTACTTCCATTCATTACATCTAAAGGAGTTATAACGTCATTTCATACTTTTTTAAACTAAGCTCCCTACATTTTATCAAATAATAATTGTATTGCTAACGGCATCTACTTTACACTATTTATTTTAGCAAAATGACCAATTTCCTAATACCCATTATCGTTAAAATGATTAAATAGGTTGGCGAATGAGGTTGAAAGAAATTTTATTTAATTTTAATTTTTTTTTTATTTTAAATCCGCAAATGACAAAGTGGCTTGATCGTTAATTTTTTATTTTGTTTCAGTAGCCTTGACGTACTTTTTAGAAATGTTAATCTAATTCAATCGCGTAATGTCAAACATTAAACAATTTTAAAATAAACATAATCTTAAAATCGTGAGGTCGATGGCATATCCTGATATACTTGATGAAATTCGTGGATTTAATAGTTGAGTGTAGGCTTTCACGATCGTAATACATAGTAGAAATGTCTATCAAGTATTGTCGCGTACTTAATATTTTTATCAGTAAAACGTCAAGTAAAATATTAAGAAGGCGAAAACACCCGAAAGACACTTCTACTCGTGGATTTATTGTTAAGTATGAAGTGTTCGGAAAGCATCAATTTATTCCTAAATAAAACTCGTATGTCAATTTGATTCTTAACATTTTTAGGTAGTGTCTGCATCATAATTATCTTAACCTAGTGACTACGTAATCGACAATTTCTTTTTTATTTTTATGGGTCACTAAATTGTTTAAATGGTACCATCTATATTTTAATACTTCACATAACAAAATGTTTGAATAAATGTTTAAAAGACTTCTTTTTAGCAATTTTAATTCAGATTGGAAAACATACATTTTATTAATAACGGAAAGCAAAGAAATAAAGTGACTGTTCCCTTTAAATCAAATGTTCAAAATGCCATTCACCTTTCTGATCTATTTTGTACATCCCGAATAACATCATGACTAATTCGACTCACTTCATACTCATCAATAATCTCTAATCTAATCACTAATCAATTCTGTTTTAAAATTTTATGGATATAGATTATTGATTTTTAAAATCTCCTAAAAAGAAAAATTAAGAGGCGTAAAATCTGGCGATCTGAAGATCCACTTTATTGGTTCTCGCCTACTGAACCACCTCCCGAGAAAGCAATTATTTTAAACTACTCGCAAACAGGATGTGTAAAAGTGCAAAAGCGCACCATCTTATTAAAACTAAATATCGAACAGAATCATCTTCCAAAAGCAACTGCAAGTGCATCCTTCCTGTGAGAATTTTTCGAGAATTTTCAAAAAAAGAAAGGACCAATGATTCCATTATCAACTATCGCTGCCCTTACACGGGCGTTCAATATGTGTTTCAGTAATCCAGTGGCAATTACGGTTGCATAAATCTTGCATTGTATACAAAAGCGCGTTCGAACAACAAGGTTATTAACATCTCGCAATGCAATCTCACATGCGTTTCTCTAATTTTTCTCTTGATTTTACTCACTGTGAATTGCCTAATATTTTGATCTGGAGCATTTACATTAAACAAGTTACCCACTTCATGCTAAGAAATAATCATTTCGTTTCTTGAATAACAGCATTTATCTTTGTTTTTTTTATTCACAAAAAAATATTTATTCGAAAAAAATAATTGCTTTTAATTTAATGAATTTCATAATTTTTCCCTGGTACGTATGCTAATCGAAAAGAACAAATTTTAAACTCAAAAACCTTTGTACGCTGACTATATCTACTATTAAAATTGAATATTTGCGAATTAATCCGCGAATTAATTGATATGCGCATTCCTTTGTATTTATTGCTTGAAATTTATTATATCGTTTAACTGGATCAAATGTATTTATTAGATCATATTTTTAAATGTAACATTAAATTTTAACTATGAATTTTGTTGGTTGATCATTAAGAAAATATTATAGTACCAATCCACTTGTGTATTTCTAATATTATATGTGGTCTGTAATGTTTAAGACGGTTTGCTGAATGTTTTTAATATGCATATATAAATTCAAAAAGTGACTTACTCGATCAAGGATGTTACTGAAACATGCTTAATCACATTTTATCAGAGTTGCAAAATGTAAAATCAATAAAATACAAATATATAGTGAAGAAATTTTTTAAAAAATGAAGCGTTAAGAAAATCAGAGATTTTAAATACGCCTATAACGTAAAGCACATAAAATATGTTCAGTTAAAAAAAAAAGAAAAACGAGCTTTAATATGAAAATACTGGGATTAATGTTGCTTTTCTAAACAACCTGTGTGATAAAATTTAAGATATTTGATATTGATGTGAATTTTGACTATTAGAACAGTAAAAAAATGAATGTAAAATAATGACAGTTAGAAGAGATACCAAATTGTTGCAAATGCAACATTTCTTTTAAAAGGTAATACCTTAAAAACTGTTTAGTTTAACTATACGGTACATCATACAAATTTGCTTTATTTTTTTTCAGGGAATCTAAAATATAAAGTAAATTAAAACAATATACCAAAAAAAGGAATTCTTTCAATTTTTGATCTAGTAACTTTTATTTCAAACATTTCCTCTGTTAAATGAATAAATAAACTTAATAATTCAGCACATACAAATATTTGCCGCGCCCAGTAGATAAATATTCCAATACTAAAAGATTTATTCCGCAATCTTATGCTTTGCCCAATAATACAACAACTATGAAAAAAGAACTTAAAAAAGTAGCAATACTTCAAAGCCAAGAACAAAATATTCAACAGTTTCTCTTGATAAATATTATCATTAAACATTCAAAATTTTAAAGAAATAACATAATAGAAAAAGTGTAGAATATATTTTGCTGCTTTTTATCTTTGATTGTAAATACATCTATACTTACACAGAAACATTTCAATACAAAATACAAAACAAGGAAATTCTTATCAATGTATTTCCTCTGCTCTTATATCATGTTACGATTTCATATTGATAAAAGATCTATTTTCTGCAAACGTTAAACATTGTTAATATAAATCTTACCTGTTGATCGAATATGATGTTGCTCTTAAAAGCTTTTCTCATGTGAATATCTTGCAAAGAAACTTCCTCGCCGGTACTATCCAACTGCGTAACTTTAATTGCTAGTCTATCTATTCTAGCTTGTAATGAATTTGATCGATCATAGATCTGTTGTGCATCTCTAGCTAATTCTCCAAATAAATCTTCGGCGTGTCTCGATAACGAAGATAACTGCCTCACCGTATTTGCTAAGGTACCATTTGTAACTGCTTCTAACTCCGAAGGAAGTGGAAAATCTTCCGGCAACGTTCCCCTGCTGACATGAACAGGAGTGACCACTCTTTTGGGTAGTGGCATGTTTGTGTGTCATGGAGTTCACTTCACCTTTTTAAAAGTTTTTGTACAACATCACTGAAAATCTAAATAAAGATCCTTTAGTACGCTTGTATTATCTTAAAGAGCTGCTTATGTAATGTGACACTCTCCTTTCTACTACAAAAAAACTTAAGTAACCATATGCTAACACCATTAATAACAGTGAAACTATTTCACTAATAAAAACTATAATTATGACTCACTTCCTATTTAATATTTCCCCATGATAATATATTGATTGTAATTTTCATATATGCATTCTGACAAACCTATTATTCGTTCACGCGAATATTTCAATCTCGTATATACCGTTTTAATAATATTTTTCCTCAGAGGCGCAACCAAGGACGATATATTTACTTTCTGAGTAATTATCGAATTCCTTATCTAATCGCAACTAGCGTCGGCGATTTAATTTAGTAAGTGTACTTACTTTGAAAGTAATATTAAATGCGAAAAATGAAAGTTACATTCTAATTAAATTTTTACCAAATGTCAATTTTTCAGTTACAACAAATGTCAAACAAAAAGGCCAACAAACTACTAACATGTCAAAGGGATAGATGAAAATACGCCATACCTGCATGTTATCAAAATATGGCAAACGTTAACGACGCCATTAATAACATGTTTATTTCACTACTTCCACTAACTGTTTGTATTTTTATGTAATTATTCCTTTTTTCATTAAAATGGCGAAACGGTACACCCAAAATGAATCCGCCGCACCACTACAGGATCAACAAATATTTCTAATGAAACGAATGAAACTCCCTAACCGTTTGACAGTAAATCGTTAACGAACTACTACCAATACAAGAAATATAGTTGTGAAGAATAAGAAGAAATAGTGTAAAAGTAGAGAAAACGGGCTTATATCTTATCAATAGAATCAAATATCACATATCAATAGAAATAAAAACATAATTGTACGCTCTCTTTTGTTTTCTTAGTTTCTATTTATTTATTCCGAGCGTATACAGAGTGCCACATAAATTAAAGAATAAACCATCTATTTGTAATGTATAGTTGAGATTCATGTAGATAATCTAATTCATCTCGAGTATATTGTTTATTACTTATTAAAAGTAATTTGAAACTACTGCAGAATCGAACTTTAGTAGTACTTTACTAAAACGGTTGAAATTCCAAACAACAGATACTTCCTTTTTTAAAAATGCTTTAATTACCAAATAGAGTATACTTCAAAATCAAAAGTGTTAAGTATCAAGCACTAAACAGAAATGATAAAATATTTGAAGCTTTTTTTTAAATGATTGGTCAGTCTGAAACAGAGTGAATGTGTCATTTCTTCAATATACGGATAAAAAAAATATATAAATACCCTCACTCTGTCCCGTAGTAGCCGATTAACCACTGCCTTTATCGGGAACTAGATGACCGTCATGGGATAAACTGTTAGAAACTGACTTGATTTTATTATTAGTGTATTTTAATCAATGTGCTGCGTGACGTACTGTATAAATTTAAGAAGCATATTGCGTAGTTTTATACAAATTAGATTCTTTAAAAATGTATAATGAACAAATGCCCAATTCGACATTACCGTTACCGGGGCGGATATAATATTGATGTAGAGTCATGTAATTTCTAGTCTTATTTGTGTACGAAAAACAATTTTCATACATTTGTGAACTTCATAATGGAAAATCGCCGATAGGAAATATCAGCGACGATTTTCAAACTGATGCCAAATCATCAAACATTTAGAGCTATGCTTTTACATCTGCGAGGACGTGGTCATTTTCAACAATTTCCACTAACAATGTTTCTTTCAGTCAAACTTGAATGAAGAAGAAAGCATGTTACAACTAATTGAAGGCGGTCAGACATTAATTACCAGACAAGTTTCAATGATAATATGTCGAATATTTCATAGAAATTTATTACATTCTTATCACATACGAGTACTTTAGAATCTGGAACCTCAGGATTTACATTTACGGTTCAAACAAATTCTCTATTACTGAAACACTAATGAGGCGCAGCTTATTCGAAATGGAGTGAAAAATATGCACAATTTTCATCGTCATATCTTTAAAGAATCTAATTTTCAACGATTGTCGTTAAATGTATGGTACGCAACGATTCACAATCAGTTAGAGGAATTTTTCTTTTTTGATGAGTGTATTACAGAAGTACACACCAACTTCCTTCCTTCCGAAATGAACTGCCAGCCTTATTAAATGTTCCTTTAGCAATAATATCGTAAATCATATTTCAACATAATAGAACTCCTGTGCACTTTAATCAGCAATCTAGACATGATCTTTTGAAACTTATTTTAATCGCAGATCGGATATGATGTGCCACATTCTTAACCATTAAGACCGCCAGATCTCACGCTCTTAGACGAAACATAAGTTAATAGTGGAGCTAAATTGCGGCAGGGTACTATTATGACATATGCCAGCTGAAGGTATTAAGAGCGACCACCCAATCTATTCTTGATCGCATGTTGCTTTTTTTGCTATAAAACACTATTAAATGAAATATGCTCCTTAAGTTTGTACAGAACATCATGCAAGATCCTGCATATGAAATTTGAAAAGAAAGTTCTACCTAATAATGAAATTATCTAAAAGAGAGAGCTACATTCTTTCGCTTTTGACTCAAATATCACCTAAGCAATCTCGCGGCATATGCATACAAAATTTGAAAATTTTTTGAAATCCCACACTCGATTGATCATGTGCGTACGGGTAAAAATTGTGGACGCACAAACTTTCGACCGGTATTCGCTTGAGCAATGGTATTCGAGCTGTTCGTGTACGTAAGAATATCCAAGTAAGTACGCACCTGTATATTGGATTCACCACGGCATATCCACTTTTGCAGCGACTAGACAGACTCGTGTCTATTCGTCTCATAAGAATGGATTCGTGTTACCTACTGGTTTCCCCCGAGAGTCGACAAAACACGAATCTGTCTAGTCGCTGCAAAATAGATATGATTTCATTCGCTTTTGTCCTTTCTAGTGAATAATGTAAAGTGTTCATATATATAACTGTTCTTTGGTAGAAACTATCACAGTTTTGAATATATCAACAAAAACTAAAAACATGAAGCAATATACTTAGACATTTTATTTTATAGAACAAAAAAAGAATTGATATAAACATAATATAAATATAATTTCATAGCATAAAAACAATACTCTAAAGTCTCTAAATGTATATATGTATATTAAATCACACATGGTAGACTACTTGCATTTTCATTGAATACAACACTTCTTACTTTACATCATAATACTTATCTACGAATAATCCTACAATTAATTATAACTGCAAAATAAACAGATCACGAATGCAGCGTGCATATTTTATATTTACACATTAAAAACGTATGTTTGTGTTAATTTTATCTTACAGATACCAATACTTAAAGTCAAAATGCAGTTACGCTGTTATTTAATGAAAAAAGGGTGACAATGTCTAGAGCTTTGAGTATATGGTTTTCTTATAGAAATACATACAAAACATAACTGCAGTTTATTCTAAGTATCCACATTGACCACGTAAAAGATATAGGGAATCGATGAACTATGATGTCTAAGGTAAAGTGGCAGTTTATTAATTAACAGGGTTATTAGCTCTGCATATATAATATTACATAAATGTAATGTTATTTTTACATCACAAACCTTCAAGAATCGGGTTTATTTAATAACTAGCTTGATGATAAAAACGAAACTTGAACTAACTGAAATGATCTGTTTAATGTTGAGGGTACATTTACACTCCGGAATAAATAATGAATCCATCTGCTAAGCGATAAAAGATATAATACCATTTAGACACATGTAACTTGAATTATTTCGTCTAATATAATTTCATTCCAAAATAATCTTCATCAAATTATATAAAAATATGCACAGGTAAAATCAAATTAATTAAAATTTCCCGGCCAAATTTCTCAGAAACATAAAGATGTTTTAAGTTCCATAGAAGATAACTTTTAACAAGTGAAATTAAAATTATATAACATAAAAATAGACGCTACAGTACTAAGAATTTTTGATTATTAAAATCCTAAAATGGGAAGTATTTGAAAGGAAATTAATTTTAAGACAGGTTGCGTTTATCTAAAGCCGACAAGTAACACTAGAACAGTCTGCATTATTATTTTCCATAAAAACAAACAATGCGAATCTCCTCATTTCTATTAGGTAGATCACACGTGTCTGTTATTGATTTTTTAAAAGCTTCCAACCACAGCTTCTGAGGGGTATTGTATATAATTCTCGTAATTGGTACCAACAGTTGATCTTCTGACCAATGAAGCTTTCATAATTTCTAGAACCTGAATTATCTTTCCCTACATATCTACATTATGACAGACCACCTTCATAAATTCAAACAACTACTTGGACGATAATTCTTTCTTCCAAACTCAAAGCTAAATTTTACAAGAAGCGAATAAGAGATGCAAAAAATGTATACATATTGCAATTTATTATTAACTATTTATTTGTGGAAAACATTCTGCAAGTAGACTTTCTTGAATACTCCACTATCTACTGTGATCTAATATCTGAAATCCAACGGTACGTATTAACAAAGCAACCAACCTAGTAGGATTGAAATAGAGCATAAATAATGACATTCCAGCAATTGATATCTGTTTATCGACAAGATATTGTTATTATATGCGGATTATATTCGTTGCTGGGGAAACCCATAAGTTACGTGTATGAAAAACTCAAAATAACTAATATCATCCACATGGCATACTAAATATGCACGATTGCCATCACGACCTCATGATATTCATCTATATGTTTACATCCATGTATATGTTTGGAAAACATAATTCTAATTCAATTTTGGTATTATGCTTGTTAATTTGTAGGAAACTAGTAGACAACAAACTTATACGAAAAATGTCCGAGGAAGAATTTCTGACAAGTCTGCCAAATATAGACACGTCCATGTTGATCGAATTTATAAGAGGAAACAGCTGTTTAAGCAGTACCTAAATTAGGTGCTATAATATAAATATCAATGTCTCTGTTAATTCGTTATCGCAGTGAACATTTTATTTTCATTTTATATCTATAAGTGGCAACTATTTAATAAGCCGGTTTGAGATGTAAAATTAAAATTAAGTGATAATGAATGTCTCATAGTATCAAATATATCCACAACATCGTATTCGAAACAAGAATATTCGTAAACTGATCTCCACAAACAAATCGCTTTGTATTTTTAGATAAACCGTTTTCATTACAGGTATGACTTTCGCTTTTTTCTTTTATATTTGCTTCCCCGGATGGCAACGTTATTAATACTTTTAACGGAGTTTTAATTGAAATAAATTTGCATACAGCACAATAATTATCTAGAATAACTTTTAAGAGTTTGAATTTCCACGTTCCATAAAATACTAGGCATCACGCCGATTACTTTCGACAACAATATTTTGAGGTCTATGAGAAATGTGCAAGCCATCACAGTAGTTCTAAAGCTTATTAAAAAATCACAGTATTAATTTCCTCGATTAATTTGATTTAATTTTTATTCGTGTAAAATGTTGTCATTAGACAAATGTCATTATTATTACAGTGTCCGTCATATTACATTGAATTTCAGCCATATTTATTGATTTTCGTAAGCTTGAGTTTTAAAACTATTTTACAAATTATTTAAGAATTACGAAAATCAATAAACTACGTTATTAAAAGTTTGTGAAATTATTTTAGGTAGAAGATTCTTGTTGTATATTGACGAAAATAGTAACACTTTTTAATCTTTTGTTTTTTTGTTTTGCATTTCTTATGGAATCATAGAAATAGATGTTAATACTCCTTTCAGGTGCATCACATTTCAGGATTTTGATAATTAAAAAACTATTTGGACCTAGCGTTTTCTTCATTTTTGTACATTAAGATCTAATTGTAATTATAAATGGAAACTATTGTTTTAGTAAGTAATTTTCGAAAATATGTATTGACGTCCACAAAAATTAATATAACAGCAAAATATGGATTCATGTGGACGAAAGCGCTGTTTCTTAATCAGTAAAATGAATTAATTTGCAGTCAATAAAATTATTCCAGGATAAACTTGCTCGAAAATAAAAGCGAATAAGTCATCAATTTCCAACAAACTTGATCATCGAAATGATTATAAATAGAAATTCTCTTCACTGGAAAAAATATCAAGTTATCTAAAGAAAGCGATGAGATACCACCTTTACATAATTATCACGTTAAACATACCTATTCTATGACGTAATCTATGAGATTATGATGAAATTCATTGCGGCGTTATATCTCTACTTCGTGGAACTATATTAAAATGCACATTTAGATCTTCATATCACTTTCCTAGATTGTCCTATTATAAGATAATTAAATGAGAAGTACAAGTGAAACATTAAATCGGTGTTTAAACAAAACACAAGACGAAAGTGTAAAAAACTATATAACCTATAACATTTTACGTGATTGTTCGTTAATTAATAAGAATTATTTGCAGTTGTTAAATATATATAACTGCTACGTTAAAGCATCATGTAACAAAAATAAAAACATAAAAATCATTAAGCATAGAGATCAAAAATAAAAAAATCATAGTTGTTTTAAAATAAACACATAAAAAAGAATAAAAATCTCTTTCGATAAATAAAAATACTCTAACCAATGGTTACAGCTATGGCGCGTTTAAGTATAAAGCATAATAACGAAGGTGCGTCATACTAAATTTTAAAATTGCAAATGTAGAAACTGTGCTCATAATTTAAATTTGTACATACGGGCAATTGTAAAAAAGAACATCGAAGAAATGTAACGGTATATACCCGCAAAAAAAGAAATACGTCTAACATAGTTCAAAAAACCTAGTGACGACAGCGTAAAGTTTTTCGGGTTTGTCGGGGTATTTAAAAGTTTTTTGCGTCTCCCTACGTTCGCGCCATTCGCGCATTTTTATCGAATAAACTGCCATACTATCAAAATCATCTAATTCTGTGTATACATTTATGATACCTCTGTAATCGTATTCCAAACCCGAGTATGCTTCGCCGAATAACCTCAAACTAATATCGATCGAGCGCAAATATAGCTTCTCAGCGTCGTGATACCTCTTCATATGGTAGTTATAGAGCGATGCTAAATGCCCTACGCTTAAGCCCACTTCATAATCGTTCGGACCCAACAGTTCTTCTTTAATAGAGATCGCTTTCAAATGCATTTGTTCGGCTTCCTTATACTGTGTCATAGTTTGATAAAGTCTACCTAAGTTACCGTAATGTTTCGCGGTCTGGACGTTTCTCTCGCCAAACGACCTACGTGATATCTCGAGCGCAGCTTGATGTAGAGCTTCGGATTCTCTTAGATAATCGGTTTGCGCTTGGTGGCTACTTGCTTCGCGCATGTCTAGGGCTATTTCCTCTAATATCAGAGCTTTGACGCGCTTCGCAGAGGCTAAAAGTAGGTGATCCCGTGGTAGTAGCTTTTCCATGATCCGCATTGCTCTTTCGGCGTTTTCACTAAAATAAAACACACGTTGAATTAATATTCAAGTTGCCCCAAATTTAAATCTGCTAATTGTGAATCGTAAGGTTTGTTCCAACGCCCTAATCCAGTATACGCGTAATATAAAACAAGAGCTGTAGTTAGCATATTGCGCAGGTACTGGACGGTAAACGTATGATTTTCTGAGTATGTTGAAACAATGCCATAATATAAGGATGGGCCGGAAATAAAACAACTTCACCATTTCCATAAGGAAGTTGTATAAAAATATGCTGTTTAAGTTATCGATGGAAGACTATAAATTAATAACTCAAAATATGTTCGTTTTTTTAAGAGAATGATTTTTAAGATCAATATGAAAGCACGCGACGTACGTAACGGCATTTAATCGCCAACAGGTTGGGCCACAAATATCAAATCGGGTTACTTAATTTCATTTGTTTGAATAGGTTTCATTCTCAAATATGATTTGAATTTAAAATTAGTTGTTTTACTTTCTCCTTTCTCTTAAAGCTTTGTAGGACATATCACTAGAAGGTGCATAGGAATAATCAAATTTATAGAAGTATGTACAGGGTGAATCGGGAAGAACGAACCAAATGTCAAAAAACTCATATGTTCTTATTCGATTTTCATTTGATTTTAAGTTATACGTGATTACAAATAAACTAAATTTTAGGCATTAACATCATACAACGTTCTTTAAACATTTTTAGACTTCGTTTACAATGAGTACCTGTTGCTCTCCTGATTATGACATTTTCTAACAAAATAATGTACATACAATAAATGAAAAGAATGATTCAGATAGCCGATGCATTATATGCGATAAAAAGTGAAAAAGACTTTTAATGTAGAACATACCTGACTTTCTTGTTTTACATTGGTATATATTTATATTTTATTTACGATATAGCTCGAAAACAAGTGAACATCAACAAGTTGATTCTTTTTTAATATCGCTATGGTTTTTTTTACATTATCTTTACGTGTACACTACACTGTTGGAGTTCTTCCTGCCTCGCACAGTACACAGTGCGAGGGCGGATGATAATCCCTTTCTTAGCAGTTTACGAAAAAACGTTTTCGAATAAAAAATATTCGAAGACAAGTTCTACACAACATCAAATGATGTCCACGTATACAGGATATCCAGTTTCCAAGGCACACAATATAGGCTTAGTATTCTTAACTTGCATTTTATTACATTTTTGGAAACAACGTAAATTTTGTACTGTGGCGTTAACATAATCTAGCAGTAATTAAAATTTAAAGTAAAGAATACCACAAATTGTACTTAGGATTAGTCAACGATTGTCTTTTCCTGGTTTTCTATTGTTATTTTTTTAAAACTTCATACTGTTTTTAGAATTTAGAAAACATAAATAATGCTGACAATTATTGTCAATAACCGCACAGATGATGTTAATACTATTCCTTCTGTTCAATGTTACTTTTTACAAACGCCCCTTTATTTAATCTAAAAATTACGGTTCAATCAAAGAAATTAGTTATTCATGAAATTATCGGTCTATAATGCGTCATTCCTAAATGTGCGCCGACGTGCCTCGAGGCGTCGCGATATAGCAATGTGGAGCATTCTAGAATAAACATTTCGAAACTCTAAAACGTATAGAGTAGATCATTCCTGCAGCTTATAGAACCTTTTCGAAACAAAATTATAGACTTACACAGCATACCATCAAACATTGTCGAAGTTTTATGTATGTAATACAATTGAAGAGTAAACACACAAGAAGAAAAGTAAACGGTTTTAAGACAGTGAATCGCTTTATATTCTCGTAATGTTAGTAAAGCGAAAATGTAAAAATTTGTATTAGATAAGCAAGTCGACAGCTCAATGAGAACTGATCAGCCAAGGACAAGTGATGATTTGAATTTTGGTTTTGCTTCAGTAAAAATAAGCGATGAAGAGAGACCATGCGCTTTGTTTAAAAACTCCTGAGTGTAAGCTCTCAAACAAGCTAAAGCGAAATCTCGAGTTCAATCACTGGTTAAAAGATGGTTTAAACATCTTTTACAAACAAACATGGTTTTCTCTAAACAAACATGGTTAAAAGATCTCCCGAAATCTTTGACCTCAGTGCCAAGCTACGCACTGCTAGCATCTTTTAAAGTAGCATATAGAGTGGCGAAGGGCAAAAATGCCTCACAAAACCGCAGAAGAGTTCATTTCACCAGCGCTCTTGACATGGTTAAAATTATACCGAGAGAATTGTCAGGAATATTAATTTCAAAGTATCCTTTGTCCAACAACACTTTTAATCGAAGAATCCATCATATTGCTCAGAATCTCAATGATCAATCGATAGCGAAAATGAAAGGAATTTGGTCCGCAACTTAATACTCACAGTAACAAAGACACACACCTTATTTGTTATGTACGCTGCCTGGATGATATGATTAAAAAAATCATCCTGTTTTGCAGAAGTCTGATCATTAAGAAGGACAGCAGGCACAGATTCATAGCAAACCACCACATGCTGTGTGGGGTCATTGCATCATCCATAGGAAAAGCGCTTGCATCAAAGTCGATGAGTTCTCGATTGAATTTTACATTAGAACATGTCGAAGTCGAAGTAATTTTGTAAAAACTGAGCAATTGAAAGCCAGTTCTTTTTTTAAGAACCTACGAGCTCGTGAAAGTTAAACAGAAGAAGACCCTGCCATACTACTTCAGCTACGATAGTTTCGACATGGTAACGTCTTACCCTATACATTCGAGTTGCAATTCACACTTTTCTACAAGAGGTTGTGACTGCAAAGCCTGAAAGCAAAATTTGCTTTTGCCGGTTTGGTTAAGTTTTAGATGTTAATCAAATATCCAACTTTGAGTTCAAGAGTTATAAGAATCCTCATTCCTTTTGCGACAACCTATTTATGAGAAACTTAATTTTCACCTGTAGCTGTAATAAAAAACAAATATCGCTCAAAAATATATGTTTTCAATAATTATTTCGTATTTTCCTGTTGTTCCCATATTTTAATTTCATGATTGAATTATAATAATTTTGAGGTTTATCTCAAGAGTTGTCGTTTTCATTTCAGTGTCTGATTTATTACATTGTATATATGTTTTGACAAGGACGCCAGTACAAGATACCAAATCTGTAAGTGCACCACGGACTGATTAAGTTTGGAAATCCCTGGTTTAGTACTTGCTGGATAGATAAAACATTTATGTTTCAAAAATATTTACTTACCGTGGAGAATAAAATTGTCCAGAACTATATTCATTAACATATTGTGCATAAGCCAAGTCTTCATGACCTATCGCAACAAGTATATTATACTTTTCAAAAACTTCTTTCCGTATGCTTAAAGCCCTGTCGTAGACTCTAACGCTTTCTTGTATAAAATCAGAATTCAATAAGAAAAAGCCATAGTCCATTAGAGTGTCAGCATAACGAGGATGTTTATCTATCGCATAAGCCTGTGAAGCTAAGCTCATAGCCTGTTTTATTAACAGTTCGGCCTGAGTAAAATGTCTCTTCACCACACAGGATTTCGAAGCTTGACTGAGTACATCCACAATTATTCTAAAAAAATTATAATTCTTTACTACAGTTAAATTTGTCCAAATATATTGTTTGATACTGAAACAAGATATTCTGAGAATGTGTGTTAAGTTTTGAAGACCTCCAAATAGAACTCGAATAACTTGTTTCGGTTATACATCATATTATACCTTTTTGGTAAATCTTCACTTAACAACCTTAAAGCTTTCTTAGACCAGTTGTATGCCTAAATATTCGACACTTTAATGCAACAATAATTGAAAATTATATATTTACTTACTTGTTCGTATTCACTTTTCAAAAAGTACATTGTTGCAAAATTTGCATATAGTCCAGATAAATTTGGTATGGCATTATGTTCTTTAAGCTGATCCACTACTATTAATATTGAATTCATAGTCTCTTCTGCTTTCGTAATACAATAATAACATTCTACATATATTCTCCTAAAACACAATAAATTGTTAATAACAAGTAAATTTCCGTTAGAAAAACATACATATAATAACAGTCTAATAATTTTAATAGTAAAGGTACGTCACATTCCATTTTTTTACATAAATCCTCAACAGCATTTAAAACTTCTATGGCAGATGGATACCAACCGCCTTCTTTAAAAAACCCACCAAGTCTTAGTCCGAAATCAATCATTTCAACTGATGGCTTATCAGCATGTATATACTTGATATAATTTAAAACTAACTCTGTAACATTTGAGCAGTGGTCTGTTAATATCTGAAACATTTTTAGTAAATCTCTTCGCTTATGTTTGATCTTGAGCATTCTCTTAAAAACGTCCAGGTTACTAAATTCTAACCCCAGTAAGCACAGCCTCTTTTCCAAACACATCTACAATAGCACACGTAAACTAAATGAAAAACAGCACATTTGCATTAATATTTACCTTATTATAGAAGTCAAATAGCACATTATCAGGCAGTAATCTAAATTCCTTTTTACAAAATTTACAACTATTTGCGCAGTCAACAACGGCTATCTTTAAACATAAACAATATAAACTAGGGAACTGATCAGAAGACATGTTTTTATCAGAAGTCGATTAAATTATAAAAAATAATGAGTGGATATTCCTAAAAATGTGTAAAATGCACATCACTAATAAACACACAACAGCTGATTACGCTGATGGACGTCTCTCTTCTGTGCTGACTGCCAGCATTCTGTCAATCTTTTACTTCATTTAACGCATCAAGTCAGAATAAAATACGCCAACAAAAAAAAAACTATGTAAAACAATAACGGAACCTGATTTTATGATTATTTTTATCTTCACCTAAATTCAACAATAAAATTTTAAATTTAACACTTAACACATGTTAGGTAGGTATCTGTGTATTTTATTTTACTTTCTTAAGGTTTTATCGCATCAATCAATAAAAAAAATTACCAAAACCTTATGCAAATTTACATAAAAAAAAAAACGTTTAAAACATCATGTTTCTTCTTCTTTCTATATATTGTAAATTGTATGTTCTTCTTCTGCATTTGTTAAGTTAGATAAGTTGCGGTATTAAAATACTATCTATTAACAGATGAGTAACTAGAGGTTTGTAAATCGGGGCCGTATTCAGGACGCAACTTCATGCGCAACGCGGTAAACCTTTGGTGTTAGTTCACATTGGGACCTCACGCGAGTTAGTTGAACGTCGTTTGCTTAATTCGTAGTATATCAGGCGTATAGAAATGTAAAATGTATATCCATGAATTTCCGGATTTATATTATGATGGTGCTAAAATAGCGTATACAGTTTGTGGTAAACTGTTATATCTCTGCCTCAAATACGACTGTATAAAACTTATAAATAGTATAAGTACAGTACATAAATCAAATAGACAGCGCACTATCCAAAAAGCAGTTTATGTTAGATTTATGGTCTACGTTTCTCGAGTATGGGTTGAAACTTCGCCTACTACAACTTCTTGAACAAATACAATTCCGACTGGGAACTACTATGCCGGACAACGTTGCGCAGGTATTTACTACATGTGGGAGAAAATCACGAAAAAAGTATCAAAGCTGTAGTTAAAGATAGACGGCTGATTATACGTGAACGAAATCACAGATCGAAAGGATACGATTGGAACCGAATGTTACAGACTCACTAGCAAGAAAAAAGAAATACAAAAATGAAGTAGTGAAGCAATTGCCAGGGCAGGACTGGACTCGTTACAGAAATTTGAAGTGTCACTTAATACTAAGGTTTATGGGCGATGGCGCGGCAACAATGTGTTACGTGGGCCGTTCTCTAAAACAACAGTGTGAGCAACTTTTACATGTGACGTGTGAAGCTCATACTTTACAACTCGTGGCACAAATGATTGGCAAATGTTATTCAGAGGTGGATGCATTAATTTCATCCTCAAACGAATTTTTCTATTTTGCGTTGTGTGGTTGTTATGAAACCTAAAAGACGTAATTTACATATCGAAATGTACTATAGTGGTTCTCGTTATTTTTACCGTAAATAATGCAGTTATTTTATAACCCTAGGCATTTGTTGTAATTGCCAGCAAATTTTCTTCAGAAACAATATTTCGCTGGATTGTGTTGTTGTTAACAGACTTTTGTTCAGAAAATCAGAAAATAGTTTCGGATTTTTTTTTAGCCGATCAAATTGCATCTGACTAATAACGTAGACTCTCACGGTCAGAGTCAGTTTCTAGTATTAGTATTCCGGTTTGAACCATATCATAGTTAGTAAACTCGACGTTTTGCCCACAATCATATGGCACATGTTTGGCAGAGGGAAAGGTGGTATGCGATGGTAAGTTGAAATGGAATTGAAAACCTGTCAACCACAACAGTGAGTGCGACACCCAACCAATCAACAAGTGACCATGCCCACCACCATAAAAGCGGTCTCTCCTCTCTTTCCCGCTGTTGATTTTCACCTATGGCATGCTGAATTACTGTGATCAACACTCTCCCGTGCCTCAGATTGTTGTGCTTCTGACGTAAACGTCGACAACATCGCTCCTATGTATATGTTATGAATAACATTCAAAGGACTTTTAACTCTGAGACGCCTTTTTTGGCAAAGCGTTTTATAATTTTGAGCCGATCTTACAAATACATCGGCGAATTTTACGTAGGACCTATATGCGAGAATATATTTATTATATAAATAATGTAACCACAGAGAAAAGTACATGTACACAATATCTATTTGAAGAATTTATTTCATAATCAATAGAACAGAAAATTATTAATATCCAATATATTAAATGTAGGTAGATATTTTACATATACATTTATTAAAATCTTATATATATGCTTATTTAATAAAAATGTTACAACAACAAAAATAACAAGTATGCTAGGATGATGGTATATTAAGCATATAGTAAAAGAACATTAAAAATTGCTTTTTCATTTTTGATTTTTTTTCTAGTATCAATTGTGATTAATCGATATATGTCTTAATATTTGAAAGTTTCTGAAACAAAAATCGTATTGGTTTAAATACAATCAGATCACTCGGGTTTACCATATTAAATTTGCTGTGCTGTAGTTATATTATAACCACCTTGGCTCGGATGACCAGGGTTTGGATGCACGTTTTGATCGATATCGTCATAATTTGGTTTACTTGTGGTAAATATATCACCAATATTCCTTATTGGACCTATGAAAATATATCATAAAAACATAAATGCAGACAATTAAGGAATATAAAGTCAAACCTGTTGCATCCATCCTTTCTCGTGAGATTCTAAATATGGCATAACTTGTGAAAATTTTAGCGATCATGAATAAGACTGCTATTATCGCAGAAAAAATAACTAAAACAAATATCATGTATAATTTAAAATAAATATTGTTTATAATCCTTGATACTTACAGCTGTGAGGAAAATGGAAGGATATAATGAATAGATCTATTACTACAGAAACACTATTTATAACCAGTGCCTGAAATATAGGACAATCAATAAATAGTCTTAATCAAATTTAAGGTCTTACAAAATGCAATGGATCAATTTGTTCTGTAAATAAAGAACTATACAATAACCATATTATAATAACATTAATAAGTACGTATCCAGTTGGTGCCCAATATCCTGTAGTCGCAAGTGTTAAGAAAATAATATGCGTTATGAGGATAACCTGCAATAAGAAAGAATAAAATTATTTTAAATTTAATTTATGATCAGTATTTACCTTTAAGGGAAAATTAGGAATTTGCGATAAGTCTGCCATTTCGTTTTGTTTTATTCTTTTAAATGTTATAAGCCATTAATAAAAATTACATCATAAGTTATAACCTCATTCGTTGTTCTGTCAGAGGTAAATATACGTAATTCGCACATATAAATTTCCTTGTATAGATTTAATTAGCCAAATTTACCTGACCGTATACAGACTCCGAAGTAAAGCCATAATAAACCTGAATAATACGAGTTACGCTTACTGTCGCTTACTGCGTACAATTAATCATCATGGGTCATGTGAATATGTAAATAATCCCTAGCATCATCCTGATATCGATTTTTCAATATTTAAATTTTGATATAAATATTAAACACTAAATACACTATCTAGATAAGAGCTTACGTACGTATCTATTGGCTAATTTACAAATACAAGGTAGTGAATTTTATGTAGAACTTGCAATCCGCGCGTTCCGACAGGTTTTTGGATTTATTGTATACGTGTACAGCAGTGTCCATCTCAACTGTCAGTATTCCCGTACGCCTCTCACTCGCACCGAACAAGTTCAAGCTGGGCGAGAAGTATATTTTGCGGTGTTTAAGACAAAGGCGTGTATGAATATCGTGCCGCTTTTGTCTACACGCTAGATCAGTACTAAGTAAGATTTTATTATTAGTAAGAAATTAAATTTTTTAATTTCATTATAAATATTTACATGACCCACTTACCTTGCCTATACAGCACAAATAGAATAAGATTTTTAAGAAGTTTGTAGCATTAGGTATGCTTCAAGATTTGCCTCGTCGAATTGCATTCGTCCTGATAAGAAGATGTTCTTGTATTTTGAGAACGACCGTTCGACATCTACAGATATAAAACACGCATAATTAAAATAGTCTCTATAAATCGATAATGGATCATATGCATTATCAGTAATTTGTATTAACTTGGTAAAATCAGACTTCCTCGAATTTTTCTACAACATACATACTCTTTATAACACTTATAGCACATAGCATACACAAATGACAACGCAGTATTTTAAAAATTTCCTATCGTGTTAAGTAATCCGGCAAAATTGTCGTATATAGTTATTAAATCTATTTCAACGAATCTTGAAATCATATTTGGCGTTCCTTAATAGTTGTAACTTCGTCGGAATTGAATTGTAAAACCGCTAATTTTATTTGTAATTTTGAATAATAAAGAACTTCCTTTAGGCTCTAGTGGTTCTGGAATATCAGGGCATCGTTTGGGAGATTTTAACAAACGCTTTTTTAGAATTTGAAATTAACGCATCTACCTCTAGATAGCATTTGCGAATCGTTTGTGCCACAGTAGGTAAAGCATAAGCTTACACATCACATGTAAAAATTGTTCACACTCTTGTTTTAGAGAACGGACCACGCAGCGCATTCTTAACATGCCTTCGCTTATACTACGAATTAAACAAACGAGGTTCGACTAACTCGCATGGAGACCCAAGATGAACTAACACAAAACGTAACTACTTCGCTTTCTAAGTTGTGAGTGATGGTCCCGATATACGACACGCTACGTCGCGTCAAAGTTGTAGTATGTGCGATAGTCGACGGGAGAAGGGAATACATTGGCTCCCGTTCGGAGATGCATGATGGACATACATATTCATAAATGATACAATGTCTTGAGAATGTCCTTCTCAAAAATGTATTCTAAAAATTTTAACATCTTTAAAGATGTAAAATCTTCTACATACACATACATTTTTAAACTAATTAAAAAAAATAAATATAAGAACTAGACACACACTGACATTTCAAACTACTATGATTTATATTTAATTTTAATTGAGGTTTTAAAATGTCTGCGCATGTAGATTTTTGTTAAGGACAACAGTTTTGCTGAAACGTTAAAAGGAAAAAAGAATGTATTTTCTAAGCGTTGCATTAAATTGTTGCCATCGTCCTCAAAATAAACCATTTAATTAACCAATGGCCACATATGTACATATTCAATCCGTTCGTCCAAAATAGTAAAAATAGTTAGCACTTTTGATTTTTTTAATAGATTTGCATGCTTATTATTGCTTTTCTGGATTCCATGGGTTGTTACGAAATAATTCGTACTAAGGTTTCCTACCTCTAAAGTCAATTATTTCGATTTTTTGTTTCTTACTTTTCTTTACAGTTTTATTTAAAAATTACATAATTGTATGAATTTATGTTGGACAATGGAAGCTCAATACTTTCCAGTAACAATGCAAATTTTAATTCATTATATACAGGGCGTTCAAAATTTAAGATCTAATTCGCGAATATTCAACTCAAGGAAATCAATTTTTTTTCTTAATATTAACGATGAAAATCTAACAAGCGCAAAACACTTACAAATATTAAGGCAAGTAGTTTCCATATTTGTAAACAATCTACCATATCAATATCAATCACTACGTGGTCAATGTTGATTTTAAATGGATGGAGATCCTGTACACGCATTATATGGAAATTACAAATATCATTAAAAATCGGAGAATCAGCTGTCATCTAGATCCTCCGATCTAAGTTCTCTCGATTTTTATCTCTGGGCTGATATTTTACACATCTATTGAGAACAGAGAAGACTTCAAAGTAGACGAAAGCTTTAGAAATTTAAATGAATTTCGAAAAGTTAAAAAGAGAAGTGCAAGAAAGTTTTGGAGTGGCTCGAAGAGAATAGGGCATATTTCGATAATTGTAATTTATTAATACTTTTATTATACATGTTTCATCACATAAGCGTATCATGTAAAATTTGCTTACAATTTTTCAGTTTTTACTTACATTTCTTATTTTTAATCCAACTTACGAATATTTAACATTTTTTAAAACTTGCGTAAAAATACAAAGAAATGTCAGCATTGCTTTCAATATATTTAAAATTTTTGAATTGAAATATCATTGCTTTCAATGCTCAAATTTAATGGTGTTTAATATTATCGTTTAGTTTATTGATTATCAAAAATCTTTTAAAATAAATAAAATAAAATAATTTTCGCTCATCCCAACCCAAAGTATCCAGAAGACAACTAACATATACTTCAAGAAATAGGCATGAAAACGGTATAGACATACTTTACATCCTTGTTTTCCAACGAATAAGTAAACTATCATTTATTTTTCACCAGCTGACAGCTTTGGATGGAGCGATTGCTACTTAATAAAATATAGCAGTCCAAAATAGGGACGAAAAATAATATCTATGTCTGTATCTTGCAATGCAAGTTCAGTACAAAGTAGAATACTGCGTTTTTATTGAACATCTTTAGTTTGCACGAGGCGCTTGGACAAACGTTTAATTGTTCGAGCAGATGGAACACGACTAGGAAAAGGGATAGCGAAATTCACGCTGCGTTAAAACAACAGACTTAAAATTTGTCAAATAAGAAGTAACAACAATTCCACGTTCTTGAGGTGTGTATCGCTCCATGGCTTGTTGTTAACTAATTCTCTATATATCTACATCATAAATGTCAAAGCACAGTGACATTTGGCGCCAACTGCAAAAATGATGGCCAATTCAAATTATGACATTACTTTTGAGCCACCTGGTAAAACTCTATTTTTCTACAGCGAAAGCTGTGATTTTGTCAAAGTTTTGAGGACATTTTGAGCGCAATAGTATTAATTCAATTAAAGAAATCAATAGTAATCTTGGAGCTCATGTGCCCATGAACGTATGATTTCTAATAGCTACATGCTTCGCAGTATAACTTTTATTCTATAACTAAATTGTTTATTTACTCACACAATATAATTGCTGTAGATAGGTGTAGTAAAATGAAACCATTTTGTTTTATTTAAGTAGTTCTTAATTATTAGATTACAATTATTAAAATTGATCATAACTATTTGATGTATAAATGTCATTAAAGTAAACAAATATGTTAAAATGAGCTCAACTATATTCAGTCATATAAAACGGAAATATTTACAAAATGTACATTCTAACACAACGATCAACATTATGTAGTCAATAGAGCAACATTAATTTCTTTTACCATCTTAACACGAGTCAACATTTTTTCTAATGGTTCTGTTCCTAATGCACTTGTAGAATACCAGACAGGGCTATCCGGTACGCAAGACCTTTCTGGAAGTAAATAAAATACATCGTTCCTAGTTTTTACACTTTCCGGACATTTGGATAAATAAAATTCGTATAATTTAACCGGACATCGTAATGGGTTTTCCTCATTTTGTTGTTGTTCATAAACTTTTTTCTTCTTCATTCCTTCAGCCGTTTGAGGCAGATAGAATCTTAAAAAAACATTTCTTGAACCAGGTTGATTAGGATTACGTTTCCAATGCCTCATAATGTGAGAAAAGCTCAACTGCAAATGTTCTGCGACCGTCGTCAAGCTGAAATGTTTAGTATTGAAGAACATTAAAGTATTTAAAAGTACAAGTGGAGAATGCGCGCCCAATTGTTTAGATTCCCACAAATGTTCTTCTTCGACGCGTGTTACAATATACTGAGATTCGTTATATAACAGAGAAAACTTTTGACAAACTTCATTTAAACAGTCTGTAAATTTGTCGTAAAACGTATCGCAAAATATGTTGTCAATCCGTCCATTTTCATAAAGATACTGCTGTATGCCTAAACAAAGGTAGTAGATAGTATCAGGTGCATATTCAGCGCCGTTCGGTTTGCGTACTTCTTTAACAAAAAGACATAACGAATAATTCAGTTCATCAGCTGTAAGTTGAAGCACTTCTGTTTTGAATAATTTCCCTCGTTTTGGACTCTTTTGCAGCTCAAGGTTCTTTGTTGTAACCCATTGTTTCCACGCGTTAACGCCAAATGTATATTTCAAGCACATATTCACATCGGGTTTTTCTATATCTGATGATGGAACAATAGGAGTAAAAACTTGCTGGGTTTGAGCAGGTTTCTTCTTAACTTGGCGCGCTTGCCTTATATTCCGACGTTTCGTTTCCATTATATTTCCTATGCGTTGGGCAGAATCTTCCGAACCTGAAGCAGCAATAGCAGTTGCAGATACTGCACCTTCTAAATCAACTGGTTCTTCAAAGTCACTAGCCATTTTCAACGCCATCTGCAGGACATCTTCTCCAAAGCTGTTATTGGTATCCATTTGTTCAGGTTCGGAGTGGTACGTCGTTTCTTTAGCGATGGGTTCTTCTTCGCTATCTGAATCTGATTCGTCTTTTTTGTCTTCCGCTACCATTTCGGCCATCATTAATAGCTCGGCTTCTAGCGGATCGGCAGGTACCTTATTCCTGATCTTGTTTACTTCTTTAGCAATACCTTTCAAAGATTTTCGCGTTGTAGGTATGAATACGGGCACGGGTATCGGAAGCGGAATTGGCAGAGGGCAAGGAACGGGAAGGGACCACATACAAACTGGTGAAGGCACGTAAATTGGTACAGGTACCGGCAAAAGAAATTTATTGCTGTACTGTTCAGTTTGGCATCCTTTGCTACTTTCTTTCGGCCTACAATTTATAGACTTAGTAATTTGATATGGTTTACACATAGTGGTTATGTTTCTTTGTTTTGGGAGTGGCCTAGGTCGAACCACAACGATTTTTTTAACCGGTTTTAAGATTGGGTGGAGAGGAGGAGGTTCGTTTCCGTTGGTTGTAGTGTCCGCTCCGTTTTCCGCAGAGATGTCTTCTCTATCGTCCGCTGAAGTTTCTGTTATTCCATCCTTATACAAACTTAAACAAACAGACGAACAAAAATTGTGTACTTTTCCGTCTGCTGTTGTAATATGAAACAGCGGTTTGCTATCCTTATGGCAAAAATCACATCCTGATCTATATAAATAATAACAGTTTAGTGAGCAAAGGGTGCTGCTTGAATCATCATGTAAAAATTGTATCATATCGAAATTATACTTCTTTACGTTGCACCAAGCACAGTGTACAATCTTCCTGGAAGTTATGATGAACAATTTGCGACAATCAATAGAACATAGTATGTGTTTTGATCCATCGTGGAAAAATAAAATTGGATGGAGTTTATTTGATTTGTGCATTTTACAAAATTCACATTGGAAGGAGTTTATTTTATTAACGAATTTAAAAGCCACGAAACAAGGTTCACTACAAAACAAAAAAGTTTTATCGACATCCGAGTATTGAACCTCCAGCTCCTTTTCTTTCATGCAAACGGAACATGCTCCATGGATTTTCTCTTTCATTCCAGTGCTAATTTCAAAACACCTTTTTGAACAATAACCTTTGTAACCACCAGAACCAGCTCCACCTTGACATAGCGGACAAAACTTCTGTCCCTTTTTGTGGTCTAAAAGACAAGAGTTTTTACAGAATTGTTTTATACCTCTTCCAAAACGTACGCTGTATCGGCCCAATGTTGACTCTTGAATATCAGATTTACATTCAACGCATTTTGTGCCAATACGTCTTTGATAAGCTGATAAACATGTTTCGTTGCAAAAATTATAGGTGTTCCAACAGACGCTTGCTACAGAAAGTACGGCGTTACATTCACAACATTTTGGAGTAGCAGGATCTGCTTTCGGTTCTTCTGGAGGATCTAGAAGCGGTAAGTTGCTACGCAACCCTTCGCTTGCAAATACTTTTACTCTTAAGTCTCTTACAATCACCTTTTCTGCTTGTTTTTCTTTCAGTACCTTTAAGCAATTCTCAGCACATATATACAAAGTGTCTGAACCAAATGAGCACTTATATATTGGAATACTTTCCTTACCACATTCCATACAAAGTTGAGAGGACTTTTCAATAGTTTTGGTAACTATATATAGCGCATCACTTTCGGCAGTACTTGGGCTGATTTTGTCGTTTTCTTCACTATTTTTGGAAGCGCTTGGAAGACTAGCATCATCTGTGTCATTCGTTTTATTTTCTAAAACACTTGACGACGATTCGGAAGCTATCGGATCACATTCTTGTTGGTGGATATTCTCGCCTTTATCTGAAGTTTCTTTATCCGTGTTGACAAATTCTGTACTGTCCATTGCATTGTCATCAAGCTGGTCCAGATTTACTGAAATTAAATTCCCTGGGTTATCTTCAGCTGTTTGTAGTTCATCTTCTTTAGAGTTGCACTCACGTGGTACCTAAAATAAGTTAACAATTTGTAAAACACTACAAATAACAACAAAAAGTGGGTAATTCTTTTAGAAAGATGATCGATTCCTTTTAAGCCTTTAAATGCTATAATCTTTACGAATATTAAATATATAATTTGCAGTGGTTTAATTATTCAACTATGTGTAAAATAATCTCTCAAAATATTTTAGTATAAGTAGCATATGAAGAATGATCAATTTGCTTCTTCTTCTTATTTACTTTGTTATTAACGCATTATTTATGTTGTACTAAATGTACTGTGTACAATAACATGCTTTTGATATTAAAGTTTTAAAGCCGAATAATGAGCATATTAACTAGAAAAATGCCTGGTGTGTCTGTTATTGCAGGTTTCGGTACTTATGCTTTATGATCACTTCAAGCGAGAGTTGAAAATAGTAATTAATATCAGCTCCTAAACTATTTATACCTTTTGAAACGCTCACTATAATAAAATTAGTACATGTAATAACATGGTAGATGGAGAAGAATACATGTATGAAAGTAATTATTCAAAAAATAAATGATAAAATGTAATACTTCATAAGGTTCCATATCATGTAGAAAGGTACAATTCGTCTATAATAGAGAAAAAATAGATTGACATTTTGTTAAAGTAATATATGCCTATAAATTAGGAAAATGCAAATTACATCAGAGTGCCAGGATTTCTCAGAGAAGTTCATTTAAAATAAACGGCAACTACTATACTCACATGTATCCTTGCTAGAACAGCTATTAAATAAGCTTAAAAACATTAAAAATTGTTCACTCTTACATTTTAACATTTTGATTTCCACAAGTTTTAATAACAATGTTTATCTTTCAAGGCATTTCATTGCCTATTAACTTAAAGATGACTGAAAGATCTGAATTGATAGCTTAGTAAGAAGATAAATTTAATAATGTGATATAACTTGTCTTTTCCCAATTTATATGATTAAATGATCTACTATTTTATTAACATATACCTCTTTAGGATCATCAACATCCATACTAGTTAGATCAGTAGATTCCTTCTCACTTTTTTCTGAAGATGGTAATTTTCCTTCGTCACTTTCCATTTTTTCACTTTCTTGCGACTCATCGATATCCATCTTTTTATCATTTTCTATATTTATACCTGTTTGGGACTCTAAGTCTGCGTTATTTTCAAGCGTTTTATCTTTCGTAAATGGTAACGGTTGAGTTATCTCTTTTACTGGGGTTGTGTTGCCTGAGGAAATGGGCGAAGTTTGTGATTCAGTACCTTCCGTTTCCGATTCAATACATGTTTTATCAGACATAATAGGAGTTTCAATGTATACCGTAGCTGCATTATCTAACTCTGTCTCTGCATTAGTTGCGCTTACATTCATTGCATCCTCAGAAGATACATGTGTTATATCTGCTGTTTCTATTTGCACATTTGCACCTTCTGCATGGGCTTTACATGGTATCTCTAATTGAGTTTCTATTAGATTTGCTAAATCTTTATCTGTTTCTTCATCATTATCCTTAAATTCATCACCAGTCTTGTGTGAATCTTGTGATTGGCTTCCTGAATCCTCAACTGTTGATTCTTCGGAAGCAAAGGTTTCACGCTCCTTATTAACTTCATCATCGGCGTCCATAGCAAAAAACGATTCAGGTGAAACAATTTATATATCAGTATAGTGGATATAAACAACTTTAAAGCTTCAAATGTACTTTTTCCACGTGAAGGTTAGAGTAGAATTGTTTGGTTTGTAACCAGAGAACAATAATACTGTAAAACGAAATCTTGTTACTAGCGCCATCTAACAACTGAACGCATGAACTAAATCGTTTCATACTGCCTAATAATTATTACATATTTTTATTATTAAGGAATTTATTTAGATGTTTATAGGACTGGATAAATTCATCAACAAACTAAAAACAATAAAAAGGAATATATATTTTCATTACATATCTAATAATCGTGACGTTATGAAATAGTTTATAACAATTAAAAATATGAAAAAAACAATAGTAAAAACGAAAGAAATCAATTCTCATAATTCATTTTTTAAATTTCGCCTTGTAATTTAAGTTAGTAATTTTTGTAATAAAGAGCATATTTGTCAATTTTCTACCGTAATATATGCGAATATGCCTTTGATTTGTTATAGGAACTACCAACTTAAATCATCGGAGAAATTAACAAAAAATACAGTATGACTTCCACTTAAACGAATTAAAACTAAAACAAATACCAACTATTGAATACTAAATAGGGCAGTTATGTTATTCATTGGTCAATTGCAGCGCTTAAAATGCCCTGGTTGACATCGATGGGCACGATTTCCGCTGTATAAAAGAACGGATAGATAACTGCAGTTTATTCAAAACTTTAAATATGCAGTACTTTCTTGTAGGCAGTGCTCCTATGTCCTTTAATATCCTTGTAAGTACATGTAATTGGACCTCTCATCTATTATTACTTTTCCGTATTACATTTTAGAAATAAAATAGCAGGTGTACAAGCATGAAATGCGTTTTTTTTTTTCTAAAAGAACATCTTGAATTCAGAAGAATAATAAAAAGTGCTTTATTTAAAGTATGCCCCATCGCTTGTTATACATTTTTCCCTTCTTTCGGGTAATTTATGAATACCACGCCTGTAAAAATCTTCCCCTTTTGGTGCGAATCACTCGAACCGTTCCTTTACGTTTTCGTACGAACCAATGCTCTGCATAGCAAGTACGTGACCCATCTATGCAAATAAGTGGTACTTGGAAGGAGCTAAGTCTGGTGAGTAGGTCGCATGTGGTGGAACTTCCTAGGTAAGTGTTTCCAATCTGTCGTGAACAGGTTTTGCCGTCTGTGATGCAGCATTTTCATGAAAAACAATGACTTTGTGTTGCCTTTTCCGATATTCTGGTATGTTTTCAAGCAGCGAGCGATGCAAATCGGTCAATTGGTGTTGGTAACATTTATAATAGACCACGCCCCTGTGGTCCCGCCAAACACAGAGCATCGTCTTTCTGCCAAAGCGATTTGGTATTAAGATCAATGTGGATGGTGCGCTCGAATCTACCCATGATTTTTTGCGCGTGGGATTTTCAAAATAAATTTCCATCCCCTGCGATGCAATAACGACCTCCTTCTGTACCGAGTGAGCAAAATGTCATATGTGTTTTTGCGCTTTTGTATTTGCTTGTCGTTCAACTCATGGGATATCCATGTGCCGGTCTTCTGAATCTTTCCCATCTCTCGTGGCCAATTAGAAACGGCTTCTTGGCTAATGGCCAATTGCTCAGAGAGTTATTTTTTCGTTTGATAATCATTTCCGTCCAATAATGCTTGCACGTATCTTGCGATGGAGCATATCGAACACAACGACACAACACTACATATACACTTTACCAATTTATCACTTGTGCACGTCTGACACTTGCATATCTATATTTTGCATCTATCATGTGGAGCAGACATGGAACTGAACGCTTAACAGGCACAAATAGTGCACTAACTGTTGGTGAATAACTGGGTTTGCTGTCGTAGGTGGATATCATAAAATTATTATTAGAGCTCCCCAAAGTGCGTGGCAAGTCAGAAGGCGTACCGCCGGGCGTGGCCGGGGGGATATGTAATGTAATATATAAGCAAATAACTCGCATCGCATTTCGGTAGTTTATTACCGTATGCGATCGGGTTGTGACGGTATGGCGGACGCGCGTAGTAAGAAACGCCCACAGGCCGACAAAGTGAAAAAGTTCTGTGGAGAATTTCCTGACTTAATATACAGCCTTATTCGGATATAGTACGATTATATATAAAATTAGGTGAAAGATAACGCATGATGTGCAATGCCTAAATACAAAATATTATGGTTCTATGTGCACGTAGTAACGAGAAAATGATTTTTCTTTATTCGAGTCCGACTCTGTCTTAGTTAACATATGGAAATCACCGGCATGTCGCTGAAGCAGCGTTCGGATATCCATTTAGTATGCACATAGCATTCACCGTCATTACACGCAATTGCAATGGCATCCTATACGAATATCGAATACACCGATATGATTTTGATTTATGGCGAAACAGGACAAAATAGTCTTGCGGCAGAAAATTTGTCGCCCTGATATTGAACATGTCGAAGATCTGCGAAATCGTATTTATGTTGCAGCTCAACGCATCTCGCGAAGACATGGTAAATTACGTGTGCATAATAACTTTCGTCGCCGAATTGATAGACCTGTATTAGAGCTCACGGTGGACTATTTCGAACATTATTGTACATATACTGAAATCTTGTCCTGTTTCGCCTAGATCGGAATTTTATTAGCTAGTAAAAGACTAAAATCGTGTACTGCCGACGCTATCGAGAGCGTGGTCGTTGATACTTTACAAACATTTGAAATTGCCACTACTCAAGTATTAATTTTCATGACCGATGGTGCCGCGACAATGCGTTGTGTAAGTCGTTCTCTTCAAGAACATTATGGGATGATGTTATATATTACTTGTAAACTTCATGCTCTGCATATTGTGGCTGAAACTATTCGTGCAAATTTCCCTGAGGTAAATGCATTAATAACAAATACGAAACGAGTGTTTCTCAAATCTCCCAAACGTACCAGTGAATTTCATAAACAGTGTCCCGGTATTTCCGAACCACCAGAGCCGATTCTTACGCGTTGGGGGACATGGCTGAAGGCAGCGTTTTATTATTTTAAATACTTCCGGCAAATAAAATCAGTCGTCTTACAATTCAATCCCAACGAATCTGCGGCTATTAAGGAAAGCCAGGATAAATTCCAAGATATTTCCGTTGAAGCAGATTTACAAACCGTTTACAACAATTAGATTACAATAGAGAAGTACTTGAGGCAATAAATAAATTACAAAATAGTGCACTGTCCCTGACGGAGTCAGTACAAATATTAGATGACGTTAATACACTCCTACACTGTATAAATAACAAAAAAAAATGATATCGTTACAAGAAATTTTGAAAGTGTTATGAAGAAAGATACAAATTTTAGCAGGTTAAGACAAGTTTGGGAAGGTAACTCTACTGATCCGGTGACTAAATTCAAAGATTATTTTAATTACGCGTGTATTACATCATTAGACGTCGAGCGTTCATTTTCAAGATATAAAAACATTTTTTCAGAACGACGAACATCCTTGAAAGAAACGACTGTGGAAACATTCCTAATGCTTCAGATGTTTGAGAAATCGGATTGCGCTTACGGTAACAGTTTTAATGTGCCTACCTCCTCGTGTGCTGACTAATACTATTTTCCTTATGCATTAACACCCACTATATTGGATACGGCTAATTACAAAAGTAAGCGTTTTAAAATTCTTTATTTCTTTTGTTTTTATGTACTTTACTTATGTTCCTTATCGACGCCTATGGTGCGCCACGCAGTTGGGGAGCTCTAATTATTATTATCCCTGCTTACTTTTGAATTATTTATCTTGTTATCTTTTTATATTGTTTTCTTTGTTTATCTTTGTTTGTTTTTTTACTACATTTTTGAAAATTTCAGGAAGGCTGTGATACCGAAAGTAACTAAAAAAAATGTTATGTACATTTAGTAGATATGTTTCTTTTTTGCAGATACTAAAAAAAAAACCTACGAATAAAATGATTATTGGTTTCGCCAATGTAATTTAACTAGTTGAACGTCGAATGGTGGCTAACGATCTTATTTCCCGGAAATATTAGTAAAGAAAAAATCAAATAATGGAATGTTTTGTTTAATGGGTTCCAAAACGAAAATATTAAGAGTTTGAAGAGTTTTCATTTTCGTCCTACTTCACTATGTATTTCAATGAAAATGTGGGATGTATATATTTTTTTAACGTAACAATTTTAATGAAAAGTAACATATTTTTAGCATTTAGGTCATCGAATAAATAACACTATTGGTTAGAGATCGCAACGACATTTGTTGCTTATTTAATTCAGCCGGGTTTTTGATAAAATAAGCAATCGAACAACGGAAACTATACTAGAGCTTGTGATTACGTTTGGTGACTGTTTTAAATGTATTAGCTAGAATATAAAACGACAATTTTTTCATAGAAACACAACTTATTTTACAAAGAATTTATTCCCTTTCCATATTCAGTTCTACTTGTACAGCATTAAGATGTTGTATTCGTACAGGACAAAATTTATATGCTGCATGATGTGAATCGCCACATAGACAACAGTTGGGATTATTTCTAGCTCTAGTACATTTTTTTAAATCGTGTTTATCACCGCATCTTACGCACCTTTCGAAAAATGGGCAATACTGCGCCGTATGCCAAAATCTCTGACATCTGTAACACTGAATAATATCTAATTGACTGTGAGGTTCGATAAATACTGGTAAGTTGATGCAATTGTAGAAATTAAATCCTTCTCTAATCAGTCTAGGAAGCGAATACGTGTTCTTTACGACAACGCGTATAATTCCATCCTCGATTCTGGACGAATGTAACGGTTGGACGTTATGGCTTCGAAGAACATCTTCGATCTCCTTAATTTTCACGCACCAAGGGATATCTCTTATCAATATAACGTTATTCAATTTCGGAGCCGTATGGGGAATGTTCCAAACGGCAATTGGTGTACCGAACACCTTGGAAAGATTCATTTTTGTCATTCGCGTGAAATCGTCGTCGTCATAAAATGAGACTACTATACCGCAACTAGTTTCCTTAATTTCTATTGTGCTTTTGCATACTCCTTTCAGTTGTTCTTCTATATTAGCTACACTTAATTTTCTCCATTTACCGCTCGATTGGCATGACGTCATGTAAACACTTTTAACTACTTTGTTATCATCCGAATTATTACTTTTGTCGATTATTCTTGTCTTTACATAGTTGAATTTCATTTTTTTCTTCTTTAAGTAACCATCATCTCTTTCTGTTTTGTTAAAATGCTCGCACAATCTATCTTCAGCAATATTTTCGTCACTGTCGCATTTACTTATTACCTAAAATATTGAATTGTATTAGGCATACAAAATTATAAATTTTAAAATAACGTTCACGTAGCGTAACGCGAAACTATACACGCGTTAATCTTTGATAGCATTTTCTGCGTCAATGATTACCGCAGAAATTGTTAGTAAAAATAATATGAAAGGTTTTTCTGTAATTTCGTACATTACAAAAGCAATTGATAATATTTAGTTATAGACAAAGCATTGGTCTCAGCTGTCAAATTACTGCACTAATTTCGCGATACCTGCAGTCTTAATTTCATAGTAGGAAAGGAGATTCTAATATACCTCTACGTCATTGGGTACTCGATCTTCACTCATTTGTGTGTTACTAGAAATGTTGTTTGTAATACTATCAGAAGAATTGAAGCAAATACTGTTTTGGGTGCTGCTGAAAGAGCATCCTATATCTATGTTATCACCATCCATTCTCAAAAAGATATTGGTTGGACACCATTCATTGATTGCTGAAAGAAAATATTAAAAAAATCAGAAATTAGGAATTTATATGCGCACAGACAATTTTTTTTATTGACCAATGTATGTAGGTATAAGTCGCTTTTTGTTAATTTCTTTATAATTGTATTAATGTATCCGATAAATTACAGAAAATGGTTAAATAGATATACAAGTTTGAAGACAGATATCGCCTCGGGCCTTCCGCACAACGATGAGTCAAACAAAATAGCTGAAAGAATCACGAGTTCGCCTGAAACGAAAAAAAAAAATGCGAATTTTCGAAGAATCGGTATATGGTTGAGAAACAAGCGGTGTTTGTATGCGTTTTTCTTGAAATAGCATTTACCCACGATATCTAAATATCTACTTGACTAATCGCGCCCACTCGTGTTCACAACATGTTCATCACACGTGCGATTCACAATAAAGTTAAAGCGTTTATTTTGTACATGAAAAAAAAATCGAAAAATAGAAAATATATTTTCAGCGCGATTTTTGTATTTCATTTGTTCATTCTCACACAATCAAAACTGCCTCAATTGTGGGTACCTTGCAATACTTTTTTTGCCGTTATCATTTGAAAAACTGGTATACAGATCTGATTTTTCATATCAAAATTTTGAAAGGCACTTGAAACGAACCTTATGATTTTTTTCGAAAAAATCAGGGAAAATAGCTCTTAGAAAAATTAATCTTTTAGAGCAAATGACCCTTAATGATTTCCATTAAAGGGAATTCTGGAACGTTCTTTTTGTTTATTCGAAAATATCTACCAAAAAAATATAATAAATTTAATTTAAATGGTGATTACACAACAAACAAAAGACAACAAAACAACAAACAAACCATTAACCATTAACAAAAAAAAATGAAAAATAAAATAAAATTGTATTAATGTAAAACATAGGTCGATTGCGACAAGAAAAACAGGCAACTATTTCCTTTGGCATTTGCCAAAAAATGCGAAAAATAGCTAATATTTTGCAGTTTTATTGGAAAAAATGTTAGATTTAGCAATTCAGAGAATGTGATTGTGCGCGTATCATTTGATATGGTTTTATAAGAAAAAATAATAAAATAAAATAAAAAAATAAATGGCAATATCTAAAGATTACTTAGAAGAAGAATGAGCTAAATAGAACTTTTGACTTTACATTTTGTACATTCTAAATAGCAGTATGCTACTATCGCCTGGTTTTTGTTGCAGATATTGAAATAAGTGTGTTCCCTCAGAACAATTATATTAGTGACAATGCGTCGTGGATTTTAACCCCTCAATACGCTATCACTTTTTTAAAGGAAATAACACCATAACTATTGGAATAATGATAACCATGAAGTTATCTGGAAAAATTTTCGTTAAATTGAAAGTAGCATCCAAAACTGATTAAAAAATCACATCTCCGTTTAAAACAACCGATTTCCTATATTGAATGAAAGTATTCGACTTGTCTTTCAGAATATGATTAGATGGAAAAAATACAATAATTTGATCTAGAAATTACAAATATGGAAACAAGTACTTTTTGTTATCAAATACAGTTTTATTTCTCAACACAGTCTTTTTGTAAGTCAACACTTTTCCTAGCGATGCAATTCTTTTATCCGTCCAAATAGTAGCAGGCATCTTGTTCTGCAAGGTATAGGTGTTTACAAATACGATGGCCCTCTCATTCGATGAAAATCTTTGTACTTCATGCAATACTTTGAGCTTAGGAAACAGAAGAAATAATTTGAAGGCCAGATCTGGGGAGTAGGGTGGTTCTGCCTTCAGCTCACCAAGTGATCGTGTGTAATACGCTCCCGTTACTGTTTTTTTTACTGTTGTTTCTTTTTCAGGATAGTCGATTAATATAACATGATGACTATCCCAAGCAACAGTTGCCGTCACTTTCTCGGCCGATACGTAATAATAATAATAATAAACTTCGTCTTTTTAGGAATCGATCCATTCATAGCAGTCTATTTTTACGACTGTGCTTTGACTTCAAGAGTGTACTAGTATATCTAACTTTCACCTACAGTTACTAATTAACGCCGAAATTCCGACATATTTTGCTTAAACTACTTCAACAAGATTCATTCGAATGCGTTTTTGGACCTGCGCGGTTAGTTTTTTCTTTACCAAATCTTAAGTTAATCTATGGTAGATATATGCTTTCAAAATGCTTATAGCTTCTGCTATCTCTCCATTTAGTGAACCTTTCTTCAGTTATCGGTGGTGGTGGTGTAGTCTTTTATCTCACACGCTAATTGTGAACCAAGCTGGCTTTCATTTCCGCAGACGTATTGCCTTTCAAATGCAAACAAATTTCATGACAGCTCGACATTCGATTATTTCCATTTTTACAGAAGCACTAACATCATCTCACATAAACTTCAGCAATAACGCCACGTCCAAATACGGCTGACAATTTGAAAAGTATCTTCCAACGCATCTACATATAGGTATATCACCCAGAATATTTTTGACGAGTAACATCATGATTTGAAACTTTCAGACTACCTTCGTATAAATAATGTTTCTAAAAACGGACTTTTGTTTTGCAAGTAATTTACTTCAAATTTTGCGACAGCGTCTACTGGTGTTAACAAAAGTTTAATGTTTCCTAAACATATTTATGACAAATACATTAAAAAGAAAGGTTTCTTCTCTAAAACCCATTATGTAGCGTACATACGTATAAAAATGCGAACTTTGTTGTAACATAACTTTCTCTTTCCATACTCACAAATCTTTTGTAAATTCCGTCCTAGATATGTCAATTACCGGATTTTCACATATTAATAAATGACTGCCTACTAAGCAAATATCACACGGTATTTTCCATGCATTAACAAGGTCTTATATCGATTCGATTGCTGCTGGTGCAGTTTATGTAATAATTGACCCCACCAACACTCAAGAAATAGGACTTCTTTTCTAATCGAATTATGGAAATTTGTGTCACGCTTTATAATATTAAAGGAAGGAACTATAGCTATTTTCTTTAAGATCTCCAAAATGAATCACCATTGCATTTCCTATAAGATAAAGCTAATTCTTTAGTACAGAGAGATTTAGAAAGGACCTGTTATCAATATCTATTACCAATTTAATGAGTGAATATAGGCGCATAGAAAAATTTGCGATTCTAAACGGTACTCTACAGTAACCGTTTTGTTATCATTGTCGTACGTGATATTTTTTTATCTTGTTATTATTTTGCAGTTTCCATGATTTTGTTTTTTATTAGTTTCAGACATGTATACAGAAAGCTTTTCTGAGAGGTACTAATATAACAGTTTTTATTTGGTGTAAGTAAGCATACCTAAATAATAAAATATTACAAATATTTTCATGAGTTGTTCTTTTAAGTTACATTTAAAATGCCGTACCACACTGAGCGTTCCGCTACTGATTTTCTTTGAAACACAATTTCATGAAGGCGATACAACGGTAATATATGCTTCTGAACATAGAAGCGGCTTCAACAATCTTTCTGGATCTCTCTGTATTAGACTCTAGTAAAATTAACAAGTTATCACGATCAACGGAGATAATAAAACGCCGGCTGTAATTAAAAATACATCATTCCTAAATTGTCACAGATTTTCGTTAGCATTTTATAAACGTATTTCTGAAGGTCAACTTAAACGATTGTTTATCATGTTACATTGATCTAGTTTCTTTTCCAGCATTCACAATGGCCAGATGTTCTGTATGTGTTTTTACAGGAACCCCAGTTACAATCCAGATATGCATGTTTCTACGGCTTTCCAAATATGAGCTATTTTATTTCTTAGGTACACTTATGTTGATCACTTTCTTTTTGTAATTTCATATTTGGAAAATAAAGTTACTATTATTATTGGTAACATTAAATGTGCAAAAATGAATAAGATTCGTTAAATAATCGCCCTGAAACTATGGATTGCAAATCAACGTAAAGCACGTAGACCAGTTTCAGGCGCTCCATGGAGAACCACCCCCAAGAAGAATTTTTTTTGAATCGCTTAGCTGTGCAATACTAGTTTCAGTCGGTAACATTTTTAGCGTAGCAGTGGTGGAACGTTAGCGGTTGATACCAAGTAAGGTATCGATCAACAGACAGTATCGAATAATATCGAAAGAAAGCGTTGAAAAAGAAAAACGACATGCGTAAAAGAAGCTCCGGGGAAGCTCAGAATCCGTGATTTCGTTAGTCACCATTTCTCAAAATGTTATTTTTAATTTAAAAATACCCGAACATTCAGGCATAAGAAATTAACAATTACGTGTACATCTCGGACGAAATATGTATTTAAAAATTAAAATTAAAATTATAATAACCGTTTGAAAATATGCAATAAGTTAGAATGATATTGGGAGTAATCAATCTTAACGATGTGAGATTGGCTCATGAATTTACTACTAGTTGTCTATACTTTATTATGATCGTTTTCCTATGTATTTTAAAAGGTATCCTATTTTATCCTCATCCCGTTAGAAAAATGGAAAGATTTACAATCACCGTTTCCAAAACTGCACCTGTTAGAAAGTATTTAGTTGTTGCGGCCACATCAGTCATCGTGTATCATGTAAATGAGATTAAGGTCTGGTAAGCATCGTAAGAGATTATCACGTAAACACCTAGAAGAAATACTGTTTTTTTGGTGATTTAAATCGCTCAGAAATTTATTACTACCTATTACCGTATAAAATATAAAAGATAAAGGAGAAAAAGTGCTCATATCGGTATGGCACCTCTCATTCGATACATGGATGGGTACTAAGTTCCGTAGCTACCTGCCTTTATTGCGATTACTTTGAACGCCTGAGCATAAACGCGTTAGACTAATATAAGCATTCCTCTTCATCTTTTTTTTTGGGTAGTGCATTTTTATTTGTGGCCAATGTGATATGAATACATCTTTAGTCGGACTTAAACAAAACACTTTCTATTATAAAAAAATTATCACACAACAACCATTTTACAGAACTTAATAAAAGCTTAGAATGTTGTTGAGGTCAACACCAAACTATAAAATATTGAATAATAAATAATAATTAATAATAAATATTAATAATTAATTAATAATAAATAATTAATAATATAGATAGCAATGACTGTAGCATAGTACAGTAAACAACATATAAGTATTGGCAACCTCGGCAACACATAAGTTTAATTTATACATCTAATAATATAGGGATTAATCATATAATAATTAATGGAAGATATGAATGGTTCTCATCATCAACCAGTAACCGAATGATCATCATTCTTCTTGTGTGGTGCGGAGGTTGCCGATACTTACGTGTTATTTACTATAGAATATTGAATATGAAGCTAATTCTTAATATATACTTCAAAATTCATATTACAGTAACCGATAATTACAAAGCCTATAATAAGAATAGATTTGTTTAGTCGTTTGCTTTACGGTGTTTGTAAACGTTTAAAATAAACCGTTATTACTATAGGTGTAAATAGGTTATTAGTATTAGTATTATCTATTGTGCAGTATTGGAACTGCTACATTTCATTCTGTCGAAATTACAGTTTCAATTCAAAGAATCGATGATATAACCATCGATATTAAATACTAGAATTATGCACATTCAATAATAATAAATAAGAGTAAACAATAAACAAAACAGCGAAAAAAAGTGCACGTTCTCGAAATTATAGGAAATTGCTTAAGAAAAATTAACAAATAACTCTTTTCCACAGTACCAAATATCTCAGAAACTATTAATACCATAATTTGATAGATTTCAAAATTCTGATTAAAAAAAATGTTTTCTCGACATGTTTTTGTTGTCGTAGCTGGACCAGCATGTAAAAAGGCCAACATTATTAAATTATTTATTTTTCAGTAACAGTGCAACACAACGTTTTTTCTTTTTGTTAAAACAGGAAAACAAAATGATAAAAATAAATGCAATGGTCTACATGATAGCTATTCGATTAGATTTTTCTCAAATTCAACTTCAATACGATCCTTTTTTATCGCGTAAACTCTGCGTGAATAACTCCACTAAAATGCTTTGCCACTGATCTGTTTGACAAAATTTCGTGTATCGTATACGAAAACGAAAGAAAAAACGAATCTAGTCATGTCATTTGAACCCAGTGTAACTCCAGTAATAATCTAGTTGGGAAATTACATGTTTTTTCATAATTATTCAAACAGGTGCCCTTCTTGTATTTATATTATATATATTAAGATATAAATATAATATATCTTAAGATTTTTTACCGCATCAAGTACGATGTTAGTCGTTGATCCACCAATGGATTGGTGCCAGAAAAAAGTCTACCGGTAGTAGGCTACTCAATTGGACCAGATCCACTTTTCCGCGTAAATACCGCGTAAAATGAGATAATACCCCATCTTAGTTCAATAAACGGCTCAAATTCATTTTCTTAATAATTTGAAAGAGACTTCATTATTTGCTGTACAAAGATAGGGCCTATAACTTTTAATTACAAACTCACTTTGGCTTTTCACTTCATTGACGTAACAAAGATTAGTGTCAGATCGATATCTATAATTTTATTTATTGATCATACTATTTAAATAAAAACTCACTTCGTTGTTACAAAAAAAATATGCTTCTCCAAACTGCGTTATCAGCGTTTCTTCTTCTTCAGAAAATAATCCTCATTATGCAATTCGTGGAAGCTTATCATTTTGAATGGGTGAAATTTCTTTCCATCTAATAGAATTGCCTATAGGAGTTGTTCACACGTTTGACCGAGAGCAACTTACTTTTTGTACAATTTTGTACTGACTTATGAGAATCTTTCACACAACAAACAAGGATATTTTCGTAAATGGCCAAATTTCTGCACTTTACGAACTGTTGGACATACATTGTCCTGTTTCTCTTATCCTTCTGAATTAGATCTTAAAATACTTGGATTTGGAAGCGATTTATCTGGGTGATTGAAGCCACAGATATAAAGAAAAATAACTCGACTTTTCCTTATGGCGTGATCTGTTTCATCTCAGTAAGTAAACAAAAACATTATTTTTATAACAGACGCAAGCAGCTGATTAACATTCCAGCAAAAAAATCATTTTTTACTAAAAGTTTGGAGGTCTATAGAATTGTGTTAAAAAAATATGATATTGCCATGTAAAACAAAGATTTTGTAGTTGTTGGTATATTTGGCAACATTGTTATTTGTCTATTTGCAATGTCCTATAATTTTGCTTTTGGAAATGTTACAATGGTCTATGACTTCAAAAAGTTACCATATATCAGGATTTAAAACACTTGTAAGTGGAGAGTACAAAAGCGGGTAAAATCATATCTTTTTTTGCAGCGACTAGGCAGAGTCATAAGAAAGAGTTCGTGTTGTCTACTGCTTTCCCCAAGAGTCGATAAAACACGAGTCTGTCTAGTCGCTGCAAAATAGGTATGATTTCATTCGCTTTTGTCCTCTTTACTTATAGGAATTCTTTTTGGCGTGAATAACAATTTTCTGTAAACGGGTTAAAATTACTGCAATCCATATGTACTTAGGACACACTTGACGATAAATAGAAGAACTTTGACCCAGTTAAATGGTAAAATCGATTTTCCTAAGAAAGATATTTTCACGTTAATAAGTAATAGTGCATTAGCGGCAACCTGATGGAAAATTAATTTAGGTCAGAATTAACGCGTTTTTAATAGATACTTTGACGCTATATTTGGTACGTATGCACATATCGAAAATAATTGGCGTTGAAAAAGAAATTGTGTATAGTGATATTTGAATTTGTATTGCATAATTTAACACCAACATTAGAAAAAAGAAATTCTTAACTAGTCAAGCTGCCTGAATAGTGAGCATAATAAGGACTTAAATTGCTAATCTTATGGTGGCTATAAAATCGAAACTTTTAAAATAATTTAGGTCTCTACTTTTACGGTTTCGGAGTAATTATGGAGTTTTTGAAAGAATCGACTTTTGCAGAAAGTGTTATTCTACGTACGCATTAGACAGATGCGATTTTTGGTATTTGTACATACCTAAATTAGGCATAAAATGACCTAATATACGCCGGCTTACGCTATAAGCATTTTTGGAACTAAACTCCTTTCAATACTTAATTTTTTGCCATGTGACTGGTTAAAATGTAAGAGCTAATTTTCTCAAATAATAATAAATAGGTTTTTTTCTTAGTGTCAACTTCTCGCTGAAGTCTATAATTAGGAGAAAAACAGAAATTGCTTCGCGTATAAGAATGGAAGCCTGAGATCACTTAATTTGAAAACACACGGTAACAGGTTTACCAATAGTTATACACTATTTTTTTAGGTTTGCTTACTTTGATGTGTTTTAAAAAGTGGTGAAACATTTAGCAATTTGCTTAAAGGTAGTGTCAGCTGAAACAGAAAGAGGTTTCTTGCATGATCTTGTGAAAGCTAAAATTTCAACAAGAAATGCACCCACAATGGTCCTGAATTCGCAAAAAGTTGTCCATAAACCAATTAAGTTCGTGATTATCAGTTGAAGGCTTATTGAATTTTTTATGTTAAATTCTTAAATAAAAAAGAATTGTGAAAATAATAGAGAAAAAATACAGATATTCTTGCTAAGTACGAAAACTTGACAATTCAATAAAACCATCGTGACAGTTGAACATGTCACGAATTTTACGAACTATTACAATGATTCGCCAACAGTAACTTTCGATCGTTAGAGCGAACAATTAAAGACGCTACGGCAAATTAAAATGCGATTAATGTATGCAATTAAAAGTTCGTCGTTAGTGGCAGATCGCGAACAATGAAGGTAAGACACGGAGTGCGAAAAATTAAACGCCGGTGTAAATGTAGAACGCATGCGTGCGTCGCCGGACAGTTTCTCTCTACTATTTGAACAATAAATTATAAGCGAAAGACTGCGACTGTTGAAAAGAGGCTACCGGTACACGTTCCCGTGCATGTTCGAGTACACCGCGAGCAATTTTCATTTCTACCAATAATACAAACACTACTGACAGATATTTGAAGTCATACTGACCTTTCGACGCGTTCACAATTGCTTAAGCATTTTTCGAGAAGAAATCGCGGTACAAATCGCGCCCGGTTCGCAGATTTTAACTTTTACAATCGGCCGAACCAAATCGCAAAACACCTCGCACTAATTTTGATTTCTTTTTTTCACTTTACGCTGGAAAAGACGTATCATACCGGAAAATCTATTATTCTAAAAATGTGACAATTCGTTTTGTTCGATTTTCTTACTTTTTTTTTACCTCCTTGACTTGGTCTGCGGCGCCTTGGATCAGCTGTATATTTCTGAAGAAAAACATCGTTTAATGCGCGCGGTTTACAGAAACCATGCGGCTGAGGAATGAAGTCGTGCTATACGGTGTACTGTTCGTGTTGTGCTTCATCGGGACGCATGGTAAGCCTTCATTGTCCTTCAATTTGCCGAATTTCGCCGCCCTCGCCGGTTTCGGAACTCCGTCAAGGGAGCAAAGGGAGATCGGATTGAAATTGTATAGCGGCCAAAGAGTAAACAATTCTTCGCTGAGGATGGTCTACTTTCACGACCAAACCGTTGCAGTTGTAGAATTGGGACCGAAGAAGCTACTTTTGAACTGCGAGCTGATAGAAGTATAGTAAGCATTTGATTACAATAATTTTACAATCTCACAAACTTAAAGTGATTTGGTATTTTGGTGTATACATTTTCATTGCTTAAATTAGCATCTAATCTGCAAAAGCCATTTCGTATTAGCGCTGATGAAGCTAGTACCGCTTGTTTTAGTAAAGTTTTCGAATATACAGGTTATACATAAAGTCGGTATAAAATGGGAACATTTTAAAATCGCATGTAAACGGGTTACGTTAGCCTTTTAACCTGAAGATTTTACATTTCTTTCTGTGAAATTACAAAATTTAGTTTTATTCTTCGAATTTTTGTAAAGAATCGAAGGAAAGGGTTACCTATTTTCTATATTTTTTCCAATTTGTCAATTTTCAATACTTTAGTGCGATTTTCTTATAGATAATTAGGAAGAGGCGGACGTAAAAGGCGAAAGTATCGCTATTAAGAAGTTTATTCTCTTATTTATCAGATAAATTTCAATTCCTACAAATATCATTGGCAGTTCGTCAGAAAAGATACATATTCCAATCTGATCTGTTATCCGTTACGATCACCGTACCTCAGGAAGCCGTAACGTCCCCATGTTTATTTTCAATATTTATTATTAATGCTATGGTGCTTTTTCTACAAAACTATTTTATATTACTACAAATATGATGATAACTAATCAAATAATTATTTATAAACTAAATTATTTCTCAATACGGACGACGCAAATTACACTGTATTCCTTTCAAATCGATTATATACTGCATCGCAATTAAATTTATTTAACCATAGGAATACCACCATAAACGCAGTGACTTCGATTAAGACCCTGGATGTTTTTTTTGAGCCGAGACGAAATGGCAGTTACATATTCATGACCTAAGCTCCTGCATATCCAAGTTAATTTAAACATAGACAAATTTAGAAGTAGTCAAATTAGTGTGTGCCTGTGATGTTAATTTTCGCCTGATGTATGAAATAGTTTTACAGGGGTCTTGTTCACTTGTGAGAAGAATTCCTTTCCAGCGCACTAAAAAATCAAACACTTTATGTCTTTAAAAAAAGACCTGAAAAATCAACTGGTAAACACGCCATACTACCATCTTGATGAATGTTTTAGTAATGTTTCAGTGTAATTATATATTATATTGCTACGCTTATTATATTTGTCACATTCCAAAAGGTTTGATACCGTCCTTTTTTGGAATAGAATTATTCCAATTATTAATTTTTTTGCACGACTCAGTTTTCTATTAATTCTGGTTAATTGTTGCTTAATATCTTTTTAAAAATCCTCTCATGTGTTTAATTAAATACAATGTGAGAATGTAGCCTTTATAGCTATTTTTACAAACTAAAAAAAGAAAACGTATCGATGCATTTTCGTCGAATTTATTTACGTAAAAATATTTACAATATCTTACCAAAGAAGCAACATTTTTAAGGTTTCTTCATTATTGCATTAGTCCTTACCATATTTAAGTGTATTTGCTTCGCGATTTTCTGTGTTCATTTTGTGCCAATAAATCAGTTTTTATATATTGATAATGTCATTAGTATGTACAGGAAACAACAGCTATCCTCTTGGGTTATAGATTTGTGATTTTTCTGCTAAATTTTCTAAACTAAATAAACAAACTAAACTAAATTTTTTGCAAGCCCTTGCACTAAAACTTCAACCACTGCAATAGTTTACCTTCTATTCCAACGTAACCACGTGAAATTACATCATAGATAAAATAATTCTTCCTGCAACAGTAGTGCTATTTCTCATTGCTTTGCCTTTCTTTGCTTGGTGTGCAATTTCCGAAAATATTTTTAAAAAATTACATAAGCTAATCTCAAAGAGTAAGTCTACAAAAAATATACATATGATTTTCGAAGCACAAGCATTTAAAAAAGGGGGGGTTTAGAACTTAAAAATGCAAATATCTTCCGTCTGAATAAGAGAAGTCACAAAATAATTCTTTTATGCAATTTATGTATGTGGAGTACCGTAGGGTTTTCAACGTTTAAACTATGGTGGGGTATTTGACATCCCACAATTTAGTTTTTCTTTTTTTGTTATTACAAAACTTACAATTTTGGTTGTTTAAAGCAATCTTAAACTGTGAACAAATCAAAGTTAAACTTTATTACGTAGAAACTAGACACAAATATTAAAGATTACGTAAAAGTCAAAAAAACAATGCTAAAATAACTTCCTCACGGATACGTTTTTGCCTAACCGGCGTCATCAGTGTGGTTCTGAGAGTGTTTTTTACTCCATCTTGTACCGCTGTATGTCTCTGTGGTTATAGTCCGAATATTCGGAACGATGAGCCAGACATCCCTTGGCGCTTTCTAGTGTTAAGAAACACATGCCTGACGGTTAGAAAGAAGTAACATAAACGGTCTGCAGGTATTATTTTTTGGTTATTGTTTCTAACTATACTTTACCATTCTAAACATGCAAGATATGTAATACGCAGAATGATGTCTTGGTCACGTTGCTAACAGATGGTTTTTATCTTGCAGTCTTTTTTTTTGGTCATATAATAATTTTTATAGGTTGGTATAGATCCCGATTCTTCTATAATTGATTTTAAATTTCCTAAAAGCTCTCCTTTTTATATGATAGCTGCTTGCAGGTGAAATATTTAATAGTACTTCAAATATAGCCAGGTACCATGCATTGGCTCTTCTTTGGAACGAATAATTGAAGAACTTCTGATCTAATGCGAATTTGGTGATAAGTGTTCATAGGTTTATGTTTAACTTTATTTTATTTCCCTACATGTTACGTTAATAACAGCGGGTTGCTTTCTTATTGTACTTACTATATCGTACAAATCTATAACATCGTTTCGCTATCTTTTATATGTTACAAATATAGTACTATTATGTACCAACATCCTGTTAAAGTTTTAAACTGAAGAATGTTCAACTGCCGGTTTGAAATCGATGATTTAAAATTAATAACTTGCGTAAATAATGTTTACATGCCCAGTAAATAAATAAATAATTTTGTAACAGTTGTCTTTGTACTCGTATGTATACAATTTATTAAATTAAATAAATTTTAATTAAATTTCATCCATTTCAAAAAAAGGTGTTTATTATTTGACCTAGATACCTTCGACTTCACTCTGTTGTCGTTGCAATGGACAATTATCATAGGTACCGTGTATCCACAACTTGCTGAAATTCTCGGTTTTGCTCTTTATATGCGTCAAAGGAATTACTTTCAGTGGTTTCGAAATAACTTAAGTAATGATCAATTTCGATTGGGTTTGACGTTCACTTCGAAAGAAATATTCTTCCATTGTGTTAAATTACATAATTGCAGAGTATAAGAAATAGAAAACATGCCCACTTTGCAGCATGCATACTAGCAGACAGCCACGATAAGCTTTGCAGCAAGTCATAATATTTTGCGGCAAGGCATTCGGTTGTTTCTCGAGTATTTTCCACTTTCGATTTGTTTATGAATTTGTTATAAGTAATGTTGTCATTATTTAATAGCTCAGTGACCTGACTGTGTCATAGTTAGGCGCTGAGTGCCATCAGGGTCAACTAGCAAAATTTTCCAGTTGGTCCAGTACATTCTCGAGTTACCGTTCTTCGTTAGGGAACAATTAACTACCCTTCACCTTTTATGGCGATGGGGTGATAGCAATAAACCATGGAACGCTTAGTAATAGCTTAAAGTTTATATGTATGTATATTTAATTATTCACTTTACTTCAATTTAGTCACCGGCACATAAATAAAACTGTTCCATTATTTCCATAATTTATCATGCCACTTTAATTCTTCGAAATTTGTTAGTAATTGAATTAAAAGTAAGAAGGAAGAAAACTATTTGAAACTTTAAAACTGAATGTTACGAGGATGGTTCAAGAAGTCCTTAGAAAATCTAAGAGATGGCGCTCGCAGTACCAAGTGAGTTTTGATTGGTTATTAATCACATATTTAAAAGGATTAACGCCCGAAGGGATGAAAGTAGAGTTGCCGTACATTTGGAAAAAATTAACATCGCTTTGGACGTCCAGTGGAAGTGACTGTTCCCGAAGTCATTGACAAAATCCGCGATATGACTTTGAATGATCGATACATCAAAGTGCGCAAAATAATTGAGGCCGCAGACAGATCGCAAAGTACAGTTTTTCTTTGCTCGGAAAATTGTGTATAAAAAAATCGATAAGTTTGGCCCTCAATGGAGAAAAATGGAGACTTATAAAAGAATAAGTGGACTCTGAGGCTGTTCTCACACTTTCCTGTAACAATCCTGACAAGTTTTACTCGATGTGGCCGCCAATGACTACTTTTAGTTTCTAATTCGAAAAAATGGGTCAGCGGGCAACGCCCCACGTCGAACGAGAAATCATCCTTTAGACAGATGCCTATTTTGAGGCCCTTTCAAAATCCTACTTTTTGGACAGCTTAAAAAAACTGGAGAAACGCTTGGAAAAGCGTGTAGAGTTAAATGGAGACTATGTTGAACAGTAAACAAAAATCTAGAGAAAATGTTGTGTTGATCCGGTGAAGCTAAACATTTTATAAAATTTCAAATATCTAAAAAATTTTAGGAAATGCTTACACCTATACAGGATGGTCGCTTAATGGCAAATCAAACACTTGCTTTGTTATTTTAAATGGAACACCCTGCATATTATTTTGTGTTTGTTCATCAAGAAATAAACCAGTTAGTTATTCATTTAGGTTGCACATGCCTATTTTTATTAAATTTCGAGATATTGTATAATTTTGTTATCAATCGCTTAATTGTAGATATAGCTATTTGCCTCAAAATATCCGAGTTGAAAATACATTCTAGAGTGATTTTTTATGAGATTAAATTACATATTTGGGTTTACATAAATATGGTATTAAAACATTTTCCTAAATAACATCGTACATTTTTCGACATCCACAGTAGAGAATGTTTATATCTCTAATGTTTTTTATGTAATTATGCATATGTGTAAGTTAAAAGTAAGATCAACGCCAGTCCTGCATTTAGATATTATATCCGGATGGTTTCTTATGTTAGCATTGTTTGGTTACCATGATAACGGTAAGCCAAAGACAATTGACAAAGCCAAAGCTTACAAAGCCACTTTGTAGGCAAAGTTACAAAGTTAATTACATAAATTGTGCTAATACGTATAAAAAATTATATAATAAAAAATATAGTGCTTTATTTAACCAAGGAGATTTCTAAAATATAACTTATGGTGTTCATGTTACATTACCTGAAAATGTTAACATTCTATCGTAGTCAAACAAGTAACTTATGCTGCGAATTTGTGAAAATTTTGAATAACATAGTTCCTATTGCTGCGTGAAAGTGAAAGTATCTGATTACTAAAGTGATGCAATCAGATGCAGAATGACGCATAGATTGTTGACTGTTCCATTTAAAAGATCAAAATTGAAGAGATTTCCGGAAACTGCTACAGTCAATTGTTTTTCTGTTGCGAGATTCTGAATCTACGGCAAAAAAATAATTGTTTTATAGTTTAACCGTCCTTGAATCGTTAGAAATTAAAAAGTTACACACAGAACGACGTTCAAACTGAACATCCTGTACATGTGCACGTGTTAAAATCTAGGCTTTGGTAAATCACAATAAATGCTGAAATGTTTCTAAAACATTAAATTAAAAATATGTGAGTCGTACTGCTAATAAATAGTGACCTAAATGATCTGTTCTAAATGTTAGCTATAAAACTTAATATTATCGTATAGAGTAAAATGTTTTAATTGCGTACATTTATTTGTTAATAGGTCATATTATTTTTAATATGCAGGTAGTTTATTTTCAAAGATCATTATAAATATAAGATGTTTGTTGAATGTAAGAATTTATACAAACTTTAAATGTACCCATTTATCAAATTTATCGCATTTACGCCGTCTATAGCACAAATTTTTCTTAATACTTGAACAAAGCCATCGTTTTTTAATAGGTAAAGGCAACAAATAAACTTATTATGCATTAGCTTATTAGCAAATATTATCATTGTTATTATTTGTATAATTAGACTGTAGCTTCTGATAAGCGAAAGTTGTTCTTAATATGTACCTAATTGTAAGTATTGCGACACATTTTCTATTGCACAGTACAAACCGTAAAATTGTATTATCAAAAAATAGGAAGAATCGAATCAACACTGATGTTTTTCTGTAACATTTGTAGAATCCTGACTCTGGAATCTTGATTCAAGTAAGTTAAGTAATGATGCGTAGTATGAGAGGCATACTACGTTACTTAACAACGCAAGAATTGCGGTAAAACGGCCGCATTTGAAGGAAAAGAAAGTTTTCTCCTGTGAAGACAGTAGTCAGCTATTTCTCAGATCTGGCACCCAACGCCTTTTCTTTGTTTGTTAGCTTCAAAGTTTTGTGCGAAAGACAGAAGATTTTCGTCGAGACTATCACATTCGTAAATTTCTATTTCCTTTATTTTGCTGAACAAAATTGAGAAGTGCAGCTCAATTTGATAAAAAAAATACTTGTTTCTGTTAGACCGGGAACTCTTTATACACTGTGGTATAATATTACTTTAGTTATCACCATAATCATACCGGTCACACCGCTTTAGCAAAAACAAATAAAACCAAGTCTTCTTGACTATCAATTAATGTAACTCAGATTATTTGATTATCAAAAATTGAACGGTCTAAATGCTAACATAGAGATAAAGTTAAGTAATTAAAGAAACAACAAGTCTCAAACAGTCAAAAGATAATAATGAAAACATTTCCATTGTAAAATCAAAACTGCCATTTTAAGTAGTTTTCCAATTATAAAAGTCCTTAATAGTTGAAAGCCGATTGAGGAAGCAAGTTTTATCTAATTATAGATGAGACATTCTCCAAGAAACCGAATACTAAGCAAATCTTTGCATAATACGTTAAATTACACTTACTTAACCTTCGGTTGCACAATATTATTACTATCAAGCATTAGTTATCCTTCTGATTAATAGATAATGATAAAAAATAAGTATTCAAGAACATATTTATTTTAGCGTTATATTACAGCAACATTTTGGTGGCAGCGCTGCTTTGTCTAATTTCTAGTTTTGCGGATTAGTGAACGCATGCATGTGGAATAAATTAATCGCATTGAAAAGTGATAGCTTTTATACAAAGTAACCAAACCTGTTCCTTGTCCGTCCTGAGTTATCATCAAGATAAACGATCCTTAATGCTAGAGATATAAACCATTGCAATATTGTTGCTAAATGTAGCAAGTAGCAGTAACAACCCAACTAAATATACGTATTAACACATTATTAATAAGAAAGTTTTCATTTTTATGGCACCTATCCGGCAGCACAATACATACATAGAGCCACTTTTCATGATACTGGTCCGTATAAGTTAGCCAATAAATTATTTACACATTTTCAGATGCAATTCGATATTGTTATTTACTATTATCCCGATAAAATACAGAAGAATATAACTTTAAAGTAAAAAGTACAAAATTTAAATTTTAAACTTTAACATTATATAATTAAACAAAAATTAAAATAACATTATTTACACAATATGTTTATAAATACGCAAGGTTTCTCCTATTCTAAACCGGATAAGCTACACCAAAAGATCCTATAATATTATAAATAATATTACGCCACATACGCTAAATTCATCAGACCATCCAAACATAAGATAATATATTAAATAAGAAGTCATTAACCTTGTAAAAATATTATACAAAGAGGAAGTCGATTTTAAAAAATAATTTATGAAAATTGTGCTCATCAAATGAATTTTTATTCATTAATTCTTCTACATCCAGCTTTATCAACCTTTTTCTAAATGAGATTTAGTTAAAAATGCATTTAAATAACTGAACCACGTTGTCAATGAGATAAATAAAGTTCAGGTAAAATTCAACTTCGCATTCGTTAAAGCAGCACTTATTTAGTTTTAATCGGCTGTTATCTGATTGGTCTTTAAAAATAAAAAAAAATAAAATAAATAAAAAAACGAAAATTAATGTAGAAGTTGTTATAATAACTATATTCAAAAACTCATTTATTTTTTAACTTACATTTTAAAATGAAGTAGTTTACATTTTTAGTTCTTTCCAAGTTTGGCCAAGTAGTGTTAGTAAGCGACCATCCGGTGAATACGAGCATCTTTCCCCGTATTGATGATGATTAATATTTGATGATGACATGATTAATAATTAAACAGCAAAATTCCAGAATTTGTGTAGCCAAAATTTCTAATGAGTAGAGCTGTCAAATTTATCGGATTATAAGAGGATGCTTGGCAGATCTACGTAAACTCAGATCAGTAGAAGTCGCATCAGTATTAATTGCTTTTCAACATGAACATGGTTTAATTTCATTTGTGTTATGCGTAGCAAACGTCATCCAGTTCCTATTTTCACAAATTTATATTTTCTACTAAATTTGAAAATACACTATTTCAGAGTATAAGTTCCTAAAGAAATTAAATTCCGACGAGTTCGTGGACACACTTTTCTCAATATTTAAGCATGCGTCCTTCCTGTAAAAGTTTCCAGAATCTACTCTTGTAGAGTTGTGGAACCAACAAATCGGATTACCAAAGCAATCGAATGTCTGGTATACAACTACACATATGTATGTAAATACAAAGAGGCATATATTTGAACCATTGATTTTCAGGTTAAAACCGTGTCGTTGTCGTAGCTTGTCTTAGCATTTTGTCCACATTCTTATGAGACCATCAAACGTCGACAGAAGTTGTGATAATGACAAGGTTCTAACTCGAAACTAAGAGTACAACATTATATATCTTTAGTCTTTTTGTACTAATTATATTCCGAACAATTAAAATGGCGAATCTTGAAGAGGTCTCATAAAGCGTGGACGAAATGTCGACGGAAGCTAGGACAACCACACGATTTCAACCCGAAAACCAATAGAATAGTGTTATTGAAGACTGAGGAAGCCTACGTAACGGCATATACATATATTATTTTATTTACTTCCAGAGTATTAATTAAATAAATGTCTAAAGTACAAGTAAATAATTGCATTAAGGTTGTGCCTAAATTTGGTCTTGAAAAAAACGGTGGATTTTAAGGTTGAGTAGATAGATCAGCAGAAATTTTTCAAAACCTGCTAAAATCGGTAAACCTAGCCGTACCGTTGTTGGTAAAATTTCTGTACGTACAGACAAACAAACAAATTAATGATATTCACTTGATTGGCATCATTGAATTATCTATTTGTTGGTACTTATGAAAATTCAATCGACATTGTAAGCCTGATGCAGTATGTGACATCTAACTAAATTTTGTTACTTTTCGAATGGAGTAAAATGAGTATTAAACAATTTTTAATGCCGAAAGGGTGTAGAATTTTTATAATGTCTACTAATTAAATTTCTTTCTACAAAACATTAAAGTTTTACAGATATTGTGTTTAATTATAGAATATTAACGAATCTTTAACTACTAACTGTAGTTTTTCAAATGACAATGATGTAGTTCGTTGCTCTTTGCGAAAGTCCTGCCTCGTCCAAGCTACTTGGATCATGTTTATTTTTTCCATTCCCTTTATAAATTCATAATTTTGAAATTAAAAGGCACAAATTAATTCAGTATATGGTGCTTGTACATTAATGGCGGATATACTTCTAGATTTATTTTATAATTTCCAATTAATCAAAGAATCTTGAAATTTTGTCATTTAGTGTAAGTTCATTTATACCATCTTCCTTTGTTTCGAAAAAATTCAAAAATTACTTCATAAATATTATTATATAGCAACCTTTCTGATTCCAATATCCACAAAAATGTAAAGATGTAACATGTCGAAATGTTGAAGTACGATAACTTGCAATGTTTACCGTTAAATTTTTAAATACTGCAGTTAAGTATTTGGTTAACAATAAGACAATATGTATTTAATCAATTTGGAATTTAAGAAACATAAAGCGATATAAAACGGAAACAAAATCGGTGTTAGGTGGAGAAAAATACGCTCGGAGCTAGGTTGATGCCGCCGAATAGGCAAAAACATGCCCGTAAATTAGTGTTTTTTCTCTTCTCATATTACTTTCATCAATACTATGAGGAAGCTACATTGGTATTAGTTTTGTTCATTAAGAAAATTTAATTAGAGTTTTCGATTGTGAGTTTTGTTTGTATATTAAACCAGTCTCATACGTAAGTAAACAAGAATCAATTCACTTTGCGAATATCACAACAAAAAATCATCAATTAGCAAAATTTGGAAGCTTGACATAAATCACTTGAAAATGTAAACACACCTCCAAATATATTCCTAGTTTTAAATACATCATATGATCAACTGTGAAGCAATAGCAAACGAACCCATTTTAATAAATAATCTTAAAAAAAACATAAAAAAACATCGCAAATATTAGACGAAAATTGTTGGTATCTTGTTTAAATAAATTTTAGTGCTTAGTTAAATTTTAGTACTGCTTTAGGTTTCTTCTTGGAACAATAAAACCGTAAACCGTTTATGACACATTTGCAAATGTTAATAACATGCCTGAAAAGCATTAAAGCTTTTTTAAGGAAAAAGTACTTTTAAACGTATTGATAATACCACGTATTACTGTTAAGCCTACGACTTGCGAATTACCGGAAATTAGTGCAATTCTCTTTTCGTAATATTGTAACAATCTCAAGATGAACGTACATACATACGTTATTCTTCTGCGAAAACATGCAATGTTATTACCAAATTAAACCTACAAAAATATATTCACTCACAGGTTACGTAATAGTCAAGACAAGAGTTTTGGTAACACATATGTGGTAAGTGCCAATATTTCAAGAACCATTAGACCTACATAGTTAGCTATTTTGATCGTAACCAAATATTTAAATTGAGTGTTTTATTTTAGATTATGTAACCGTGGGAAGAATGTTATTAGCAAAAAGTGAAAGGTGTAAAAAGTTGCATGAATTCTTGCAGAAATAAAGAGCGAGATGTATATACTTTGTTGTATTAATGTTTTGGGATATACAGGTGACTCCCATTAAGATCTAGAATTTTTAATTATATCCCGATTTTGAAACTTATTTATTATTAGGTATTTAGATCAGATTTATCAATGTCAAACTTCGGGTTACATCGAACGTTATGGGCAACTTTATGAATAGAAACCTACAGTTTTTATTGCATTTTTAGATTGTACTAGGCATTTTAAAGCCTATTTATAAAACATCTTCTGGGTCACTCTGTATGATTTTATTTGCTATATACACTCCGCCAAAAAAGTATCGCATAAACTAAAAAAGGGCATTTATAAACCAAGATATTTTTATACGTACACAAAAAGTTTGCCTCGTGTACGTGAACTATAAAAACACTAACAAAATCATGGAACATAGCTTTTTTACTTTTTTTTTCTAAAAGAACACATTTAGAAAAATGCATATATGTAAGGTTTGTTCAGTTGTTTATTGAAAGTCTTCCTATACGGACAAATTTTAAAGTGCGAAGTCAGAGTTCTGTACCAACGATTTTAAAACTAAAATGAGCAATTTAACTTCAGAACAAGTGGCTACTATAGTTGCTTTAATCGAAGATGGACGATCTCAAGCATACGTTGCTAATTTGATAAACATCAATCAGTCAAGTGTTTCTAGAGCCGTAGCCAGATATAGGGAAACAGGCAATTACAGTAGAAGACCTGTACCAGGTCGTCCAAGATGTTCTACTCGCCAAGATGACCGCTATTTACTACTACAAGCACTACGTCGAAGACATGTAACTGCGAGACAATTGCAGAACGACTTGGCTAGAGTCAGAAATACTCGCGTGAGTACTCAAACTATTCGGAATAGGTTACGACAGAGTGGATTAAGAACTAGAGTAGCTGTAACAGCCCCTCGTCTCACTAGGAACCACCGAGTGGCTTGCTTAAGGTTTGCCAGAGAACATGTAAATTGGAACATTAATGACTGGGCCAACATACTCTTCACAGATGAGTCAAGATTTGGTCTTTACACCTCAGATAGGCGTATCTCAGTGTACAGACGAGACGGTGATCGCTATTCGCAGTGTAATATCAGACCTAGACCTAATTTCGCTGGTGGCTCTATTATGGTTTGGGGAGGCATCTGTTTAACAGGTCGTACAGAGTTAGTACCAGTAGACAGAGGTACACTGACTGCCCACAGGTATATAACGGACATTTTAGAAGAACATGTAGTACCATATGCGCCAATTATAGGAAACGAATTCATGTTAATGCGCGATAATGCACGACCGCATGTTGCAATAATCGTCCAGGAATACCTTAACGATGTTGGTATTCCAGTTTTAGATTGGCCTGCGGTAAGTCCGGACATGAACCCTATCGAGCACGTGTGGGACCTCCTTCACAGACGGATACGAACCCAAAATGTTGCCCCAGCGGACCTGCATGGACTAGAAAATGCTCTCTGTGACGAGTGGGAGAATTTGGATCAGGCTTATATATGGAGGTTAATCGAATCTCTGCCAAACCGTATGCGAGCTGTCATAAGAGCCAGAGGTCGCAATACTCAGTATTAAAAGCTACTGTTATGACATTTTTCTTTCCAAAATTATAATTTCTTGTTTTAATAAAAATCTCAAGTATGCGTTCTTGTTTTTATTTGGCCTGTATTTTATTTAAACAATCATAGAAATTATATGTTAGAGCGCATTAAAGTATATTTACAACTTTATGCTACAAACAAAGATTATGCGATACTTTTATGATTCAAAACTAAATTATGCGATACTTTTTTGGCGGAGTGTATATAGCTGTCACAGACCTTTAATGCATCGTAGGCTTTTTTGCTTTTTTCACAAAACTCAAAACAACCCTAACAGATAGGCAAGAAGATGTTTTATAAACTTGACATTAAAATGCCTAGTAGAATCTAAAAATACAATAAAAGATATAGGTTTCTATTTGTAATATCAAAGTGGCAATGACTTTCAATGTAACCGGAAGTGCCAAATCGATTATGTTATTTTTTGTAAGTAGATCATAGTTAACTATGCTTAACTTCGAAGTTTCAAAATCAAAATTACAAATTCAAGAACTTTTAATGAACGGATTCGGTGACTCAGCCTATATATATATATATTACCCAAGTTTTTCCATAAAAGGGAGGATGATGTAAAACAGAGAAGTACATAAGCTTTGTACAGGTTCTTATCAAAACAAATTTATAAGTTTTATTTATTGCAAATAAAAGAAAAATTTGCTTATCAGTTTTTTTTAAGATATCATATCTGAAAAACAAAAACACAGATACTTGTTTTCTGAATTTATATAACCGTAAAGAATAACTAATTCCTTTTCTATTAGGATGGTAGCCGTAATTACGTAAAGCATGTAATGATTGGTATTTACGTACATACCTATATAAAGGTTATGTTTATTACGTGATACAGTAATTAATCAATTAAATAATATTAATGGTGATAGCAAGGACTGTGGCGTAGTATGGTAAACAATACGTAAATATCGGCACCTCCGCACCATACAAGTTTAATTTATTATATAGCAATATATAATAATTAGTCCGGGACGGCCATTCTCATCATCAACCGGTAACCGAATAATTCGGTCATAACCATTCGTGTCCTTGAAGCGGACATCTTGGGCTAATTATTATATAAAAAATTAAACTTGTGTGGTGCAGAGGTTACCGATAATTATATATATGTTGTGTAAATAATATTAGTTTACAGTTTAGTTAAGTAAGTTCAGTTAAGTTATTGTTAAAGGAATAAGAAAAGAGAATCTATCTGCATATGTATGTACCTATTGCAAGCTACACTAAAGTATCGGGACGCTTCGCACCATACGAGTTTAATTGGTTAATCCGGAACAGTTGTTTCAAGGATTGACGTATCTTCGAAACAGCTATGTTGCCATACTATCCTGTAGTCCTTACTGTTACTATGTACCTATTATTTAACAAATAGAAAATCTGACACCGTTGACATTCAAAATACATTTCGTAGGTTATTTTCGAAGCAGAACATTTTTAGAACATTGATTGAGCTTAAAAATGTCAAATACTAAATCACTAGGTTAATGAATGAAAATAAATGTTAATCGATAATTAATAATAATTCGCTTTGCTAGTCAAAAGCTTAACTTCGCATGTAGTGCTCTAATAAATTGACGGATTTGATATTAAAATTACCAAGTTTTTAAAGAATTTCTACTGAGTTAGTTTTGATCCAAGAAACTTCTTTATTACATCTTCTACTGTAAAATGCGAAACTTTTTTCGATATATCTTGTTAGCATTTATCAGAATATTATTACCGTGTGAAATGGAAAGCCTTTAAAATTAAAATCTTGAAAACTAGAAGTCTTGCATGATATACGTTTAACAATTAGAAAATTGGAAATAACATTGTATAGGATAATAAAAAAGTTATTATCGTCGTTCAATTGTTTCAAGGGTATTGTATTATTGTTAAATTTATCAGTATTATATTGTAGCGCATGTGGGAGCATTATAAAACTGCTTTAACAAAGAGATTGGCAATATAAAAAATGTGTTCACCATAACTTTATTATTATTGAAGTTTCGAGGTCTACTAATTTAGTGAATTTGATACCTTTTTGACCGAATTATGCTGATGAAACAGAAAAGGAATTAGACTAAAGAGTATCTTAAATAGTAATCTTAACTCTGAAACAACCAACGAATATGCAACTTTTCAACCGAAATATGTTGTTCCAGACCAACGTTTTTATTTTGAACAACTTACTTGCTTACTTCGACAATTATGTTTCGAAATTGTAGTTAGGTTCCTTGTGTACATCTTCCGCTTTAGGCATCTCCATTGGAAGTGATAGGGGGCAGTGAAATCAGCAGACATCACCATTTTTTGGCATCATTCGTCCGGAGAAGGTTTCTCGCAAAACTTGCATCCTGGCACAAGCTGTGTGCACTGCAACTGCAATATATTGTTGCTATCAAATAAAATCTGTTAGATAACAGACAAACTAAATTGGCGGAAAGACAAAAACAGCCTGGAAACGTATACTGTATTATACATACATTAGCTACTTCGTTTTCTAACAACAGCGTCACATCAAAAGAAATAAAACATCTTCAATATTGAAGTCTATTTTTTTATGTTTTCTTTTGGCAAATTATGTAACATCTTTATTTTAAGAGCGACAGGAGGTTTACGAGAAGTCTTAGAAATATATCTTAACTTATCCATTTTCAGATACTTCGAAAGGAAATTGAATCTAAATAATATTCTACGATAACGATTGTAGCTTAAACTTATCTTTACCAAATAATTTGGTGTAATGCAAGTACTTATTTACATTTACAAGTGAAAACAACATCAAAACAAAATGTAAAATAACTTTCCGGGTGTTTCCAGTCGCCGATGTCATTATCTCGTGCTGCTCGTTACATACTGCTCTTTTGATCCGTATCTGTTCTGATTTAATGAGCCGTTTTCGTCTTGGTACGATTGCTTTAGAAGTGTTGCAGGAATTACTGGTTTTATACGCATCCTCGCGATTGAAATTGTTTGGATTCGTCATATCCGAAGATTCGCATACAATTTTCTGATAGTAGTAGATGGCCTTGGATAATACCTTCACTTTGTTATAGTCTCCATTTTGATAGAAGCGTTGAATTCTGCGAGTTTGTCTGTGTCTCGTTGTTTCTTTAATATCCATGACGCGTGATCTCGAGATTAGAAGCTAATTTGAAATGTTAGGTTATATTTAGTGTAACCAGTGCTTATAACAAGTGTCTAACTTTTGTTTATTATTGATTCGTGTTGTGTTGTATGATGCTTTGTTACACAAGAATGTGAATATGAATGAATTCGTTATTTTGTTACAACATCTCTTTTAGAATAAAATAAAATAAAATATTCTCGCAAGAAAGCTTTAACGGAGAGCAAGTTACAGCAAGAAGCTATAAAATTAATGAGAGGCGATACAAGTTTTGGTAAAATAGAACAATCATCTGAATAACTTTTATAATAGCGTAATGACGATTAGCCGTATTCATTGCGAAAAGATAAAGCCCACGCTATATGAACTCTTAGGAAAAGGCGACGCAACTGTGCTTACTTCATTGAAACCAAAGAAGGAAGAACCTACCTTCAGAGCAAGTAGCACTGTTGTTGTTCCAGAATGGAACGACAAGAGAGTCAGTTTCAACCAAATACAGTGTGTCAATGGTTAAGAAACGAGTTAATAACGAGGATTGGATGTCGTTAACAGATCTACAATACAGGGAAGAGATAGTTCAAGCAAAAACTGCGGTTTCCAAGCGTTATGTTCTAAGTTTGAATAAATGCATTGCATTTTCTAACAAAATTGGGACAATGAAATTATTGAAATGATTTTGAGCTTCAAAAGGATCATATTAGTTGTTTTTCATTGATTTCACACTCCTGAAGTTAGGCCCCTACCTTCGACTCAGCCTGTATTCACACTATTGCCATAAAAAAAACTTAGATATGTTAGAAATATAAGTTTTCTCGTGTACTAAACTTGGTAAATAGTATTGGATATAATGGATGTTTTTGTATTTCGTGGAGCGTAATTATTCTATTAATATCGTGCCATTATCCAGTATTGATTATAATACTTACATTTTTTTTACATTGCATTACGTTCTAGTATCATGCAATACTTGATTGTCAAAGGGAGGAGTTGTGTGTAAATAAAAATGTTTATTTTATATAAATAAAGACATTACGATCAGTGCAAATAGGTGTTACCATAATATTAATCGGATAAAAATTACAGAACCAGCCAGTTTACACAATATTAAGGAACTTATTTCAAACGTCAAACTTTATTTGTGAAATTTAAGCTTTCATAGGTATTTCTTTTGTGAATCCCAAACAAAAAAGCTTTACCTTTTGTGACACATTATCCCTTCATCGGCTCATTGTCTACTGTCTGATAGCTCTAAAGATTGTAGAGATAAACTTTCAGCCAGAAGAAAAGATTCCAAGTTACAACGCACCGATTATACTAGTTACACACATACATACTTTCACTTATTTTACTATTTTTTCCGCAAAATAGCAGCAAGGCTGTCCATTCACTATCGATCTTAACACATTTAGCTAACGTTATGTATCAGAATTTAATTCAATACGTTTTATTCTAATCGATATTCAGATCACTTGCTGAAAGTCGTTAGGTATGAGTACTTGACATGGAAAACCCAGTTAATTTTTTGCATCAGTGCAAAACATTAGTATATATCTTAAAGTTTTGAAAGCATAAAACATGAGAACACGGTATCTGATAATGCTAATAACTTTGTAATATGGAAGGTGGATATAATATGGCTTTGTAAAATTGTTAAATCAAATGCATGCATATCCGTATAGTCTCATGCATGAGAAACAGGAGCAATAAATATATGAAAAATTAAATTTATTTAATTTATGGATTAGTCTCAGTATTGATATTTGATTTCTTTACTATATTTTAGGCAAAAATAGGAATCTAGTTTCTTTTTTATTGTTTATAACAGAAAAGATAGGAATCTAGTTTCTTTTTTATTGTTTATAACAGAAAAGTAAGTTTATGTAAAAGCATTTAAATTGATTGATTTATGTGTGTGTACTCGGAAGAAAACTACCGAAGTTACTATTATTAACTTTATTTCTACTTACCAATAATTAAGTACATGTATTGATTGCTTAAGGTTACGTCTTATTGTTAAGAAAGTTGAGAAAATAGAGTCTTTTGTGAAGAATAGAAATGTAATACATACAACTATGTGAATATGTATTAAGTTCCCGAATTTTTTTTTCAGATGGATAAAAATAAATTATAAATCAATAAAACGACAAAGTAGATATACAATACAGGATATTTTATTAATATTTTCAATATTTTATTGGTCCGCCTACTGCTTTTATTAGAGATCTTACACGTTTTAGCATGCTACTAATTAATTTACGGCATACATCGCTGAAAATAGAGATCCATTCGTTGAGGATTTGTTGGCGAAGCTGCTCTTTTGATCAACACTGATATTTTACGATGTTTTTCTTCAGAATATACCATAAACTTTCTATTGGTGATAAGTTCGGGACCGTGCCGTCCCGTCCAACAGTCGCACCCTGTTTTCCGTGAACCGCTGCATTGTTGCCCTTGCACGGTGACAAGGAGGTTTGTCTTATCGATAAAAATATTCAACATTCTCATCACCAAACAATCGTGGTACGGATGGCTCCAAGACCTCCTGTAGCATCTCGGTGCAACGCTTGCTATTCATCCGCTCTTCGCAAAGAAAGATTTTGCCAACGCCTAATGCCGACATGCATCCCGTACCACGATGGTACCGCTACCACGTTTTATCGTTGGTACGATACATTGCGGAAAATATTCTTCTCAGGGTCTTTCCTGTACAAATTGAGCTCCCGATCGTCCGAAAAGCTGTAATAAAAGAAGAAAATACAGCAAACATGATTAAATAAGACATTGATAAAATTACATTATGTAAATTACGTTTAATGTAATAAACAACTATAAAAGAAAATAAAAGAAGCATACCTCGATGTTAGATTCGCCAGAAAAGATTACACACGACCATCCTTCCTCAGTCCAGTGCGCGCACTTCTTGGCCCATTCCAAACATTTTTTCGATGCGTTGGAGTTAAGTACGGCTTCTTTCACTTTATACGTAACGCATGTAAATTAGCTACATTCGGTCACCTTCTTAACGGTCAGAGAAATCCAATGTCGCGTCTACAGTCCACTACTTAATTCTTTAAACGATTTTCGTCGGTCCTGTAAAGTCAATCGTTCTAAAAGGCGATCTGTTCTTGCCGTGGTTCCATGGTTTTTCCTGACTTAGCTGCACTTAGCGTTAAGTCTTATGTACTAAGTAATATACTAGTATGTAATACTTCGTAGAAAAGGAACGAAACCCGAATGAAAATAAAATATACAAGTTGTTATGGAAAATATTACTATGAATCGTAGACAACATGTTAGAGAGAATGTTATAGACGTTTCAATCAAATCAAATCAAAAATAATAGAAGAAAGGGTATTTAACAACTGTTTATGACTTTTTCGTATTTCATGGACCTACGAATGATTCACTTTTTGTTTATAAATTAACTAAATATTGGATTGGCTGGTGCAAAATCATCTGAAAGCAATTGCTGCTAATAGTCGTTAGGTTGTTAAAAGTATGAAAAGTTAGTTTAAGCGTAAATCTGGGAACAGGCGAGCTGATCCAGTGGAAAATTCAACTTAGAAATAGGTGAATTATTATCTTTATCGCGCTATAGTGTTCAACATATTGTGGACTGAAACAATTGGAAAACATATTTCAAGAACGACATACCATAAAAAATTTCAAATTTTAGCATTTTAATTGATCATATGTTATTCAAAAATGTTCAAAAAAGTACTAATTTCATTTAGTTAAAAACTATTACTCATCGTAAAACAAAAGAAAAACAGATTAAAATGGACCGGAAGAATATAAAGTGTGGCTTCCTGAGCAGTGAAATCGTATTCATTGGAGTGATAAGTCTCAATTTAAAGCTTCTATGGGTGATAACCCAGCTAGAGTTATACCATATATCATCCAGAATGCTTAAAAAAGAAGGTGAAAATTACCAACCTCTGTTATGTTATAGAGCTCAATGTTTACAAAAGGTGTCGAAAAACTGTCGTCAATACAAAAAAATATTTAAATATTTTAACGAATTTATCGTTACCAACTGTAAAAGATGCTTTGGACGCTGGAAAAGAATTATTTTTCAACAAGACAATGCAGGTTGACATGTCAAAAAGGTTCTTCAAATGGTTCTCAAGCAGTAATATTGAATTCGTTGAGAGGATGCCCAGTGGTCCAGATTTGTCACGAGTAGAAACATTGAAACGTAACTGTTGCATGCCAATCCTGCAAGAAGAGTCTCAAAACTGAAACAAAAGCTGCAAGAAGTTTAGAATAAATTTACTCCTAAAAATTGTCAGGACTTAGCCAATACGAATTGAAACCGTAATGAAAAATGTTAAAATAATTCTATAAATAAATTCTATTTGTTGTTTCTTCTTCATATCTTTTTTGTTTTCAGAATCATTTAATCTTAAATTATAATAAAATGTTCAATTAATTGTTGCAGCAGTAAAAAATATATATTTGACAGTTTTTCGAATTCTAATAATGATAGCAAGGATAGTCTATTATGGCAAACAACACAAAAGTACCGGGATGCTCTGCATCACACAAGTTAAATAAAAATAAATAAATAAATAATTTAATTCGAGACGGCTGTTTCAGGGATCGCATGGGATTTTCATTCTCAACCGGTGACCGAATCGAAATCGGCTAATAATGAAGATCACATGCGTCCTCAAAACGGTCGTCTCGGACTAATTATTAAACATGTGTAGTGTGCCGATACTTTTTTAATTTTAACGACTAATATTCATTTAAGTGAAATTTTAGCGAGTGGTCCCACTAAACCGGTGTCGTACTGCTGAAAACTAAAATATTTTCAAGGATTTAAGACAAATATAGCAGTCAACTTTGTTATTTTAAATAGAATATCCTATATATTACTACATTTTATATTCCTAGTTCAGTTTTAAGCTGCTTGATAAAACAAGTATATTGTTAGCACTTTTGGAAATTTATGACAGGTGGGCGAACGCATCTAAACTTTTATAACCGTGAAATTGTTAAACTTGGGAAATGATATTTTTCAAAACCCTAGTTACGATTAGAAACCAAATGAATTTGTCGAATACAGCCTGTTGGAGAGTTAAGATTAAGCTTTCAAACGGAGAATGTTTCAAAACTTGATTTTTACACTGAGAATTTTTACACTGATTTGTAGTTATATTAAATACCAGCAGCATCTTTAACAAGCATTGCAAAAATAACAACATAATTGAGTTGCTCAGAGCAAAATAGAAGCTTTTTATTCGAACAAATAATGCGAGTGTTAAAGGAATTCTTAACATTTGTTGGATCGACTGAAATAGTAGTTCCTCAAATTAACTGAAATATTTAAATGTCTGCCTAAGTTTATCTAATATTGATTAAGCGTTTAACACTTCACTGAAACAAAACAATGCCATTGTTGATTAGAAACGAAACATTGTTGGACATTTTTGAGATGTTCTTTGAACAAGTGTGATAAGTAACTGAAGCTTGTAGTTCGTTGAATGATTTTTGCATTGTTTCAACCATTTTTTTCTCAGTGTACAACTATCTATTTTTCTTTTTCTTATAAAAAAATAATAACATTAATAATAATAAAATAATTAATAATAATTATAAGTAATAATATATTTATTACGCATTTAAAATAGATATTTTAGAATATATTTAGGAAAATGTCTATTGCAATACAATTTGTTCCAAAAAAAGAGTACCGAGCAATGAGAACGTAGCTTATGTAATATTTTCAAGTCAAGTCATCCAACTTTGAAAATATCCAATATGACCATTAGAAAACAGTCCAGCAGTTGACGAAACGTTTAATTGCTAACTCTCCTGGAAATTTTGCGTTCTAAATACTTGAAAACTCGAAATACTCCAGTAATGAAAAACACGCTAATTAAGCAGAGCATTTCTTAGAAATTTGGTTCCATCCGTCCGGATAATACTGTCCAAAAATAACTCGTGTTCTTGAGACCAGCCTAGAATAAGTTGTTTGTAGTTGAAAACTAAGGGACATATACATTTTTTATCAATGTTGGATTGTTCCGTAATGATATGACATTTATTTGTTTTTTTATAAGAGAAATTTGATAAAGAAAAGAAAACTAATGGAAAACTTAAAGGCTACTTTCGATATAACCGGAAGCTTTAGACAATTGAAAATATTTTAGTTCAATGTAATCTTTGATGTATTAGCAGTTTTTCAGAATTTTTCAACGTATACTCTTTCATATATCGATCGATGTATAGTTACTTCGTGAAATAATGTACACAAATGCCATTCTTTTACTGTGAAAGATATCCCTATGTTTAAAATAATCGAGTCAAGGCATTGAGTGTTTGTTGATAACTGAATAACGCGTGTTTATGATTAATTTGTATGTCGCTAAATAAGCTAAATTAATTAATAAATAATAATAATAAAGCTAATTAAAAGTAAGATTCTCAATTAACCGTAATTTACGTATTTAAACATTTCAAAAGTAAGCAAAGACGTTTATTAGAAAAGTGAGTAGGTATTTCTTTGTAATGGCAACACAACATTTATTTTTATATTTATTGAATAATTGCAATATTGCCGAACGATTAAATATTCAACAGAATATAAATTTCGAACTATTTTTAAATTGTAATTTTTCATTTTCGGTGTATATTTTAAATGTCAGAGCCTGACAGATGTTAAACTTTCAAAGTAATCATAAACACGTATTGTTTAGTTATCTACATATACACAATGCTCTATCAACTTGCTTTAAAAAGCAACGTAAGGATTTTTACATAGTAAAGTAATAGTGTCGTGTACGAGCATTATTAGTTCTACGACACCACAAATCAATTCATACTTATAAAAAATTAAACTTTCACTGCTAACACTCAATATATTGACCATCCGCTGTCTAGGTAACTGTTGGCACCGCATTAGTAGTATTACTGGAAAGCTGCGCATATTTTGCCTGGAATTAATTTTTGGGTAAATTATTTATAATACTATCTTTATCGATTTCCTTGGACATACTTAAACGTTTGCCGTTACTACATAACCGCTGACAACAAAAGGCAATAAATGTAGTAAATAAGCATCCGTTCTGTACTATCGCGAACTAATGTAATGAATCGGAAAGTAATAAAACCAAGTGAATCTCGAACTAACAGGTATAAATGCGAAATTGGGAAATAATATACTGAGCACCTGCCCATGTCGCCGCAACTATATAAGCACATTTTACCGTAGTAACGTAGGCTTCCACGGCCAGAATCAGTTAAAACTAAACGTGTTCCGGGTTAGGATCACATCATAGTTAAACGAAATCCCGACGTTACGCTCACAATCATATGGGGGTTTTTCAAGAGAGGGAAAGGTAACAGTTAGCACTAAGCTTGTGGAAACGAGTTACTCTTCTCGAAATTAGCAGAGACAAAACAGACTAAAGAGACTAAACAGACCCGTGTTTACTCGTCTCATAAGAATGGATTCGTGTTGCTTACTGGTTTCCCCGAGAGTCGAATCTCTGCTAATTTCGTGAAACATACGGAAAGTCTACTCGTTTCTGTAGGCTTAGTTATCACCGTAACTCAGCATGTAAATCATGCCAAAGGCGAAAATCAACTAGCAGTTGATGCTGGTATTAAAGTGAAATCGTTCTTAATTCACTAAATATTTAATATTTAAGGTACTCGATGTTGATTAATTTTGATTCATGTAATTTTCTTATCTCGTTGCGACGATCACATGTAATTATTGAAATTTGCGCAACTATTTAATCCGATTAGTTCGAAGTGTCTGAATAGAACTACATTGCATATTATAATGTACTTAAAAAATGTTTAAAGTAATTAAGCATCACTTCTGTGAATAATAAATATAACAGATATAGACATGGGTATGCATTTTGTATAGTTTATAGCTTGCGTTCGCTGTGAAAAGTGATGGATGGAATTTATACGAGGTGAAATGGTTTCGTGAAGGTGAAACTAAAGAAACGGCTCTTCATATAAGCAAATCCGTAAGTTAACAACCATTAACAACTACACTTATAAATTAAAAAACAAAGTAATGTATTTTCAACTTCATAATACACCTCAAAACCGTGGATGAACTTTATTAGCGCAAATAAACTTTCAACTCTCACGTAACTCTTCATGTAATTTTTCCATTTAGCATGGAAAACTCCTTCGTATTGGAAATTTTCATAGAAACTTTCGAAGTGTTGTAAGGGCGAGGTATAAGATTAAAAAATAATGTTTTAAGAAAAATGTTTATTTTTTTGTGTTTATCAACACAAAATGTTTATCAACAATATTGTATAAATTACAAAAAGGCAAATGTGAAGTAATACTGCTCCGTCTCTTATAAACAATATCTACAGCATCTCTTCTTAACATCCAACAGTAATCTGCTAACATAACAGGATGCCATTTCCCCGGATACCGTTCTTCCATTCCCATGATGTCTTTGATGTCACAAAAATCCAAGTAAGAATGTAGAATGTGCTCTTCAAGGGACATATTACAGCGTGAAATGCTTTGTAACATATCCATTACTAAAGTTTTATAGTTGTCAGCTTTTTTTGTTTCTCAAGAAATTCGTGAAAACTTGTACCATGGAGAGCCAAGCTGTTTTTCCTTCGCTGTTAATTGGATTTCAAAGATTTCATCATTTACTATTTCTCGTATCTGAGGTCCAACAAAAATACCTTCTCTCAGTTTCCCTTGTGTTAATTTTAGAAACTTTTCACGAAAGTATTTAAAACCTTCACCTTCGAGATCCAGTGCCTTTACAAAGTTTTTCATGAGCCCAAGTTTCACGTGGAAAGGTGGTATTATGATCTTTTCTTTTTCTACTAGAGGCTGATGTTGTACATTGTCCTATACCATTTCCTGGTATAAACTGTTGTCGTAATGGCCACTCTTGGTTATGGTAATGTTTTTCCCCGTCACGACTGTCCCAAAGACATAAAAAGCAACAGTATTTGGTGTAACTAGATTGCATACCCAAAATAATGGCAATTACCTTAAAATCTGCACAAATATTCCAGGAATAGTCTTTGTACTTCGTCTTTTCTAATAAAATTTTCAGATTTTCAGACCTATCGGAGTAGAAGGATAATGGTCTCCATTATGCAACGAAACTGGTTTTAGGCTGGTCTTTGATGAGTCTATGAATAATCTCCAAGAACTGGGATCATGATGTATTCCAAAAGCTTCAGAAAATTTATCAAAATTATTGCAGTAGACCAGATTACCGGCCATACTATAAAAATCAATAAATTTTTCATGTCTACTGCGAAAAAGTCTGGATTTGCATTTTTTCTGTAACCAGAACTAAGCCAGTGTTGCCGCTTTTCGAATCATTTTTACTTTGTATATGCTATTGAATTTCATCAGTTACTAACTTAGGGTAAAACCTTGTTGGTCAGTGTAATTGAAAATCATTTGAAAGGCTCATACTTCTGTACACTTTTAGAAAGTTTAATCTGGTCACTTACATTTTCTTTGCATTACATAAATTTCTGTGCAATTATGGCCGCCACATAACGATTAAACATGATCTGAGATGGTCGCCACGCACCAAACACCATGATCAGTAATGATAGCAAGTGGTGTAGAATGGTAAACAACACTTAAGTATCAGCACCCTCCGTACCACACGAGTTTAATTTATTATATGGTAATATATAAATCCGGGACGGCCATTTCGAGGACACGAATGGTCCCCATCATCAACCGGTGACCGAACGGCCGTCACGGTCTAATTATATTACTATATAATAAATAAACTTGTGTGGTGCGGAGGTGCCGATACTTATGTGTTGTTTACCAACACCAGTACGCGCATGCATTCAGTTATAATTATAATACGATTTATGAATTTGGATGTAATTTGCGGATTCTACTAAGAAAGTTTGAAACTTTACTTGTACAAAATTCAAGTGCATTTTTGAAATTATAGAAAAAGTCCCAAATGGTAAATATTCCGATATTTTGTTAATTTAACTACTTACCAGCGAGAAAAAAAAATTACTTCTTGCAAGGAAAATTACCAACTTTTTTCCAATGCATTGGGAGAGCATTATAAAAACCTTGCAATATTAAAAAAAAACACCATTCTGAATACGCATATAATGTTATAAACTCTTACAAAGACTTTTTACAAAAATGATTTCAAATTTAACTGCATTTCTTTACTTAAAATAACAAATAATTAAAGATTGCTTTTGCGAGCAGCCCATTTAATTAACTTAGATTACTTAAGATTACTGTGTATACCTTTAGTTTTAAGAATACTTTCCAGCTATCATAATTATACATATGCTACCGTTCATATTAGCTCGGACACGCAAAATAATTTCAAAAAAAAACAAGAAAATATTTACTCATTTTTCTAAAACTAAAAATTTTTATTACATGTTATTAATAGCGATTAAAATTAAAGTATAAAAGTTAAAAAAGTAATTCTAACAAAAAATAAACAAAAACTTCTTAAACATTCCGTTCATTCATAAGCTCCCTTTTGCTCGAAGAACAATTTTCACAATCCGAGGGATTCGCTCCACTAGTTTTTCAAGGACTCCATTTGGCATATTTGCAAGCACAAGCAGGTTTATTTAGAAACTAAAGCATTTATCAATACACAATAAACTTTCGAGTGGCCTGCTTCCACCCCCAAGAATATTGTAAATTTATTAGCTGCAATATTGTCCCAAATATAATCCTATTGGTGGCAATGAGGATTATTCTGAAATTTACTATATTGGGTCATAAAATAGGCAATCGGTCTCTCTCCATACGGCAACGACGCACTATGCAACTGCCCAGAAGGAGCTGCATGAAATTGAGAGCGAAACGTCGGCATTTTTATGCTATTGCAATGCGGCTTCAATCCGGAAAAACAAATTCTTTAAAAGAATATAATAGGCTTTTAATCATTCTCTAATCAATATTCTTCGCCTGTACAATTGGTTATAAACCTTTAGGACCTAATATAAATATGTTATTCACATATAAACATCTTTTAGTAGAGTTTAAAACAATTTACTGGGTGTCCGAACTAATATGGACGGTAGGGTACATGCATTAGAGTCCTATTTTAAAAACCTGAATAATCGAAAGGAAAATTGCTTAACTAAAGTATTTAATAATAGCCATAAAAAACTTTCAAGATCATTGACTTTCCCGTTTTATGTTTTTGTGCTAGTTACAGACGCAAGGCCGCGCAGCTATATATCTCGTATATCAACTTTCGCACACAACAAACCTACATGTCTCAATGTATGCATATTCCACAAAGTATGCATGTGCATAAATTCAGGTAACACGTACAGCATAAAAGTTTCGCGATTGTAAGATTGAATTTAAATTATCTCATATTACCGTAACGAATTCTTGACTTACCGTCAACACATATACAATCGCAGAATATACAAGCAATAGTTCGATAGAAAGTCAAATGTGCAGCACCTAGAGCTAGGAAAGTAGAATAGACGCTCGGATTTTCTTCTTTGTATATATGTTAGATGTTCTGATTACCTACAAAACGAAAGATGAACGTTTACCATTAATGACTATTTAAGATAAAGACCTCGCAGGCACACAGTTTAAAAGAATTATATTTAATTGCTAAAATATTACGTATAGCAAAAAGCAAAATCATTTGCCTCTAGTTTTGTTTATATTATTGACGTAACGGGCTACCTACACCTGTGCGAATAAAAAATTCAATGTTTCAAAAATATATTTATTCTTTGAAGGTTTTGTTTAAATATCTTTAGGTCAATGTGCGTGTAGTATGGTATCATGCGACAAGCGAATTGTCTATAGAGACTCGTGTTTTGTCGATTCTCGCGGAAGCCAAGAAGCAACACGAACCCGTTCTCATGAGATGTATAAGCACGACTCTGTCTAGTCTCTGAAGCGCAACTCGTTTTTGCAGGCTTACTTATGATTAAACCTACATAATTTTCCACATTGAGCACATGAATTCTTCCGTCTTCTACCTAAAACCATGTACTTACGGAAAATACAAGTGATTTAATTCATATTTTAGAGATTGTACGAAAACCTGATCGGACGTACAGATTTGCTGAACATTAAATAATTCAGTACTCAATAACGCATTACCTTACTCGATACTAATGAACCGATAGAATGATGTCTCGCTTATCCTTGGTTTTACATAAGAAGGTTTACATTTTTACAGAATTTTTTTTGTGTAAAATTTGAATTTGTCAGTAATTCTATAAAACTAGAACAGTGCGCTTTATAATTTTGTGTACTTTGGTACTTTATTTTTCAGTGAACCGGAAGAAGCTCTGAAGTCTCTAGGAGAATTGCAAAAAGTATCAAGACCAGTGGCAATATCGTTTAGCGAAATGATGACGTTGATGTCGCAGTGTCAACAAGTCGATACCTTCAGAAATCATCGAGGAAGATCCGCCTCAGTAGCTAATCCAAGCATGGCACGTGGTCTACTTACTAATAACCCGTTAACGCTTTTAAGTGGTATCATTCCAGGTAAATACCTTTTTTCCTGATTTGAGATTGTGGGCTTTACAGAATACTTGCGTACTGCAGAAAACACATTCATAGTTGTACTTCACTGCATCTTACGTCTTAAAAGCTGCCGTAATAAGGGTGTATTCTGTATGATGCAATTTTATATTATTGAAAGTAACTTCAATCACTATCGAGCCTTCTTTTGTAAGAAAGTACTGTGCTTTCCAGATCTCCAATACTTCCTAAAAGTCTCAATCATAAAATAGGCAACCCGAATAACTTTAGATGTATTAATGTATGATGTACTTGTTTTGTTATATATCCTAGATTATGATAATTCATATATCTTGTTTTATATAATCATTTTTTTCTAGATTAATAATTTTGCATATTTAATAAAATTAACACATATTGATCGAAATAATTACAATTACAGTTGAATGTTGCACATGCATACTCCACGTTTAAAATATGAAACAGAAAAATTCGTCCAGATAAAGATATACATCATCATCAAACCGTCCAATCCTTCGGATTATGACTAACGTTTAGTGTGTGTTTGCTTTTATAGCGTGTTGCTAGTCTTCACTACATTTACTATTTCTCTCGTTTCCTTTCTGTCCCGGCATTTGGTCTTCCTATCTGCTATTCCTAGTGCTCGCGCATCCTCGCACATCTCATTTCTCTAGGTTTTCCTCCGCTTGCATTTTCTTCTTGGTTATAATGGGATCCATTGTGTTATCATTCTGATCATTTCGGTTCGTTTCCTCCTCGATATATATCCTGTCCAATTACGTCTTCATGTTCTATTTCTTTGATTTTCTTTCATTTTTTCTCACACCCTCTTATTTTATCTGACCCTCATATCTCTCTCATTATTTTTGTTTCTACTATTTTTAACTCTTCCACTTCCTTTTTATTTATCATCGTCGTTTCCATTGCATACGTAATGACTAGTCTTATTAGCGTCATGTATATCTTTGTTTTGTTTAGTTTAATAGCGCCTTTATTCTTCAATAATGCTTTATTTCTTCCGTATGTCTGGTATCTTTTATGACTTCTTTTTCTTATCCTATTGTTCGTTTCTTGCCTTATTGTTACTTCTAAATAATGAGACGTTGTTACGTTTTTAGATGATTCATTTCCTTTTCTGCTTCCCTTCCTACTTTTACGTATTTTGTCTTTTCGTTATTAATTACCAATCCGTATTCCATTACTGTTTCTTCTAGTCGGTCAACTGGTTTTATCAGATATTTTTGGGTGTTCACTGTTATTACTGCGTCGTTAGCATATGCCACTACTTGCGCTAAGTTCTGACTAATATTTTTATTATGTAATTCGCCTTTCGCGTAGGGCCTTCCAGCATGCAATTAAATAGCCTTGGAGAGATCGGGTCTCCTTGTTTCAGACCTTTATTTGTGTTCATCTTCACTGTTGTTATTCCTTAGAACTTGACATTGATATTAGTCTCTTTTATTACTACGTTTATTAGTTTTTAATTTTTTTCTTGTATTGTTAATGTTTCTAGTTCTCCCATTATTTTCACTCTTTTTGAGGTATCATATGCGCTTCCAAAATCTATGAAGATTATGTGTATTTCCTTGTTATATTCCCGTGCGTTCTTAATTATTTGATCTAGTACATGTATCGCATTGATGGTTAACCACCTCGGTAAAAAAGATATGCATAAGAATTATAAATACACTAATAACTTAGCGATACTAAATGCAGGAGCATAAAATGAAGAATTTTCCCCCTTTCAACTAACCAGAGAGCTAGCCCAAGCGTTAATCGCCGATTTGAATGAAATGTTGTTAGTTTGTAGATTTCATCGAGTGTTTCTGAACTGTATCTTCGGTTGCGGCAAAGCTGCTTATTTAAGGAGCGATATTTTTCCTTAAAATTCGTCCGAAATTTTGTTTTCCCAAAATAAGTTTGGAACAGTTGAAGATAGAAAAAAGTATGAACGGTGGCCTTATATCATTTAATAGATTCTTTTGGCTGGTACGAATGTACTTATACAGTATGTTAGAATAAAGACAGAATAAGGCAGGTCACGAATTTCAGAAAACAATTACATGAGCTGTATTTGCTATCAAATAGTATATATATATATATATATATATATATATATATATATATATATATAATATATATATATAACCTGTATATTTTTGTGCTGCTGAATTACATATTAAATGCTTATTTGTGATATTTTTCAAGATATTTGTTTGTGAATATATTACGCAGCAATTGCACATGCAGTTAGAAGTAATACTAATATTAAGAAGTAAAACTAATAACATAAATAACAGTTCAAAACTATAACACTATGACTATTATAACGCAACTAGTGAATATATAAAAGAAACCTAATTATTGGTAATATCTATTGCTCGTATATAAAGAGGAAAAGAAGTACTGATTGTACACGTTAGGTTCTCAGTAAAGGTTTTGGGTTACGCAGCCGCAAATAATACTAAAATCAATCTCTTAGTTCTAAGCTTTCGCAATACTTTGGCAGAATTATAAGAAGTGTTGTCCGTTGCAAAAACGTATTGAGTTAAAGCACACACACAAAAATAATTGAAACATTTGGTGGGATTCTAAGAAGCTAAAAACGACTGTACTAACATATGAAATCTATGAAAAATATGAAAATAGCATACCTAAATTTATGTAAAGAATGGTTGACGCCGTATACGCGCGGTGTTAAAATCACAACCTGCGTACAAATCCCCAAATAATATTTTGAGATTTTTATATAATTTTTTTAAAGGAGAAGGAAACTCTGTCTTGGATCACCTTCTAAAGCGAGACAAACTGTCAGCTTCATAGACAACGCTAAATAATTAGAATTCACATTAGGCAAAGAATGAGCACAGATTAACACAAACTATCACAAATCACATCTCCAACTTACAGAAGGAATCCCTTACTGCATCGTTAACTTGGAACTGTGAGAAAATTTAGCAAATAATTACAATAAATGCTCGAAGTGATCTTCTTCTGTACTTTAATTGAATATCATGCGTGGGATATTTTCAGAAACTGTATTTTGTAGGCGTGCAAAAACAAAGTAAAATAGTAAAACAGATCGGAAGAACGCGGAGGATGGATCTACTTTCGGTTATCAAAATATTGTTGTAAGAGGCTGCAGCCTTGTTTTGTTGGAAGGATGCATTCCTAAGTTTGTCATCATGCAACTAATTTAGAAAAGGTTGCAATAAGTTATTACGATATATTTCTGCGTTTACCGTTTCATGAAAAGATAATGGATTAGTAATTCTTCTTCACGAAGCCAAACATTAACATTTCCTGAATGCACTGGCTTCTTCTTCACCACACAAGGGTTTTCAGTGGACCATATACGCATAGTTTATCTGTTAATAAAACCATTAAGGTGAAACGGAGTCCGTTTGAAAAAAAGGATTTGTTAAGGATATTATCATTCATTTTCAAATCTTAATGTGGACTTTAAAACAGCGTCAAGTCAAGTCAAGTTTCGCTCACTTCGTAGTTCTTCTGGAATGCATACGCTGACAATCAACTGTTTAACATGATGAGTTACCATAAGCACCCATATATTTTGGTGGCGTTTTACAATAGTTTCATATTTGCTACGTTTATAGGTTTCCTTATAAAATGCTTTAAAATATTTAGTAGTTTTGAGGCCTCGTGAGGGGAAGTATCAGCACACCTTTCGCCATAGCAAATATAATTCACTTAAGAAAATTAACCTCAAAACCGGACAATGGTGAAAATCTTGCAATCGACTTCATCCTTTTGTTTGGTATTTTATTTTTTACAAAAAAAAATACAATTGAAACTATTGCAAAAAGCAACGGCGGTGGATAATAACGTATCGGAGAGCCACGCACAATGATTCGAGTTCATGTATTTTTCTTGCATATTACAACGGATATATACGACGAAGTCGAATTGTGGGCGGCCCTCCATTAAACTCGCCACCGCTAGCAGAGCTAATTTTCCAAATTTTTCTGTGGACTCTTTATTGGATAGATTCCTTATCGAACATAGTAATTAAGACGGACTACTTTTCACAGATTCAACTGCACAAATTTGATTTTATTTTACTTTATTATTAATTTAATTTCATATATGAATAGTTTCATACCATGATGAATTTTGAGTTGCATACACGGTGATTTCTAGGTACATATGAACGAAGAAAGAAAATAGAGCGAAAAAGAAAGTAAATCTGGAATGTTTGATAAGATAAGCTATATGGTTAGATAAGTATAGTTTAGCAGTGGCATTAGATATTAGGTATTTGGTAGGCAAGGAGAAATTTGAACACACAAACTGGTTATAACTAGAGTGGGCCATTTTTGTCTGCACACCAGGACAGTACTTAGTTTCACATATACATTGTATTACTATGTTACTCGATAAGATGTAACCCAAGAATAAAGAATTTATTTATTTAATTATAAATGTTACATATAACCCACTTACCTTATTTACACAGCACAAATAGAATAAAATTACTGAAATGTTTACAGCATTAGGTATGTTTCCAGATTTGTCTCGCTGAACTGCGTTTTGATGAATAATCTGTATTTATATCGCTTCTAGCACATAGCAAGGTATGTATGTACAATGTTCATAATTTGCATTCACTCCACAAATGGAAAGATAGTATTTTGAAATTTATCTATTGTGTCAAATAAATCATGACATAACTGTTGTACATATATTTAAATCTATTTCAACGGAAGTGTCTTGAAGTATCTTTCCCTAATAGCTGCAGCTTCGCCGAGATTGAATTGTAAAACCACAAAATTTATTTGTTAGTTCATGGGAACCATGAACCAACAAATGGTTGGTTCATTGGGAATCATGGTTTGCCTTCAACCATGGTTCCTAACGTATGAGAATGGCACCAGATATCAAGTTCTCGAATTCATTTGAAAGGTTTCAAAAGCACATCCTTAAAATTAATGCATCCACCTCCGGATAACAATTGATAATCGTTGGTACAGTATGACCTTTACACGTCACATATAAAAGTTGTTCACGCTCTTGTTTTAGAGAACGGATCACGCACCGCATTCTTGCTCATAAACATCAATACTCTCGTAATCGCTTCACCAGTACACTTTTGTAATCTTTTGCTTACTAATAAAATTGAAAAGTTCGGTTGAAGGGGCACAGATGGTAGATGCTGTCCGAAATGGTGGCTCCTAGTTGGAATTATTCCAAAAGTTTTTTATCAAGTAAGCGAAGTTTCAATTCATACTCGAGATGGCACAACTAACTTTCTTTGAAGGGATTCTATGAACGTGGAGTGTATAGAGCATAAGGACAGATTAAGAGATAGAATATAAGCACACTTGAACGTATTGACTGCGATAATAAGAACTATATCAAGGAAACTCTCTTATGGAAATTACACGAACAGTCTTCTTCAAAAAGTCTTTTGATAAATTTTAATAGATCGATAAACAAGAAATTTACATTTGATAGAAAGATTGCGCTTTACTCATCCAAGTACATAAACAGCGTTGTTCAATTTAATTATTATGAACATAGGGAAATTTTCAAACATTTGGAACTCTTAAATACCAGCCCTAATCCTTTGATCATTCATAACGCAGTTATTTTCATTAATTAAATGCAAATTAAACATTTCCATAATTTAGGATTTGCATATATTTTAAAATTGATTGTTTTGCATATCTTAGTTTTACATGCTTTTGGATTTACATATTGGATTAGTTTTCCGCTCATCATTAGTCCAGTTTCGTTGCTGATGATTAGCTATAGTGAAGTATTGCAGTAGGAGTTTTAGCAAACATTGCACGTTTTGCGTCGCTCTTGTTCCGCACAATACTAACTGCTATAGATTCTTTACATACTTTTCCATGTAATATTTACATTTCGGATAGAGATGCGATATCTTCATTCAAAACAAAACCAATAAACTTATTGTATAATAATTATATCGATGCTTCCGATTGCAAAATGATTGAATAACAATAATAGTACCTGTCCCAAGCATTTACTGCTATGTGAAATACATAAAACTAACATTTTCTTAAGACCAATCATATCCTTCGTAAAGTCCTCCACTTACCAATTGTCCGTTGGTATATGTAGCTGTAGTTCTCCATTCTGCTTTTATTAAGAACTAATGTTAACATTTAGAGAAAGTAAAAACTGTTTCACACTCTCTGATTACGTATTATTTTCCTTAGATGTAGTAAAAGTGAAGTGTCAAGTTTGCATTGAGAATTAGTCTCTTTCTACACAAACAAGGGTTGTTCAACAAATACTTAGAAAAACAAAGTAAAAAAGCCCTCCAAAAAGTAGGATTTTGGAAGGTCCTCAAAACAGGCATCGGTCTGGATGATTTTCTCGTTCGACGTAAACCTTTGTTCGCCGAGTCACTTTCAAATTTGAAAATAAAAACAAATTGCTGGGGTCAAATCCGCTGAATACAGTGGATGTTGTACCAATTCGAACATTAATTCGGCAATTTTGGGTCAACAAAATTGCGGAGGTATGCACCTGTGCATTATCTTGTTGGAAGAGAATATTTCTCCTTTCAAATGAGGACATATTTCTCCGTTTCTTCGCTCAACCTGTTATTGTCTATACTTTTTCCAATCAATCGATGTAGACGATTCCACGTGCATCCTGAAAATCCAGCATTGTGCCGAAATGGTTTTCACACCCAGTTTTTCGTGCAAAATTAAGAACGCACATTTCGGGGGTAGTCACTTCCAATGGACGTCTCGATCGCTGTTCATGTTTTGTGGATGTACGGCCACGTTTAAACTCGTTTATCCAACTACAAACAGTTGCTAGTACAGCAGCAGATGTGTCATGAATTTGGTCCGACTCAGCTTTAATCCCCTACGGTGTTAAGCTAATTGAATATGTGTTCAATTACCACGCGAAACTCATTTTTTTGCATTTCTCTACATAAACAAAAATTATTTGCTTAGATCGACAATAAATGTGAAACTGTGCGATAGATATAACTGAGACTTTGTCAGCTATCTCGTGAATAATTATCCTTAATAGAAACAAACATTTTCAATACAACGACTGCCATCTCTTAGATTTTTTAACCGCACTGAGTTTACCAACAAACAAAAATTCTACCCAATGAGTTGGACTAATAGAACAGTTTCTAATTTGGTTACTTATGCTTCGTAGACACAATTTGTTAACCGAGACAATAATCTTTTTGTATTAGCGGTACAATTACAAAGATATATTGTGATAACTAACACTTACGTAAAGTCAATTTTTAACACCTGGAACAGTTGATATTAATCCACCATAATTATTATGAAAATAAATAAGATTTATTTTATATGTAGCCAATCCATGTCTGGTTGGCAATAGTAAACAATACAAAATATAGTGTTGCATATAATAATACATATTTTTATATAATTTCGCACAAAAGATACTCTAAGATAGCAATGGTAATACTTGTAACTAGTTACAAAACCACATCTAGACTACCTTATTAATTAGTTTATATTTAATATCGAACATAATTTGTAATAAACCGGTTCGAATATCTTCGTATATCCGGTGTCAGTCAAATGCAAATAATCATACATCAAGTAGTGGGAAATGCTTTGGTCGCCCTGTATGATGTTGTCGTGCACGCTAACCACATGAACATTCTTCGTGAGTTCGTCCGCGATGTCTTGATTAAGGAATTTGTCCAAGAGGAATGTATTAACGTGATCGTTACGGTCTCTGTACGGATTAGGAAATTGTCCACGTGGTAATAGGGTCGGTATAATGATGTTAACGTCGCCCAATTTATCCTTTATATTTCTGATGATCTCTAATAGGCCTTCAAAAACTTCGTGCGGCGTGCAGTCAATGTTATTCGTACCGACGAATAGGACCACCGCTCTGATTTTCACGTTGAAATCCAGTTCTCCGTTTTGTATCCTCCATAAGACGTTTTCTACTCTGAAATAAAAGAAATTATAATGAATAAAGAAGAACTACGATATCTTAAGATAGTCACCCAACAAATTCCGAACTTCCGTCTTTTTTAGATACGTATTCTGCAAATAGTTTGATGTACCGGAGCTTCTGTAGTTTTATAGGTTGAAAAGCTTTATTTTTGTAATATTACGCACATTAACCATTTTGTAAATTTGTCTTTACTGCATACGTACAGGATTTATGGCAAAATAAAACTTGACAATCTCAAAGAAAAACATAGTTAATTGTTTTCCTTTAATATAAAATGACACTGTCAAATTATTACTGAATCATCAGCTTTATTTATCTACTTTCTTTGTAATATTATCTTATTGGAAATTATGATTTGGTAAAATTCATTCAGCGTTGGCATGGTAAACATATACAGTAACATCCTAAAGTATTCTCGCCCCATACTAACCTTTGAACGCTAGTGTTTTCAGAAAAAAAAAACAGGACCATTATTTTTCGTTAACTGGCTTTTATCCAAAATTGGTAAAAAAAAGAAAACGCAAAATTTTCGAAGTGGCATATAAACAACTTTCGTGATATTTAAATAAAAATAAGCACATTACATTTATTAAAAACTAATAAATTTAATAAACCTACCATAATAAATTATGTTAAGTTAATAAATAAACTTTATACTACACTTCACTGTATATCTATTACCTAAGGAAAAACTGTAAAGTGTAAAAAATCTTACAATATTTAAATATATTCCTTCAACAAGGTCCATACCATGCTACGAATTCTAAACGAATTTGGCTATTCTTTGATTATGACTAGAGAGAATAAAGACGGATGAAATTATTTCTCCATTACAGAGACTAGACAGACTCGTGTTTTGTCGACTCTCGAGGACACCAGTAGGCAACACAAATCCATTCTCACGTGGCGAATAGACACGAGTCTACCTAGTCGTTGCAAAAAAGGAATAATTCCACCTGCTTTTGTCGTCTCCAGTTATGACATTGAAAAATGCGTATGTAAGATAACGTAAGGGTCAAGAAAGTTTTCATGATTCTTATGTTCTTTTAAATTATGTACTTTTTTGAAAAACTTAATTTTTTTTTTACCGCTAAAATTTTCTAGTCTATCTATGCGTACAACTCGCTAATGGTAAGCGATAGAGCAAAAGTGTTTATATAAAAATTATTTACTCTAATGAGCTTTACGAAGTAAAAGTAAATTCTACTTCCTACAAGAAAGGAAAGTTATAACAGATCGATATTGTTGCATATACCTTTTAGGCGAACTCGAAAATGGAAATAATGGCATTTTTTTTATGCAGTGCATATGCCGGCTTTATGGTAATAGTGGGAATATGCTTCATTTGAGCAGAGCTTTTTTACGTATAAAGTAGGTTAGATTAGATTACTACCCAAGGTTGTTCTTGATCTGTCCTACTGCGACCCGTTCAGATCTATTGTGATTCTTCCCTCATTAGAGCAATTACGTTAGCTTACTTTCTTCGTGAAAATTAGCTTCTTCGTGAAAATTTGCAGCCTTGTAAGTAATCTCTTTACGTTAAGTTTCGGCTTTCGTGTATTCCGAGTCCATGTCCCCGTGCCAATGCTATGCAGTTCCACAAACACATAGACGACAGTCTCTTCTACCGCCTGGTGGAATCTACACGCTGTTTCCCCTGTCACGCCCAGGTTGTGTTCTAACAAACTTACAATCAGAAATTGCTTAGGCCGTCTCTGATCTGGAATATTCTTCCACCATTCTTGAGATTTTTTATCTTCCATTGTTTAGTTGTTTTTTATTGTTTATTATCATTTTATAATACTTGTCAAAGCTGTATTTAGGATTGATGTTGTCAGTGGGCCTAATTATGGATCCCGCCTTGAATTCTCTTACCAGTTTCTGATAATCTATACCAAGCGATCTACTTATAGGAGGCTGGCCATTCATTAGCCTATTATTATTAGTCCGGCCTCTCCGTGGATGTATACATTTATCGGTCCGAGGTCCTTAGTTGTCCTGAACTTCCAGAGTAATTGTTGACATGATTTCCATGGCCTTCATGACGCATAGATATGCTGGCCTTTGTATATCAATTTGTAGAAATTCTCTGAAGAAGCTGACAGCATGATCAGCGAAACGTCTAGTCAAATGTTATGAACGGGACAAAGCCCCAAAAACATTCCCAATATGGATTACGGTCGAAACTAAACGTTTTCCGGGTTCCAACCGTGTCATGTCGTTAAAAAATAATAATTAACTCGACGTTTCGCCCACAATCGTATGAGGCTTCTTCAGGAGAAAGATTTTTCAGGAGAAAGAAATTCAGAAGAAAGAGAGCGTTCGTTTTCACCTCTGGCATGGTTCACATGCTGAGTTACCTTGATCAACTGCTTGCCGCTCAGTTAGTTTCGCCTCTGGCGTGGTTTACACGTTGAGTTACCGTGCTAACTGGTGCCCATCTTTCTCCTGAAGAAGCCCCATACGATTGTGGGCGAAACGTCGAGTTTATTATTATTTTTTAACGACATGACACGGTTCGAACCCGGGAAACGTTTAGTTTCAACAGACTGCGGCCGTGGAAGCCTACGTTTTTATTTTTATGAATTATGGTCGTGAAAGCCTACAATTAACAGTCTCTAGTTAATTGTTTATTGAACATGGGAATTATAATTTATTAGTGTTAACGTTTTTTTCTCTCTTTTCTGATGTAAATATTTTACATATCCAATGGAATCGTCGACTTTTAAGTAGTATAACTACACAGCAAAGTAACATTATCTTCGTTAGTTTCACCGATAGGATGATTGATAGGAAGAATTGTAGATCGATCTCTTTATAATATATTTTTTTTATTTTAATGCAAAACAAAAGTTCTATACCTTGTAGGTTTGAAGTGCTCTTTACGTAGTAGCCCCAATATTCCAATATTTTTTATATAAATTTTTATTCTAATGTTTACTTAAAACCTAACCAATTTCTGATTATTTCTAAATCGCTTTAATACAGTAATTTATGGGATATACTGCAGTTCAAACTTCCATTATTTTTATTATCTACTATTCTTATCGTAACCCTTAGTACGAATTATTACGCAATGTTAAAAGTCACCAGATATACATCAATAATAACGATCATGCAACAAACAGATTTATCCATGGATTTAACCAAACCTATAAATCCTACTTATACAAACATATCTCCGACTTAATTTCGCAATTGAGGCACTGCGATTTAAAGCTTCTATATAAGCTTTAATTCGCAACGCCTGTTCCTAATAAAATTAATTAAGATGATATTTAATGAATACTGCGTTTCTATAGTTTTTAGAACAATGTAAATTTATTAATACTATTGATATACTTATACTTTAAGGTGTGGCCCTTATTTTTCAACCTTCGAATTCCTTCGTGGACGCCCACCAATTTCTTTCTGTAGGTTATAAGAAGAATTTTAGATGCCGTAGTGACCGGAAAATAGCGTTATGTTGGTGTCGTCACATGTATAAACTAGTATTACGAAATGTGTTCAAAATGAGCTACATGAAATGGTAGTCTCGACGTAGTATTTTTCAAAAAACTTAGAAAAAGGTGGATTACCATGGAGAAAGCAAATTATGAGAATGGACATGAACGTTCGAGGTTTTCAGTGTTGAAATTTCATCTTTTGTTCTCAGTGTATTAGAGAATATCTGTTTGTTTACAACAAAACTATATATAAAGTAATAGTTTCTAAGTTTATCAGCAATTGAATCTCCTCACCTTTTTCTAGAAAGTTTCTGCAACCACTCCGAAGAAGTTCTGTCAGCACTTATGATTTTAAATAATGGATAATTCTATTTGCTGAGTATTGAGCGTATCGAAATCTACATCAACTGATTACGTTTTAAATCTCTTTATTATCACTTTTACTAAAAGAATGAACGAGTTTAGTTAAAAATTTGTTCTTGAGATTAAAACATTCCCTACCACAATGTCAGACTTTGAAAAAATGTATGACCTTATTCGGCCAAAATAATCAACCACTTCATTTAAAGTGAACAACAACATATTTATATCTTTCACTTTTGACATTAAAAACTGTGTGTGCTTTTATGCTTAAAAGATTTACACGGTATGTAGTCCGTAACATTACGTTTATTTATTTATTTATCATCATCTGCAACGATACATTAGCTGTCTCAACGCCATATAAAATTGTTTGCCTGTTTTAAAGCATAAAAATCTCTTTAATCTAAGCAAATATTACGTACATCTTAATAACATACGCTGATAAATTTTATTAACTATTACATTTTCCTTATTTAATAAGTTTATAGATATGCCTGGCTATACTTCGGTGTAGTACACCATTAAAGACAATAGCTCAAGGGGCCAGAGCGCAAACCAATGACAATACAATAAAACAATGAATGACTATTCAGAGTATCCCGAGACACCTTCCATGTTTTTGAAGAGGTATGTTTTTCATAAATTTTCTGAAAACAATCAACTCTTACGTGGAGGAAGACAAATTGTGATGAAAAAACGATTTGCATTCTTTCAAATTACGGTTTGAAGGGACATTATGGCCAGTATATACAGCTATTTGTTATTTAGTGTTCCTATGAAAGGAAACGATGCTTTTTTTTTGCAATTTTTGTTGACGAGCTAATGCATTATTTATAATACATGTTTTCATCACACACAGCGACAATACCGAGATGGTTTATTCAGCTAAAAATCGATTTCGGATAATAGTCGTTTTTCAAAGTTATGATTGTGACGTAAGTACAGCTCGTGTGTTTAATGAACATAATCCCTATAACCTCCATGTGCCTGTGAAATACATCTTAGAATTGACTTAGAGCAATGGATTCTTTACTAAATACAAAGAAACGACGGCCAAAATGGCAGAAGGCAAAATATTGCAATTGACCCAGTTAACATTCGTACACATGGATCCGGTACACAGTCCGGATAGTTTCCGGCAAATCATCACCGTACTTAAAAAGGAAGGTTTCATCTTTGCGTTTACGAAATGCAACTTTTTCATAAGTAAAATAAAAGAAACCACATCAATTCTATGAAAATCAGAATTTTCTAAGCAATACTTGTTTCTCAGATGAATGTACGTTTTTTCTTAAACGATATGGTTAATTAGAACAATTTGCAGATACTGGAGTGACGTTTATTGTCTCGTTTATCACTACCACCGCAGTCGATATTTACAATAATTGAGTGTAGGCGGGAATTCTTGGTAACCACATGGTAGTCCATTTATTTTGGTCATTATTAAAAAGTATCATAATTGGATTCTTCAATTCAAATGGGAAAGTTGATAAAATCAACTCCGTAAATGCATTTTTTATTACTGATTTGCTCTACTGTAGTGACATTTCTAAGCTAAATATAGATACGAAACTATTTTGTAATGGTATTTTTCCTCAAGTCAACAGCTTCAACAACAATTCGGCAATTCTTGGCAAATACGGAGTTTCGTATTTAGCGGGTTCATATGTGACACACCAATCTACATTTATCCGCTGTAATAGCAATAATAAGACTCTATTGTCCAACAGGATATTCCCATTTACAAGACAAAACAGTAAACGTGAAGACGTTTTACAGTAGAGTCTCGTTAAACAGAACCAATAAAGATCTAGACGATTCGGAATAATGGCAATGGATTTGTTTTAATTATTTAAGATGTTTAACATAAATGTCAGTTAACAAAACAGCAACAATCTTTTTAAAAACGGAAACATTATTTAGGAGCGCAAACGCGAAAAAAAAGGTTTTCTGGAAAATACCAAAAAGCTACAAGCTATTTTTTTCATAAAAAATAATAGTAGAAGTAGATGTAAAGATCCTATTGCAGAGTTTTAGAAATGTAGTTTAAAATGTTTGTTTGCTCTACTACTTTCCTGAAGCTCGTTAAGATGGCTTCTTCTTTTAATCTAGTATGTCACCCAAAGGAATATCATGTTTTTCCGCTAACAATACAGTCTTGTACATATGGTTAATTGTTCATTATTATGGATTGCCGACTACTGGCTATGTTGTGGTATTGTTCTCATAGCATAGGAAATTGAGCACTTTTGAGACCGTCATTGCCTTCCCTTTCTGATAAAATTTTATTCCCAACTGCACTTAATAGCAACAAATCTTTTGGGACACCATCTATATCCGCAGGCCATATGTACAATATTTCCTTTGTCACAGGTTATGCAATAGCATTTCCAAGATTTAATTTAACCATCTTCGCTTACAAGTCCTCCTGATTTTCCGTTGCAGCTGCCATTATTTATCAGTAAAAGTACCTCGAATGGGTTGATTTTTTAGTTTTTAAGAAGGTTTAAGGCTTTTTTACCCTGGTGCAACTTTCTTTTGAGGGCGGACCAATGTTTTCTCCGGTAACAGCTTCCAGTATAATGTTAACTCATCGACATTGTATATTTCTGAAGGTAAGAGATGTGCACTCTGAATTTTCTCTAGCAAAACTATTATGATAAGATCAATTGTTCTGACATTACAGGATAACGTTTGACCACATTTTAAGCGATTTTAAACGATCGTAAACCACGCCTGCCCCCGAATTCGACCATCTAGCCTCTGCTAGCCACGAAATTTTCTTTTTCATATGTCAGAACGTAAGCTCCTTTTCTTTTTTTTGCTAAAATCTTGCCTGAAATTGAAACATAGTGTAAACGTTGTCTGCGAAACTAGTCGAAAAGTAACTTTCCCATTTCTAGATGTTCTGTTTTTCTTACAGTATTGCAGTATTCTAGGCGGTATAATACTGACATTTTTGCAGCAATAAAGGCTAACCTGTGGTATAAAGCGTCAACAATAAATTTAAGGTTTATGTACGAAGAAATACTACAAAGCGTAATATTTTAAGCAATAAATTCGCTACTATTCTAACAGCTGCATGTCATTTATGTACAACGTAAGAACTTGATGTATGATAGGTTTCTCATATGGTAATACCTCCTAATGTCTCGTGTAGAGAAGTATATTCAAGGTCAAGATTATTGATAACAAAATATTCTAGACATATAAGAGACTGCATAGTAAAACAAATAAATGCATCATGTCATCATATATAACACGATAAATCGTTCGTATTCTGCTTCTTTCTTAAATATGTTGATGCATGTTTAGACGAGTAAAATCCTTATCACGTTGCCTTTTAAAATTAAAAAAAAGACGCAAAGAAAATTGTCGACGAATATAAGGCGAGACAAGGTCAAATGTAACTCTGAGCATGGGTCAGTTACCTATAATAAAGACAAAAGATATAACATACATAAATTAGTCATCACAACCTAAAAAAAATTGAATCGTATATTTTTTTCTCGAACTGACAAATCGAAATCTGTAGTTGTACAGATACATACAGATACATTGTAAAGAATTTGAAAATTTATAATATAAATTTTCAAATAATATAAAGACCACAGAAATATTTCTGTACGTACAGGATCATCAACAACTAGTGAACCTACTTCGATATTTTGAATAGAATGCTCTGTATGTATCGTTGTGATAATTAATTCAACAGTACATATTGGAAGCAAAAAATATTTGGTGGATCTGAAGCATAGATTCCCAACGTTGGTGCCTTTCATGCAGGGTTCGGAAATATTCCTTCATATACGTTCACTCAGGTACATTTATGAGTTCGCACATGAGCGCGTACGTTTCAAACTTTGCCTTTTTGTTCTTGTTCACGTGCGACAAGAAGTGCACGTTCGCGTAATTGTAGTAGAGAAATTGTCTCCATTGTTCGTACGCGTACGAACGAATTTTGCCGACAGCCAATGAAATAATAAAAACAATTGCTCATCATAAGGTACCGTCAGCTTTCATCACAAAAATTCTTCTCGGTAATAATTCAATGCAAAGAAGAATAGATGCAACGGCAAAACAGGTTGAAATGTCATCATGTGATTGTACTTAAAGGCTTACAAATTTTTCTTTCAACTCATTTGAATTGACTCTACCGACTAACGAAGTTCTACTCTAATCATACGTACAATTTACAAAAGAAGACAACGTTTATCACGAATTATTTACTAAAAATGGGGAAACTGGATACAAATGGAGAATCTATATTTATACTATGCTAAAGTTTTTTTCAAGAGAACGAAATTCCTATTTGCAATACATATTTTATCAGCTGACCTCATAAGGGTTTCATAGCGCATATGAAACAAACAGTATCGCTGTCAATTATAGTATTTATCGTCAGCACTTGATTGCAAAAAATTTAAGTGAACGCCTGTATTCGTGGCTACATTACGTTATTACAGCATTCAATAAGATTACAAGTAATTCATTGAATGGCCGATTATTTGGTCAGCTTTGTGGTGAAAATGATGAAGATTACAATCGGCTGCTGCTGCACGCAGAAATACGTTGGCTCTTCAAAGATATTTATCTAAATCGTTCTTTCAATCTATGTATTTAACGCAATACTAGACTTTCTTGAAAACAGAGACGAATAATTGCGAGAAAACCTGATTTGATCGAGAAATTACACCACTTATTTCACAGAACTGTTAAACTGTTAAAATACAATTGCAAGTTGATTAGTTGAATTTGATTAAAACAAAAAACGTCTGCAAAAAACGTGCTTTTGCAGGGAAACTTTTTCTATTCAAATGCAAACTAGATAGAGGTGAATACAAACACCTTTCCGCATCATTAGCAGTCTCTACAGAACAGGCAGAATTACTTACTGCCAACATTTGGACATTCTTCTTGTTGATCTTACGGAGCGTTTTCCAAATATTTAAAACATAAATATATCAAGTTGGCTTTGCAAATGCATACAGTAATGAATCGCTGAAATTGGAAGAGGAACACAATTAGAATTCACAATTAACGAAAAACTTAAAATAAAATTCAAACATGGATGCTAGGAGTTTTGCTTAGTTAGGCTTAGAAAAGCGTAGATACAGTGCAGTAGTACCACCATTACTAGTATTTTCTGATAGTAATTTACTATCAAAGAAGAGAAAGAGACTACATATCACTGTACGCGGCGGTCTGCGATTGATGTTAACGAAATTTAAACCCGATATTAATGAATTGCTAAAACTCCACCAACCCCAACCATCTCATTTGTTGTTTATTATTAAATTTACGTTTACCCCGTTACTGTCTAAATTCTTATTGATTTATTATTAAAGTTTTAATAGATAATTTTATTGTACATTTGGCTGTCGTTTTATTAAATTTTAATTTTTAATAGATAGATAAATAAATAAATTCGGTAAATAATATGCAACAATATTATTTCTTATTATTTTTATATTTCATATAAAATTAGTTATTGCGAACGTCAGGACGCTCAAATACTTTTTACAATTCTTTTTCTCTGATAGCGCTGCTAAATTAATTTTTGAACCTAGTCGAAACCAGTTTATGCATCGTTTTTTGGTTCCTTCTGTAATTTGGTGTTGTAGATGTTTATGAAATTTTAGAAAGCGAGCAACATCGGAAAACTGCAGCAAGCAGTTAAAAAATCATTAATTTGTCCAAATAAATTCAAAAATTATTAATTAGACAAATTCTTAAAAACTGGTAATAAACTTCAAACTCTTTAACATTAAACATTTAAATTGTATTTAAATCTATACAGAAAATAAATCAATTGTTCTACTCTATTCTATTCCAAATTGTATTTATTTACAATCATTTTTACTTACAATTTTATTTATTATGAATTTTGTATGTTTTTGTTAATGTTTTTTCTATTATATTTCAAGCATTTTTAATTTCATTTTGAGAAGCAGTTTTATTCAATATAGTTATTTTATATAAAATTGGTTTCGAATAATAACATGTGAATTTTTGCTTTGCCGGAACAGCTCCTTTGTCCTGATCGAAAACACCTTTTGAGATGGGATCTACAGCAAAATTGAAGCAAATACAAATTTTGTGAATTAAATTGATGAGATGAGTTTATTAACAAACAGATAAACGCAATTGAACTAATGTAGATATGATAAGCAAGGAACCATAAAATCTTAATTAGGGTCTACTTTATTGTACTTATGTAACTGCATAGATATATTTTCACGCGCCGAGAATACCTCATGCACAGCCCTCTACACAGAAAGTGACATTAATATTCGCACGTTCAAAGGGGAAGACAGTATTTATTTTACCTGCTGTACGTTCGGCTGACGGGTAATACATGTATTGTCAGAATTCTACTTTTGTTTGATTGTGTTATTTATACGTTCCAGACACGCTCGTTCAATTGCACCGTATATTCAGTCAGTTCTGTAATTGTTGTAAAAATATTGTAAAAAAAAAAACAAATTATCTTTTATATCCGAAAGGTTGCCAATTAAATGTCAAAATAAGTGGCATATGGTTGGAAATTCAGCATACCTGATTAAAAAATATTCATTCATTGACTCCATTCAAATACTTAGGAAAGTTTATCTAATGTAGACAGATTATTATAATTACGAACTTTCTGTTACCAAAGTAAAAATAGAAAATGGAGTTGACAAGACAATTCATAAAAATGGACTTGAACCACGTAAATTCATAATTACATGTTGCGTGTTAAATAATTTATGTTTATTTAATTATAATTTTGGGAAAAACTACAGACTAACAACGACAAAAATAATAGTAGGGGTCAACAAGTGAAGAAAAACGTTTAGAAGAACAGAGATGACATTATTTTGTTATACTATGAACACTGTGTACATAAACATAAATAACAATTCCTATACTAGTTTTTAAATAATAAAAAAAAAAACATTCTTCACGCTGTAATTACAGTGTACCAAAATACATTTTTACTTTGTATTACCAAGTAATTCTCGTTAAAGTTGTGACTTTTGTGGTAATTTTTCTGTCTCTATTTTCTTTTCGCTCGGTATGTTGTTGTTACCCGAATTCTTACTTTGGTGGTTGTATTTGAATACTATTAATGTAATTATTATTACATTTTCTTGATCTTTCATAACCTCAGGCTTAATATTTGCTGCTATTTTCCTTAATTCATTTTCTAACTGAATTCTCTTTATTTACTCCCCGCTTTTTTAACTGAACATCTTTCTTTTCGATACAGTTTTGAAGGGATTTTCAGCTTGTTGTGCCTACTTCAGATATTCTTCATGCTTATCCAATACCATTTTTATTGCCTCATCTGTCCCTTCAACTTTTTTCTTTTCATTTGTCTTCTGGTTCATTTCTTCAAAATTAGTACCACTATTTACTTTGGTTAACAAATACGATTAAATCTTCTTCCCTTTAACAAATAATGAGGTGACTGCCTGCATATATAACAATAATGAATGCATTCCTACATATCTTCATTATACGATTTTTACATACAATGCTGTCACATATTGTTCAGAGTTTTCCGTTTTCGTCTCCAACAGAAATGTTCTAATTTTATGATGAGGCAGATCTGGATACATGGGACACTGTATTGTACACTGTACACTGTATGGGACACACATTCTATCAATTTTTCTAATAGAGATATTTCAATCTGCGCTAAGGCAGCTTTGTTCCGTGATGGTTCGCTTTTTAATAGTTCGGAATCTGCACGGCCATACAGTCGAATGAGTGATTTCCACACAACAACAGTAAAGAAATCCTACTAACTGTTTTTTTTTTGTTTGTTTAACTTGCTGTTGAAGATAAGTCTTACTTTTGAAAATTACATCCGAATGGTTTCTGTTAATATAGTTTGTTACCACGACAAGAGTAAACAAAACATTACAAAACACCACACAACACAACTGATATCCTCGATCTAAAATTTCAAACCTAAGGTAAAACGAGTTTTTTATATATTAGCCGATTTTGCACTTATGGATTTTCGTGACTTTGTAATTCATAAAGCAAAAGATAGACGTCAATGCAAATTTATAATTCATACACGTATATCGGATGAAATGACGGACAAATACTAGGCATTAAGGTACCTACTGTAGTTTCATCGATGGAAACAAAACAAAGGAACTTATCGAAGTTTATGAAAGTACAAGGTGCTTATGAAACACCTGAATCAAAGAATATTATGATATTAACTTAAAAAATAAGCCGTATAAAACTATAGCGAATATTACGAATATAATAATGGATATACCGAGAAAAAGTTATTTGCAGTTGATGTATAACCGGACGAAATGAAAAGGATTGAATTCAAAACTGTTGCAGTCAATTTTCCTCTCTTCCCTCTGTAAAGGTTTTTTTTACACATACCTACATTCTTCTTTTCTTTTAATAGATATGTTTGCGCCTTTTTATTGCGTCTTTTCGTTTACTACTAACAAAACCGTAGCTAGAGCTGCGCGTTCTTGCTCAGTTGGAGCCTTCTTTAAACATTAAAATTCATGTACGAACACTTGCAAATCTAAAGTCCACTTAAAATTGAAAGAAATTGTGTATTTTGGCAGGATGACATAGACTGAGCTCTCCTGGCCGATAATGTCCGCAAACATTTAGCAAATTACGCAATCAAAGAATATTTAATTCCAAGTTTTTTCTTTTTTTTATTGTAGCACGTTCTGGATTTCGCTACAATTTAAAACTTTAAATTGCACAATAAATGTTGATGTATTTCCTTAAAAAAAGTTTTAATTTTTGGATATATTCATTCAATTGTGGTCAAAATTTAACAATAAAAAAACAAACAATTATATTCAAGCAGCCTTTTATCTTTTTGACTCAATTTAGTGATTGATAAGGTTCCGTTCGGAACGTCAATAAGTAGTTACGAGCATCCGCTACTACTCCTTACACCTATTTGCGACATGCCATTTCATTTTGCAACTATTGAAGGACAACAATGGAAAGTACGTGGTCTTTATAAAACAAAAGACACATGGAATTCAAGAAGAAATTAGCCTACACTGTTCCGAATTCCACTACCAATAAAACCAAGATTTTATACAAAATGTCTCAAAATGTCAATACATGTATGTATTTGAAAATAGAAAACAAGTAAGTTTAGAGTAGAGTTTAAAATATTTAACGTAGTTTTTATTGATGTTCATGTATATCGTTTTTATCAGTCTTCAACATTACAAACGTAACAACTCTTTGATGTCAAGAAGAATAGTATTAATGAATTTAACAAACTTGCCAATCTTGTTTGTCATCTTACAAAGAGTATAAATTTCAAATAGTTGTAAATATCTCCAATGGCATTATACCTGACAATAGAGAAACTTGTTTTTCCTTGGGTAAATTTAGTTTACCTACTCAATTTGAAGATATTAATGTTCATAAACTTTTAGCTAAACTGGAATATATTTTACAATGTTAAACTCTCGAACCGGACAATATTAGGACCAAGCATAGAAATACCATAGCATAATAACGGCTCCATACACCCTACATCGAATGCTCTCTATCAGTTTTACTTTATAGAAAAGAGACCAAAAGATATCTCAAATCCAATTCTAGTATCTTTATTGAAAACCCGGCAAAGACAATGTCAGCTGTCATAGACAAAGATCAATATCAGATTAACTCCCTCAAATCCTAACATATACTACCAGAGAACTTCATCTAGTTAAGATTTGATAATACTTTAAAAAATTCTTTTTACTTATGTAGAAATAGAAAAAAGTATTAACACATCTTTCTTGTGAAAAGAAACAAGCTCAACAATATTTGAGCAAAAGTTAATTTAGGTAAATAATAATAGATTCAAATATAAATATATAAGCGCAAACTTAGAATCAAAAGAAGAAATCTAAAAAAAACGATAACCTGTTGAGCCCAAATAGTCGCTTGCAACACTTGAAAATTGCATCGATATGGTTTTTGGAATTAATATAGTTTGATTACCATGACAACAGTAAACGAAACATACTGACATTGACTCGACTGTTGATATAAAATTTCGAGCATAAGTAAAGAAGAGTTCACAACCATTTACTTAAACATTTTCCAAATTAAAGGTAAGATTTGACGTTACTGTAAACGTCCGTACTATTTATGTAGAAATAAAAAAACAGTTCACACATAAATCACTGTATTCATACTTTTTTACGTATTCATTTTGTAGGCTACTACTAAAAATTCGAATTAATGTTTAAAATGAGCAATATCAGTATGTTTTGTTTACTGTTGTTATGGTAACCAACCAAAATCTACGCCAGAAACGATAAAAACATTTCCTATGCGGTGGAATATTTGGTGCAATACCTTTCTGGCATTGGAATTTGGCAAAGGCTAATGTTAACTACTCAAAACTGTAACAGAATGCAAATAGACATGTGGAACCCATATCACGTTGTATGTAATAAAACATAGTGTTCTACTTAAAATAGCAAAGTATGTCCTTGGTCGATACTTATCAGTCACGCTGTATATTCAGATATTTTTGAAGGGCAATTTATGGTATTTATTACATTATTTCCTTCTATGTACCGTTTACTCTGTACAATTCCGAAAGATTGGGATATATTATGAACATCCAATTGTTTTTTTCTTTTACTTACAATCTTGTAACAAATTAAAGGCATTCATTCCAATTCATTTCAATTTTTAATATGAATGGAAAGCGGTCGCTGAATTTTCTATTAGTTACGGAAAGATAGCGGTGGCAGTAATCGTTGCAATAAACTGTTACATCATTTGATGTATTGACATTGCCATCTATAGAATGCCCACGCATTTGAAATTTGTCCAAGAAACACGGATACTGTGCAGATAGTTTACATGTAAGTGTAACGAAAATAGTAATGGGGTGGTATGATTGAAATATGTATCGCAATATAGGTGTTATACACATTTATGTATTTACAAATTCGGAAACGCCAATGTTTTAAATGTTTTCTAAAATTAGGTAGCCTCTACGACATAATGGTGTAAGTAAAAGCAGTGCCAGAAATAATGTTTATAAAATATTTTTGCAGTAATAAAACTAAAAAGCTAATGAATTTATCATCTTCTTGAAAAAAAATTCCATTCATTTCAAAATTGACACGTTCATAAACTAGTGACAGCATTACATTTACATTAGTCAATATTGCCGGCTTATTTTTATTTACACGTGTGATTTGTATATATATAACGGTCTAAAAAATTATATAAATAAGAACTGCTTACCTATCGCCTCCGATTCCAAAATTTAAACAATGCAGAGAACTTATTTTCTCGTTCCACAACGTGCTGAATTGCATTTGCTGTATAATCGAGTCGCCTATGAATACGATTTCGGATTCCGTTGTTTTTGCCTCTTGCATGAATCTGGCGTGCATGCTCATCCACCTGCCATCACCTACTGTATCTTCGCCAGGTGTCGGTATAACACACGGATTATTCATTCCGACGAATAGATTTAATTAGAATTTATAAGATTCGCGGTTCTTTATGTACGAAACGTACGATCGCCGAACGATTTTGTTGCCTCTCTCTTGTCTTCTACCGGTCGCCGGAACTTGTTATTTAACCTCACTCAACTGTGTTGCGCTATCCTACGAAGTTCATTGTGTGTATTAAGTTTCAAATGCGGCACTGAGCGGGCTAAGCAAACGATGTAGTAGGCCTTCTATTGATGTCGACCAGGCGAACTTTTTGTCGCAACTGATTTCCCCGAACGACAAAAATCGCCGCACAATGTTTACGATAATCCCCATAAACAGATAAATAAATGCATATTTCCATTTAGCTTCAGATAAGAATATAAGCGCAATGCATTCAGTAGCGTAACATGTGCATACGAAATGCAGAATTTCGTGTTTTATTGACACCTACACAACATTAACATGTCTAATTGCTCTTTTATTTATACATTTTCAGACGACATTGGGCTTAATGTAGGACAAATTGATACAATTGATAATGCACGCAGAAATATTCTTGCCTTATTACCAAGACAACTTTCACTGTACAGAGTTTTCGATGTCATTTCATATACAATATCTTTCAAAAGTTTTATGCATCTTATGAAAATGTAACGCATTTATTTAATATTGAAACCCATCATACGCCGAAAATATATAAAATTTAATCACCTGAGTCTGTGATGTTTTAGTAGTGATAATATACTTGTTTTAAAGTATGTTAGTTTAAAAAATTATGTAAATTATGTATGTAATAAAATAAATAAAAATGAAAATAGAATAAGACTTTTTCTACAATGTTTGTAATAGAATACTAATATTACCAATGTGCTTAATTTCAATGGCGTGAGCTTCAACAAACTCTGTAAATTTTGAAAAATATCATATATCTCACTTCCTGAGAGCTATAAAAACAAAAAGGTTTCAAAGAAATTCATCTGCTGTGATTCCAAAGAAACTTAATAAGACACATAAATCTGTTAATAATATCTTCTGCATATAAACATGATTCCTATAATAAAAAGTTATGTTGTTTTCCATGGAAAATTTCCAGATGATTCATATTGTATGTAATAAAGAGTACTCTGTATTTATTTTATTTGCATAAAAAGAAAAAAGAATATCACCTTCATAGCCAGAGTTACAGTTTCCATTCAAATTACGTACATGTATTTCATTTTGACCCTAAAATATCGGCACACTCCGCACTACCCAAGTTTAATTAATCTGTCCCGGAACAGCTGGTGAGTAATATGAGACAGAATTTAAATTCTAACATGCCTGTTCTATTCCATCTCTCGAATAAAAATTTTTAATTTTACCGCATGTGTACACTAAAACTATGACAAGCGTTTTTATATAAATAGTTTCGTAAGCGCTTAATTCCTGTGGCGCAGTTACGTTCATATTTAATTTCAGATTTTCTAATTTAAAATTATGCCCGATTTCGTTTATTTGTTATGTTATACTTGAAGATTCTATCTTCGCGTAACTATAGAACCTAATATGCTCATTGAATCTGGTGCCTATCGCTCTGTTAATTTAGTCAATATAAGGCCTATGTTGGTAGAGTATTACATGCAATTTTTTAAGTTCCAGACTTTTCCTTTAAACTTAGTTTGTTTTTCGAATTGCCCAAAATGTTTTTTCAGTGTACTTCGCGAACTAAAACATATATCTTATTTTAACCCCTAAACAAAACTCTTCGTGGAATTTCCTTTATATGCCTATGCAAGAATAAACATGTTCATATAGAAGAGTGACCATTATACAGCGTTAGTAAAAAGTCCCGGAACGGTCGAATAACTTTGTTATTTGAAAATTATGATTTCTGAAATTTAAAAATTAAACCGGAAGTGAAAAAAATATTAACTGTATTGCATAAAATGCATTTATATTAACTATACCCCCATACCAAATTTCAGAAATCATAATTTTCAAATAATAAAGTTATTCGACCGTTCCGGGACTATTTACTAACGCTGTATATAAATAGCTATACTCTTTTTATGAATGGTAGGTTTTTTATTGAATCTACTTAAAGGAAATTTTATCAATCTATTAAGAAACTAATCGCGGCCATTTGGGATTGCTCACAGTGATTAGAATTGAACATACTTCTTACTTCCAATTTCTTGTTGTTTCTAATTATTAAACTATCCATGAGCAGGAATTGATTATGCATTTCTTCTTCTACTGTAAATTTAATAGTTTCAAATTTTCCAAATTTGCTTATGAATGAAAGCAGATCGGGTATTCTTTCATAGCACTGAATTACATTTAATTATAACTATTTCAATTACCTTACAAAATAAACTTAGTAAAATTCATACAGACTGATTCATTTTCGTAGGCTACCTTTATAAATGGAGAATTTTCAAAATGGTTTTTCTTCTTGTTATGAGATCTGAATGTTTTTGTTTATCATGCTTTACGTTGAAACCTATAAGACACGGTGTATATTATTAGTAATAAGTTAAAAAAATATATGTCCACAATCAAATAACGAAAAAAAAGCCATTTTGAAAAATTTCCATTCATAAAATCACCTCGCAAAAATTACTCACTGTACATATAAAATATTTTGCATTCAAAATTCATGTTTCATGTCTCAAAACCAAAAATACGTCTTAAATTATTATTTTCAAGCTAAAACAAGGTTTCCAATTACCTTTCTAATATTCCAGTCTTCATTTTCAAGTAATAATAATTATATGACGGCAAAATAGGCAACCAAAATAACATAAATTGTCCTTTTTTTGCTATCTACACATCCACAGGATATGCACAGAACCACAAGACTTCAATGGAAGAGAAAGATAGTATCGTAGGAATAACGGCTATGATTCTTCTGTTTTCCAACCATTCCCCAATGATCTTGGTAGACAGAAACTGGACCTTGAAAAACTTAAATTGTTGAAGGAAGTCCTCTTGTAGATCTGAAGGATAGGTAGACAACAAGCGAGGCATTGAGTGGCATCTCGAGCAAACATTTGTGTTCAGAAAGGCCAAACACTTCGTTTATATATTTAGCAAAATCTTTGTGCATAAAAAAATCACGTAATATATCTGAATACAAGTTCGGAAAAACGCGTGACTATAAGCAACAGAAAGATGTTAGCGTGCTAAACGTAACAGGAGCATAATCCAGGACGTCTCTTCTCCGGTTACTCGTTGTGCGTTTTTTTTTTTTGCTTGTTATGCGAATTACTCGTTATGGGAAGTGCGCGTTAAGCGAGGTCCCACTACAATTCATCCGTAAATTTACCGCCGTCCGTAGTATGAAAAAAGACCCACAGTCTACGGTTTGTAGTTAACCTACTGCGAAGGTACTTGGCTTCATCATGAGAACCACAACCACTGAACAGTGGTTGTGGTCCTCGTTTGAGAATAGCAGTCCTGTGCATTTGTGCATGCCCAGCAAGCGTGTTATTAATTGCAAAAATTTGAAAATTTGAAAATAATATTTTAAGATGTATTTTTGGATTTGTAAAGCTACTAGAATTCATGATAACATAAATTTTGTATGAAATATATTTGATATCTACAGTGAGTCATCTCTACGAATGCGAAAGATTGTGACTTTATCAATGAAAATTTTTCAGAACTGCTTTTATCTGATTATGAAGATCGATTGCAGACATGTTTTAAAATCGAAATCTATAGAATGGCTCTTATATAGAAGTTTCTTAAATGGAATATACTGTATGTTATATCATTTTTACAATCTTGAATGAATTCTAAGGCATAATGAATTCGGTCCATAGCAAAACCAATTTTGAACCAACACACCAGGTTTGTTAAGGTTAAATTATTTCATATGTATATTTTTTGCATATAGTAAGTACTAAAGCTACCGATGTCAGGTGCGTATTATATGAACGTAAATCGGGATCTACTTAAGTCTCTCAAATTTAGTAACCTATGCCTATTTCTTAAAAGCATTTACATTAGATGTAACACAAAAAAGAATTAATGCATTTATGACTCAAAACACAATGTTAATTACAGGTACGAAATGGTGCGGAACCGGAGACATTGCCAAAGATTATCACGACTTAGGTGCCGAAGCTGCAGTGGACAGATGCTGCCGTACACACGACCTATGCCCAGTTAAAGTGAGAGCGTACACCAAAAGATATAATTTAACAAATAACTCGTTGTACACAAAAAGTCACTGTAGATGTGACGATGAGCTATACAAATGCCTAAAAGGCTCAGTATCGCCCACAGCACACATTATGGGAAATGTTTATTTTAATTTGATACAAGTGCCTTGCGTGGAAGAAGGTGAAAAAGGTCGGAGACATTTTCGAGGAGCTCGAAACAACTTTTAATTATAATTTTAAGTCCTACATTAGGGTATACATAATTTTTGTTGTGGATAATTTTAATTTATTTTTAATTTATACACTGTATATAATATATAGCTACCTAGTGTATTTATATTGCAGAAATATACATATGTATATTATCTTTTAAATACAATATTTTTTTTGTTGGGTATGACCGAGTATTATTTTCTATGTTTGATTTATACATGTTTTTTGTTTTACAACAAAACTAAAAAAGCACTACGTTAAACAAATTAATTTGTTTGTAGCATACTTTATTGCATACAAATTTCTAAAGTGTTCTATAGTGTTGATTGCAGCTAAAATTATGATTATTGATTATTTATACAATGCGAGTCGTTTATTAAAAACTTTACTTAATTTGATTTTATAACTAATATAATCTATATAAAACACTGGACTCGCTACTTCCAATTTCTTAGACTTAAACTCCCTAAAATTAAAGTTTAATACCTAATTTTACATAAATACCTACATATAAGTACTTGCCGGTTTAGGAACTTGAAAAATCAAAAATCTTGATCAAGGTCATGACTGGCACAATTGTAAAAGTATTTGAGTTTAACTTGAATCTACATTAATGAAAAATGAAGCCATACTCTGTAATTTCACGCTGAGATGTACTTTATGTAGTATTTCATTACAATTTAATACGTACCTGATATTAATCCTACCAACATTTCTAATAGACAATGAAAAATATATTTTCAATGTTGGCCATCATTGTACTGGCAAATATAACCTCAATTTATTTAAAAATGTCTTTACGTGCAAATCATTGATGTTTATTCTTTAAAACCGTTTAAAATGGAAATGTAAGTAATATATTGATATTATTAATAATTGTATTAATATCAATCAGTACTATATATTTTAACGTTATATGTTTTTTGTAGAGTGAATGCAAATGTTGCAACTCTATGCAATTATGAAGTAATGATACATTTACAAAAGATTAAGGATACGAGAAAGAAACAAACTGGCCAATTAGCTACAATTACATACGAGGTATAATTCATCATTAAATAATATAACAAACGTTTTCATTTATCTTCGAATGAAATTTTCAGACACTACGTTACTTGGAAGGAACACCATGTCAAACATATACATCAAACAATGTTGTAGACTGTCTAAAAGCATTAGAAAAGTTTAACATCACAAAGAATGAGAAACTAACGATAATAAATACCCCACCTACAACGGCACTAGAAATTCAATTGGTAATTTACCTTTAAAAGTAGAAGGCTTCATGTTTCATATTGCTTTTCTAGATTGTTGAAGAAAGTGAAGAACGATTATCAGAAGAACAAGTAAATGAAATTCTTGATATATGTGCTAAGTACTTAAATGTAACGCCAAAGAAAAATGAGGAAGTGGCTGAAGAAGGCGAATAAAAACAAAAGTTTTCATAAATAAAGATGTATTCATTTTGTGATAATATCCTAACCATTGTAAATATTGCTCGTAGCATATTTTCAGCAATACACCTGTAAAATATTACCGGCTATAATGATCATAAATAAAGCATGTGATACCAATGTTAAATAATGTTCAGAGCAATATTTACGCCATGTAATTAGAAAATATAGTAGATTTATCGTTTTTGGTCTCCAAGATCTTCAATTAAGTCTTCATCAATCTGAAAAAAATCATTGCATTATTTAATACACACAAGTGACGTACACCACCATTTATACAAGTGTTCATCCACGTATATTTTAGTCTATAATTATAAAAAAACACTCGTTTTCATTAAAAGAAAAAAATTATTTGTTGATGTGCTCTTGTGTTTGTCCCCCAAAAAATGTTTAAAAATGTAATTATTTTACCAAATAGGAACAAATGTCGAAAAAGTTTTATTTAAGTGCGAATTTAGTTAATTATGAGAATAGACAATAGCACTTATTAACTTTTGGGATATTAAGGAAGGTTTTATCGAAAAGATATTTCTTCGAGCGAAATGTATAATAATCAAAGGTATTTTCTAACTTATCAACTCAGTATGAGTTTACTGTTAACATTTACAGCTACGAAAATACGAAAAAATAGTCGTTAGGTTTTTTTATGCAAAATGATTTAATTTGGGACAATAAATCTTTTTAATAAAAAATAGATTAAAATTTTTTGAAGATGAGCCCTCTCCAAATAATACAGGTGAAGAAACTCCATTGGGCGAAATCTTGAATTTTATTTATTAATTAATTGGTAAATACTTTAGCCGCTATTTTTATACTTTTATATAGACCACATTTGTAGTGTCGTGTAGTGTTGTTGGAAAATACCCTTGCTTTAATTATAACTTCAACAGATTTAACATGTGCTTCTCAGATAATAAAAAACTTCAGCAGAAAACAATGGAGTGTTGTGAAATAATATGAAAAAATCATATTACATTAATAACCAAAAGAAAAAAATAGGAAAATTATCAATGTTTAACTATAACCAGGGTAATAGTTAAACATTATTCATATAGATAACTTAGGTGAAAAAGGAAAGATGTAAAACGTTTAAATTTGTCACCACGATAAAAAATTGCGCACTGCAGCAATAAAAAATTCTACTACAAACAGATAAGTTGAAATAGCTGTAAGTATATTGTTCCCAAGGTGGAAGATGCAAGGGTGTTTGTGATGATTTGGCAATGTTTTGGCGACATTTGTCTTAGAATATTGCTCTTTTCACTTTTTGCATGCGATTGAGTATAAAAATCTTTTAAACCAACATCGTAATGATTTTAAATACATCACAAAGTTGTGCTGTAATTGTTTAAAAGAACTATATGGAATGGGCTTATAAAACTTCAAGCCTGAATCAAACTATTCAGCAAAGATCGTCTCAACAATAAATATCGCCAGAAACTTAAATTAATATATAATGGGGAATGTTGTAATTGATGAAGAATATGTCTACAATGTAAATTTGTTTTATTTTTATGGTATCTTAGTTTCTTATGAAATCTTTTATGCGCAAAGTACTTCTGCAATACCTAGTGTTCTCAAAAGTGGATAACTACTTATAATTAGCAGTGCGGAACAACCGGACATTGTTAAATACTTACTTCTGGCCATTTTTCAGGAATAATATCAAATAAGTCATCTTTAACATCACCTTGAATAACAATTTCATCATCTCCTGTAACTGAAGAACCGCAAGCAAATTTTGTACCAAAAAACTTAGCAGCCACTTTCAAATCAATATCTGTAAATGTAACATGAAGTTTGAAAAATTTATGTTAATAATGTAACTTAATGTAACTTACTAAATGAACTCATGCCCGTAACAACCGTAACAGATTTCTTTTTCCCTCGTGGGGCTCTCGATATACAGACTTGTTTGGGGCCATCTTCCTTCTTTTTCGTTTTTATCATTCCTTTTCCGCCGCGTTTTTGACGTTTCTTTTCCTCCTCTCCAGTCGCTTCACTACTTTCATCGCCAATTTTAACCTTTTCAAATTCTGATGGCAGATTCTTTTCTAACCACTGCTTACATTTATCATATTCTGGGTAGTACTCGCAATACTGCAAGTGCAAATTTTGTTTCACCAATTATTAAAGCAGCTAGTACCACTAACCTCTATTGGCATACTACAATTGCCACAATAAATCACTTGCATTGGATAGTTAACGCCTTCTTTAGGTCCCATTATTAATCTACTATCTTCAGTCATGAGTATATCTTATATTACACTGATTTAGAGTAAAGAACGTAAGGTTATTCGATATATCATTACGTTTATAACCTGTACAGAACACAAATCCGAGTTTCTTTTACAACTGTCAAGTATAAAGTAGAAATCGTTCAATTGGCGATCATCATAGTTTGTTTGCATTCTAACCGCCAGAGGGCAGAAGTACGTACATAATGGATGGATTCATAAGCTTGTCTTTTTATAAAATACATCGAATAATATTATTAGGAGACAACATCATTATTTAGCAAAATTTTAACTAACATTTATCATATATACAAGTGATAGATATCGCCCTGTGTATTTTCACTCAAGCACCCTTTTCCGTTTTGTTTGAGAGATTGGCTGACTGGGGAAGTACAATACATCCAGCTTTAACAGAAACAACACTATTGTTTATGTATCTAAGTTGATTCAATTTTTTTGGGTTAGATTAAAGCAGTTTTATTTACATTTGAATTCTCTGTCTTTGATTGCTAACATAAAGTTTAAGAAATACTTCCTTTGTTTCTAAAATACGTATTAAAACGTTATTTGTTCTTCTAAACAGTAGGATGTAAAACTAAATTACATGTTTTCGGTTTTTTACCTAAGGCTAAGTTCAACAGAAGTCTCGGTCGATTAGCTGAAAAAAATCCCAAACTGTTTTTTGGTTTATAAGCGTTGTTCCAACGCAAGTCATCAATCATATACAGTCCAAGCCAATCTATATACAGGGAATCCTCTCTTAACGACGTACTTCTTCAACAACTAAATTCATATATGTATATGTACATGTTAAGTAAGCTTTCCCTGTACTGAGAGAAAACTTTTAGATTAAAATTAAACGTATTGCGGGCTTGAACGATATGCCAGAAGCGAAAATCAACAGCCCTTCGAGTAAACACCACATAAGTATCGGCACCCTCCGCACCTCACAAGTTTAATTAATTATATACTAGACTATATAATAATAATTTATAATATATTAGCATATAATAAATTAAACTTGTGTGGTGTTTACCATACTACGCCACAGTCCTTGCTATCATTATTTAGCCCTTCGAATTTTCGTTCAACCTTGATATGGTCCGAACTCACAACAAATTATTTTTTTAACTGATCCTGACATGAAAGACTACGTTATATTTCAAGTTTTAGATTTTCAATTAAATCATGTTTGACAAGTTTGTGATTTTTCTATTGGAACGAACAACGGAAGTGGATGATAATGAAAACTGTGAGACGTGGTCAACGATTTTCCCGTGTATGTACCTTGCATATTGTGTACATTGTACTATGGAACGGAAATACACGAGGAGGTTGGAGCTATATAAATTGAGTTAGCAAATGTCGTCACCGTTCATCTTCATTTAAATACTTGTCTGTCTAAAATCCAATTAATTTGGTCATTGGAACTTATGCAATACTTACCGATTCACGAACGTAGATAACTAAAACTTGTTAGTTTTTTTAAATAGCTTATGGGTTTGGTAATTTGTTGAATCTAAATATAAATTAGTTGGTCGTATTAGCAGGGGCGTGGCCAGAATTTAGTTAAGGAGGGAGGCCCATTACAGTTGATGCTCTGAAGACTTTTGTATGATCGGAAGGGAGGCTTGCAAGCATTGCAAAGTTAAATTATTTTAGAAATTTATTGTCCTCTAGCATTGACATAGCTAGAGGAAAATAAATGAGTAGCAGTATTTCAATTCGTTTTACTAAAACGATTTTTTGGGTGTAACTGTGATTTATCCCGAACCTATACGTTAGGCTTGTTTAATTTGGAAATATATTGGGTAAAGATGCAAAGATGAACATAAAAATAGATTATGCATAGGAGTTTGGTAATATCGGTTAGCGTTTCTTACGCTTTACAATAGGTGATACTTCAATTTTTTTTTTTTTTTTTCATACACATAACTACATAACAATTATGGAATAATGTTTTACTTCACGCAAATTATCAGATTCTAGGGCAGGAAGGTAAATTGGCGGTTAAACAATTTGCTAGCAATACTTGGTTGTTGGAGTAATGAAGGAGGTAGGTATAAATACACACATTTGCAAAAATATCAGAGACCGAGTAAACCATTTTAAAAATAATGGGCACAAAAAGTGTCAGATTTACATTTTACTCTTTTAATAGTAGAAACCAGCTAACATTCATCCATAATTATTTCATTTCAAAATATTGTTAAAGATCTTTGTTGCAGCATTCTTTTGCGAAGCTGGTAATAACTTTATATAAATGTTGGAATTAACCTTATATATAAAGGGAATCGTTTGCAAAATAATAGGAGAGAGACAAATGCGTTTCATAACAACATACTTTTTTTGTTGCCTTGAGTGGCAAGATATAATTTTAGACGATAAACAGTTGCAAAAAAAAATTAGACATGGCACAAAAACTTTCAAGTCGGCATAAAACGCGACGGCTAATCTTTGCTCGACTTCTTAAAATAAAAATGAAATTGAAATTTGCAAGTACGCCCATGTCTCATCCCTGCAAAAAAACTAATTAACTTTCGTTGTAACGTTTGTAAATTACGAAACAGATTACCCGAAAGCAAAATAATGTTAGTAAAAAAATTTATATTTAAAAAATATAAAAAAAATATTTATATTTATATTTTGTCACGTTAGAGCTTCTTTTATCTAACTTGGGAATTATAGATTATATGAATGAAAATTATCAATATTATTTTGAAATCATCGTCCTAGTCAAGGCTGGTGTCCTAGCTATAAGCAATAGCGCGTACGACATGGCCAAATTAGACCATATCCTATAGAGATGTATATAAATATTTATTATGTTATAAGTTACCAAGTTCCTTTTTATAATAAAGTGTCACTCCAGTGTAAAATCGTCAGAGAATCGTCGAGGAAATCGTGCATGGATTTAGATGTGGAGTTGCAAGAGCAACATTGACGGAAGTTAACTTCTTGAAGTATCTACGTTTCGAATCGCTAAATTATTCACGAAATGTTTTCGAAATTTAGCTCACTTTAAGAATATTTTTGACCTTCCCAATTAGTGGTCGGATCAATTGAAATAAGTTTTTCTAAGATACAACTTCTTAAAAATTATTTCAAATCAGCTCCGGCACAAAATAGACGATTTTGGCAATTCTTTCGATACAAAATGATAATGCAGGACAGTTAGATCTCTCTAAAATTATAAATTAATATGCAACAAGAAAAAAATCACGAAAAGTCAAACTAACAACTGTTATTGGTCAAAGAGATCAGATAGCAATCATTAAGAAGATTAAAAATGTGATCTTAGTGAAATTGACTAAAATAATGAAATTTTGCAATTTTGCGATGCTACTCAAAAGTTTGACCACGTACAATCTTTAAAAAAAAAATCCACAATTTTTGTCAGTTTCATCGAACTACAATTTTCATATGAATAGTAAAAATCCTGTTATGATCCCTCAAGTAGCAGCGTTTCACATAAATACGACTAATTGCTAATTATTAGCAACTTGGTAAGTAGACTGATCTACTTGATAAAAGTAATATATTAAAAATTATTAATACATGGTGCTGAAAAAGCTTTAAGTATACTACGTTATTAATGTAGCTTCTGCTGTTTTCGTCCTCACTTTTATGAGTACGGCAACATCCCGGAAACCAAGAGCATAGTGCTACTAACGAGAGCGGAAGCTTTAAGTAATTTTTAAAAGATCCGACTATACGTGAAATGCTGATTTGTTGTTGAATTTGATTTTACAAAGTAAGCGTTGAAACCATTCAAAATATTATCTAGTTTTAGGGTTTATGTTAATATTTCTGTGGAAAGTACTTACTTATACTATGTTGGCAGAGCGCGGCGTGCCATTAAGTAGATTGTGTATTGCGCAAAAGCAACTGAACATGAGGATCACACTAGGTATTACTTGTTCTAAAATCAAACAATGATTGTGGTACAATGTGGTACGCAAATGTTAATGAGACTTCGGTAAGTGGAAGATTCGAATGCGAATGCGACTTCGCATTCATTTACTTCAATATGCAGTCATTATGGCAAGCCCTGGCGTGTTCCATAATGGTTGTGATTCAAATTACACATAGTTACATATTTTTTTCGTTAAGAACCTTTTGGGAAGGAAGACACGAAAAGTTTTTGCAGCAGGACGTATGATGGCCACGGCGGGGCAGTGCATGTTGAATAATCTTACAATTACTAAAATATAGCTAGAATATATATTAAAGGAGAACAAGACTTTGTTCTTTAAATGCTTTAGAAGTATGAAACAGTTCATAATATGTGTATGTGGTTAAGAAAATAAGCATGTGTTGATTTGGTTAGTTATATTTAGAAAAATCCTTATGACATAAAAACTATAAAATAAAAAAGGCATTTTCGGTTTTTGGAATTGTTCACTAAAACTCTGTACGCGAGTGTCCCAAGGTCTAGTACCGGGCCTGATTCTAGCTGTATGCAATCCTAAGTGATCTAGTCTTTGAAGACCACAAAACAATTAAAATTAGAAATAGTAGACAGTGTGAATTGTGGAGTTACGCATACAAAGTTGCCTAATCCAACATTTTAAAAACTAGTTGAAATACCTTAGTAATATGATACTACTTTTGGTCTCATTAACTCTGGTATTTCATGAATATGAGCAAATAATCGAAACGATCCCAGGACTTTGCTGGCTTCATAAACATGATATGAATCAAATATGATATGAATCAAACATGATATGGAATGAATGCAATTTGATAAAAATGCAGAAAAAGATAGATATGAACGCAAAATAACCGTAATAGATTCGCACACAGACACAAACGCACAGCACGCACACGCACTTTCTTCTTATTAAAGAAATCAGTACGCCCAATTCTATAGGCTACCCTTTTTACTGGTTCAAAGGATGCAAGAATAATCAATGCAGGCGCCATTTACCGAACGAGATGCTAGATGGCGCAGCAGCACCTGCAAAGTATTGATTTCATCGCGAGTGCGCGTTAGACGCCACGTCATTACCCAGCCATTTTATAAAAGTATAAGTGGCAGATAGGATCGCAGATGCCGAACGATTAGAGAAGATTACGGCAAAGCCGGAAAAATACTTTTTTTCATTCCATCGCGCACCCCAATTCGCATTTTCTTGCCAGTGTTGTATTGATGTAAAGCTATCCAGCTTTCCTTCGGAGATATTTTATTTTTACATCTTCTTTTTTTGCATTTCCGTAAAGCTATTTTAAGCGCAATAAAGCAGCGTATTAGGAAATCTAATTTTTTTAAACACAATCCTCGTTTTTGGTGTAGTATACCAAAAACGATTTTCTAGAATTCCTAGCAGTTGTATGTTACATAGTTGCAACCGGCCTACCCTTTTCGAGTAGGCTCTACCAAGCTCAATTAAGTGAAAATACAACCCGTACAGAAAACATCGGAGAGCTAGCGTAATTCCCTATTTTGTTGCAGAGAAACCCAAATATATGTTATATGATAAGTTCGTATAAAAATATCTATTGATTATTATACGTTTGTAGATATTTAATATTTTAATTAACTAGGGTTTTAGATAAATTTTCTATTTGCCTTAATCCATATTTATAATGATTTGGCATTTTATAATGCCATAATCATTATAAAATTACGTTAAACAAAATGAAAGCCATATTATTACATATATTATAATTCAATTTTTGTTATTGTCAAGAGTGATTAGAGAAATTTCATAACAGTTGGTTAAAGCCATAGCGCACAACGTCTAATATGTATTGATCACAATAGCTTATAATTTACATATATACACAGAGTAATCATATTAGTATTAATTACTCCACTATCATAGTCAAGGCTCTTTTAAATTAAATTATTCGGTTATCTATTACCCCTTTTTTGCAATATCATTTATACAGCTCTGGTTATTTAGCATAGAATCTCATTTGAAATCAACTTTGAAAAAGTGTAATACGGTTAATCTAATGTTGATAGTTCATGTTTTATGCTTAACACACTAAATACAACATTAAATTGGACGAGATAATATGAAGATTATAAATCACAAAACTGCACCGCAGGCTCTTGTCTTTATAATTAAATTAAATAAGCTTGCTTTGAATTTATAAAGCATAGTATTTCTTGTCGATGATATGCAATATATATAATTAAATAAAAATTGAATCTAACAATTAGCGTATTTTTTAACAATAGATCATTCTAAGTAAATTATTGTGGTAGTATTGTCGAAGATTGTCTGTAAAGAATGGTGCCGACATATTTTTGAACTCGATAAAATTGTATAATGCGTAACGTTAAATGGGAGTCTGGAATTGCAATTATTACATTGAACAATATTATATTAAACAAAAAAATAAATCTCTTTGAGTGCCGTTAGAACAATTTTCCTGAGAATAAATGTATTTATAAAGCCAATTTATATTTGTGTAGGGCTATTACTCATACTTTTAAGTAAAATTAGCAGAATATATATATAAACGCATAAATATTAAATATTTGTAGGGCCTTAAATTAGAATTCCTCCTCTGAAGGGCTTAAAATAAACTATTTGATACATAAAACGCCTAAAATACGTAAATTGACCGGTAGTTTGTGTTCTGGATACAATTCATAAAGATAAAAGAAACACATTCGTAAAAAACACAATTTAATATTAATGTTATTTCGGTATTCCTCATAATAATGCAGCACGAAATTTACTAGACGAACAGTAGCATTTTAAGCTCCAACGAAGTCCACCTAGACGAGGACGAAATATAAAGGAACGCTATATTATTCTACACGAAAACGTCCGAAATGGGAACCGTCGTACGGCACTCGTTATTCTCTTCTGTAACGTTACGTTTCAGCCAGAGCGTCAAGCGTTTGTCGTTGCTAATAAATATAGGCGGAGCAACTGAATCTGACGGTTTGGTAGCCTAGTATGTTGTGTGATGCGAGAATATGTACTGCAAGAGACCAGCAGCACAGTGTTATTAGTGGAAATATCTTACATATAATTTGTAATTATTGAAGAAGAATAACAATAAATGAGCGACACACAACTACTGAGAAAGTGAGACGAGATAAGTGTTGTAATAAAGAGTGGATATAATATTTTTTGCGTCGTTGAGACGAGTTGTTATAATCTACATAGTAGTAGCATAGTAAGTGGTTTTATTTCATTTTTCATCAAGTTTTTTTCTTATTTCTTTGGGTGGTAAGGGTCAAGGAGTGTGAAAAGTGCATCCATCTCGTGTATACATCCTAACAGTGATTTTTCTTTTTTTTTGGTGCAGTGTGCAACCGCGGCCTATACAACGACCGTTTCTCTAGTGTGTAAAATCGACGACGCCATGAAGTCGAAACGGCTGTGTTTGTTTGTGAAAAAGTGTGTGTAGTGTGTCCTGGGAAAAACAAAAATTTCTCAATGAGGTGTTCAAAGCACAATGGTCAGAGAGACTAGACACCTTTGGGTCGGCAATTTACCCGATAATATAAGAGAAGATAGAATACGTGAACACTTTAAACGGTAAAAATTTTACTATTTTTTTAACCATATTATTGTTGTCCTGTTATTGTAACCATTTTTTTTTTGTCTCACATACACATCGAATTTTTTATTCATTTTATAGTTTCCTTTAGGATTTTTTTGTATTCTCTTGTTTTCCCATAGTGTAGATGTTTTTAGGTCGTACAAAACACCATGCCGCTTTCCATGGCCAACGTAGATGTGTGAGTTCGTTCTTATTATAACACAGGACATTTATTAAATCGTGCATATTGTCGCTTAAATTATTTTACGTTTGGTTTAATCTTCGACAGCAACGAGATAAACTGATGAATAAAACCCTACATATACGTATATTATTAGATCGCTTATCGAAAACACACAACATACGAACTGTGTATGTGCGTATAACCAAATTACTTAGCCGAATGTTTTTCGAACGTGTAGTACTTTCCATTATTGTACGTTGGGACGAATCAAGGAACCTACCACCACCCTACACGTTTTATTCAAGGGATACAACACGAAATGTTTTAATGCAACCCTTATTGTACCATAAAAATTTATAGTAGACATTTGCAGACGACGAATGATACAGTTAAACGCTTGCGTTGATTGAACTTGTTCCTAAACGTAGCGACTACATTTACCGAACAGCTAATACACATCCAACGTGGAATTGAGGATATTTGTGTTAGATACGTATACTAAATAAAATAATATTTATTTTAAGGGGATATCGGTACGGAAATAATAGAAAAGCTTTTGGATAAAAGAAATATAAAATAAATCCTTAATATAGCTAAACGTGTTAAATATACGCAATTTACTATTGATATAAAGCAATCAATGTAATATAAGTTGGTGGGATGCTGTACCAGAATCAAATATCAAGCCGTTGCGCAATTTTTGCTTATATTTTATCATCACCGCTATTGTTCTTGCGTGTATGTTACATTTAAGTTATTATTTACATATTTCGTTATTTAGCGTTGGATATACTAACATACAGGGTGTAGTAAATGGATTACAATTTCCTATTAATATTATGGCATAAAACAAATATGTTTACATGAATTCACACGAGAAATAATCTACTTCATCGTAATCGTTATTTTTTGTTCCAAATCAGCTAACTAGATTGAGTTTCTAGTACGTAAAGCTTATATCTTATAAAATAAACATAAAATATAAAATCTAAATGAAACACTTACATTTACATAAAAAAAAGAATATATAGAAAACAGTGAAGTCACTTCTAATTAAGTTGCACCTGATTAGGTATGAACATGGTATCTACTTCAATCTTGCGAAATAGAATGGATAGGATGCAGGTATGTTGTTGTACAACATGTAAATTACTGTTATACTTACTTGATTACTTTTATCCAAAATATAAGTTTTAAATATGTACATATTTCAGAAATACATTTACTTAAGGTAACTACTTATGTGAACTATGTAATGTCGAATTAGATGGTTCCATATCACTCTGTAGGTGCACGATCCGATCTTTCATTGTAAAAAACGCTTCGTATTTGTGATTGTAGCCTTTTCGTGACCGGTTTTGATCATTATACAATTATACATACGCATACTAGTAACATGCCTACACTAAAATAACTTGAATCTTTGCCGTGTAACTTTCCACTTTAAAATAACGCATTTTGACCTATATTATCTTCGATTCTGTAGAATAGTTTCTTTAGAAAACATTTTCTCAGCATATGTTGTAGATATATATTGGCATGGTATATCTTGCAAGTAGCCAACCTAAAAAAAAAGTTGAAACGTTATTTTTATTGCGCTTTTTTAATTGTTTGGCTGATCTATTTTGAAGAAATTTAGTTGCATAAAAATATTTTGTGACTACAACTGCTTGACTAATTTACAGGAATAATGTAAAAGTGCTAATTCACTTTTGTGAAAGGCACAATGTTATATTTTATTTTCTTATATTTTCCTCTAGAATTAGTTGGAGAATTTTTTTTTGTATTTCTTTCTGACCGAAATATTATTGAAACTTAACTGAGAACTTTCTCATATTTTCTTCTTCTTGAAGATATTCCGAATTTTTTTATTAAAGATAAGTGTTGAGATTTAAAAATGCCTTTTTAGTTTTTAATGTCGGTTAAATCCGATCAAATACGAAGTACTTTTTCATTATTGGCCTTACTATTAGTTATAATAAAGACTGGTTACAAGGAGTGAATTAAAAAAATATACAAAACGCGTTTTGTGTAACTGATATTTTATTATAAGTGAATGAATTATAAATATTTACATTAAACTCGTATTGCTTCCTACGCCTTGAAGATTTTTGAGTTTTGGCGTTGATTCTTTATAGGAGTTAATTTTCTTTGCGTTCATCTCTATAATTGCCATATTTTCATAATTCTTCTTAAAATGAATTAATTCAGCAGTTAATTCCAAACACTTTCTTAAATGAATTCAAGTTATTTTACAACTCCCTAATTTTTTGCATTAATAATGTAATAACTGATTTAGTCTTAGGAATTTGGTTAATGTTTTCATTAACTAGAGAATTTGTTATTAAAGGAGCTATATATTTAATATAATGTAGTCTTACTAAAAAATTTTCGCAATTACGTCATCATTCTGTGACGTTTGAACGATAAACGGCGAAAATATTAAAAAAAACATGATAATTATAGAGCAATAATCCATCTGTTATTACATTTGTTTTTGGAAGGCAAATGAAAGAAATACCAATATTATCTGTAATTTTAGGCACGCTAGGCACGTTAAAAGAAAAATGTAATTTTGATTTCTAACGTTCTTCTCTTAACAGATAATAGCCGAGTACGAGTATTAATTTAATCTACAATCTTTAGGTAGGCATAAAATTTAATTTCTATATTTGGATATATTGTTACCAAAAATGTGCTTTGCATAGCAAGTCAATCTTGCGGGAAGATAAACATACCGCTAAATCCGCTTCCGAATGGATGCCGGGTTTTTGGTAAGAAAACACGTATTGGTGTACATTTTTCGTCATAATTGACATTAAAAAACGATTTAATTTCAATAATATCTAAACATTGATGTCAGTATTAAAGGAAACTGCGAATGTTTTTGTAACCAATGCGCATGCGAATAAATTATTTAGATCAGGGGAATCAAAGGAGTTATCAATAAATACAGTTTCTTGATCATCAAAAATTGCGACACTGCTCTTGTTTTTGTTAATAAAAGTATGTCATAATTGCTTTCTATTTTTCGAGACTGCGATTTTTTCTTGCTTCGCAGCTACAAACAAAAAACTCTTCCTCTCGACAGTTCTGCCATCATCGCAATTCTCGTATTCAGCGCCGCAGTCGAACTAATGAAGTTGTGAATTTCATTCTCTCCGAAGAACAATATCGGTATTGTACCATCGCGACGGCAATTGTTTATTATTATGCGCATTAGGCAATTGTCTCTGTACGTTTGCATGGACGTTGAAGAACCCATTGTCGGTTGTCGTTCAGCTGGTCGGTTACTGCGAGCCCGTTGTTGTGTGTATAGATGTACTATGAGGTGTCGTTTTGCCGTTCAACAAAAATAGCGGTCCATTTTACGTTTCCACCATCCATCCTTGTAGCGAGGTGAATGTACTCGCATAATAGCCATGTAGTATGCGCCATACACTGTGCAATACGCTTCACGCTGAATTTTGCAATAACATTTTCTATTTAAAAATCGTGTGCACAACACGCTTTCGACACAGTTACACCTTGGTAGTCGGCTATGTGCTTGTGCGCGCGTTTTAGCGCGAAAAAAATAGGCGGATGAAAAAATGTACAACGTTGCAAGCGGCGAAACAATAGAAACTTATAATACCCAATATTGCATGAGTACATATAGTGCAAGTCATTGAAGCAGTAATAGAACGTTAAGAAATACAGCTCCAAAATTATTAGTAAAAAAGTGATCAAATGAACAACAATAGAACTTTTTTAAGTAAAAGTTTTGTTCGAAGTTTTATGCTTACGGGGAAAATTCTAATCTCCTTATTTTATAGAGTGTACAGTGGCCCACATTCAAATTTGTGCATCACAATGGTAACACTTTTTTTCAAATTTTTTCTTATTCTTTCACAAAAAGAATGACGATAATCAAAATAGGTCATAGTCAAAAACTGTGTGGAAAAACGTCTATGAACCGTTAATACGATACCAAGCAAAAGTACTAAGTGCTCGCAATTCTCTCATGATAGCTGATCTGTATCAGAATTTGTAGCCTCTTGCAAGAAAAGAAAGCTTTGCAAACTGGTAACAAAATGAGGCAAATTATTATCCGACCTCATTTAAACTCGAAGTAGTTGATTTGCGATTTTACTTCAAGAACAATACTAATTCAAATTTGGTTATACAGACGAATGCAGAATTTTGCTAGATGCTGCGAGTAATTCCATTTTTGTAAACGCAGTTATTTGCAACTTCCTCTTTTTAAACTGCGAATGTTGTCATTTATACACAGATTTGTATACAGGTTCGGCAAACTTCCCGCGCGACTCGTAAAGATGCTAGATAAAAGTAGTTACAATAGTTAGATAAAAGACATAATTTAATGTATTTTTTTATGTGGTTTTCATCCCACGTGAAAACACTTCCATTTTAGAATCTATTTCTTTTTCAAAGCACCAAGTCGAAAGTTCGACAATTACTTCCGAGGCCCTTAATATTATCACATAAATAAGGAAACTATAAAACAAAAAAGACCCTTTTTGGAAGTACTATCAGGGTTTGTAGATATACATTGACATTGATTCCAAAATTGCTTACAATCTCATCCCTCTCTCTCTCATGGGGAGGTCTAGGTATTAAAAAATAATTTGTTGTTGGCAGGATCCTGCCGCGTAGTGGTTAGATATGTTAAATTGGAATCCTTACTAAGGTTGAAATTTATCCAAAATTATTTACCCCCGAGAATTAGGCCTAAGTTTTAAATTTGAAAATAGGAGATAATTGAACCCGATTGTGAATTTATACTGTTTGCATTGGTATTTGTGCTGCACGATTTTAACAGTGAATTGCTTTACATTCGTTCAATAAGTTGATTATAAGTTAAATTTGAAAAAGTTCGTATTTAAAAGAAGAATACAACATTATTGATTTAAATACTGTAAATAACACGAATGCACTTAACGTAATAATAATAATAATAATAACAACCGTAATTTAACATTTATTCTTGACCAACCATGTATTTCGCACGCTACAATTTGGCTTATCGTCAAAGGTTATCGGGTTACGTGCGCACATTTTGAAGGGTATTAGAAAGATGTGAAAACATTTCGCGAACTGCCGACAATTTGTTATGCAAATTTTCACTTGACGGAATTTAGTTGTTTGAGAACAGGTTCATCGTCAATTAATTAAAATCGTGGTATAATTTCTCCTTTTTAATGTATACTCAACTTTCAGACGTATTTCCGTTAATATTGTTGTATTCCATGAAATCTCTATTCAATAAAATTTGAGTAGTTATCTATTCTTTGAGGAAAACGCATTTCAATATCAAATTTTATTTTAAATTAGCTTTAATCATTAACATTTCAAAAACACCATTCAGAGGATTCTCAAAGCCAAAACTCTGTAGAGAAATTAAGTGAAGCGGCGCAGTATGTAGGATATTCCTGCACCATTAGATATTAAATGGTCTGTACTTGTATTGAAAAATACATTGATGTGAAGGCCATCAAATTGATTTGATATAATTTTAATTTTTGTTCGAAGCTCAAAAGACTTTCTATACATATACGTTACTGCACATAAAGTTTTTGGGGTTAGATCATTAAGTTGAGCACCCACTTTTTAGTACCTATTAAGTTCAATAACATAAAAATTGTTTAGGATATATGTGCCTTTCAAAGTACCATCACAGTTATTTGTTATATCGTGGAATTAATTATCAAAACAGAACTGTTAATGTGGCGATAGATCCGCGAACAAGAAGTGCTTCTAAGGCGATAAAAAACTATACGTCCTTTATACTCGGTACGTTCATGGTGTTTGCACATCTTATTATCGCCACTAACATTATTTATTCTGTGTATACGTAAGTTACCTGACAATATTGACGACTGTTCTGTGTAGTGGTACAAAGCTATTTGAATTTCAGAAATATCTTCGTTTAATTTTTCCCGTTGGTACTGCTGCATCCGAACAGTTTACATATTATACACATACATACTTATAATCAGTAGTATATTGCTTTATCCAAGCCATTTGCCATTATCAACTTGTTAATTTTCGGTGTTTGTTGTATGTTTCCATTTCTAATGACATTTCAATGAGTTAGGAGGAAACTTTGTATATTCTATGCATAACTCATTAGCTGTATCAAGGTACACGCGAAATAAAACAACGCTTGTTTCAACACGATATGTGCGGTATGTATGTATGTGTAAAACGTGTTTGTGTGACATGTTCTACACTCATTTTGAAGGTATTTTGGTTGTATCGCCCTTGAAATGGTGTTAGAATGACGTATTTGGGTATTTATAGATCTACATAAACTAGTCATTTGTCTACAAAATGATTATTTAAAAGCGAAAGTTGTGTTTTGAATTTAAACCTGATGTAACATTATGGAGATACGTTAAGAAGTGTAGGTATCGGCATGTATAATTCAAATGAATTTTATTATTTTTATAAAAGGAAATGTTAGTAATTTTACGATCATCATGTATCAATACTATTTACAAGACAAGGCGAAATGAAATAAAGTTATTTTTAACAAATTTTAAATAATGACAATTTCCTATTTTTATTTCATCTGACAAGTCTGACTTTACCAATTGTATTACGCGAGGAGTAGTTAAAAGTTCAACGGTAAGCATGACTGTAAAGAAAAACAACAACTAATAGTGCATGTTGTTGATAATAAATGTATATCAATAAGTAAAGCCTATTTTGTGTGTCATATTAAGTCAGTTTATTGACACTACGAGAACGGAGATATTACATACCCATTTAGATATACTCTTAAATAATCCATAGTGTATGAGTTACTGATATAAAAGGTATATGTAAAAATAAAACAAGGTCTTTTGCGAGTTAAGGTGTTATGGTGTAGTAGAAACTTCCCAAATACGTACTATATGAGAAAAAGTGAATCTAAGCATAATGGACGCTCTTTGAGGAACCACCAAGAGACCATATCTTAACTAGAATTTGGGATGTGGGACAAAGAATGTATAGAAAAATAATTCTTATTCAACATTGCTAATATTAAACAAGCAGAGCTGTATTTTCTAAGATTATTAAAAGTATTGGTACAAAATTGCTCTACATAGCTTCCAACAATCTCCACACATCAGATCTGACTAATAGTTTTTACATGATGGTTTTTAAACATTCTACATTCCACTTAGCTGCTCCTGCTAATCATTTTCCTCCTCACAGATGTAAAATAAACTGGATATCTATCGCGCTGTTTTATCATATTACGTTGCGGTACGAGTTATAAAAGTATAGGTGAAGGACGAAGCAGGTTTTCAAAATATTCGAATTCACTTATTGCCTTAATTTTTTTTAATTAGTACAAATGATTTGAGAAAATCTATTCGCAATTTATCGACCCATATGGCTATTTTGTTGTTCATCTTCAAATATATTTCAATTTATTAAAAAAGTTAAATTGTGTGTCCCAATGAGAAGACGGCCCATTTTCATCAAGAATACTGGCATTTGTCTGGCTAGTCTGGTATACCTTCCTAGTCACCAATAGTCCAGGTCACCAATAGGCAATAGTAACACTGCCATGAAAAACATACGCTAAACGCCAATGTATCTTGTAACCCTGTTGGGCTATTTACCACACAAAAAAAATAAATCTACATAGACACCTTAAAGGATCCATCCACGCTGCATATTAAAATCCAAGTTCAGTAATATTTATTTCAAGAGTTTTTAAGAAAGTTTGTGAACACTTATTTTTTTATGATAGGAAGATTGGTTTATTCTCCTTCAATATTTGAAATTAGATTCGATTGCAATGAACATCTTTTAAACTAAGGTAATTTTAAAAGAAATAATAAAAAACCGTTCTAGAACGTCTAAATTTAGTCAGGGTTTACGTAAAACATGCAATTTTACGGTCTGTTGAATACTTAGGTTGCATTCGACAGTTCGCAATCGTTTCATAGGAAATACGCGAATTTATTAGAACGAATTAGGCATGGATAATGCGCGACGATGTATATTAGGTACCTATTATCTCTAATCAAGTGTTAGTAATCAAGGGACATACTTTGATGCAAAACGTTTAATTTGAAAAAGATTACATTAAATTAGGAAAAACCCTTTATCTTCCATCTATTTTCTTGTTCTTGAATTCCTATGAAATGTGTGAGAATTAAATAGAAAACATTAATTTTAAAAGTACTAAAGTCAGTATCCGTCGTAACTTTAATATTAATCAAATTCGTGACCATATACGTTGGTTGACGCTATGTGATCATTTGGATTACTTAATCTTTTTTTATGTATATATGAAGGCATTTTAAATATTTAAAGATTAATGGGATGTCAGAAAAGACATCGAAGTATAGTGGTCAAATATCGACTGATGTAACAAATGACACGATGTCGTAATTCATGAAAGTAAGTACTTATTATGTATTACCGATATGTACTATGTAAGAAGTAATAAACATATTTGCTTATGCACATAAACAGTAACAAATTTACTTACTCAACATCCACATTGTACGGTTATATTTGCTCCTTACTTGGATATTTGTTTTAAAATTCTTGTCGTTCTAAGAATTGATTATACTGTTACAGTTATCGTAAAGTTAAATATCCCCGGACAGTCGTAAGAAGGTGTACCTATTACGTAGAAATGTGCTGTGTTCCTTATTCATTGTATACGTATTTATATTCGTTTATGTACGTAACCCAAATATCTTAGATAAACTGGGGATTGCTGATAATAATAATATTATATAGTAATAACTTTAATAAATATGCTGTTTTTTGTTCGTCGTTTATTTGCCGTTTTTACGTGTAAAAAAAATCAGTTTCCGCCTACTACATTCATAAATTTGGCTAAAAGAGCAATTTTTTGACCAGTGACTTCAAACCCTGACATGCTAGACAATTTCTGGGGTGGATTTCTTTTTCAACATCAAAGAAATCTACATAAATGTTGTAATAGTATATCTCTACATCAGTCTAACTGCAGTTTTGTCATTCTTTTATAATCCTTATTAGGTTACTGAAGATTTATCTTCCTGGTTTCCATATGCATTTCTAACAGGTTAACCAAACACATTTTAAGGCTTTAAATGTCCCACTTTATACGCAAACAATAGCAGCCAAATTCACGTTGTGTAAACCTAAAAAATTAACGCGCAGACGTATCATATGTACGAGAAGGGCATCATGAATTCCACAAATAATTCCGGAGAAGCAAAGTAAATAAAGTTTACATCCATTAGAGGGCAAACAGACGAGATCCCTGCGTCACCCTCTTCTCTTTTCTCCTGTGCTCTGTATAATGAGCTTACTAAGTAAAAAGTTCTTGGTTTTATTGGTCTTTCCGATCGGGCAGGTATAGAATTTCAAAAGAACCCTACTCTTGAACGACGTCGCCGTCTACCTGCACGGGTCCCCGCAGGGTCGCCTCAAAAATTCAGGGGTTCTTTAGTTACGGCCGACCGAAAAGTGTAAATGAAGGCAGAAGAAGAAGGATTTTTTTGGAGCCTATCTTTCCGAGAGAGTCTTGTTCTTCTATTCCGGTGACGTTTTAGAAAGATACATAACCCTGACGGAGCGGTTTGCGTTCTCGAATGGTGAAACCGCATATAGCAAAAAAGTATAAATTCCGAAGGACAGCGTCTTGTCTAGTGCGCAGCAGATACAAAGAAATGGGATATACAGTAGGTAGAGACTTACATATTGAATATACTTAAGTTTAAAAGCATGTTCTTTTACGTAGTACCTATTTTACATGTTTAGCTGTTTAACATTTTAAGAAACAATTCATACAAATTACTTTAATATAGAGACTTTGTAGATGAGTAATAAACTAGCTAATGGTATTTATAATAAAATTGAATATTAGGAAACCATTCCACTATTTCCAATCCTCTATGTATTGTTTATATTGGGAATGTTCTATCAACGTTCGAGCTTTCTTGCCTTGACTTTTATTATATGAACTTAGCCTTTGGCATCAAACTTTGGTTGTAGTAAATAGTTTCAGCTTCAACTATTATTGTGTAATTGCCTTGGACAATACTAACCTGTCTTCGCCATGAATAAAATAATTCATTTCTCAGAAGTTAGATATCCAGAAATCATAAAAAATACCATATATATAGTGTTTGATAGAGCGGCGCATTTGCCTCATCTCAAATTTTGTTTCGCAAAGTCGTGTTATTATGCTGACGTTCATCTTTTAAAAATGTAGGTAATATAATGATATGTATTTTCCATATGCAAACATAAACGAATAAAATAAAAAAAAATATATAAACTAAAAATTGCCGGTTTTTGTTTTCCTCTGCTGCCTTCTTTTCAACAGCGACTAGAATATCAAACTAAAAATTTTACCCATCCAATTTGCCAGACCTTTGTCGGTAAATACAATACTTGTGTCTGTCAACCATTTCTTCTTCATTCAATATTTGCTTTGCCGGGTATCTATGAGTTTATTAAAATTATTCGTTTTGCATGAATCAAAGAAAAACTATCCACATACTACACGTCAAGAGCTTTATCAAGTGTCGCAAATAAATTTGTCATTGGTCCCGCTTAAACAGGTAACTAGGGTTACATTTCCTAAAATATAGCCTATCTAATTATTAATTGTTAGCAGTTTTCTCAAATTTTGCAAAAATATTGTAATGAACACAGATTTTTCATCTTGGAATTGCGTATTTTTTCAACAAAACAGGCAGAGGGAAATTTTATTTTATTTTTATCGTTTTACAACGGCTGCAATTATGCAGATGTTTACGTCATTGCATAATTATATAACGTTATAAAAAAATCGTTCCTGACAAATTATTCTAAAATGAAATTTAAACGTAAATGAATAGCAAGTAATAGTGTTTTGCTAAAAATAAACAAAGGAAGGCAGGACATCCAAAATAAAAATAAAACACTATCTTAATGCACTTAGAATTAATGCAATGTATTTGCTTTCGTTTACGTACTTAAGTGATACGACAGCGAACTAGTTGTAGCAGAATATACGCTACAAAATGCAACGGGTACATCAACTAAGTTCACCGGCCGAAATACATGCGTCAATATCGATTTATAATTTTCTAAATTTACTCAATCTGTTCATTGACAAACTTCCATTGATAGGGATGGTACGATTTTTCACTTGAAATCATGTTTTCGTAAATACGGAGAAATATGAATTTTACTTTAACCAGAAAACTGAGTAATAGGGTTTACCAATTTAATCAATATGATATTGTCAAAAAAAAGTTGTATATTGAATTCACTGTAAATTATATATTAATCGAAGAATTATCAAAATAAAAATCGTATTTTTGTTGAAATGTTGAATATGCTTCCCGTTTTACCTTTTTACGAGTAATACCTTTCTGATGCTAGGAACATGTTTGCTGATTATGCAATTGCCAAATGAATATTTAGGAGAGATGGATCTTTTAATGTTCGATTAAGGCCTATTTACACGACTCGTGGTTCGACGAATCGTGTGACACCGAATGGTTCCGTGAAATGTGGGTAAAATTTAAGCTGACGAAGGAGAAAACTGGATCCCATCCATGATGACGGATCACGGACCAAGCATCCCCATCGAAAAGTGGAAATATGTAGTCGAATGAAAAACATTTGAATTTGTGGATACCATTGAATTGGAGGACGTTGTATGAAATCTCAAGTGATTCATGGCGTAGACTGAAACAAAATTCACTACTTTGGTGACGGAAACTCAAGAACAAATAGGATAATTTTCAAAGAGTGTCAGATCTAAAGAAACTGGAAGTGGTATAGAACCTACTTGATTGTTGATTTTGCTATTTTGTTTCATTCTACTTTTATCAATAATTATACGAATGAATTTTGTTCCAAAATTCTTCACGGACAGTAGTTACCAGTAGTTACTATAACTGGACATGGAAAATTATCTTGGTCTCGACAGAAACGAATACTAGTACACAAAATGAAATTCTGTCTTACCAAATATTCAAAACATTAACTAGCTAATAATGTGAGATCCCTGATATTGTGCATTGTAAGCATAGAGAGGTTCACTCTGCATGAAGACAGTATTATGAATTCACGATCTATTAACGTTATCTTAGCAACATCGGAATATGACCAAATTACACGACGACCTATACTATCTATATTAATTCTAATCATATCTGTTCTAGAAACATAAATTTACTTCGTTTTTGTTTTGTAAGAAGTGGTATGCCGGGAAACTGTGTGAGAAGGAATTAGTTGTTGTGTAATGTAAGACGCATTTATGTTGATGAATTTATAAAAAGTAAAGGAATGTTTCAAAGCTACCGAAATTAGATGTGTTCAAGAGATGTGCAACGAAGTTAAGGTGTACTGAACAAACGAAAATGGTAACATAATTTTTAAATAACTTTTCAAAGGTGTAACACTAGCTAATGTTAAGTATTGGCAATTTTTTTCATCTACAGAAACAAGTCTTATATTATTGAAACTAAAAGAACACTTTGATGCAGATGAACAGAATGTTATCGACACCTTAAGCATCAGTCTGCGATCAATAAAAAAGTCCATATTTACCATAATTGTTATCTTCGTCTTAATTTATTATATATATTAATCGTCTTAATGACCTTCACAAACACTGGTAAATCACTTTCATCATGTTTGTATCTATAACGTTCCTTATTTTATATTTTTCCTCAGATGGCAAACAGGATTTTTTTATGATTTAACCCAGATGCATCGGTCTAGTAGCACAATACAATACTTTATAATTTATATAATAAATTTTATTTTTCGTATTTTACAAATCGTCACGTCGATTTCTTTACGCAAGAGTACGTTTTCTATCAGAAATGTGTAAGTACATACTATGACGTGAAAAATCAGAATTTTCATTTTCTATTGTTAATGCAATTAAGATCTTAATTTAATTTTTATTTACTGCATTAAGTGGCGTTGGATACGAGATAAAGTTTCAAGGTAATTCACTTAAATCAAAAGTTATACCAAGTTACGCTAAGTATAAATATTTTTATTTTTACGATTGGTAAAATAATAGTAAACATTATTTCATTTATAAATGTTTATGTTAAAACTAAATACATATTACAATAAATTCATGCGAACATGAATGTCATTTATAATTAATTTCATCGCTAAGAAAAGTCCAAGTTTTAATATTAAACTAATTAATTTTATAATCTAGAAACTGAATATACAAGATAATTCACATTAACAGGCCACTATTAGTACACACTGCACAAAAGTTGAAAGTTTTATTGCTTCTAAGAAGTACGTAAAATTAACGAACCAGTATTATTTTTACTGCAGATTAATATGCAGTGGAATATAAAAACAAATGCATTTTTGAAAGAAGGTAAATGTTTACATTTTTTTTATTTTCAAATATGTTGAAAGGTAATTTAATTTTTAAAAGCTGCATGTTCTGCAGTGAATACAGGAGAAATCACGATGGCTTCTACTTTGCATGCGTGTTTCCTTGCGTGTTAGGAACTGAAAATTATTGTCATTTTCTTGTTATTTATTCTAGAACAGTAGTGATTAAGATTTTTATATTACAAATTAAATTATCTTACAAAATTTAAAAAAACGGGGTATTCCATTAAAATAATTGAAAATTCAATTTTCCTCTAATTTGGGATAAAATTTATGACGAATCTGTCGAAATGCATATCCCAGCGTTAATATTGTTTTATTCATTTGTAGAATATGGACCCTTTTAAACTATTATACATGGAAAAAGAAATTCGCAACAACGCTTTAAATTTTTCCAAACATATCAACAAAACTCGTTAAAAATGAGATTGTGTCTAAATATAAAAATATAAAATACTGTAATATATGCAGGACGAATTCGTACCCTATACCACATTACTTACAATGTCTAAATGATTGGCCAAGTAATCTGAGTAATTGCATATATTGATTTGAAAAAGTCAGGTTAATTTCATTAAAAGCGTTTTACTTTAATAATCGATTTTAATAGGTCAACGTCTTTAATTTGATGTTTTCAGCAAAAAAATTAAAAATTGAAAATTAATATTTACTTCGACAAGTTACAATTAAACTAAATCCTAATTTGTAAGTTAATATAACTAATCCATGATGACTCTATGTGAGTGTAATTCAAATCGAAGAAGCAGAAATAAGAGAAAGGTCGTTGCCTTACAAAATTCTGTTTAATAATGATGGTGACCGGTTTCGTGTTTATATAGAACAATTTAATTATTTTTTATATTAAATTCCAACATAATTATTTTATCTTTAAAAATTATATATAATTTATTTAAAATATCAAGTTTACTCAAACCAATTATAAATTATATGCTGTCTTATATACAATAAAAATTGTATTTATGTGTATTTAATGTAAATATAATCATATAAGATAATCATATTATTTTATCTAATTATTTAGCTTTTATTGGTAGGAAATTAACCAGAAAATGCTAAAATGTGTATTTCGTATAATCTTAATAAATGTACAGATCAACTTTGTCAAATATTTGGAATCTATCGTAAAATGTACAGAAGACATGACAAAGCATTTCTCGTACCACCCTTCATGCCAGGCACTGACTTATTCCACTGGCGTACAGTCCAGTCTTGGAATATTTACGTTCGAGCGTTTTAGCCGATTTATTTTAGAAGTAGTTATTTTCGACGCATACCACGTCTGTTCACATCTCATCTAAATATATCCTTTATACGATGGAGTTTTCTTTCTACGCCACGTTATATCATTTCGAAACAGAGCGAAGTGACTTGACGGACTGACGGCATTAGTGTTGCAGTTTTTATTTTTGGGCACGAAAATGGCTATGTAAGTTTCTGGCGCACTTATATAGTAATAAATTTTCGACTTTTTTTATTCGCCTTAATGACGACCTTAATAGTTTTAAGCGTCGTATTTTTATCGTCTGAGTGGTACAATACGAAAAGATTAAATGAAAAATTAAAATAAAAACATAGGCTACGACCATCTACAGATTAAACCATAAAACTTCGTTTTTATCCTTCTTCACGCTTCTTTTTTACGGTATTGGCGCATTTAATTTTTTTTACAGCTTTTACAGCTCAAAAACATATTAACTTCCATTGTGGATGATTTATCTTTTCGTTAATTAAATATTACCAAAAGTATTTAAAAAGAGAATTTGATATAACCAAATGAAACGTTATAATTTATAGACGTGAAAACTAGAGCAACATCAACAGAGGATCATATGCGTATTTGATGAGGTCTTAATGCAAACAATAAATTCTTAATATTAAACCGCAGAATATGGTGTGGCGTTTTGGATCATGTAGAATTACTTGAAATATTGATTGGTTTTGATCAGAATCAGTAATATGCACCAAAATTTGGGTTCTGCACAGTAAACTGTGTTGCAGTAAAAATATTTGATTGATTCCTTTTTTAGAAAATAATTTGCCGCGTTTTCAGTTTCGTACTAAATATTGTGATCTGTGCATTTTAGTCACTTCTTAAATAGAATAAATACTACATGAATATTTTTCATCAGTGGATTAACTCCAAACCAAAATATTTGTAATTTCGCAAAACGCATATCAGTTATCTTGTTGAATCTTGTCTTTCTTATCTAATCTACAGATTCGGCAGGATTTCCGTGCGACATGTGTACATGTCAGAAAGAGATAATTTGCGTAAAAGGTACTGCGATCTTTTATTTGGTTATCATCTCACTATTCCACCGAGTGTCTGGCTTTTATGTACACATTTTTTCATGTTGTGTAGTTGTTTCAAACCACGAATCCGAAAGTTCCAGAAATGGTCACGCCGTTAACATAGTAACGTAAAGAAGAACACTATGCATCAACATGTAGAGTGATTTAATACATCATCCGTTCGTAGGCAATTCCACACAACAACCGAGCCTCTTTGGCCTTTATATTAGTAGAAGTATTCTATAAGAGTACTTTAACATTGGAGAATTGTAATACTTCGTACGTGAAGAAATTTACAAGAATTAGTAATTAAATGACCATCGCTATAATTACATTAAAAAAGAATTAACGTAACTTTCTATCAAAGACTTTCTTTTTCATCATTTTTAGATTAAAACTACGTTTACATCAAATTTCAGTTAATATTTAAGGATTCTTATGAGACTCTGTCTATGTCTATGTATATGTTTCACCTTCTATATCTGGAAAAAGGTGAAATTATTTTATTTGGGTTTCTCTAAACTATGTCCTACGATTGTATTTTTTCCATTTCACATATGAAAATTGTAAAAGTATCAAATATCATCAGCATTAACGTCCACATATAAACTTGTTATGTTTGATTGATTTGCGTCGTTAATCGAAAATGTTTGCTCTGACAGATCAACACAAACTCTTCAAAAAGATTAGCAGCCGTGTCATTCATATTCCAAGAATGTACTTATCTACCATTTTTTTTTTTAGGAGAAACTTGAACATGTGCATACACCTGGTGTTTTAAATTATCGTTTCTGCTCTTTTGACTTTTAACGCTAACCGGCTTCTACTGACTCTCTGCCAAAAAAAGATCTATTCTCTGATGATTTGAAAACATAAATATTCACACATCGTCGTTATTTTGTTATTGTCATCATGGAGAGCAATTTTGGTAGTTATAGGTCTACGAACGAATCTTTTTGTCGACAAAACTCGCAGGTTTAGAATAGACACAATTCAAAACATTTTCCCAGTAGAAAACGTTGCTATCTGTAACGTACTTTCCTACAAACGAAAGACGTACTTCCTCTGTACACAATACAACTTCTTAGGAAACAAGTCGTATATGTGTGTTGATATAGTGGAGGTAATATAGGCGGACAAGCCAACAACCGTGGGCAATTTCATTTATTTCTCTTCCTACTGTACATTTTTGAATTACTAATCGTATGCGACAGGCCATTGTTTGCGATCAAAATGGAAAGTTCTTAATGGCTGTCGTGGTATTACGATTTCTGCCGCCTACTGTTGTTTGTGTTCTACTAAAAATGAGCAGCTGTATATCGACATATAAGTACATACCTTGTATCAATTATATTCTCTGTACAAATTGATATTAAAATTATTTTAATATAATTAGAAATTGTAGTTACGATATATGATTATTTTTGTTAAATAACTGTTGTTCAGACAGGTATGGTTACCTTAAAGATAAAGAATGCTTCTTAAAAAGGTTCAGATTTAACTGAATCATAAAAAATTGAATCGTTTTTAAGCAGTCTCCACTACAAAATATAGCCCAAGTGCATTAGAGGCGTAACGAGCCCTTGTACTTCTTATAAACACTTGAACTGTCTAATTCTAAAGCATTTCCATTTAGATTCTTGAGTTTCAAAGTATTTCTGTGAATTGTCTTGCTCTCTTAACCGTATTATTTGTTGTATTGTTCGGGAATAATTTCAGTAATCTTTCAATAAACCCATAAACCTGGTGTTTTATTGTAAACTGTATCAAATGAAGGTCGTATATAGATTTGTTCCAACTTCTTTCATGTTACCTGGTGTTGTCGGTGCTTCGTGATATATCCTGTGGTTGATAGAACCCCATAAAAAGGTCAATTTTTTATGGGGTTCAATGTAGTATTAATGAAAATGAGCTCAATTAATTTGTTACCTATAACTCCACAACATCCTAGGTTTGTTAATAATTGTTGTTGACCAGTAATATATACGTAATACCGATTAACTTGACAATTGTTAGTGAATCCACTCTCGTGCAGAAAAAGCTGTGCGGAATTACAATAGAAGCCTCTTCAATTTGCCTCTTACCTGCAATCAATTTAAATAAAGCTCTACAATCAACTTAAAGCCAAGCTTATTCCCTTTAATTATTTCATTTATGTTTATATCCTTAAATAGTTTTCGAATATTTTTTTTTTATTTATTTAAAAACTTCGTTTGTTTTTCGTGAAAAATAACGTAGTATTTAAAAAAAATAGGTGTTCATTTGAAATGCCAACTTAACATTCTAAGGGCACTTCTAAAATTTACCGCAGACTTCACAATATAGTTTCGCTCGTGATATGATAACCATCTTTATCTACATTCTTTTTTTTTCTCCCGATTAAATATGTTATTCAGCCGTCTTAAAGATAAATGAATTAAATAATGGAGATTGTTTACACAATTCACCGTTTAGAGAATTTACGTCTAAACTACTGATCGTATTTGATTTGTCTAGACTCTAGTCGCAGAGGCATGTGAAAGTGATTAATACTGTGTTTATCACATACATATCTCATTGATTGTTGTTTCTAACTGTAAGTATGGAGCATGTCTAAATTTGCACAGGTTTGATTTGCTTATTTAAGACTTACAAAAATACATAGAACTGCTGCAGATTTTTGCATTCTTATACCGTGGTAGAAATGAAACGATCTGCCAAAAATTTGAACATTCTAGATCATTTTTTACTTGGTATAAGACCAAAATTGAGTATTCAATTGTTGCCAAAAGGATGTCGAGACAACATTTATTTTTTAATCTGAAAAAACACATTTCCGATGCCAACTGTTTATTTAACATCAAGCAAAGTACATATTTTCCGCACCCTCCCGAAGTACACGTACCAAAAAAGTTATTGAAATGTTCGGTTTATAAAACGAATAGGTTCTTGCCAAATTTAAAATAATTATCTGCTGCTTGTTGCGAAGCAAATTAAAATTACCGATGGTTAGTGTTTACGCAAATATAAACATTTGTCTGAAAATAGTACTTCAATTAACTGAAGTGTATTAACGTAAACAGCAAGGATTGAGTAGGTGTTTTATATTATTATCCAATACTTTATTTGCCCATTTTCCTTTTGTAAGTTTTGCAACTGACAGTTGTTCGATATTCTGTAATTTCCCAGAAAGAAAGAATAAGGTATAAGTACACTCGTTACATCCACTTTATGTTCGATAGCCATCTTTCTTCTTGTTCATAATATATTCATATGGTAAAAGCCATAGAAAATTGTCGTTATTTATTCATTTGCATCGATTATTGATTTGAGGAAATTGTGGCACCTTTAATCAGGATTGTCATGTAAAGGTCAAAACAATTTATATTTCCAACGATTATGCTGCAGAATATGTAGAACAGTGATGAATTTTAATATAATACTATTAATATAGTACTGGAACTGCGTTTAAGAACTTTAAGCACACAAGCTGACTTGGATAATAAGATTTGGTATTGAGGAACTTGTTATATCGTTCTAATATAAGTCCAGTTAACATCTATAAGATGTTTGTTGACGTTTTAGTGTAGTATTAAGACATAATATAATAAAACTAAGCTTTGTTAGATATTGGACTAGTGAGTGTCCAACATTTGGCACTTTCGATGCTTCTTGTTTCAATATTAAATTCGAAGCGTTTTGGTAATTTCAACATTATTAGAGAATTGAAACTGGGTGGACCAATAACAGCGCAATATTTATTTTTTTAACAAAAGAAATAATATTTTTCCCAGAAACTAATATTTTAATTGCAACCGAAAGTTAACTCCAATAAACGATTTTGTTGGGGCACATTTGCCCATCAATTTTACTAATCTTATCTTTATTGGATGGTTGTAACTTAAAGAAAACCCTACAGGCAAATCTCTAATCCATTCTGATTGCCATTGCGAGAGATAATACTAATGTAATAACTCCGCCATCCCAAAGCTCACACCAAAGAGTCACTTTGTAGCCGTTTTTTTTCGCGGTAACCCAAAACTAGACGTTTTGGATGTTTGTTTACCAAATCCAAGTGATTATGCGCTTCATCGCTAAACAGGTTTTTTTTTTAATTAACATTCTTGATTATGCAGTGTCTATTTAGTAAACGCAAGCCCCAGTGTATGATACCAAGCTCAATTTCCTGTATTTTATAAGAATAGAGATGCTTTTTTTTATTTTCCGAAATAGATGGTTTTTTTAACTGCCAAGTTCTATGAATTATGACAAATTGATGTTGATTGGTTTTGATCGACAGTTACTGCGGTAATATTTTCGATAAACGATGCGACGAGTTTTATCAAAACGGTTATGTATGTTATGTATGTTATGTATACATGTAATACCAGAAATGATTTGAATTTATCGTCTGAAATCTAGAGAATAAAGTTAAAGAAGGTAGTTAATTATCTTCATCAACAAATTTAACATTTTTTATACATAGAATAAACGGACTATATTCTTTGGCTTTAGGCTTGGCAAAAATATTTCATCTATATTTTTTTTATTTAAAACTTATTTCGCACTCTAGAATTCATATTGACAAATTTTATAGTGGATTTGCTCGACTTAATTGATTTGGACGTTGCGTACAGGAAAAAATGGAAAGTAATCGTCGAAAAAAGCGGGGAAATTAACTTTAGCGTAATCGTGAATAATTAATTTTGTTATTGGCAAATGTGAGGGCGATAAAGTTAATTACGTTGAATTCGATTTGTAACTATAAATGTTTTGGGTTAAAAGCGAATGATTTTGTTGTACAGGTATGGCACACAGAGTTTCTGACAGACGTATGACCCAATCGTAAATTTCTTCCGAGCACTTGATGCACTTAACTACTTTTTTGCGTCCTTTAATTGTATGATTTATACTTCCTATATATATTTCAACTTATAAGGTTGCTGTAACCTTGGGACTGTTAGGGTGCAAATGGCGTGTAGGTATTAGAAAAATCAGTCCCTTGATCCTGGTAGAATTTGAACGAAGAGCGCCGAATTCTGCTCAGGATCAGGAAAAAACTCTCGTTCTATAGGACACATAGAATCTTTGTAAAAAGAAATTATTTTATATAGTAATTCCGCAATTTCTGGTTTTGTTCCTCGAGGAAGAAGTAGGTGCCACGAAAGTATAAAAGAATTTTCTGATAAAGTAGCAATAATACTATCGCTTATTATTAATTAAAGAAGTTAACGTATTTACTGCCAATTGCACCTATAGGTGTATTGTATGAGTTGTACAGATTAGTCGACCCGATCTATAGATGGCAACAAAACATTGAAATTAGATCTTTTTTCATCATTTTTACTATTTTATCGGCGCTATTGGGAATGAAACCAACAGCAGTTGGCATAGTTGTTGGATTACGCTTCAGCGACAAGCATAGTTGGTTGCTCGCAATAATTATCTCACCTATATAGTTGACATCATTTACTCGCATATAGAAGTAATTAGAGAAGAAAGTAGTGTATTGTGTAGGCTGTTTGTGAAAGGTATATGAATAGGTTTTCACCGATAGGTGTAATAGCTATCGGAAACGAATTTCCATTAACGTGGGCGACTAGACATATATATGCATTATGTTGTTTAATAACATGTGATGTTATTAATTAAGATGAGATGGTACGGTGCTAAGAACTATGATTCTAAAATTTCAGGATAATTCTCGAACGAGTACAAATCTGCGTGATGATGCTACAGATTTTTAGCAAAAATTATAGATGGGATCGTATGCGTAAAACCAATGTATACATGCATGTGTACTAAAGCATTCAAATGAGGTTACACAGTACTGTGTAATAACAAAGTTTATATACACGTGCACAGGACAGGGTTTGAAGAGGTTAAAATTAAATACATAGAAATGCATTTAATCGAGGAAGATATCATATAATAATACTGCATTACAGCACATAGCTGCTAATGGGAAACTTGTAAGTAAGTTGGTACGAGGGAAAGAATGAAAAAGTAGGTGAAATGCGAGACACAAAGAAATGAATAGAGGAAAGTAAATTAGGAGAATCAACATGGCCATATACGACTTTCCAAATAAACTACACTCCTGCAACATCACAGCCGTGTTTGAGTGAGTCTTTCCAGCAGCGATTCGCAATCTGTACCGCGTACACCACGTACATTTTGAAAGACAGGTACAGTTAGAGAAAAAAGGATTCATACTGTGACCGATTTAAACATAAAGGCCAAGTTTTTTTTTGTTAGGTATTAATTTGGTGGTTTATGATATAATACAAGCTAGTAAATTTAATACTGCAAGATAATATGTAATATTTTAGAAAAATAATTATAATTTTACGAAAAATAAATAAACTTCTAAAGTAGTACATAATTTGCCGGGAAAAAAACTGATATATGCACAATAGGTATTTTAATCAATGTTTAATATTTTGTGGAGTAACCATCCACCGTGATAATTGCTTTTAGCCGTCTTGGCATCGAACCAACCAGATTATTACACACGTGTAGGCTTAATTTTTGCCATTCTTCAGATAGAACCTTTTTTTAAATCATTTTTATTGGAAATTGTATGTTGTTTGGCTCGTACCTTCAACTCCTGTCTACAGATGCTCAATTGGGTTAACATCTGGAGAGTGCGAAGGTGTTTCCAGTTAATTTGGTGTATCATGTAACCATCACATAGCCATTCGCGAATAAGGTAGGACTTATGTTTCAGGTCATTATCTTGTTGGAAGTAATAATGGTCGGAAAGATCTAGTTTAGCTGCACTTTTTTCTCCCTCGCTGATATGTCTACCTTTCGTATCTTTTCAATGACTAGCTGTGGATAATGTGGTGACCGGGCAGTTGGCCGCGTATTCCAGTTTGCTGGTAACAAGGATAAAGTATAAATAAAATTCTACAAGTACGTAGAAAGAAACTTTGTGTCTTAAAAGCAGAAACACATAATTGCGCCATATAAAGAGAAAAGCTCGGCCTAATTAATGTAATTAATTTTTCTTATGTAAGAGACGGACACACGTTTGTTAACATTTAACTTTAGTTTAAAAATTGATCACAACTTGGTATTACATTGTAAATGTAGGATATCAGTCCAAGATATAATTGATAGATGTTCATATCATCATCATAAGCTAATAGGGGACATGAAAATTTTATTATAAAGATAATAGATCGTTAATAAAAAGAAGTAGTCCCAATGACTTTAACTATCTAATATCTTTCTTACACCCGATCCGTTCAGATTGGATCTTTCCTATTAATCACTAATGCTTAATTTTAAACGCGGTATTTCTATACTTTCCAAAAACTGCACAGACGTACAGAAATACACATATGTTGTACGTGACGCACGTATATACCTGTACATGTATACATACATGTACGTGCGTTGCTAGCGAGAGCCCGAAAAAAATCAATAGCTGGGGCTATGCGTTTCACTTCTCTCCAACATCGACAAACCTCCGCCGTTCTGCCGAATGTTATTGTGGTAGTGCGCTGTGTGATTTGTGTACGCGTCCTGAGCATATTTAATTTAATAATTAGACGTTGACGCGTGGCAATTGCAAATCTTTGGAATTGCCGAATAGGAAACGACCGACTATGGGAGTATTGCACATCACATCACCACCAGACTACAGCGTTCACGTTCGCGTGTACATTTGGCAACGTCGACTTCCCTTGCTTTTACCCGCGATCGATGTGGCAACGTCGGAATTATGTAAGCAGTTCTCTCGTTGCGAGTGTGTTTATTCCTCTGACGTCACGCGCGCTATGAAATATAGTAGATTGCCAAGCTGGTAACGAAAAAGGAAAAATTTTTATCGCCGTCTTGTGCTGACTATATTATTGCGTTTTTTTTTTTACATTTTTTTGTGTGTTTACACGAACTTCCTTAAAAGTATACCGGTCAAGCAGAACTAAGTGCATACAGGCTTAAACTTTCTGAATTGTTATGGCCATCGTAACAATATCATAAGCCATCAATTGGACAACTTTCAATATTTGTGGTATTTTTAGTGTTATACAGTCAAAATTGTTCAGGTAGTAAAGTATAGATGTGTATTCATATTGTATGATTTTTTTAAAATTTAACCTTGATGTTTTATAACCAATTCAGATTACTTCAAAGTTAAAGAACAATTAAACAAACCAAATTATGATCAGTTCTAAATATAAGATATCGACATCTACTCTGTGCAGATCTACGATTAAAGAATAAATGTACTTGCGTGTATCATTTGTTACTGTAGTCTCAACAAATTATATAGTTATTTGTTGAAATTGTCACAGCTGTCGGAAAATAAGGTATTGTCTTGTACTTTTTCACGGCCAATTCATTATATGTAGAATAGTAATGTGTAAAGCTGTTGTTTACGTTAGCATCTACAATCTGCTACTGCTGCTTCTCCAAAAAATAGAGGGACCAAATACATTTTCAAGGCGACTAGACAAAATCTCGATTTCTCGACCCTCGGGTAAACCGGTAAACAACACGAACATCTTCTGATGAGATGAATAAACACGAGTGTATTCGGTTCCCTATATGTTGCTCATATACTAGAGATGACCAAGAAATGGGAAATTATTACTATTTTACAACGACTAGACAGACTCGTGTATATTCGACTCATGAGAAGGAATTCGTGTAGCCTACTGGTTTCCTCTAGAGTCGACAAAATACACGTTGGCGTAGTCGCTGCAGAATTCCCTATCTTGCTCGTCTCTACTCATCACTGAGGTATAAAGAGTTGTAGTATTCTCCTTGCATTGCAAAAAATTTTTTAAATTCAAATTTTCTTTAGCAATATTTTTTATTACCATTGTTTTCTGTTTATTGCTTTTTTTTATTTTCTCCTTATTGTTCACATATTTGAGCTTTTATATTTATGGATAGAGTTGCGGAAATTTATCCGTAGTGCAATGCTAGCATATTGACTAACCAATTCGTAGCTGTACTCATGGATCTAGCCATATATTATTTCTCCTGCCCATTTTTAGTAATTAATTTGGTAAAAAGTATTGCTTTCGCAAATTTTACTGTAAAATATATACATTCAATCCAACTATATTTTTGTTTGGACAACCGCATATTTTGTTGGATGAAATAAACGAGTTTTAATTCTTAGTACAAATTCTTTAGGTTTTAAGAATACAAAGGTTGCTATCCCAAAACCTTTTTTGGGTACCATGTGTGCATACATGCTCATCTTCAATTTGCTAGTTTGCATCGGATTTCTGATTGATCCGATTGGTCAAATTTTGAGAAAACTCCTAAAAAGTTACCTAAAACATTCCTCCAGATCTATTTCCCATTTCGTTGTCGATCTACTCCTTTCCTTTTTTTTCGCCTATTTCATGCACCTTTAACATTTTGGGTATTCACCCTTTCCTTCAAAATCGTTCTTACAACCTCCTACTGTGTGTGTTGCTCAGAGTAATTGTATAATTTTTTTCATTTATTCACCTGCTCAATGCCTCGTCTCTTTTTCTTTCTTCCATACATATCCTTTAATATGCCATACTTGCTTTTTTCTATTTTGTAGAGGGTTGGCGTTTCACATACTTTATTGTTGTTAATTTGATTTTTTCATTCGTGGAGGTATTCTTACTTTTAATCGTTTTCTATAATGCACTTTCGTTAACAAAGTTAAAGTTGCTTAGCATTAAATAAAAAGTTGATCATCAACCGATACTAAAATACATGTTTTATATTAAAAATTATGAAAAGTGAAAAACTAAATTAAATTGCAAAAAATATAGAAAGTATGTACAAGTAACTGGGGATATTAAGGTAGCAAATTTTTTCATTTGTGGTTAAAATATTTCGTTTTAGACGCGTTTTTGCAAATTTTTTTTTAAATATTGGTCTAAATGTTATATAATAAAAGGATATTAGACATCAACTATTTAATAAAATATGTTGGTGTAGTCGACGTCGGGCGCCACCGGTGGAATAATTTCAAAACGTTGTTTATGGATTATGAATTTTCGGGTAGATGATAAGTTGTAAAGTGAATCCCAAGAAATCTGTTTCAGGAATTAATATTGTTTTGGTAATTTATTATGCGTTTCTCCGAATTCTCCGAACCGAATAATCGATTTTAGCCAGGATAATTGAAGTATTATGAACGTTTACAGTTAGGTTTTTCGAGCATGAAATATTTTTTCTGCAGATATTTTGTCATAATTGCAGCTATACTGCAACTTCTAGTCTTATTTAGTTTAGGTATAGTTTTCGAATAAAAATTGTATATTGTTATTATAAATCTTTTTATTTGACAATATACTCTCATTAGACATATTTTATTAGACGAACGTGATTTGGTCGGCTGATTTTGGGATCGTAGATAAGGTAAGTAAGGATATAAGCAACCCATTTTCTGAACGATACACAAGAAAGCAACCGAAAGAAAGATTACCGTTTTTGAAGTTTTAAAATGAGTTAAGCTAATCTTTTTTATTATCGGCAGGTGTTACACGATCTAATAATGTTAGTAGGAGTTTGGAATAATATCTGTTGTCAGCACCTTAATAATACGTATTTATTGGAAAAACGCACATTACACAATTTTATGAACTTATTTAAACGAACCAAATGTAACTTTAATTAAAACAAAAAGTTTGTCATGTAATATTATGTGAATTTCCTTGCACTAATTACTTAATGTAGTGCGAAATTCTCAATTAATGATTTTACATAAATTCCTGTAGTTCTTGATATTATTTAGGGATCAAGTGTATACTGAAAGAACTGTTAGGAAATTTACACAATAATCATCACCCATCTTACTCAGTAATGCATGTAATATTTTTTTACTTGATTGTATTTTTACAATATTTTTGTGTAATTTGTATATTGATATTTACATGAAAAAAATAATTTTCTTTCCAAATAGAAAAATAAAAAATTCTCGTTAACTTTATATACAAAAGTACGCAAAATTAATTTGGAATTTGTGTCTCTGTGTACATATCTCCTACTTTGGGGAAAAAAGATCTTTATAGTATTGCATCACATTACGCCATATCGTTGAGGTCATACGTTTGTGGATTTATTTTCTTATCTTAAATTAAATAATAGAAAATGAGCGAGTTTGCACGTAGATCGTCATTTGTCTGTACAGACCGAAACCTATCTAAATACGTGAATTATCTTAGAACTAGACCCAAATAGTGTTGGTTATACATTTACCAATAGATGTCGGAATGAAAGCTTTATTCTTTTCTAATGGAATTACTTCTTTGTATATGAACTTTCTTTAGTATCATCTATATCGCCAAGTTATCGGTCTACGTGTTTCGAGTACGGTCTTCAATATTTCAGCTTATTCATGTAAACGGTACTAATTATTATTTTTATTTCGTTTATTCCTTTCAGCCGTTGTAATTTACAATTTGTGGCGGTTGTTAATATATAATTCCAACAAATTGCTGCCGTTTATGAATCCTACAATTATTTCTATTAGAATTTGTTACCATTGTGGACTGGTGGTCTGTAAACACCGAGTTTAACTAAAATGTTTGTTTTTGAATTTATGTAAATATAAAACAGATGTAAAATTGCAGAAAACGTTTGTGCTATTAATGATTCTTCGGCAACGTGTGATTAGTTTTTCTTTTGTTTCCGAAATATAAATTTGTGTAAGTTTATCTGTTTCATACCACCAAACTTTTTCTCTTTTCAAGTAGATTGTATTTATTCTAGTATCTCTCTATTTATTACGTACTCTATCTTGTTCTTATATCGTATTTCTTCTGCTCTAAATATTTTCGACCGATAGACGAAAAATGATAGCCTCGAGATTTTTTACCGTCACAATATCCCGTATACACTATACGCACACAATGCAGGCATACATATTTTATTATATCATTCGTTGAAGTTTTGCATTGGGAACGTGAAATCCTATTCGTTTCGTATGTAATCTACACTCGAGAAAAGCGTCGAGTATAACATTCAATCCTCACCGCATTCGCGCCTAGTACATTCACTTAACACAAAAACACCGGTGTAAAGTTCTATTCAAAATAAAAAGTAACAATGCACAGTCATCGAGGCGTATACTTGAAATGGAATAAGGTTATGGCACGCTGTTGCCAAGTCGCGATGGCGGCGACGGCTTTTTACGCCATCATTCCACTTCCTCTACACCCATAATAATATTTTAGTAATAGGTACAGGCTATATTGTTTTTATCTTGTTCTTTCTTTGGCCGAACGAAGTTGACGGTACCGTGACACGATTAATAGAATTTCTCGAAGATATGTATTATGTACGAGGAAAAATACTATACGCCAAGAGTCAATGGCCTGTTCTTTAGTTGTAAGAAATCGTCACAGTGTATTGCCTATTCTAATGTATATAATTAAATAAAATGTAGATACATACTTGCTGTATCTAGGATTCTGAGAAAAGTAGATTATACAGTTAATGTTTTGAAAATCGTCAGTATCTGGTGCTTTTTTCATTGCGTAACATTACGATAATTAGCATGCTGACATTCTGTATTTGAGGTGTGCGCGCTACTATACGTAACACCTCAAATATTTTTGTTTTGAAGTGAATGATAATATTAATTAATTAAGCTGAGCTTAACATTGTGTGTTAAAATATCAACTTGTATAAAATTTACAATTTCTGCATGTTTCTGAAAATCGCTTACGCTAGTGAACCCTAATAAAATAAGGTTTACTTCCATTTCCTTTCTGGGATTTCTAAAGGTTCATGGTCGACATTTATAAAAAAAGCTATTATGTTTCGGCAAAATATTATTATGTAAGAGCTCGCGAATTTTATAAATGAGAAAGAAGTCTCTACAGAAACGAACATGACACTCTACGATGCAATATACATATCCGTCTATACAGGGTTGTGAAACGTGTGTTTTCAGGGAGATATAGAGAAGGAAAAGTATCAGAACTGAAATATTCGAGAAGAGCGTAGGAGAGTAACTAAGCTAAATAAGATTAGAAATGAACAAAATTAGAACACAGACCTTAACATAGAACCAATATAGCATAACGATAACTTCACTGGAGGAACACTCATAAAGAATGAACACAACTCCCGTAAAAATAATTTGGAAGTAAGTCGTCTAGTAAGGAACGCCAGATGAAATTCTCAACACAAAGAAAAAGAATTGTCTCAGTTTTCGATCTTTTATGAATCTATTTCTTTGTTTTTTAACATCATATTGTTTGCTGATAATACTATTCTGATAAGTAAAGGGTATTAAATTAAAGCCATAGACAAAATTGCGATTGGAGAATACTGTACGACGTTATTTACGGAAGGAAAGATGTTGTTGACTATTTCATGATGTACCAGACTCGTCAGAATAATTTGCCGACTTAATCCATGTTTCAATGAATCTCGTAAAAGCTCTTGAAAGAATGCATTGGTGTGTTGAGCAGACACTGAGAGTGAATATTTTGGAAGAATTTAGTTTAGATGATTATAAAAAAATCTGTTTATTTAATTTTGTAGGTCTTCTAGAAATTCTCTCAGATCAATTGAATTAGTTGGATACTGTTTCGATGGACATATGCGAATATTAAAATGTTTCGACATCCATCAGAGAGTTCATTTAAGACATTCACTTCATCTCGGTGTATCATAAATGTTGTCTATTAACTTACCGAAAACTACGACTATTATTATAACAAATAAATCTACAAATGAGGACAGCTGGATATGTTTAAATACAATTAAATAATTCTTTTAGTGGCTGCACACCGCATTTCTATTCTAGAAAATTCCATTTGAAGTGAATTAGTATTTTAATAGAATGTATTAGCAATTTTCAAATTATTTAAGTGGTTGAATACCTTATAACTTGGTAGCTTACGGAATGTATCCTTTCAAAAATACGCAACACATTTTAATTACATCAACAATACCTCGCCTCTATGCGTATTTACTTAAGGTTTACAATCGTTAATTGTCAATAAATTTGTAATCATCACTGCAAGTGATGAGACATACGTCGACTTTCGAAACTAAGAATATCGTAAAATATGTGAACGTCATGAATATTAATGTAGTTAATCAATGTACTTGAGGTACCTGCTAGTTCATATACATACACACTTCGTCGATTTATTGAAAGCGTCAGTTATGTCACGATATTTTTACCCGAAAGCCGTGGAATATTCAAATTGAAGTGTGGTCCCTGTAAATTCAAGTCTCTCATTAAAATACTTATACATATGCAGAAGCTCAAATTTAAATAATTAATTTTAAGGAAATTTACTTATTAATGGAATGTCGCATGTGTAATCGTAGATAGGTAGTTTTCATTTTTTTCGAATTTAAGCAGCGGAGCGAAATGAAATAAACTGGAAGGTAAATTTAAGCAATTAAAAAAAATAACTTCCCTAATGTTGTAAACTTTAAATATATTATTGACAGAGTTTTGTACATAAAAGATAATAATTTATGGATAACATTGATTTAAATTGTTTTTAACGATTGGGTGATTCAGTGGTGAGAGGGCTTGTGTTTGTCTGGGCAGAGTTAGTCGACTGAATCAACTTTTTTAGTGGATCCGGTACACTTCCGAGTTACCATTTTGAATTTACACACCAACTCTTGAGGTTATGGCAAACTTTGATAAGCTTATACATCTCGTTGGGACGTCACTACGAAAAAAGGTTATATTTTCATTTTTAGATTGAACTCTTCGCTACTGAAATACTTGTACATTTATTTTAGAGACGAATTGTGATATATTTATTGGGGTTCATATACCTAATTTAAAAATTGTCATTCAGTAGTGATTCCTAAAGGAAAACCAGCTGTGATTAGTAATTTAAATAATGTAACGTAATGTTCATTAATCGCCGGTTCCAACATAAAACAAGGAAAATATATAAATTTATGTATAAATAAAATGAATAAACAAAACGAGTTCACAAAGTAAAAAATCGGACTCATACAAGACAAGCAAATGAACAACTATTGTATGAAGCAATCTTCGATTACCAAACATCACTGAACCGCCCTAAAATTCAGTAATGTTCAAGGCAACAGTTGTTGTAATTATATTCAATTTAACTTTTTTCCATTTTTTTCTTTTGATGTGAATGATATTAAATTAGGCAAATTTCTTATTCTACCTTAAATTATTTATGTGTAAACAAAAGTAGTAAATCTATAAGTATCCTGGTATATAAATATAAATAATTAAATTGAATTTTATTTATTCCAGAGTACGTTAAGTTTAAGGTAAAACGGTTACTGCTTTAGCGAAATTGCAAATACCTAGGTATAATAAGCGTGTTTTTATTGCTGTTACCAGTTCTGCTGTGTTTATTATAAACCATTAAACCTAACGAACATTTTAGAATATATTACGACAGACCAAGATAGGTAATTGTTAAATGTCAAACGTATTTTGGGTTATTTTCTGCTAAATTTATTTTACACATTCGGTTACAGATAAAATATTAATTTTTGACGCAATTTCAGTCGATTACTGAGCTGTTTCTTAAATGAAAACAATTTACGCCAATACCGTGGGCGAAATGTTTAGGTTGCTTGTTCCTCCCGCAAATAATATCAAAATTTTTAAAATCAATTTTAAGATAAGGCGTACAGTTGACAGTTTTCATATATTTTATTTTTGTAATTTCTCTAAGTTTAATTTTTGCAGTTGACTCAATGACAAAACGTTTTACTCAAGCTTCAAGTTTGCGAAATTAGACCAGAATTACCAATCATCAAATAGACCAAAATTACGAATTTTAGTCTAATTTCTATCTCAACTTCAATTTATGAAATAATAATCAACCAATGTGTGTATGTTTCTGCTTTTTCATGATAAACGATTGGTAGATTGTGAACTATGTATTACGAGATGCGTAGCTGTTAAATCGGATTCGATTGTGAACCGCTAGGTATTGTATTTCAACGTTACGTATTTAGGAAAAAGGCTCCCAGTACCAGGATGACTGAACGTTAATATACACTGTTGTCTTTCAGTTTCCTACATCTGAAATACAAGTAATTGTATTTCAGATTCCTTATTATTATTCCTTTCCAATATTGAATCGCTCTCATCTTATGTACTGTGCGTCAACGTCAAGATGTCATAAAAACTTGATCCTTCGTCGTCATTAAAAATTTTTCCGTGGTGAAGAGAAACCCGCCGAGCAATTTTTAATAGGGTTCAAGGGGACAGTAAATAATGAACTGCGCGCTATCTCCTCCGTATTTTTCTTTAATTAAACTTCTAGAAGTAAAATCATTTATAAAGCGCCCAGATTAATCGGAGACGCGGAGTGAATGGCCCATTGTTTGTAAAAATAACGACATATACAAGAGGAAAGACGCGCTTACCCGAAGTGCAACGTTGCCATATATTAGAGTCGGTTTGCCTCCTCGCTTCTTCTTCATTTCTTCAGTCTGTTCTTGAAGACAACAGTTGCTATTGTGAAATCCTCCGCTTGCTGTTTTTAATTGTAGATATCGGTGAGACGTCAGATAAGTCTTATACGTATCTGTTCCATGAATAATGGAGTGAGATAAACCGAAGACCGATTGTTGATTCATTTACTTAGGAGTATCAAGAAGAAAAATATTGTAGGTGATTAATTAAATCTTGACGATGCTTATAAAAGGTCTGTATTTAAAAGCGTCAAAACTTCCTCTATCAGGATAAGTTGATTTTTTCAACCTTCAATTTCGTAATACTAATCTGTAAAATAATGTTGTAGGTGTATATTTTAAAATACAAATATACAATGTAAATGTTGTATTGCCGTAAATGATTTTTTGGACATCAGTTCTTACAGCTATTTGATATAGTCCCAAATCGTTCACTATAAGTATTTGGCAATTATTATTTGACGATTTCAAACAAGATACAATATTCAAAAAACAGAAAGACGCGAATATAAAGGAAGCAAACAATCATTAAGTATGGCAAACAGGTATTGGCACATTCGTAAAATTTGTTTCAAGAATTCGTGGATTTCCATGGTCAATCGTAAGTTCTAACAACGTGAGAAAAAATCTTTAAAGATATTTACAAGTACCTACTTTCAGCGCTATCTACCCTAAAACTGAAACTTGCGTAGTATTCAGAACTAATGGCATGGAATGATTAAGAGAATCTTGAATTAATAAATTTACATTCCTGTTCATATAAATGGTTTCGTAAGCTATGAGTTCTTTGAATCCGCCAGCAATTTTAACAGATCTGGTTTATCTTTCGGGCTACTAAGGAGCTTTTTGAGTGTACTACTAAAGTTAAGCGCGCGTTTATATCTAATCCCTCAAAGATTATAGCCTATTACCTTTCGATATTTTGCCTAAAGAGGTTTTATAATTTTTTATCGTCAGTGTTTGTCGGAACCAAGGTTCTGGAATTTCTTACGTGGAGTAATAGCTGCAATTTTGCGTTGTCCACGAATTTTGAGTTAAATATCCAGAGAAACTCTTGATTTTTTAATATCAAAAATTACTTACATAAATAGGAAAATGTACGTGGTGTGCTCTATAAATTAATGTTTTGTATTCACCAATTTTGACATCTATGTTAACATTATTAAAAATTTGCTATTATATTCAATGCTTTATTTACAAAGTTTAAGCAGGTTTTCTATTTATGGACTGTCTATTTTGTTGAGTACATTTTTGTACGTATTTTTTATTATCCATTTAGATAATTTAGAGGTACTTGCTCATAGATTTTTCCTGACTGTGAAGTTCTAAGCATTACTTTTTTGTAACTATCGGATTTGAGATTGACAACGTTAAATAGAAAAATATGATCTATATTCAGTAAAAAATCCAATTCAAAGCGTATTTTTATTTTCTTGAAATGTTAAATGGATCAAGTGCTAAAATTGACCAATCAAATATTGGTTTTGATATTTAAGTTTTGCTTTTTGCTGGAACGTTCTTTTAGATGAGTGTATATATTTTGAATATGAACAAAACACCATTCCCCTGATTTAAACCATTGGATCGAAATAAGCTCTTTCCAAATTACACCCTGAGTATCTCTTATTTTTAACGAAAGCAGAATGCTAAGCTCAAAGATTTAATTTAATTTCATTGTCTACTCACAGATAAGCCGGATCGTGAGTCAGACGACGCCACCGTCAATTTGAGATTGGAATTTTTTCGTTGTCTTCTAAAAGGCAATGCATGTTAAATGGCAACTTCGATCAACATCGTCTATAATCTCGTCTGTGCTCTATCACGATTCCCGTTTATGCTACTTCTTCGCGTTTTTATTTTATTGTATTTTTTCTTTTCGTAACGGTCGTGAATCGTCCGATGCATGATGCAGCCTCCACACCTCTTCAACGCATACATCTGCGAATAACAATACGAGAAATTCGTTGAAGTAACCGTTGCCCTTTTCGACGAAGTAACTTTCTGTCGTGTATGGTGATATTTTATTCTGCAAAGCACTAAATCATTTGCTGCGCTATCTACATTTACCTTCCATTCGTTATTTTTGTCGTATATCAGACGCTTTAAACGCAAAACATACATATTAAAGCATCTCTTTAATTTGGCCCGTTGCAAATATCTTCCCACTTTAACCTCATTCATGTTGCTCAAGTGTTGTTAATTTCCAAATGATTCTCGTGTGTCTGTGATACGAGAATATAACTGAACTTACAGACATCCGTTTCGTGCCAAAACAATAACATCAACAAATATATTTCGAGAAGTCTTCGAAAAAGAAAACATTTTTTTTGTTGTTGTACAATCTCAATATTTAACTAAAATAACTAGAGTGCGCACAAGGTTAAAATATCGTTGCTATCGTTATCATAAAAATAAATAATATTAATTATTGTCCTTTAGATAGCGGTGCGGATGTAACTCGCAATGTTTTTTTTTTCTGTTTATCACTATCTATCGTTTATTGGGGTAGAAAGAAAATAATAACATAGGTACTGCATTTAAGTTTTAATAGCTTGCGAAATACATCATAAACAATCATTCTATGCTAACATTTCATTACCTGTAAGTTTAGATAACTTGGTTTAAGACGTTTATTGTTTATACATATATAACAATCAAAAAATAACTAACTACGTGAAACTCGATAGTTTGAATTGGATGGGACCGAGGTTATTTCGAACCATCAGATGTGTACGAAGACTACACAGAGAATATAATAATAATAACAATGAAAGTAATAATGATATTAATAATAATAATAATTTATTTTGCAATGCAATCTTTTAAAAAAATATATATAATCTAATCCTAGATAATAATTTTTCGTTGAGCTTTGGTTTAATATGCTAATGTAATGGGCAAATACAGGAAAATACTTGTACTATGTCTATTTGCGCCTGCTTATTTTAAAGGGAATTTTAGATAAAAGTGTTGCATTGTGATAATTTGTACCTGTAGTGAGTAAGCTTTAACTAAGAGAACCTCCAAGTATCGAAATTGGAACTATCCAGGCTCATCTGTATTTTTCGGAAATTTTGTGTGTCATATGGCATGAATCTTCTACTGGTAGCGCGTAAATATTTTCATGCAGGTGGTGATGTGGTATCAGTTTGAAATCTTCCTGCTTTTTGTTTTAATTTAATACAATCGGATTTGGTGGTCTTGTAAATATTGTACACTGAACCATTTCCATAACAAAGCAGCGAATATTTCTTAAGTACATTGGTTAAGTAATATAAAAGTGAGTAATATTAAAAAATAAACGGTATAATATTTTATACTTCAGAATTGTGTTCCTAAAAGTAATATCGTTTACAATTTCACAGCTATTCATAAAAAATTAAAAATTGTGCATTCAGCCCCTAGAAAAGTGTGTTCTTATACCAACTAACAGCAATTGTCATGAAACACAGCTAATACTTTCAACATATCGGCGTAACCACGACTACAGTAGCAAATAGCACGTGCGTAGCCGGCAGTAGCCATTTTAAACGTAGAAAACCGAAGGAAGTGATACTTGTCAATACTTATCAATATGATTGATACGATGAATAATTTTTAACACCACCATAGCAACCTTATTGAATTACACAACAAAAGGTATTAATTGATATTTTCGTGAATAATTTGATAACAAACGACAATCAGAAAAATGTCCACAATTTCTTCTGTGATTGTATCCAGGTGCTATAAGTGTTAATGCTTCAGAAATTTTTACCGCACAAACATTCTGAAAATGTGGTAATGTATATGCATTTTCCGATTTTGCATTACATATGGTGGTAAACGATTTAATGCAAATCCAGTTGCATTAAATAGCATTAATCCAAATTTGGCATAAATTAATAGCTAGCAGGTAATCGTTTCCCTTATATTGGTATTATATTTGGTTATCTTTGGTATTGGTATTATACATTACCATGGATTGGTAATATACATACATAGATGTCTCCATATGAAAAGCAGATTTTATAGAATTTTAATTTTTACGTTAGACAAACGTAAGTAAATTAATTATAAGAGAAGGATCGCAAAACGCATAAAAGTGATAGACGTAAACGTATCGAATGTCTACAAATCATGCCACCGATTGATCAATACCTGCCATGAATCAGAGCTTTATATAACCCAGTCGAAATGGCGTATTTATTTATACAGAAGTATTGACTTTTTTCCAAACCGACAGTTGCTTATAAATATCCACGTTACGACACCTAAATATTGCAAGTTCGTATATATTAACCGCATAAGTAGATTGAAGCTTTTTTGTGTGGTATAGGTGCAGATGGCATAAGTTAATGCACGTAACGCGCAGTGGAATTTCATAACATGCAGGATTAATATGAAAAATTGCATGCTTACGAATGGAAAGTTAACCTCATTCAATAAGGAGTACTGGAATAACAATAATAATGCGGACAGTTGTCTTAGCTTATTGGTTAGCAGTTGCTCATAAAACAAACATAATGCTAATATATTTCTTAGATTCGCCATTCTACTGTCCATTAAAAAAAGAAAAACCATGAACGTGATCATACACTAGCGATAATTAGCATAAATTGTGAGAATTTAATGTGGCTGTAGCTAGTAATTACATACAGAAGGGTCGCCATATTTAACGGCGTCTATGGATAATTAAATAATGTGCAATTTGCTACAGCATATTAAACTGCCGCATATGCATAATTTATACTTGTTACTGGAGGCACGCAACGTGTGATAAAGCCATATTGTATTGGTGATTCGAATATCGCTGTTAAATTCCAAACGCGGATATGTTTTTGAATTCCCCTTTATGTTTTGTAAAGAGTAAAATTGAATCTCTTTGGAGATTTAATGCAAAATCGTTGTTTGTTAAAAGCACATTGCGTGTCTAGAATGATACTCATACGAAACATATGTAATTGTAATAAAGAAAATGGGTGTTTAATGTTACTGAATGGTAAGCTTGATAGCACCACTACGCCTATCTTAGACAAAGTATTATCAATATTATCCTCGGACAAAGGTCCCCCTTTACTGTCAGAAACATCCCAAGTCTAAAAACATTGAAAATATTACAATATAATCTCCTCGTCGCTTAACAAATTTTACCGCCTGTTACTCTAACAGTGCAGTCTCAAAACTGCACGCTTCTTAGAAATGCCACAACAGTTCCATAATTCTGGGTCATCTCCAACACTTTTGTTGGATGAGAATGTGGATACAATTTAAACTCGATGCCATAATTTCACAACGCTATACTTTAATCAAATTCTTCTCAACTTTAGGAGCTTCACTACCAATCTAGTCATGCTTTCCAATTACTTTTGTAAAGAGAAGTGGGCATTCGAATTTTATTGGGGACGATTTTCTTTTTTGCTACATGCAAAAGATGGCAGGCAACTAAGTGTTTACTAATTGTAGGTGCCGCTAAAAATTTAAAACTGAAATTCAAGCAAGCGTTTACAACTTGAGTGTGGCGCCTTGAAGATAAAATGTATCCTCGTATACATTCTCTCCAAAAAGACCTTGAGGACATGTATGTGACTCTGGTGATACCTCACTTAAATTTTTACTGTATCATTTATAGTCCCTGCATCAACAATACGAGCGAAATGCGTATCCGGAAACTGCGAAACCCACGCTTATGTCTGTTTTTCGGATTTGGGAAGTTCGTCAGAATAAATCATAAAATGATGTTAACAAGTCGTTTTCTTCACACGCTGCTTGCCTTTATCAGTTCTATCAAAGTTATTTTGTATCCTATTCCACCTTGCCTGAATAACAAAATTGCCGTCCAGACTCATATGCTTAAGATTTAGAGGTTTGTCAGGTATACCTAAGCACTGAATAAAGCTGCGTGAAATATATTACTCTTACACTATAGTAAAAGTATATAATTGTTTACCTCTGCCATAAAAGAAAAATAAGTATTTAAAAAAATATAAGTTTCGACGATATTTCCATTTGAAAGCGTAATTGTCGCAGGCGCTGTACAGTTTTCGAAAAATTAAATCCGATTCTAATACGATCTTCTCCGGCGAACGGTTCAACGAAATTTTAGCTTTCCACGTTAAACACTTTCGCAGTTACGTGGTTATACGAATGTTATGTGTACATCATACTTAACTATTTCTACTTTATATAAATTAATTGTCTGTCTTTTCAATGAAAGAAAATTGATTCTATCGACAATAACATGTTCAATAAACTACAATAACGAACGTTTTTAATAAAGCTAGCATATTTTTTCGTTGTCTTAATCAACAATACAACATACATGAAAAGTTTATCAACTGTTTACTTGCGTTGCATATGCAGAACTCTCATATAGGTCAATAAAAACGTATAGCATCTCATTTATTTGCAATGTGCTGTGGCAGCTGTACTTGTTAGTTGAATAAATCATCACGAAGATACAACGCGTTATAGGCACCAATTGAAGTTACTTATATTAGACGACATGTATTATATGTATTATTGTGTCAACACTTAAAGTATCCTAAACAACGTACTCTGATCATTACTTGATCTCTTCCTCCTTTTCTCGGTCCATTGAGCCAATTGTTCCATTTTTATAGCCAGCGTAATATATCACTTGTGTGGCCTATTGTATGTAGAAGGCAATTGAAATTTTCCAATGTTTATATTTCTAATAAACTGTTTACTAATGTAGATTAGTAGGATAAAGATAGTACTTTAGTTGATAATAAATTTGACAGAAAATGAATAATATTCCAACGTTAACATATAAAGATAATTTGCGTTGCTGCTTAACCTTAACTGTGAAATATAATTTGCACTTTTAATGTTTCTATAATTCCGCAAAAATGCTAATATTAAGTAGATTTTGTAGTGTTAAACAAGTTTTGAACTAATCCACTGTGAAAGCAATTTATCAAAACGTAAGTAGATGTTGAAAGTTGCTTCATTTTTCCGGAGATTGTGCAATACAGAAATCTGAAATGAATGTTTCTTTCATCACTTTCCTGTTCTTTGATGGGATTATTAAAATAAATGTGTAAATTGTTTGAAGCTAATCCTCTCTATACGCTAAGAAAATATATACGCCACCTGTCGTCTTTGAAATATCTCCGTTTATTAATAGTACTATAGTTTAAGAAGATACTGCTTCAATGCAGTTCTGGTTCCTTCTTTTTTTCAGTTTCACAACAGTTTCTAACGGACACCTATTGTTGAACATATCTTTCTCAAATAATGTTTTTAACTATTGCTTTTTACATGCTGATAATCAAAATAACTTTCTTTTTGTTTCTTAAATTGACGGTCAATTAATGGTTTTATTCTTCAGTTAAGCATGTCGCTTATGAATTTATTGTACTAATGAAGATAACGTAATAGTATTTGAATCAAAGCATATTAGCAATAACTTCGATTAGTGCAATATAGTATATTATGATCTACTGAATAGTAACATTATTATTACCGCATTTTTAAAGGTTTAAGGTTTTTCAAATGTTTTCACCATCAACTGAAAATTATAAACATATACCTGATTGTTAAGGAAATGTAGGAACATTTTGGGAAAAAATCTTTTCCAATAAGAAGATGTCTGGAAAAAGACAGATTAACGACATACATACATTAATTTAATAACAAGAAAATATATAGCAGTTGAGACATTGTGAGGAGCGAGAAGGATCGTTTAACAAAATTGTTTGTAAAATTATTAGACATATAAATGAAAAAAATATGATTAAAAACGACCAAAATAGATATACAAGAAAGATATATTCCAAACTTATTACAAGAAGCTAATGATGAAGAAAAATGTAGAGAGCTCGTGAAACAACTTGCCTCCCAAAAATTTAAAAAATATAGTAATTCGTACACATAAATTCTTACTTCGAATCAGTGTTGCATAGACTCAAATATTACCTCTGAACGTGTAAATTTTTATCTAACTTAATGCTGCAATATTACACCATAAAATTAGCATTCTACTTGCAATGGACAAAATTATTATTCAATTCTATCAGAAAAAGGTGTAATTCTTTATCATAAAGACTCGCTCTACTTGAATATGAAAACATTTTCGGACCTAGCTACTGCAGTGGGTCGTATAGTTGTTGCTTCTTTATATTTGATATATTTTGTGAATCTAGTTATATGAAAAGTATCTGTGTCTGCACTTAAATGAAAACAAAGTCGTGGTACCTCATTTATTCATTATCTACGGCGAACTCCTACGGGTAAAGTACTGCAATTATGAGCACTAGAACATGCGCTTTTCTTCAAGGGTTAAATTATTAACTATTTCCAGTTGTTGATAACAAATAAGTGGTTCTAGCTTTCTAGCTTCTTCAGAAAAGCAATTAACTTCCTTGTAGAAACTCCTAAATTAAATAATTAACTACGATGTTCCACATTTAAAAGGGTTAACATTGTCTTCAACAGTTTTGGAGTAAACTGATAACACATGTAGTCAGTACAGTCGCGACGTAAGCTGGAAACAATAGTAACTCTTTTTAATCTGAAACATCATAACTCCATGCACTTTAACATAAGAAACGAATAGACGTGGACACATTGAAAAAATAACTTCATTAGCAACTTAACCTTTTCGATACTCTAGATGAATAAATTCGCTCGCGCTATTACGTATTCTGTGTGGCGACTGAAATATCTCCGCAGTGAAAGGGCTAAAATATATACTGTAGAAGCAAATAGATACATGTATACTTACGAGCAAAATAAACATTCATGGGTGAATGCGCCACCTATATATAGAAAACGAACGAGTTAAGTTGAAAGTGCAATAAAACTGCTTAGCATGTAAATCGTTCATCCACACAGTCATCAGAACAGTCAGCTGCACCGGCACATCGGAACAGTAGGTACGACGGTGGTGTAGTGGTGGTGTGATGGTCGGGCCCGCGCGGCCGGCGTTTTCGGACGACCCTGTGCCGAATCAATAATTCAAACTTTGCGCACCCCTGCAAGCTGAAAGAGAATAACTAGGAAAAGTCCGGGAGAGTTTCTAGACTTTTCCGGGCGACGTTGCTTGATTACGTACGGACGATGTTGCCGGATTTCGTTCGTTTTTTTAGCACGTTCCCACTTATATTCTATAAATGTAATTTCCGGGGTTCGATTAATTTTTTATTGTAAGGGTAAATAATGAAACATTTAGCCGAAAGATTGACTTTACAGACCTTCAAAGGGAAATGTATCAACGAGACGTCTATCACACTATAAAGTATTGCATTAATTTAATTAATTTAATATTTCCTCTTATAAGGGGAAGAATAATGACAAGAACCGCTGGAAATATCGAAAACATCTATCAAACTCCTGTCATTTCCCAAAACTGGCACGAGTTTGAGTATTATAGGCACTGCAAAAGCGTATGTAGAGATGTTACAAATGCATCAAAAAGAAATTATAATGATGCCTAATGGCGGACTTTATTTATGAATAAGTTTAGAACAGCTTGGAATACTGCGTAAGTAGGAAAAGATAGATGGAGGCATTACGGTAGTGGATAAACTAGAATATAAATATATTTAACAAGTACTATACCAAATTTGGTAATATCAACATTGAGGAAAAAACAACATAATAAGGGATAACGTGAAAACCATGTTTGCGGATATTATGAGGCATAATTTAGTTTTATCTCTAACCACCTACACTTTACAAAACTAAAACTGATCAAATTTAAAGTTTTTGTGGGTATATAAAAAAATATATGACTCAATCATTCAATTAGTCTTTGCACGAAGGCATTTTCCCGTCCATATTTTAAGTAGCAAAATTGGTTTAATGTAATCATCAAGAGAAAGGAATCTTGAGACATTTCTGGTTACCATCCAGCATCAATATTATTGAATATTTGATTACATCTACACTTTTCCAATAAAGTTCAATGTATTGCATTCTGTACAATATGGGCGAGCCGACATAAACAGCTTTATTTTCCATTCTAGTAAGACGATTTAAACGGTGGTCAGAAAGGTATGGGCTTTTATGCACCTATCCAAGGTCTTCAATGTAGTTCAATGTAGTCTTGGTTTACTTTTAGACAAATGATCGTTTGTCCGAATGAGCTGGATAGTAATAAATAGGGAGGACAGAAGCGAATGAAATCATACCTTTTGGTAGCGACTAGACAGACTCGTTTCTATTCGTCTCATAAAAAAGGGTTCGTGTTGCCTACTGGTTTCCTAGAGAGTCGACAAAACACGAGTCTGTCTAGTTGCTGCAAAACAGGTATGATTTGTCCTCTTTAGTAATAAATCCTCAGAAATTCCTTTAAGCTTGATCCTCAGCAGTGTCAGAATGATCGATTGAGGCGCCACTACTCATTGTGTTATTTTTTAATGATCATGACAATCTTACACTGAAAAAAATAAATCAGCATATCGCTTCTTGATTTCGTGTTTTGAAAGCAACAACAGTTAGATATATTTACTAAAACGATGAACTACTACGTTTATCAAATTGAAAACTTTTTTCTACATAACAAATGCGCAAAGTAGACTTTAGGGATTTTTGTTTAGACATTAGTAAATATATTTTCCTATCAATCTCAGTTGATCCACGCACATTGATTCTTCTTCAAATAAGTTATCGGATGTGATTCTGGATTAAAATACAAACAATATTATCAGGTCCTATACTTGTTCGCATTACTAACGTGCGTTGGTATTACCTGTGCGGAAAACATTTTATCAGGTGCAAGCTCTCGGAACCATGCTGTTGACGCCGGGTAGGCAGAAATATGTCCGTGGGTAACGTTTTTTCTGTCCTTACATTGCTTTTGCTATAAGTGATTCCATCAATACCTTGAGGAAGCTGGTTTAACACTATTTTTCGTTGTTACTGTTTCTAGGTAATTTCAGCGTTAAGAATAGGTTGTTACATAAGCCGTTTTTCTGCGGCGAAAGTTAGTTAGTTCAGTGTATGTAGCAGAACAAATATGAAATGTTGAAACTACAAGTATTATCAAATTGTTCAAAAATTCGTTTCCACTGTGGTTTGGTATTATAGAGCGCAGTTGTCCAAGAAACATGTAATCGTATGTGCTATTTATTCCTGCTGCTTCCTATGTTTGTCCAGCTATTCTTCACACGAACATTCCGCGATCCTGCGTTTTTCTTTAATTTAGCTTGTCCAACATTTTGATTTCCAAAAACCCAAACACACTCGATAAAAATAATTTACCGCATTAAAATGTGGAGATAAATAGTACGCAGACTACAATTGCATCCTGTCGTCCGTCGACCTGTGCGTATTCAGGTATTTAAAAATACAGGTGCCATTTGCTCTGTATACCGAACGTCTTCTATGTGGCTTTAGATGGTAACTTGTGTAACCTGACAGTGATTAATTTATGATGACACTCTATTAAAGTAGGGTTAGAAAATGTTGATTAAATTCTCCATGAAATAAGCAACTTTTTGCACACGACATGCGCATAATATGTAAACGTGCGGTAATAACGATAATTATACAGTATTTATAATTATTTCATCATTAATTTTGTTCCGTATATCATTAAAAGAAAATGCAAACTGGAAAATGAACAAATTTTTTAATACGACGCCATTATAAAATTTTTCTGTTGCGAACGTTACTTTTCTGCAACTTTCTATAATGGCTACTATTGTAAAACAAGAAAAAACTTCGAATGGGCTTGATTTACTTTAAATCCGTTCCAAATTGAGTATGATAAAATATTGCGCGATGGACAATTGGAGTTACGTTTATATCTGATCTAAGGTAGTCCAGCTTATTCACTTCATAATAATTTAAATTGCCCAAGAGTTTTATCGTCATGCACTTACCTCTCTTTGCAGGATTGCTGATATGAATACTGTTTTAACACCAGTATTGGTTTGTATTTAAACGGCTATAAAAATCCTCAGCCTCCATCTATCCCAATTTTGAAAGCTCTAGATCTTGCTTATTTAAGTCGTGGTTTCGAATGAGGCTTTCAAATTTCTACAGTACTTTCTACCCTTTTCATCTTCGAATTCAGTGTTCAAAGTGACAAAAAGTGGCAAAAAGTTCCACTTGGCATCATTTTTTTCTGTAATTTTTGCTTTTTTTTGCTGTTTTTGCAAACATGAAGTTAATTTAAGTGTGTTCTTTATACCTAACTTTAATCTGAACTGTATCTTTGACAGAGACGACATTTATTTTCGATTCAATTTCTTCGGAGATTGTCACATCGAATGATTTTTTTTATACTAGTAACTAAGTGAATATTGGCGAATGATGCCGATGGATTTAACGTGTCTGTTTTAGTTTGGTTTTTACTAATTTTTGACGCAATCTCCTCTGTCGATATAGGGGAACAGAGAAGATTCAAGAAGAATTAACAAAACTAAGTACATTTTCGTTGCGTGATCTTTTTCAACAAATACGCGATCTTCCTCTTCCTCTCAATTTTCTCAGATTTGTGTTTTTTCTAATCTGATTTTGTAGGATTGAACGTGCAACAGTAACGACAAAGTTTTTCCACATTGGTATAATCGAAAATGGGAATTTTTATATTGTACAAAGGCCAGATCTTGATTTATAGAGTATTTCGGAATAAAACGTAATTGTATTGTTTTTTTTCCTGATGAATTCGCATTTCTTTGGTTCTATTGAAACAAAAAACTCACCGATTCTCGTCATACGTTTTCATTTTCATAAAATTATTACTATTTTAAGACTGAAAATCGATTTCAACTGAAACTGATGTCTTTCTTACAAGTTTTGAGGCAATATTAAGTAAAGGCATTTATTTTTTTGAATTTTTAAGTGAACCTCAATTTCCTCTTCATTATACTATTGAATTGTTTTAGTTAACTTTTCTTGAATAAGCATTTACTTCAATTTACGTGTAAACACATAGTTTTACGTGTTAAATACGGGGAACTAATCATTAAGTAATTTTGAAATAAATTTTTTAGTTCGGAATTAAGTGAAAAATAATAGTGTGATTCTTAGACATTTTTTTCGGTAATTTCGTATTTTTTCCGAAGTATAATAATTGAATCAGACACGTAGCAAGCAAACGCTAATGTTTTATCATATAAGTTACTCATCTCCTTAAAAAAAACTATACAGAAATAATCTCAGTGTATGTATGTGTAATACAGTGTCGCTGTGGCTGTAATTATTGAACTTATTTTGTTTCTTACGCAATATTACATTTGTATATGCGAAACTTGCCTTGCGTACAACGTTATATTGCATCTTCTTATTGTTAACATACCGTAAACTTTCATAGCCTTTTATTTTGCAAAGTACCGTAAGTGCATATCGAACGCTTTCTTACGACAATAATTATTCAACGCAACCACAGGAAGATTTTTACATCTTCAAGTTTTCTATCATAACTGTACAATTTTTACAGTTACATCCAGTCGAGTGAAATGTCGCGTTGCTTATTCGTCATACAGTTAGCCAATTAATAAAAGTCATCTACAATCAATTTATCATTTCCCTAAGCTTAAATTAAATGGAATAAAATTTTACGCCCATTTTATTGATATTCTCCTAATATTTCTTAAAAAACCGATTAGTTGAATTTAATCACCGTATTATACATGCCTTGCTTATACTACGTTCCGAATAATTTTTATACTACGAAGTACTAAAGTAAAATCCTGTCAAGACGCACCAATTCCCGTCTGACATGTCTTATATATCGAAAACGGTTGCGTAATAAGGTCCCCTTACGACAGGTGGTATAGTACTACAGTGTTCCACCTAAAAGGCTCTCGAAAGACATGTTCACCGTACATAACCGACAAAACGAGTGCATAAGACTATTGCAGAAGCCAGTGCAGGTGTCTTCTGGATGATGGTCGTTTTTAATGCGGTATTCCTGTTCTTGCTTAACCTATTTACAACGTCTTTTCAAATATGGAAGACAAGGGAAGGTACGGTAAAGCATGTGCGGAATGAAATTGAGAATTCGTGAGCTTGTTGAAGTGGCAAAATATTTTTAGATGTGAATAAGTAAATAAGGAAAATAGTTATAATAAGTCAGGTATGATTTCTTCTTATTTGGAATTAACATACATATTTTTATAGTATATACAGCGTGTTCAGAGCGGGATGGGACAGCATGCTGTCTCGCGAACGAAGACAGATCTTAATATTCTAAAAATGTTGTTACAAATATCGGTTATGGACACATATTTTATTATAAAAATTTCGTTATTTAACGTCTTGCTTTTAACGGAATGCCCAACTTCTTATTCGATTTTTTGGTAAGTGCAACACACACAGTTGACAGTTGCACATGTGCACAGTGGACCATTTGAATCGTTGGAGTGTCGATGCTTGTTACCGAATTGTAGATTTGAAAATCATAGTGCCATATTGTCTGCGTTTCTTACAGTAAAAACTGCCTGGACTTTTTGAACAAGATGGCCCTCCTTGCCATTTCGCCGAAATAAATGAAATTTCCCTGACGAGACATCTCTTGGTAAAAAAGCCGTGAAGGACCAGTTCGATAGTCGTCTTGATCTCCAGGTCAAATGTCTCTGGATTTCGTCTTATGGAGTTACTTGATTTCGTGAATCTCCTACAACACGCAAAGATATACAAGATCGCAGCAGGAGTACGGGCTATATTGCAGGCAACCGCGACCAATTTCTATAAACGGGTTAAATTTTGTCGCCAGCTGAGCGGAAATAACACGTTTCCAATGCTTAGTGCTCATCGAAAGACAATAAATGATTTTAATGTTTTTCCGTTAGCCAACAATTACAACAGCAATAGTATATCACGGAAATTTCATAAAATGGTTCTGTGACAACGTAGTAAAGTGATAAACTTGACATATACGCAGAATTAATTAACGGTTTAATTAAAAATTAATTTTAATTTTAAATTATAAAATTGCTTTTACAATCGTTGATTTTGTCGTTTAAAACTTTACAATCGTTGATTTTATAAAATGATATGTTAAACGTAATTTTTTTAATTAAAAAATATGAGGATCTTTTTTGCAAAACTACTAATCTGTAAGCTATTCACGTTTCATGGGAATTATAGAATTACACGCAGTTATAGTAGTTTTTGGCAACTAAACCTCGGTATAGATTTATCTATGTCTAACAGAATTTCATTTTGATTCACTTGATAAAACTTGGATTATCCGTAATGAGTCGTATATTTTTTTGTTTCGCTTACAATTACAACTCATTACCAAGAAAGGTAGAAAATGTACCGTTTTGGATTTCATTTATTTACAACTTGGTATTCCCATATTAAGAAGTAAATGAATTTTGAAGCAGTACATGGTTATGTTCTTTAATATATTTGTTTATTTGTGATTCGTTTTTACCATGCAAAGCTGTGGCTTCAAATCGTCGAGGTTTTACTACACTTGATTTCCTTCTCTCACATTCTTGGAAAGTAATTTATATTTTGGCACGGCAATCAGTCTTCGCCCAAACGAAACCAACAAACTGAATTATTTACCTCAAATTTTGTTTCGCTAACGCATTATCCCTTTGCCATTGATTATAAAATTTATCCTCAAATCGAATGTTTTACTAAAATAACGTCTTTATTAGTATTAAACAGCTAATATAATTAAACACTTGCTTTTACACGCTTGGTGGGCTAGTGTACATTTTTATTAATTTCACGTTTTCTGCTTGATAGACTGACACAAATACATTTTAAGAACTGCCAGGCGATATTCTGACAGTAATCAATAACATTGCCGTGCCACATAAATATGTATGTACATTTTTCTTCGAGTGTCACTTCAATATAACAACTCGATTTCGACAGTTGCAAAGCGTGAAATTAATACTATTCTCTCGCAGATCCCCCGATTCGATACTGCTCTATGTTTACCTTTTCCTGTGTGTGTAGACATATCGAGTACCTAACGCATTCAATATTGGTGTACGGTAGACTTGTATATGTGGATTGAATGGTAGAGGATAGTATCTAATTTATTGGATTTGCCCGAAATTGGATCGTAAAATTTCGCGTTGTGCGTCTGACTTTTTACTGCTTCGTTCGCTTTCTTTTTTTTTATGACGCCATTGAATATTTGTAATTCAATAGAGCCGCTGATTTATGGAGCAACGCTTCAAGGGTAAAAATGCTAGTCGTCGAGGGATTGTATGCGTACTTCCGGTGTCGGACGGTGAATCACCCTCCTATAATTCTTTGTGTGGGTGTGTGCGTACATATATAATTTTTATATCGCCCAGAGATGGACTATTTATTTTGACTTTTCCGTCTGTAGTCTCGTATTTTGAAGCTTAGCAAGTTGTTTTTAATTGAACTTCTTCTTTATGAATATTCATTTAGTGTAATCTACTATAGGATAGGGTATCTGATATTAACATGGAAGAATAAATTAACCAATAAAGTAAAAATGACAAATATAAGCATCTTTATCCTATAAACCCATCTAAACCGTTTTTTATATCAAATGTACTGGTTTCAGAATCATTTTCAGAAGACAGTTAGAAGCAAAGCATGTGCGCATTGCCCTTTTCGCCTTTGTCGCAATTTTCTTAGTTATGTACTCAGGCGGCGCCTTTTTTAGAAACTTTTAATTTCGAAAGCCTTTTCGATGTTTTTCATTCTTTCCTGTTTGGATAAGCTACAGTATACCAGCATTGAATATTGCTGATCCTCATCTAGATTTATTGTGATCAATGTACTCATACGATCCAATTCCCGTTAACGAGCGTAATTTCGCGCGCCTTGGCCCTTACAGAACTTGAATAAGGTTTTTCTCCAAAGTTGTCAAGTACTCTTGAGGAATGAATCCACTGTGTTCGATTATCTAACATTAATTATGCCGCTGCAACTCGGTTCTGCTTCGTTGATCTTATCTACGTATCTCAAAGTAGTTATTAGCCTTAGTTGTTTGTTTCATATGGGTTTGTGTATCTGTTTCATTTACATTGTAGATACATCAGGGGTTGAATTTAAGTTAATTTAATTGTAACTAAGTGAAATTGTCATAGTTAGTTGAGACTCTTTTAATAATGCAGCTTCTCAGCTTTTCTGGCCGTGTGGTTTTTGAGTAATGGAGTAAATTTTGATTAGAAAAACATTGTTTTATTACAAGACACAAAGGATTACAATTAATAGCAACAAATATAAAATATACAAAGATACAGTTTATTGCTGTTAAATGCACCCTCGAAAATAGGATAAAGTAAATATTAATTTGATTAAAGTACTAATTTATGACAAAACAACTAGAACTACTTAAAAAAATGAGCTTAATTGAACTACAAATACTAGATGTAATAAAAACATCCTACATACCACTTACAACCAAAGAATGATTACGCCATTCCTAAGTTTTGTTTGAATTTTACATCTCCTACTTCCTGCAGAAAGTGATTTTCAGTTTCTATCACTTATAGAAAATGTATATATTTACGGTTATTATCAATATTATTGAAAACCACAGAAGCTTAAAAAGCATTTCCGCGTAAAATACTACATTATCCACGTCGTACCTGTGGATTTGTTAGATTTTATATTCTTCGGAGCTTTATTGCACAAAAAAAAGAACGATAGTAAACTGGGAGAAAAAACACTAAACACGAAAATAAGAGAAGAGCGTATAATGTTTGCCTAGTAAATATTCTGCGCAAGCATCGTTATTGCTACAATTACCTTTTTTATACCTACATGAGGTTCTATGAACTTGGGCGCTAATGACAGGTTTACTTGACTTTATTTTACCACACTTTATATAATTTTATTAATCGAACGTGCTGTACAGTGGTTGCCACGATGACGTTGAATGTGTGCACTTCAAAGCGTTTTGTCCGTGTCTAAGTAGTCTAGGTAGTAATTTTGCTTTTTTTTCCAGTTTCCAATACGCAATTTAATGCATGACATTAAGGATGTTGTAGCGCCTCTGTCGTGCCCTGTTACGTTCGCTCGCTACGTTATTGCATCACCAAACATCCATAATTATGCCTGTTATAATTAAAACGCCTGAAAATAAAGAATAGCAAGCATAAATTTTCATATATTATTGTTCCGCGTATGCCGACGAAGTTTGTTTTGTACGTGTTGAATAAATGGAAGGATTTTCTGAGAAAGCATGTTCGAAAACCTAAAAAGGGTGTTACGAAGCAATGTTTTTCTGTTCCGCATACGCATTGCGCTAGAATTTAATTTGCATTTTGAATTACCTTGAATTCATTAATTTTTTCTATCTTGTACTAAAAGGTTTCTTGATGTTTAATTACTTGCTTTCCAACATTGAAAGCTTTTCTAATAGCAAAGGCTTAAAAATTTAGAATCGCATTCTAATTTCAAAAAACTTATTTTGTTAGATCCTTTTTAAAACGGTCCGTACATTATCGAGCAATTTGTTTGGGCATTGCCTTTTGGTCTGCGTCTAATAAATGCGGGATCCGTCTTGCGTTAATCTTTTCACATTTCTGGACGTAAAATGTATTGTACTCTTTCTTCTATCGTACTTAATCTCTCAGTTATCTCGCCCACTTTCCGTCAGCAGTTACAATTTTTGGTCATCCTTCATATGGATCATCTTCAAATAAATGCACGATCAAATTTGACTACTGCTACTCATTTTTTCACCGTGGAAAATGAGACCGTGAAAGGCAGAAATCGGTTCAACCAATCACGAAGTGTTGCACATTTATGTGTTCAATCGACTAGAAGTATATTCATTCATCCCTTCAGTGAATATGTTAAATGCACCTCATAACTTATCGGAATACGAATAAATCAAACTAATAATTGTGCTGGTTGTCCTCCAAGACACTGTTAGGTAAACCACAAAATTCGTTTCAAATAATGTTTTTTTTTTTTAGCAGCATTTGTAGCAGACTTATATTAACGTGCTCTGTTCTTTTTTTTGTATCAATATTTTAATTCACTTTATAATTGACCCAAAAACATTCAATCGGTTATATTACAACACACGTCTGCTATTACTTAAAAAAAAAGAAGGAAAGAAAGAAAAAAACAAAGCTGTATGAAGAAAACCGTTCCACATGTAGACATGACGCTTTGTTATTTCAAGCAAATTGGTAATCAATGTCTGCGCAAATATAAAATTCTTTATCGTTAAATTACTTGCAATAATAACGATTTTTTTCTACTTAAGATTAACATTTACGCCAATTGAAGTGATATTATGGTTTTTCGTACTTTAAATTCATACTTTGTAATATAAATATTTTTTGTTCCAACGAAACGTCTATGATTTACACACAGAGAAACAGCAATGTAGAGACAATATCTTGAAATTCCAAAAAGAGAAAACATTGTATTTAAATAACAAACAAACAATAAATTAGCATTAATCTAATAATTGAAAAGTTCCAAGATATGGATCTTCGTTGTCAGTGAAACAAGAAGAATGTAAGAGGACATTAAGGGCAGGCTAGTTTTCTCATTAAAAATACCCGATCGAAAATAAAAAGGCCAAATAAAATCATTTGTATTATCAATAGCAAAATTTCAAGTTGAAATTTTAAAATTCACGTATGATCCAAAAATTAATTATTGGAATAGTTAAATGAAACTAAAACAATTCCAGCCCAACTAGGGCAGTAATGTAACAAATCTACGGCTAAGTATTCTTTCAACGGTTTCGTGGTCCACTAAATGTTTATACACCCCGTTGGGCCGTCACCACACTCTAAAAATCTATAAATATATCTTGATATTACTAATTTAATTTTTAATTTGTGTATTGCAAAATCCTTATTTTTTAATGTTTTCGTAATAAAAATGATTTATCAATTGTGTAATACGGGCAAATAGTTTCGCTTTGCAAAAAAAACCATTACAAACAGTTATAATAAAGTTATTAGAAAATATTAATATTATAAATGACAATTTAAACTACGACATAAATTTAATCTAGATCTTTTTTTCAAGGAAAATCTATTATATACCAGCAGTTGTTTCACTCATTGTTCATGATTCACTTAATCAACAATCGATGTTGTACAATATTGTACCGTTTACCGTTAAGGTAAAAATGGAGTGGTATTAAGTTATTTATTTCGTATAAACTGCTTTTTAGAGTAAGGCGGAATTATATTTTCTCCGATGGTGTCTGAATACGTGAGCAACATGGAAACGCTATCTTTTACGTGTATTTTTATTTGCTTTATTTTTAATGTATTGCGCAAATCGACCTTGCTCGATGTATATTTTGCATGATTCACGCTCAATTATTGTTATTTGCCTCTATTAATGTTCGCCTTTTTTATCTCTAACATTAATGTACGTGGCCTGATGCCACACATCATACGCGAACATCATCGCAACTAATTGAAGTGGATATTCCGCTCGAATAATATGGCTAAAATGATTAATTATATCTAACTAGAAACACGCCAGTTGTTCGCTCATATGTGCGGTTCGATATAAATTATACAGTGGTTTCTGGTTTATTAAACGATGTATTCTGTTGCTACTTAGGTATGTTGTTTTATAAATATAATATGATACTGCTAGTAATAACAGTATTAATCATAAAACTGCATATTTGATGTATTTCATATATCAAAAATAAGTGCCCATAGATGATCAAAGCAAAGCAACCATATTTAAACTATCTTCAAGAAATGCCTCGTCCGTTAGAAAGAATTGTGGAAATATTTACTCGTCATTGATCAAAAGTTCAGAAGAAAAGGGCGATTTTGTCACATATTTCGAGAAAAGGTTAAAGCTTTCCTTAATAATAGTGTTGAGAATGCGTCCAGTACTAAATGAATGTTTCTGTTTGAGGTCTAGTAGTAAAATATTCTTACCGCCCACCGGTTTCGCAGTAACTTAATTTAGCGCAGCTACAAAGTACAGTACAACCTGCTCTATCAATCAACCATAAATGCATGGCGGTAACAGAAAGTAGTAACACAGCATAAGTCAAAACCATTATCGCCCACCACGAAAAATCGAATCACTCACTAGTAAGCGATAGGGATCAGGTTGACTACCTCTTGTCTAAAAAATCACATCACAATGAAAGCATGGTTTGCAAGAGGTCATTTCCTGGCCAACCCTCAGCTTATATCGTTTTGCTGGTAAATGCAAGGTAAATATATTCTAGGCTCTAGTTGAAGCTTACGTTTTATTATACATCTTTGTTCTGTCGTATGCATAATTCATTTTATGACATGATTGAATCACAACTGATTGCAAAGCCGTCAAACACAGAATTTGATTGGTCAGAGGCTGTTCGGGTAACTAAATTTGTGAATCTGATTAACTCTAACCAGCCTGTAATTGATTGCGGCTATTGTCCAAACAAAGATATATTAGGTAACTTGATTAAGTACGCTCTGTTTTAATGAAAAGACCAAAAATTAGGGGAATGGAAGTATAGCGAATATCATCTTCGACCTGCTTATTTGCATCCCTTGTTGGTAGGCTTTCTGTGTTTTAAGTTAATAAAAAGTCGATTATTATGTTGTACGTGTTTGCAAAGCTTCACCTTAATGCAATACGAAAATTAGTCACACAACTGAAATGATCTCAGCGAAACCACTACGATGACTTCATCTTAACTTTTACAAAACAAAGTTATATAATTATTGGACATGTTTAAGAAAATTTGAAACAGGAAATCACAAAAATATAGCTTTACATGCAAATAAAAATGTTGTGTTCAATAATTGGAAGTGAAAACATTACAAGAGATCTAAATATGGTTACTTCCATGTCGTAAGCAATGATCTGATGATTAGCAGATTGCGTTTCTAGTCACATTAGACCAGTAATCAGTTTATCAATATCTGTTAATCAATTGTTTTTTAGGCCCCTATTTTTAGAAATTAATTTTTTTCTTGATGTACGATAAATATAGTGCATCTGACTATACTTTTTATAACGGAACGGCGATCAGTTTTATTTGTAATGTGACCGTACGACGATAGTCTTTGACCTTATGCTACGTCAAACATTAAACGTACGCGCTTGATTTTAAAATTTCAGGAAATATGTAAATGTACATCTGATATCCAAGCTGTAAGAATTGGTTAAAATTTAAAAAATAGAAATGTAGAACACCACTTTACTTCTTATATATTTGTTGAAAATGTAGTGTAGGACTAGTTTTTACTAACGCTACTAACTTTAATGTCACATTTAACAATATAGTTTTTTCTATGAAGTTTCAATATGACTATTCCACAAAAATGATGGCCTAAGCTCAAACTGGTTCTAAAGTAATTTTCAAATAAAAGTATATCCAAACGTAAGCTTTATTTTCTCGTCTTATTGATCTCTGCTTTTGTTTGGAAAAATTGCTCAAAATCACTATGCCGGCTTAAGTTACTAGAATAATCTCCCCAGTGATAGAACTTCATAGCACCAATTGTTTTTATTAATGATGGAAATTTTCACGACATTATTTTATTAGTAATAAATGGAACTATAATAGGGAATTGATAATGCCAAATACACCCACTTCTCCTGACCTCTGCATAAATACTCTCTATATTTGTTTCTTTAACTGGTCTAAACGTTTACCTATAAATAACGTTTCTAATTATAGTTATAAAACTACAGCGTTAGTATCTACTTCCCGTGGTTCTAATTTTGTACATTTTACGATTTATTAAGTCGTCGTCTGAATTCTCCTTTTTCTTGGTGTTGCTACTACAGAGTGCCATTGCGCTTTGTTTATATTTTGGGACATGTTCAAAAATATTCAACCCAAATCCGTATAACGGCTTAGTAAATCCTCTTGAAATGCACTGGTTGCAGTCTCTTTTCGTCGAACAATTTTACTGCATGTATTCACCGTTTGCTATCTGCTGTCTACAAATACGTACTTCAAATGTAACGATTCCATATACGGTTTACCACCGGATGGGATAATTTTCATACTTTTGACTTTCTTTAATCATTCTTGATCGTTAGTGTTTGTGATGTTGAATATCGTGCTCAAACTTGTTATAAATAAAGCATATAAAGCGTTATAGGAATTAAAAAATGTGAAATTCTTTATAAGCAAACTACCTTTATTATTAATTTGCGTTTGTTATTGAAGATAACTTGGTAAAGTAAATAATTCTTCAACAGGAGTAAATTGAAACGAAGCCGCTGGTGAACTAGGAGTTGTTAAATAGTAATAGCTATGAATGTACTTCAATGAGAGTTGATATCTGGTTTTTTAAAGTTTTTTTGAAAGTTGGAAGAGAATATAACTTTTTTGGCCTTTAATCTCTATTAGTTTGTAATCTAATTGACTTTCTGTTCTTCACGTCTAAAGAACGATACCTAAAAATGCAACAATCAGAAAAGACCATTACAAAGTACTACATCAAATCATAGACGCTACAGTTTGCCTGCCTGTAGTATAAAACTATGCATTTGATAATCTTCTCCAGCGATTACAATTTACAACGTGAAATGTTACCAATTTTTTTACGTGAATCTTAAATGCAATGCAAAGTAACTATAACTATACTTTACAGCAATTTTTGGAAGAAAGAAGTAGTTTTAGGACAGCAATCCCTGTATTCTTAAAATAAAAACAATTTATAATAAGAATTGTAACACGTTTAGTTAATCTAACAAAATATGCAATTGCCCTAACGAAAATTTAAGATAGTGTTGCTGTAAGAAATTGATTTAATTTACGCCTTGTAATTCTTGATATAAATTGTTCTAATTTAAAAAATACAAGGGTCGCTGTCCCAAAATGTTTCTCTCTGGAGATGACGCATTATATAAAAATCCATCCCTATATATATTACCTATAATCCGTGGCACCAGAATCATAAAATATCCCGTTTCATTCATAAGCTTAATATACTGGATACATCCGCTTGTTCATGTGGAAATGAGATTGCAGATTTCAATGTATGTATTTTCTTTGAATCTCCGCTTCATAAGGAGAATCAGAAAGATTTAATACGAAGTTCAGTAGCGGTTGAGGTTGATATACCAACGGACATAAATAATTTGGTTCCTGGATAGTAAACCTAAACACTCGTATGACAAGATCTTGATATATTTACAGGAGACAAAGATTAGGACTTCAACTTGTAGACGTTATATGTCTATTGTTTTATTTCTCACCTTTGTGAGGCTCGCTTTAATCCGATATCCGATATTTGTAAAAGTCGTGACAGGCTCCAATACGTGAAGTCAAATTCTTGTTCTTCTTCAGCCTCCTGCACTATAACCGCTGGTTTCATTAAAACGCAGAACGACGTCGTTGACTGTCAAGAAAAAAATCGAAATTTACATATACCATGTTGCACGCAGTAGTTATTCCAAATTAAAATAGTAGAAACCTAATTTCTTTAAGAGAGGGAGCTTCCTGAAGAAGCCCAATATGAGCGAAACGTCGAGTTTTCGATTAATTATGACACGGTCCAAGCCCGCAACACCTTTAGTGTTAACTGACTGTGGTCGTGGAAACGTATAATACTAATAAAAGTAGATTTGAACGAAAAAGAATGTATGCGCTTCATGGAAAAATGTTATCCCTTTTAAGATTGTTAATATTACTTTATTTCCTTCCTAAATTAATGACTATTCTGTAACGAGAACGCTGCATTTATTGTTAATTTCACAATAAGCATAAAAAATTTGACAGGATCCGTCATTTTTATAGCGAATTTCCCATAATTTCTTTGTGAATATGGCGAAAATATACAATTTCTTGTTACCAGCTACTGCAAGTTGTCACTCTACGTATCAAGATATTTACCAATACCAGGCTGAGTATATGTGCCGCGTTACACGATGCCATATCCACAGCAGAAATGTGTATTCTGTTCTGTAAAGAATGGTGCTGTATCCGTGTATGTGCTTCTCAAAGCGCGGGCGATTTTGTGAAAGCGTTTTGCCGCACCCACCCACTCGTGATACGTTACTACGTAGCCTAGAACCGAAGTAAACTCTCGTCTGAATCCGGCGAGAGATCCCGGTCAAACCTTACAAAACAAGTCATCGAAATAACGGCACCGTCGCAGCCTGGATCTGGCAACGTCGCTTCTATCGATCCGCCACCCGCATTTTATTTTCCGCCGTAGCGGGGATAAGCCTTCGGGTAAAGAGGTCGATCGTCGCCGAACGTTCACGAATACGCTTGGGTCACGGGACTTGCGGTAAAAATGAAAATACGTTCGTTGCGTGGCTGTTTAATGTGTTTGCCTGTGTATATGTGTGCGCGCGCGCGCGCTATATGTGTGTGTGTATGTATGTATTTACGTGTATATGTGTGCGGGCAAATCTATGTATTTGTGTAGATGTTTCTGTGTGCGTTTTAGATGTCTGTGTACATATACATATCCGCATATCCTTGTTGATATTTTATATATGTACACACTTCGACATGGGGATCTTTCACCATCGATTTCTCTCCGTCTTGTCTTTCTAGAATGGGCACCAGCCTAGATTACCGCGTTGTTTTTTTGTGTTCTCTCTTGCAATTTGTATTGATAAATCGTGGTTTCATTGAATAAATTCTTATTTTAATTATTACTTTATTTACTTTATTGGATTTATTGGAATATTTCGATTTTAATGGTTGTTTTCCAACAAAAAAATATTATCAGAGGAAAGCATATGCTGTCGGAAATAATTGTTATTGCCTAAGATACGTCATTAGTTTTTTTTCATTGGAGGTATAGAAAGAAGTAAAAAATACATACAATATTTGACCAAACAAGGTATATCTATATCCAAACGATGTTCTGTTTGTCTGATGTTCGTTGATATTAAAATACACAGCGTGTTTATTGGATTAACAACAGTATACAGCAGTAAAATGCGTTAGATGAAGAAACCTGAATTCTAAAATTCTAATTATACATATGTACATAGTTGTAACGTAATGTTTAATGGAAAAGAAAAAGTTAAAAAGATATTCAGCGGGTGGAAAACCATTTGTTAATTTAGCTCACACATTGTGCATTTTTTGAACCATCTTAGCTTTCAGGTATTAAAGAGCAACTACAGTAGATTATTTTACTTCCTGTAGTCTTCGTTATTTTACATTAGCTTCCAGTATAAGCCCCACTCATCTGCATTGTAGATTTGTTCTAATTTAAGTTGAAGTTCTGTTACTTTTTCTGATAATCTCTCTGTAAAGGGAGGAGTTCAGGTTATTCAGGTTCGGGTTAAGTTTTTCAATCGTAGTCTTTTATAAAAGAATAAACTTATTTTCTTTTTCCAATTTTTAGGTTTAAGTTTAAGTTTTCTTTTAAAGTTTATATTTACGGAAAGCAAACATAATACTTGTGGGTAACTTTAAACCTACCAGCGCAAAGTATTTTTACAAAAGCATTCACATTTCAAACTTCCTTCAGAATCGCTACTTCAGCTGAACTGTAAAATGTACGCATCATCAAGCTTGGCGGGAAATCCCTATGTATGTACGTGTTTGCGCAGCTCATTCTAGCCAGACAAAATTTCTTTACAATATTCAAAGGTTAATATTATTATATTTGTGTTCATTGCAGTGGATGGTTACCCATATCTGACCGTATTGTACAGGGTTTTTGTAACCCCGGTAACTTTGTTATATAACATACATCGGAGCCAACAAAGTATCCCGTATCTGTAGTTTTTTCTTGCTGATTATAACGGTGTAGTCGAAAAAATAAGCAACTTCAAGTATCATTTATTATGTTATCAGTCTAAAAAAGGGACAGTTTTGAGTAAGAAATAATACTGTAGAATTCCTTGAGTTGTTTTATGAATAATTGTAATTTTTTGTGATTTTTCAAAATAAAAAAGATTTCCAAGAAACACAGTATTTTCATTACGAAGTTTGTTAATGTCCAATTGATCTTTGGTACTTAATTATTAATGTAGCAGTGCGTGTCATTCTCAAATTTTGATAATTCTCAAACTTTTGTGAAGCCTTCATCAGGAATCATACGAACGGCATTTGGGAATATCTGGAAACCTAGGCGACTGTACAGTGAACGATCTCTCGGCCGTTATGGAGTTTTTGTAAATTGCGGAGCTTTATATATATAATATTTATGTAAATAAATATCTTGCGTGTCTTGGAAATTCTTATAACATTCCTTGAACTTCTGCCGTATGTTTGTCGAACATGGGGTATATAAAAATTCGCAAAAATAGATGTGGGTAATAAAAAAATGAGACGAGATAATAATAATAATAATAATAATCTTTATTGAATTTGTGAAACTTAAAAAATCAGTCAATACAAAGAATAATATAAGAAGAAAAACAATACAATTATCGACTAATACTTTTAATACAGAGTGTTTAAAAAATATATATAATGCGTGGATAACTTTAAATGTGTATGTACATTATTTTGAATTCGTGTTGTCTTGTTGTGATAATCACGTACATTGACATTATTAAGGTTACTGTATGTTTATAAAGACCACTAGTTTAGTAATATACACCTATAGCGACAACGTTTTGTATTGTGTACGTAATTTCTGGACGAGCTTACCTTTGCGCTTATGGGTAACATTAATTTACAAGATAACAAGGCAACAAAGTGCCGAAAATGCTGTTGTGATAATTGTTTTTTTCCCTTTTTTTTTTTAATTCTGACGTTCTTTAGCTCCCCTAGTATCAATTCCATTAAAGCAAGGCTATTAGGTTGAGGGCTCTGTCTATTATCTGGTCTTACTAATTACATTTTGTAGTATGTTCACAAAAAGGGATTTTCTAGACATCTAATTAAAAACTGTTCCCTATAATATTTTTTTTTCTGTAGTATCAGAAATGTATAATAGAATACAAGATTGTACTATCACCCGTAAAACTGCAAAATGTTGCCCACTCTATCTTGACACAATAAATCATTTAGATAATCGGTCTTAGGTTCCTCGCATGCCCCCAGCAAAGCAAATCAAGGGCATTGAGAACGAATTGTGCCCTTTCAATCTAGCTTTCTCCAAACGTTGTTGCTAAATTTTCTTATATGCCGCCAGCAATGTATACAATCTCATCTATTTCTACTGCTCTAAACAGGGAAATCGCCTGGAAGCAGGGCATGAAATTTCCTACAAGTGAAAGAGATGTAATTGTTGCTCGTACAAACCATTCCAAATAATTTTGCAACTAACCCCTATAAAACTTGACATGTCGAAGGATCTCTCCATCACAATCAGCTGTATGTGATGACTGCTTTCTGCAGGTGTTATGTTTATTAGTCGCTTTCTTCTGACGATTGTCGGTCGATGGAAGCAAACGTTGAACATTTGCAGCGAACTACCTCCTGTCTCGTACACCAAATGGATGTCTGCCATTTCATTCAATGTGAAATGCTGGACATTGAAAATTGTCCAATGAATAAATTTCCTATTTTCGAGCTGTTTAACTTCAAACTTTTCACCTTTTCATACAACAACGGAAGGATCTGAAACGTGTTATAGCATTTAGATTGTTATTTGTAATTCGTATTGTGTTAGCGTTGATATGTTACCAAACAAGGTGAAGACTAATAAAAAAATGTGTTACTATATTTAGAGCGATCGTCTACAAATATTTGAAAACTGAGTTCACAGTATTGTGTCTCGAAAAGTGTGGATTTGCCTCGGTAATGAGGCTACTTAGGGCGAGCCAACCCAATTGACGTTGGCTGGTAATGTTTGATTCACGTAGTTTAGGCTGTATTGCCTCGCGCTAAACTGCCTCGCGCCAAACTGCCTCGCGCACGTGCTACGCTATTCATTCGATAATTCGATAGTTCGAGTCGTGAAGTGCGAACTCAGCTTGAGACACTGAGCAGTTAACAAACTCACTATTCACATGTGTATTCATTACTAACCCTTGAAAAAAGAAAACATCAGTATTCGAACGTTGTGGAATGTAAGACGAAAGAGATACAATGAATTCATTTGCCTCTGAATAACAGGTAAAGCTAGAATTCTGTGACTTGTTTATTACAAACTTGGTTTAATATATGTATATCAGCAGTAGTATGCAGTATTTCAATACAACATTTCTCATACAATATGATTGACTGTCACACTTTTTTCTTTGTCTGTTCGTGGTTATCAATACAAGTTTATTTCTGTCGATACATCGCTACCTTCGTCGCAGTTCAATATCCACGTGTTACTATGCATTTTACGTACAAATTTCATGTATCGTCTATTAAAGTTTCTAATATTTGCTAATAAAATTTGGCAGACTAGACCAATTTAAGTATTGATAATTCGTGTTAAGTACGTTTGTTGCAAATAATATTTACATAACGAATATCTGACGTAGTTGTATTATCCAGTTTGTGCGATGTAATTTCTTTGTGGAAACAAATTTTCTGCGTTAAAACATGTTCCATAGCGAATAGTGATTCGCTCAACCGGAGCAAGTCCACCCCACTAAATTCTTTTAGCGTGCCGTATTTCCAAACAACATATCAACAGAGTACAATTAAAATTCTCAAACGTTAAGATCGTTTTGCAAACAAATGTTTATCACGAAAAATTGCCAAGGTCTTTTAACGCGTACTAGTTATCAGTAAAAAAAAAAAAACCTGACCTTCAAACATTCACGATAAGTCTTATAATGTGTGTGCTGTGCATGTTTTACTAGGTATACAGAAATGATTGACTGTGATCATGATTATGCAAAAAATATCTTGCTGTTATTACGTTGTTATTAGGCATACACGATTTCCTTGAACTAAAGTCGAACGAATCATTCAATTTACATTGTATCTCAAACACCGTTAACCAGGATATATCCCCATATTGAAAAGTACACTCTTTGTGTACGGTGAGTCAAAATTTGCTCGGTTATAAACAACGTTTCATTTTTTTTCTTTTGTTATATTTATATACATGTACCATTACAAAAAGCTTTCTATAAATTTATGATTTAATAAAACGGTATAAAATTATTCGTAATAGAAAGGTTTGTTCGCAACATTTCAAATGTGAATAAGTAGAGAAGTTGAACAAATTCCTTCTTACATCAAGTTTCTTCATCAAGGAAGAAGCGAAAATGAATGGTTTGAACTTTGAACGCACAAGCGTCGTTAAATTTCTACAGAAAAAAGGTAGTAAACCCGATGTATAAGAGAATGGTGGTAGTATATGGTAAAAATAGTCCGCTCAATTTCAAAGTCAAATACTGGTGTAAATAGTTTAAATGGTGCATGATGACTCCAATAGTGAAAAACCTTTGGATGCTGGAGAAAAATTAATAAAATTTATTTGATATAGACTGATCGCCGAATAAAAGTTATTGTTAGAGAAATTAGAAACGAGTTTTTTTGGAATTCTACACGAAGATCTGAAAATGAGCGTGGCGGCACCATGGATTCCTAGGCTGCTTACTCCCTAACAAAAGCTGTGTAAATAAATTTGCGGGGGGAATTTGACTGCTTCATCCCAAGATGAGAACGGCTTCTATAAAATCATAACCGCGAATGAGACCTGAGTACAGAACTTGAGACATTTTCATGGAACAATAGTCCACGAAATGGATTCGCAAGAGCTCTCCAGCACCCAATAAGGCAAAAAAAAGGAAAGGAGAAGACATTTTTACGAGATGCGAAGGGGTTTCTCTTAATTGAGTATGTGCCAAAAGGAACTACAATAATGGGGAATATCTGCAAAGGCACAATTAGGAACTTGCGACTAAAAGCCGGAAAAACAACAAAAATATACAACTGTAGGGAATACAAAGCGCGGCTTGTTCATGCAGTAGTCAATTAGTGCGCCTTCCAAGAATTATAACATTCACCTTACAGCTTCGACTTCGCTCTCTGTGAACTATCATCTTTTTGTGAAAGGAAAAAGAGGAAATTGTATTTGATTTTATTATGTATCATCACAATAAGGTTCGATGAACTTGAGTGTAAAAGAAGATTTCCGTTGATGTTAGCCCTTTAAAAAGTTTAGATCATGAACGTGTTTCTTCTAAACTGGCTATATTTGTTGCCAATATAATTGAACAAAAATTTGAAGTTTGAAAAATTAATTCGTTTGAATCCCTTTAACAGAATGAATAGAAACATTGATTTAAGAAAATTATAATTCCTATTTATTCAACTTACTCACAATTTTTTTGTAAATTTATTTGCCGTCAGAGGTAAAAGAACGTGCTCAACGATTCGACTTTCTCGAGTATTTCCGTTGCATGGTACGATGTACCCGTCATGCTAGGAAAGATCTCTCCGCGCCTTTCCGTTTACGTCATCACCCACCGTCGTTGCTGACAGTTATGAATCCCCCTTGGGTTTTGTGTGTGAATATCTTCTATAATATTCTCTCCCATTGTCGTCTCTTCAAGGAATACCAGTCCAAGGAAAACCATAATTAAATGTCAGACTTTTTGATCATCGTATGTGCAGCTTGATGACTTGTGTATTTTTCACCATAATTATTATTATAAAATAAATTTTCGAAAATAACTTTCAGTATATCCGATAAGTTGATTTTAATGGATTATTATTTTTTTACACAACAACAAAGAATAATGTGTTTGAAGATTGGGTCCATTGAAGATTGCCCTCTTTGCTGTTTGCTATTTTGGATTGCTAACCTCCAGGTGTTTCTTATTCTGTAATCGTCGTCCATATTGAATTTGATGTTTATTATTTCTAGTACTGTTTTTTCGTTTTTGGCAAGTATCTTGACGTCATAGCTGATACATTATTGTCTTATATTATAAAGGTGATTTCCACAGCGTTCCTTAATTTTGCATAATATACTGCGCCTGATATGTCCAATATATGATCTGCCACATCGATATTATAATTGATAGATTTCTTTAATTTGTAATTTTGATTACCAAATCAATTAAACAAGCTCTTCAACCTTTGTTGTATTGTATCCAGTAGTGGCTGACGATTCCATAAATGGGAACTTCGATTTCTTCGTGCATTTCCGATTGATAGTAGAACGTATAGATATACGCTTTTGCCGCTCTAACGAAACACGGTAAATATTACATATTCAATTGTTTCATTCTTTAGAGTTACTGTCTTCCTTGTCCCAATTTTGATTAGTTTGTTTTTTATCTGCAAAATTTCTGCGGTTCTCTTTTTTAATTCGCTGATTTCCTTTTTTTAAGGAGCAAGGGCACCTTGATCTCTTCCATATTGTGTAATTTTCTTAAAGTTTGCATATGAAGAGATGTTATATATTAGTTTCTAAAATGAAATTATAAATGATGTACGTGCATTTGAATTTTGGGATTACTCGTATCCTCGAATAATATACTTCCCGAAAATACACTTATTTTTCTTTGCGAACTTTTCCGGCACTCCTTTCTTCATTTTGTCGTCCTTTTCGTTCGTTATTCTTTCAAAAATTTTCCAACATTCAATTCGTAAAACCACAAGAGACAGATTTATATTCGAACGAATAATAAATATTCTTCCGACGTATTACAGAGAAGAATTTCGGAAGGCAAATTAATCAAAAGCGTTCGGAGGAAAAGTCGGGTTATCTGTCCCAAAAACAAACCATTCATCACGTGATCATCAGCATGCACAGGTCAAACACGATGAAATGGCATTCGGCCAACGAATTAGTTTTCAAAACTATTTTGCATCGCGAATATATATTTTAATTTATTTTAATGTAACCTATAAATTTCCGGCTATTGGTGTATATTTAAGCGGAAGATATGTGAGAAACATTAAAACTCTTGATGCACGAAGATTTATAATAATTTTCCTTGTACTAGACAGAAATAGATATTCACGTCACAGGGAATTTCAGAACAGGTTTCATAATACGTATAAAAATAGGGAATGATTCGTATTTGACAAAAATGCATACGCCATTCAGCTGGAAAACTTTTTAATAACGTGGATAAACACATTTTAGCTTAAATTTTCTTATATTTTGTAAGAGTTTGATTATATTTTTGATACTACACGGCAAAACATGAAACAGAAACTAAGCTTCAAAATTTGTGAAGTCCATGCAAACACTAATTTTTCCTGGTCTTTGCGTGTGAAGTGTCGTCGCATTAAGCATAAAGATTTATCAGAAAGAAAAATATGGGCAAAATCAGGATTAATATTGCACACGCCATAAAAGTTTCGCAAAACTTTTGTCTATCGAAATCCTCTCGTCCAATTCTTCAACTGGAAGTGAATTCTTGCTTTTAAATAAATTTGCAATTAACTGGCAACATATACTGTAGTCTAATTTAAAATTGCCGTAGCGGCCAATTTGGATTATTTTAGAATGTCCAGACCTTTATCACCATTAGCTATTTTTGGTCTGGTTGTTCTGTATCTACCTTTCACATCTTCTGTTTCGTAACATTTTGTTTTTGTGTTCTCTGTGGTCGTCTTATCCAACCATCTTAATTCTCTTTTTTTCAGTTAATGCTGTTATCCTAATTCTAAATCTTTAATTGTATATGAGACAGTGGTTTTTAGCGTTATCATGAGGAACCATGTACCAAAATTTTTATATTAATTTAATGAGATTTTTGTGACTTGAGTTCTTTACCAATATTTGGTTGAGTACGGTTTAAGGCCAAACAGATGTCGGCTCTGAAGTTCGAGCGATTTGTGTTTGTATTTTTAATTATCAAAAGGACCAAAATATGATCAAACGTATTTAATTTGAGGAAGAAATTGGCTCCAGAAATATTCAAAATTAGTGCATTCCTTGAACGATTCTTTGCGATGGCTGTCGTGCCGAAACACAGTTACTTCTTCAATTTCACCGGGTAGCTCGAAAATTTTAACAACGAAAGGATTACGGATTAATTTCGAAGCATTTTGTTTCTCACACTTGAGGAAATGACGAATGAATTTGTTTTTAAGTGTTGCAAATGGATTATAATATTTGTTTGGATTTTGCCCTTCATGTCAGTACACTGCGTTTCAATGTTTGGTGTTGATGTTTCAAAAGGTCTTCGACGCATCTTGATATGCCAAGGTGTTTACCTGTGAATGTAATATTTCATGAGCCATGCAGTTTCTTGTTCATGTTCATTTTTGATGCTAATAGGCAATATTTTGCAAACTTTTTTTGGTGGCGCATTTTTAATTGCGGCCAGTATAACGGGATTTTTTGGTATTCATATTAATAGCTGCAAAATGTTGCTATTCGTATCTTTTAAAGCCTACCTTTGTCATAACTTGAATATCTTTGTCGATTCCGAGATAATCCAGATGCACATTTTAAGTGATTCACCACTAGAAAAAGTCCGATCTCGTAGTTTCTTCGTCTTTCCTTTATGATTTATTATGTTGAGTCCCTTTTGCTTATTACGACGCCCTAAAAGATACATTTTTAACTTCCAGGAAGCATTTTAGCACACTCGAGTAGACTTCGTCTGCTTCTAAATAAAGGTCGATAAAAGCAATATTGTGAAAATTCATTTACTTACTACTTCTGTAAAATTTTCGGGAAAAGCGTGTTTATTTGTCGCAGAATGTACGATTTATAAAATTATTTACGTTTTATATTAAATATGAGGTTTTATAACGGTTATCATCGTCTTTGTTTCGTAAAGCTGGATTCATGGTGAAATCGTTAATAACCAACACCGTTTCGTCTTTCCTCGCTCTCTGTTGAATATCGCCAACAGAGCAAGAAGATTGGGAAAAAAGGAATAAATACGGATCGCTAGTTTTCCCCCCGGCTCCCCGTATTCAAACTTCCATCTCATTGGCTATATTATTATTCCCTTTATTTTTTTTTCTTTTCGCACCGAATAGCAGATCCTTTTTTACATAGGACAAAACCTGCAGCAATTTATTTTAACGCTGGGAGAGAAGTTTCATTTCATCCTATTGAACATTTTTTCTTATTATTTCGTCCGTCCGTCCGCCAAGCAGGAGATATTTCTTTTGTTTCATTTTCTTTGATTAGCGCGAGCATCTCATTATTCGATATTCTTTCTTTTTCGGCCGTCATTCGCATTCATTAGGGTCGCGGAAAACGTTTCGACGCAAAAAAAGGAAAGAAACGAAAAGACGAATGTAGATACGTTCGTTATGTACCCTTTTGGAATTGGAATTTTCGTATTCTCTCGGCTGATTTAGCAAAGAGAAAAAAGACGACGAGTACGTACACGCATTTATAGAAAGTTTAACAGTACAGTGAAAAGAATATTTGCGTTATTCTGTTATTGTCGATCGAGTTAATATTTAACTTTCAATGTATCAAACTCGAGTTAATGCAACTAACTCGTTCATTTGCTACTATTTTTAGATTAACGTGGGGTGTATATAAATTTTAATTAACCTAAGGACAGATATTCTAAAAAAAGTAGGAAGAGTTTTATATGAATGCATTACTTATTACGATTCCTATGCTGGTAGATGGAGATATCCCGCTTGGTTTGTCCAGAAATAGAAGTCCTACCTCCTAAATTATCCGGAGGTAACCTGCCACAATTCTTCCTGACAAAACCTGCTAGAAAATGCTTATCCTAGTCTACTGTACTCTAACATCCTGAAACAATTTAAGTTAATTGATCCATCCTACTCTACACATTACCACTTACTGAATAATAATATTTCTTTATTTTTTTTTATTTGTTAAAGAATAGGTTTTAGTAAAGTTTTTACAGATCTAATTTGATACATCATTAATCCTGACCATAGAGGACAGTAGACACATTATCAAATATCTTCTTTTTTTATTTTTATTTAGGATAATACGTTAATATTTGATTTTTGAATTGAATTATTGTGATTAGCTATTATAGGCAATAAAAATTGTTGTAGTCAAAAAGTCTAACTTCTTGTACTTTGCCCAGCCCTGCTACCTAGGTTCGAATTCAAAATAGTACATCGCGGACCTATAAAAAGGAACAAACCTTGAGTTTAGAATGAGCGGTAGAAGATATTTCTTTCGGGTTTTGTCGCGTAATTAATATTTTACTTGACATTTTGCTGATCATGCTGTCAAGAATTTTTAGAAGATTTTTAAAGACTATGTTTTTCACATTTTGGCACTCATTCTGATCTACCTTTATGCAAAAAAAAATTATTTAATTCCCGTAAGTATAGGATTTTTTTATTTATGTATTATGATAGCACAGAATACTACCGTTCCTCGTTCGTAAATGTATTCTTCTAATCACATTCGTATAACACCCATTATTTTCGAATGTACCCCCGTACACAAAATTAAAAATGTTAATTAAAATGCATGGAAATTTCCCCGTTTGATATGCTCAGAAATGCATTTCTTTACTTTGCGTTTTGCTACCGTGCAGGTTTATCAGAAACTAATAGAAAATAAGCGGTATTTGGTGGTATTGTGACCCTCAAATTGCCACTTCAAAACTAACCACTAGGTTTTATTTTTATAGGTTTTGCATCTTTCGCATTGATTAGCATATACTTCTTCGTAAATTCAGGGCTTGTCATAACAGTGCAATAAACGCGATTAAATTTTACGATGTGAAATTTTTTAATTTCTGGATTACTTCATATACCTCCACTTTTTTGAATTCGCCATACGTGGATTCACCAATCTTGTATCACTGTATACGTAAACTTGTTGATAATTTGTATCGGAGGCGTTCGAATGGGATATTAGTAATCTATCTAGCAATTAACTTCTTATAAAAAGAAGCATTAGATCATCCATATCGATAGTATATAAATATATGTATAAACTGGGTTAAACTACTAATCTAAAAATGAATGTAATTGCAGATAGATAAATACATCGCATAAATTTTCATATTAACAAAGGCATAATATAGTAAAAATAATCAATCAATAGTAAATCCTTGAATTCCGGAAACGCGTGTCCCGAATAAATTAATTTATATAGTGTGTCTAAATTACTTCGTAGTTCCTGTTGTTAATAAGGAAATCGTATATCTAACGTACAATTAGATTCACTTTCGTCCTGTCAAAATGTCCGAATCAAGTACAAATTCGGTCGTACATACTTTCTCAATTTTTATGAAATTACAAGATGCAGTTCTCATAAAAACACTAGTTATTTTGTATTGTTATCAGATTCAGCACAAGAAAGTATGTGAATATCTTAAGCACGTCAATAAAAGCATCAACAAAAGTTGTTTACATTTATTGGAATGCGGAAATTATCTCAAGATTAAATCCAGCACGTATTAGCTTATCACTATTACTAAAATATGGTTACCAAATGTCGTTCGTAAAAAGATACTCTCGTATTATGTATAAATTCAGTTCAAATCGTATTATACATGAAGATATTTTATTCGATTTTGTGTACAGACTGCCATGTTTTATTACATAATATAATATAATATAAATGTATGTTAAAAAAAATCTGTAAGTAAATAGAATTCATCATTTCTTGTATCTGTTGTGATTTTATAAATAGAGCAATATAATTTAAAGCACACCCTTAACTCGTAAAATTAATGCGTATTTCCTGGACCTCTTGAATATTCTTTGGTTGAAAATCTACCTGCTTGGGCCATAAAGTTTACTTGGGCTGCAACAAGATTATTCCTGGAAAATATATACTCAGTATAATGTTGAACCTTTCTGGTATGTTGGTGTACCATTTCGTGAAGCTTTTGTTTTTTGTCTTAATACTTGAGGAATGATAAGGTTTAGACAGAAATATATACAGAAAATATTTACTTGCATTAAGAATATTAAAATAATTTCAAGGATAGGTTAAGTTTCCGTACTAACAAAGATAATAAGATTTCCACAAGTTGTATATAAGGCAAGCATATCGAAAATTCAAAGTAAATACTGCGAGATTGCACAATGAGACCAATGAGAGAGTATGTGTAACACCATCATATTTTTGAAATTTTGGATCTTCTGGGTTTTATCATACTTCCAGTGATCAACGTTCTAGGTATGAAGTAACTAGTAAGATAGACAATTAAACGCTGATCACAATAGACGCAGCCAAATCCGGAAAAATGCTACCTTCATTACGTCTTCATATAAGATTTTAACATTTAAACACAAAAACCCATCAAAGAATTTATTACGTTGAAAAGAAAAGAACGTAGTATCAAAATCAAGAAGAATACTTGATTGAAAGATTTTCTCATAAATATTTGCTTTGCTTTCAGAGAAATTTATGGATTATTTAACCCGAAAGGCTTTTATGGGAATTGCAGGAGCCTATAAATTTCGTATTTTTTTGAATACCTGATGCTTAATGCGAAATGAAGATTCATCAAACCATTACATTTGAATAGACCTTGGTTTATTTATAACCCATGTTAAAATTACAACGTATTATGCATTTGAAGTTTAGTTGGTAATGCAAATGAGACAGACGTAATTGTTTTTTTTTTTGCTTGCACTTTATGGCGTTCTAAATATAAATTATTCAAATCGAAGAAGGTACATTCTAGGTAGAAATCTAGGTAGAGATTTTCTGATGTAAAGAAGATGCATGAAAACAATAAATAATTGTAAAAATCCACGTAACAATCTGCGTAATATACAGGGAAAAAGCAATATATAAAAAATAACTTCAGAATTATTGAAATGATTTGATAGATTATGTTAAATAAATTGCGTTGCTTTTAGTGAGTTACATTTGATTGTACTGTACGCTTTAAAATAGTATTCTTATTCGTGTTGATATCTGCAGTGACAAAAGTTACGCAGAGTGACTACGCTAAGCTAGCCGAAAACGGTTGAAACAACAAAAACAATTCTTGAGTAACAAATTAGCAACAAAACATGCCGTTTGCTTCGTGTTGATATGTGCAGCGACTCGAAAGTTGCAGCGAGTGATTTTCTTGGCTTAAATGAAAAATAAGTAGTTTACGAGTTCTAATGTTAATGAAACCTGTACACTTCCAAACTTTCAAGACTTTAATCAATGTTTTTATTTGGTAATCTTACCTTACTATATCTACTACTAATCATTACATTTTAAATATTGAATTCTTTCCTTTCTTTATTTGTTTCCATTAGTAAAACAGAACATATTGGTGTGTTTTTTATATAAACGGTTCACGGACGTTTTATCCATTCGTCTATCACAAAAGTTAGTAAAAAAATTTAAACCATGTATTGTAAAAATATAATTTTGAAATTTATGGATGCTATGTTAAAACTTCTGTAAAAAAATTATGCAATTGCAGTATAAATTTGTGATGTTTTAGTGGTTGCTCAGTTTCGGTGTAGATAAAGGGCTTAATTTATGTATGAATTTAAACTGGGCGCCACGGGATGGAATGCAAAAACACTAGTAACAATTGAAAGAATATAATTAAAAAAAAAAAACTCGTTAAACGGACTGTGCCGAGTGCCAGTGAATATATCCATAAAAATTAAATCTTAAAAAGGGTGGTTATTTTATCATTTTAAGTTTTTTGCTTAGATTTTCTTTGGAAATATTATCGCATCACTAGCATGGCAGACAATTACCAAGGACATTTTCATTTCGTACTTGTTCAAGAAGAAATGTCTACAAGTACTACGATAAGTGACATGCTACAAACTGCAATATTTTTTTTCACCTAACGCAGTTGTGGTTGATCACTGATATTATCAACCATTTCAAACGCGTCCCTGCATTTCATGTACTTAAAATACATATTTATGTACTTAACAAAGCAAAATATTATTGCAAGTCTTGAAATTGCTTAAAGTTTATTTAACATATTAACTAAGATATGTAAACTTCGAATATTATAAGCGTATGTGGTAAATACAGATTACCCACAGATTAACAAATCGCAAAGATATAATTGCCTATATTTCTTTCGTAGTAATAAATTAATGGACATGCTGTACATGTCTACATTCCACCTGAAATCACTCATAACGCATGAAGTGTTAATTTCCCAATACACGTTTAAATAGAATAGAATGTTCTGTTAGAAACATTTTTACTCAGCCTTACACCATTACCAGATCGTTAGTTTAAGCGCATGAATAAACAACGTGATCTGGCAAGCTTACAGATTTAGACTCTTTGAATGTGCGTTTATCATAAATAAAAAAATCTACGATATAACGTACTTGCATAAGTAAAATCGTTAGAATGCCTAAATATATACGCCACTGTAACAGTTTGCATGTAGGAATATAATAAGCAACGTGACATTCCTGGCGATTCAAGTCAACAATATATTTTATTATGTATATTATGTTGACTCCCGAATGGCGATTTTTATTTACGCCCGAATCGTGATAGTATATCTACAGACTTAGGTAAGATTATATAACAATATATAATTGACGATGCATATTACATTCAGCGTTGTCAAGCGTTGAAATAAGATTTTAACAGCTGTTTTCCTTAAAAATCGATATTTTCAGCGTTCATTTTACTAACAATAGAAAATATTCCGGTTTAGTTACTTTGGCACGGAAACCAATAAAAAATAAATTGAAATGAAATTTCAAAAGAAAACGTTTGAATAAGAAAGTCATAACAATTTTTTTCTTTGAAAACATTTTTTGTACGTAAAATACCGTTTATACTTTCAGTTGATAATTTATTTCATAATTAGCGTTACTATGAAATATATTCTACTAAATGTATCAAGTACATTTACATTTTTTATACATTTTATTTCACTCTGAAACTTAGTCGTAACACAATTATCAATAGTTTCGGTAGAAAGTATTTCACTTCTTAATTCTCGCCATTCCATTTCAAATTTGTCAATTCAAATAAGATATTGGTCGCTAATGACACAATGGACTATTTTCAAAATATAACTTGGGTCTATTAAATTATTACTTTGAAATGGAAATCTTTGGTAAGTTTAGTTTATTACTTCTACAGAAAAGCTAAGATATTTGGTTTTAAATTGTAATTAATGGGCTGATTATTGTGATTTTCTAAAAGGTTTTCATTATATGGGATTTAAATCTCGAATATTTTCTGTAGAAGTCTGCTGTATATAATTTAGAACCAAATAATTATTTAACAATGTACGGTAGACATGTTTAATTCTACCATAAATTATATTATGTCTTAAGATTTTGTGATTGAAATTTATATCAGCTCATAATTCATAATGTAAACGAATAATATAAGAATTCCAAATATAATTTACTTACTTTATTACCTAACTGATCATATTGTATTGTTCGAGTCAACTACTTCAACTACTTACCCCAATGACGACTATCTTGCGCAGTCTTTCCTGAAATAACCATCTCAGCAGATGATCGTTTACTACAATCAACAAGTAACACAAATCCCAGAAAAGCTGCACTAGAAATAGTGATAGAATTCAATTGCAGACGCTAGTATCCAATTTCAGTTACCAGTTATAGTAATTTGAGCAGAAGCAGCCGGCTAACGGAAGAAAATTTGCACGGTCACGCGGCAGCGCGTGAAGCATTGCTAACCCTGCGATAACCGATTAAAAATGCTACAGTTAGTCTGAAAACAACGGCAAAACAAAAATATGCGTTTGTGGGCTAATTAAGTCATTTATTTTATGTTTTGTTATATCTATAAAATTATTACGAAATGATGAATAATTTCATCCGTTACTGTCCACAATATTAAAAAGTTCCCCCTATACCTTGGATCTGGTGGCAGTATGTATAATATTTGTTTGCTACCAAACGGTTGCAAGCCTAATACTGAAAATTCCATTCAACTCATACTTCAAACAACATCTATCACTAATAAACTATTATAAGCGTAGTTCATTTATTTAAAAATTCGAAAAAGAAAACTTCACTGTAATACACAGGATAAAATCTAATATGGCGTTTGTTTAACGCCATATTAGATATAACGATAATACTAGAAAAGTTCTTCAAAATAGTGTTGGACAACCCTCGAATTCATGTTAGAGAGTAATTAGAAGCGGCGAGCATCACCGTGTGTTGGGTGGTGCACGTAAGATTAAAAGGCATTCGAATCATTCATTAGCTGGAATAATCCTTTTCTTGATGACTATGATATGTTTGAATAAAAAAAGGCTGTGTTTGGCACTATTGCCACGCAACATTAAACTATTGCTTCCGACCAATCGCTATATAAAAATATCCAATGTTACTGTGACCAATTAAAAAGTCCTTTAATAATTAAGCATTATAAAATCTTGAAAACAATTATGTGTCAAACTTTTTACCGTACCTTTACGACATCAATTGTACAATTGCAGTACCTATTCAGGTTAATAGCAAACAAACAATTTAACGGTACACCTAAACCCACACGCTACCTGGAGTCCGATTGCATCTGTGAACGTGTATAGGCAAGTATGGGCAACCAATAATAATTAAATGTCCGCCGATTTCATAAAAACTGTTTCCCACTATTATTCCATACACTTATTTTTTTGATGAGGAAAAAATGTGATCAGCAGAAGACGCAGTCAGTACCTGTACATTCCTAACTGCCGTTCTAATTTGGAAAACCATTAAGATTTGCATGTATCCTATAACCAAAAATGACATAAGGAATTCATTGAAAGCCCGTTATATTTATTGCAGCGTTAAAGGTACTTAATCGTGCGTTACTAGAGGTAATTGAAAATATCTATGTAAGATGTGAGCAGGTAATAGAAATGAAATGTTTTGAATTTAGTATAAGAAGGTTGATCTGTAGGTAAAACCTAAACAGGTATACTGAGTAATCCCATATTACACAATATATTGGGAGAAATTTAAAACTATGTAAGAAATATAGCAAAAGGAATATACCATTTACATGTATTTAATACAATACGTGTTAACTACATAGCATTTACCAAGTAAGCAATTCTGAATTTTAAACACATGTCATACATTTTAAAAACAAAGAGATAAATTTGCACCAATTTATATTGCAAATAACGACTTGATATTTATAAACAAATACGATAATATTGGATGACGTATAATTATTCTATGATAATTTGTCTAATATTATTGTTAGCTTATGCACCACGAACAATGAATATCAATTTCTCTTTGTAACATTTAGATAAAGTACAATATTCTTCTTGTGTATAGAATATTTTCTAGATGCCATACAACAAGCAGTTCTTGGTCGCAGTAAATTCTTTTCCTGGAATGGCCTTCGGTCGATGCAAAAAATTTCTCAGTTTGAATAATAACCTGCCTTGAAATAATGTGATTGGTTGATTATTGATACGGATATTTCGAGATGATTCGTTGTTTCAAGTTGAAACGTAGTGATAGAGTGTTTGCTGGTGTATTTGGTTCTGTGAAGTGGAATCTATTCGTATTATTTTATCCAACCAGCATTATACATATACAAATTTAATGTGATGGAGATTTCATTTAAATTCACAAAATAACAGTAATAATAAGTAAATCTTATTTAATATTGTTGATGGCTTTCTAAAATTTGGATTCTGTTGTCAGGTAAACTGTAAGGCATTAATTAAGTGGTATCTTATTCCATGTAATACCTTTTTCTCGATTTTTTATTCTTCGTCTAGATTTACAAAATATTAATGATTTTCTGGTGATATGTTAACAATGCATGTGCAGTCAAGAAAATGTTTATTGCTATCATAAAAGAGGAAGCTATATTACTTCGTCTATCCCTAATATTACACCAAATCGTTTACGTTAATTACATACACGTCATTAGAATTAGAATCTTAATTCTGTATTTAAAAAAGCAACAAATTAAAAAACGGATTCGATATGTTCCCAAAGCCCGAGATCGACTTATTTGTCGGTTAACATGAAGCTGTAATTTGAAACGAAACCGATCGAGTTTGAATTTATTCAAGAATTGTTGACATCTTTCCAAGGAATCCTAATTACTCGACTGAATGAAATTTTCGATTCGTAACATCATTAATAGTAATCTCAGCACAGAGTGCAAACACTAGTTTCTAATCTCTGTGATGACTCAATAGTATATTCTGCTCAAATTACTATAACAATAACATTTAAAGTGTTTAAGACAGGGACTCGTTCTAACTGATCTTTTCATTTTTTAGAATGCCCAAAGTAATTACTGATAAATTCCGTGTTTCCCTTCTCTTAGTGCATTTACGAAAAAAGATTACGTAATTTACATGAAACAATTCGAGGGAGACACCTTCATTGAATTTGACTGCGAAGAAAAGTCAAACTATCAGAAACGCGGCGCCTACAATATAAACACATTTGCCGGAAACGCTGCCAATTTGATCAGAACTTTCTCTCTGGATAACATTTACGTTAATTTTTAAATGGTTAATGTAACGCATCAGTCGACATCGCTGTCGCAACCTTTGTTGTAGGTTACTCACTCAATATATGTTTTTCTATATGTTATAAGTCTCTTGACTTTTTTAGTAGAATAAATATACATAATTAAACTAGTATATAGAATTACATCGTATACAAATGCAGAAAACGAATTAAACTGTGTAGATAACTGCAAATGATGGCGTTTTTGAGTATTTCGTTAATAGCTGTATATTTAAATTGGCAATTTAGCAGGACGCTTTTACTGTTATAAAAGCAAACTAAATATATTTGAATGACTTTTAAACGCCCTCCACGTAAATTGCATTCATATAAATAAACATAACAACAAATTAGTGTCTACGTACGCGGCTTTATTGCGTTTCTCACCTATATAATTATCTGTTCGGGTCCGGAATGTTGTTACCCATCTTATTCGATATGAAAAAAATATTCTACATTACATTAGAACACTAAATCGGTGTTGCAATTGGCGATAAAATATCGCCAAATGCGGGTTAAAAAACATTTAAAGATTGATGGCGAAAGTGGATAAATCCTCTAAAGTAGTGATAATATGGTGAATTTCTGTACAAAGAGATGAATGTTTAAGACGTTGTATTTAATTATAAATAGTGATATATTTGCACAGGACAGTTATTTTGAAAAAATGTGATACAGAAAAAGATAAAAAAACGCACATCACGAATTTGCCTGGGTGTACTGCTTTTCTAAGCCGAGAGCTTAATGACAGAAACACCATCAATGGTAACTCTTAAACAATAACTGAACGTCCAACATAGCTGGAATTTTCAAAAGTATCTTTCAACGCATGCACAACAATCACATTACCAAAATTACCATATTTTTGACGGGTAACGCCATCTTAGTTTTGAGACTTGAAATTTTTCAAAGTATGTAAAAGTAAATAGAATAGAAAAGGGCCGCTTTACAAAGAAATCGCATGTGGTGTCTAACCGAAGATGACACAACCACCATACCGGTTGCAGAGATCGAGACTTTCTCACGAAAATACATTCAGTAGAAAATAAATAATATTAATGTTAACATTGCTTCTAAAAATATGTTATTTTTTTTGATAAAACAACAGTTTCTTTATGAAACTTATTCTATACATATATTTTAACGGTTAATAAATACTCTAAAAATCAGATTGATAAGATATGTACGTGCAGTAGACTTGCTAAACATTTTTTAATTACCTTGGCGCTGATTTATGACCAGTTTTGTAACCATACATAGCTTGGGACATTGTATAAAATAAATATTTTGCAATTAGCACCAAGCGCTACATACAAGGAACTGTTTACATAAACTTTAAAAATTAAATGAAACAATGAAATGATGTAGTTTTTATTCAAAACATAAACGCGTATAATATATTATTTATAGTTAGAACTATATGAAGAACGTAGGTTCAGTGACTGTAATTTACATAACGAAACTTATAACATGAGTTACTCTAACATCGCCCACACACTGACTACTTCGGAGGATATTAAGGGAAATTTCCAGAAAAACATTAACGAATCCTTCAAATTCAATAGTATATAGCGTGCTTCTTACTATTAACTGTATATAAATATCCGTTTGCTTATATTAGGCACTTAATGATATTCAACTTCCGCCACTAAACCTAATTATTTATACTTATTCTATTGATTGAATTTTTTGCTCGCTTTTTTTTCCGATTACGTTACGTCAAATGTTTTACAATATGCTTAAATGGTGGTAATGTAATAGTATCGTATAAACTATGAAAAATTAAAATGGAGACTTTCAAAAGTGTTTAATATTGCAAACACTCATACATAGACCCACTTACATTGATTATTGCCAAGAGTTGTTAGCAATGTTCCACTGCAGGGGACATAATGGTGGGTAGAAATAACGGTATTTCTTCCAGTTTAGCCTTCACTTAACTTGCAGACGTAAGAAAGACAACCAATTTAACTATATTCTTATAACTGTAGAACTGCAGGATGCGCAGTTCCGTCAAGTACATTTTTCTTGTTTATGCTTATTAACTGGTTGAATAACGACAATAGTTGTTGTTGGAATTAATATGATGTTAAATATAAATTCCACGAGCATTCGTGCTATTATTAGTTATTAGAAAAAAATACAAAATATAAATGAACGTAATCTGAAAAGCACATTTAACCAAGACGCCTTCTAATCTACTCTACTCTATTAAGGTAGGATGCTCAATTTTTTTTGTCTAAAAAAAGTATGGGGCTTTACAAGATACATCTCTGCCGATATCTACAATGTTTCTTGTTGCGTTTATCTGATGGATAAATTTCTTGGTGCACTGGTCACATGCACGCCAAAACGTAATGCTATAAGTGATTATGAAATGAAAATGCAATCGAAATATCAACAGACCAGTTATTGATCTTTGAGCCAGACCATGCGTTAATTGTAGTTTTTCAAAAACAATACCTTAACACCTTACAATCTCTCTGACTAAGGTAAGTTTTCATCCATCCCAAGGTTCATCTTCGAATACCGTATTCAAAACAGGTCATAAACCTTGGTCCGCGTTCCTTCTATTTCTTCATTTCATGAAGATTTCGGGTTCGCTTAGTAATAAATGTTAAAAATTGTGAAACTATTCTTTCGTTTGGACCTTCTTACTCATATCTTGCATCGAGATTCGTGCATTATCTAAAGATCCTGGATAGTCTGATGAATTACTCATATTTGTATTTTTATTCCGATCTTTACACCTTACATTAAAAAATCACGTTTCTATCGACTGCTAATCAAAAAGAAGTTGTCACCTATAATCTTTTACAATTAAGAAAGTATACGATGCGATGATATTTCAAAAACGTATCTTTGATTTGTAAGATAAGCGATTATTACAAGTTTACGATCATCGGGTACTTTATTAACTTTAATTTTTATAATGTTTTTATCTAGACACTTTTTGTTTGAAGTAATCAAACGAATCTTCTCCCATAACGCATCATCGATTATCTAAATTATTCCCAAAAATTTATTACCACGGCAAACAGATCATGTGATGCACATAGCATATTATCTCATTAATCTTTCCCATTATGACGCATATCGTAATATACCTTATTTAATTATACTTTACCAAAATTTCATATACGTATATTTCATTGTATGGATATATCTTTATTGCATACATTGACTTTCAATTATTTTATATATGTTAATCTGTCAATATTTATTGACTCATCGAACTGTAATCTTATCTAGCTGGAAGTGCTATTCCATGCTCCTCGATCTAATACTGAATTTAATGGTTATAGTAGAATTGTGTTTATCATTCAATAAAATGAGATATGGAACTTGTGTAGATATCTTCACGTTATCTTTGAGTGTTTTCGAGTAGAGATTTGTTTACGTGACTTTCTAAGTGGGTGCGTTGTTGCTAAATCTTTTTAATTATTTTTTTTAGTCAGTTATTTTAACATGACCGTAATGAATGGATTTTTGATTAAAAGAACTAGTATAATTAAAATGCTAGGAATTTAAATCAATACAGTAGAAAAATCATTATTTACAATTGAACTAAAGTAGTTAAAATGAGTCCAATTTATATTTCTTTATACTTTTATAGTATCTACGGATGCAGAAACTTGCCATATATACATATATATATATATATATATTTGAAGAAATATATGCCTGGCTTTAAAAAGTTGTGTTGTACTGCATGATAATATGTTTATTTTGTTATCATTTAATATATATAAAAACCTAAAATAGTTTTTTTTTTAATTTTAGCACTAGAAAGTGTAGTTAATATGAGTAAAGTCTTGAAAACATTATATACATTTTAATTTTTTTATATAAAATTTATATATAAAACTTTTATTGTATATAACATCAACATCAACGTTAGCTGTCGTTCAAACATTTTCTGTTGAATTCCTCCAAGTTAACGTTGATTCAAAAAAAAAATTAATTTAAAATTTATTCAAAAATGTGTTTGAAGGAGTATAGTATTGGAAAAGTAGTGTTCGAGGGATATAATCCTTGTGTTATGTAAGAAAACGTGACAACATTTAAGGTTAGTAATTGTTCCCTTTCTGGTTTTCGTTTTAATACTATCATCAAACAAATTTTCATTTGCCGAAAAAGTGTCTAAGAACATTCCCGGATTCACGACCCTTCAATTTTTGGTAAATTTTGCACATTCGTAAAATTTCGAAAATTTGTCTAAATTAATCTCGCAATAACTTTAAATCATACATATTAAATGTATGCGGCGCCTAACAGCCATATGTTGTTCTTGCAAAATTATTGTTTGCACTTTGAAAGAAACATGCTTGTTAAGATATTTTTAAATAATGACTGAAATAGTATTCCGATCTGCGATAATGTCCTTAAATTAAAAAAAAATAATAATAACTAATGTGTACAACTAAATGTCGGGACGCAAAAGAAATTAATATAACTAATATCTTTAGTAACTTATGTCTCCTTTTTGCAAAATTATGGATTTTCTATACATCTCTCTTTTATTTCTGGTCACACGTTTTCCATTATTCCCCACACGAACGTCAAACTACTTACCAAAAATAACTTTCTTCCATTCAATAAAATTATCATTTTGCCGAAATTAACCAGTTTCGTTTCTAAACAGCGGTTAGCAGCGATTTTGCTTTGGTCCAAATAAGTTATTTGTGTAATTTACTAATGTCTATATTTCTCGCCGTACTCTTGGGATACACTAAAACCATTGCTCTGATTTAAAAAGCTAGTAATTTTCCCTACAGGGCTCTAGGCATTTTCTTTGTAAATTTTCCTTTCGTTATAATTGTAGGTTTAGCAGTACCTTTTCCTTTAATTTCGATGATTCCAATTTGTCTGTTATGTTTAACAATATGGATATAATACTGAAAATTTTATCATCCTTAATTTAGTGACGTTTCGCTTTAATAATTTGCGTTGACTGAGTCAAAGCAAGGACCTCTATCTGCTTCATTCAGTTCGATTCTCTCTTATTCTGTAAGCAGTTGTCGATGCGCTCCTCTTTTTTGAATAGAACGTCGAAGAAGATTTTTCTACGCTCCTAAATAGAAACCGCCACTAATACAGTCCTAAACACCTCCTACTCAATTGATATTCGTAGCAATACAGAAGCTTTAAGACACAAATTCGTTACTACTTTTAAAGTTTTATAGCAGAAAACTCAACGGTCTATGTTTCGATACGTACATAAGAACTTACTACATAAGAGAACTACGAAGTCTTTTGGTCCCTCAAATTGTTTACTTGATTAGCTTAGAGTTTGGTAATTGCAACAAGAAATGGAGGACATCCAAACAGGTACTCAGTTATGCGTGAGGATAAAATCAACAGGATTTTTTTCGTCAAGTAATAGAATCGTCATTGAATGTGTCTCTTTAAACGTGGTGAGATTTCCGGAGTTCTATTTGACCTGTTCAAGTTGTTGCGGAAGTTGAGTTCGTCGCTAGTTTGATTGTAAATTATCGTTAAAACTATAGTCTTGTAGGTATCATTATTAATGCTTTTGTTATTTTATTAAAATAAATTCGATGTCCAGATGCTTGGAAGTAATGAAATATGAAAGCAGTTTCATTAAGAGTAATTTAGATGTATGTGGAAAAATTAATAAAAGCAACATACCGTCAAAATGAATTTCAACCGCGGCTTCTCAAGCGCATACATTATACGGATAAGCTAAAGAGTAGAAAAAATCCACAACGCAGAACGAACACAAAAAAGCTACAGTGAATAAATTTCACGCTTTCCTAGGCTGCATGCGTCACATTTCCATGGAAACCCTGCCAAACTAAACAAACCAAGCACCTGCAACCGGGAAGCGAAAACAATGGGCAGACGAACGTGTATATGGATGGTACGTGTATGTATGGCCATGTATACGCAGAAGTAGCGACACAAGAAAATAGCAGAAAAAAAGGCCGAACCCAGCAAGCGAGGAAAAACAAAGAAACGAGCTCCGTGCTGTTTGTTATTAAAATTTTTACAGAGATCCGCGCGCGGATGTTACCCACTGCACCTAGTGCCTAGCCGTTTGCGAAGAACTTCCTCAATAATTTGCATGAGTACCGTGCTGGAAAAGGATGGATTACGTTTGTATAATTTACGATTTTGAAATCAAACAAATAATATGAAAATACGCCCCCAAAGCAATGACACCTTTTAGTACGGACGTTTTCTTCCTTTTGATTTTAAAGAACAGCAGGAATGTGTTTCGCTAAGATTTGCTTTATTGCTTTCTGTAATTTTATACTGAAATTTAGGTATTTGATAAGAATAGTTCAATGTAAAAGTTAGGATTGACTGAACACGATGCTTTACATCTTTAACGTAGACGTGTTTTAGTTCCATCCAATTATTCGTATAAACATTACATTACTATTCATTAATCACATTGGTTAGGTACTTACAGAATAAAAGCTACATACATTATTTATTGGTTTTATCAAAACAATTACTTTTTGAATTGTCAAATACGCGCCAAATGCTTAATTATTTTTGAAGTATTCCAGCGGTATATACAGATACAGATCCTTCGTGTTTCTTTCTGTTAGATTTTCTTTCTAACGCGGCCACCCTCAGATCATAAAATTGTTAACTGTTTTAACTACACGCTTATTGAAAAATTTGTACCTTAGGCAACGACAAATAAATGTGGGGCGTTTATTGCTCTGAATCTGAAAATTTGTACGACTTCCTCATAGAACATGCTCACTCGTTCATTTTTTATGAGAATGCGCCCAGGAACATCTACAACTGAACCTTTCAGTCCATCTTCCGTTAAATGTTGGTTAACTGTCGTTACAGGGTGATGAACATTAAATGCTGGAATATTTCTTCGATGTAATATTTTTTGCGCACGCTGCATCTAGGATTGCAAAGGTTTCCTCCATTCTTTTGACAGTTTGTCACATTTAATATTCCGACATTTCTAGGTCGCCCAATTTCCCTTTGGAAAGTTTCATTTCGTGCAAAATCACGATCTACGATTTTTCCTCAAGGACTGACCGGTTTCTTGGCATTTGACAACAAACAAACAGAATTTAATATCAACAACATGCCTTTACAATACCACTAAACTAATGGACTGAAATAAATAGCTACAGACAGGTTGGAATACTCACAAAACTCAGACCATAAATCAAACAATATCTAGAAGTTAATGTAGACCTTCATGGTTACTATTTCTTTTCGGAAAGGTTTTCAGGCTGAAACCGCGCCATATGTGCAACATTTCGCGCTGAATTGCACGACTTTCTTCCAAGCTGCATCATGTTGGTTAACCAGCAGCACAATATGTACTTCAGAACAAAAGGTTGTGGACTTGCCATTTATGATCTGAATAGCCATATTTTCAGGGAACTGTAAATTCCTTCCAAATTACTTTGCCAAATATTACTTATTCAACACTAGGCATTTACGTCGAAAATAGTTCGTTTTTATGTTAGTTGTTTAATCCTTACGAATTAATCGTGATATAGAATAGTTGATTCTATATACTCAATATAATACATTAGTATAATGTCCGCAAGGTATATAATACGAAAACTAAGCAAATGTCTGATTCAATTCAAAAGTTAGACTATTTGTTGACTGAGTACCTTGTCAAAAGCTTTGAACAGGATTCAAGAGAAACCTATATTCGTTATGTTAGGATTGTACGTTGCGAAAATGTAGTATACTTTATTATGAACCTTAGTAATTAACTGTAATAAATGTTCCTGGATTTGAAAAGAATGTTCTATCACTTATCAGCTGTGCGTAATCACTGTAACCTATTAAATCTCACTGTATTTTACAGATATATGTACATATGTATCTTATAAAATGTTAAACATCATCTCGGAGGTTGTAGTCTCTTATCATAGACACCTACCTAATTTTAGAAAACTTCAAGTTCAATGTTCACCTTACATTGCCGAGGAAGGTAACTAGTAAATTGGTTATCTTCGAGAAATGTGCGATTTTTACAGTTAATAGTGGCGGTTTATTAAGTAGTTCATCGATAAAAGGCTAACGTTTGTTTCTTGATAATTATAAATAAACTTCACTATTTAAATTTTGCTATACCGGAGTAAAAACAATCTTAATTTTGCCTTCGACTTAACAAGCATTAGTGTTAGACCAATATTTGCAATTTTGCCTATTCCAAAACGTTTGAATAAAAACTTGTTCTATTGCTGTAGAAAGTATGCTTTTCGAAATTAAGTTGCTGATGCTCCTCTTCTAAAAACCAATCACAAAATTCCAGTCTTTGATTACAACTGTCACCAGCGGACGCCGGTGATAACGTAACGGAGGGGCGCGCACAGCAATTCGATTCCCTCCTCGTGTACTTTCCTTGCATTAGACAGAAAGTGCAATACGCGTAGAAGTCGAATTGTTGTACGCGCCCCTCCGTTTACGTTATGACCCAGCCACCGGTGATCATCAATTAATTAATCAGACGCTTATCATTTTGTATAATTGGTACATGTTTTCTTCTAGAATTGTTCACACCTTTGACTGAGAGCAACTTCTGGTGGAGTTTTGTATATTGATGTACGAAGATTTTCCGTACTAAAACATGAATATTTTCTTCAATTCAGGAATTTTTGGATATAAATAACCCATTGCCCTCAGATCTTAAAATATTTAGATTGAGAAGAGACTGGATGTCTTGAAAAATAATTCGACTCTCTTAAAAAGCGTTGTTTTAGCAGCTACCGGAGTATCCGACAACTCTGAAGAGAAGCTTTCTTAGTTAAGTAATTTCCTATAATTCCGTATTTTTCTAAGTACTAGTCGATTACTTTAAAGAAGAAGGTTGGTCAAAGTTAGGTTTTAAAAAAATTACGCTGTGGAAGTACATAAGTAAATAAAGTCAATTCTCATAAAGAATAAAATTATGAAAATGTATCTAATTGACGTATTTCCTTCAGCAATACAGTATGGCATATTAATTTTTCAAGGACTTCTAAAAACGCACCTAACAAGGCAATCGGACGATAATTTTCTAAATCTGTTGGGCCACCACCCTTGGAAACCGGTACTCCAATATGTAAGTAAATAAACCTTACATGGTGTACGAAGCCATTTGTCGGATCAATTTTAATCGTTACTATACGGCAATGTTGCTGTAGTTAGCAGTTTTTTTAATGTAGCTTTAAGTTTTATAGTTTGGGTTCGTATTTCCCATAACTGCCACTATCAAAATTAAAAATTTATTCTTTATGTCTGTGGCTGACCTAGGTAATAACTAATTAATTTATAGCATTATTGTTCACCATAAATTAGCTGTAGTACCTTACAGTATAGGTATGCGCACTTAAAATTCTCGGTTGTCACTACTGCGATTATATGCAATGTACAGCGTACAGCTATTATATGCAGCATCGTAAAACTGTAATAAATGAACTTCGATTGGCGATATCAACAATGGATTCTAAGAAGATTACTTTGTGGTGGCGTGTTCGCAGAATAATGCAAATACTGCACGTGCCTCTACACATAAACTTTGGGGTTTACGACCATACACGTATTTTATAAGTACCAATGAGTTTTTAGAAACTACTATATATTCCTCCAAAACGACAACAACTTACGTTCTAAAGAGATATGTCTAAATGTTGTGGCCATGATGATTTTTGATGATCTTTATTTAAATCAGGTTTTCTACGTATATCATTTACATCCTCATACTACAGTAAAAACCCTCAAGGAGCGGATTCTTTTCATCCTAACGCCAAAAAAAACTTCTTTAGAATTTGATCAGTTTTAACACATCAGCATTGCATTGGTATCTTCCTCCTCGTTGATATCCTTTCAATAATTTTTACTGCTTACTCTATCACTGCACAGTTCATATGTAAGCATTTTTCCGTCTAAATTAATGAAGTCGTCTTGGTTTTCAACTTGGATGATGTTATCATCAGTTTCTGCAAAACTTGGCCAAGGTTGATTGTCATTTTTCATCAGATCCTATGTCTAAAATTGCCCTCTCTTGAACTTAAGAATTTTTATTAACGCTTGCTTTGGAATAGCAGTTTTGAATAGTCTCTGGAGTAACAATGTTCGCCTATTTGATAAAATTAAATCAAACAAGCTTCGTCTCTAAAACGTGAATGTTCTGAGGCAGAGGAGGCATCAAATTATGCTAAAAAAAATTAAATTACCTCTTGGTTCATGGCTGAAAAACAGACGTCGGGTTTGGGGATAAAAAAAGAAGATTTTATTTGTTTTTAACTTTAACTCTCTTAGATATGATCCTAGATATGACAAACGGATAAACCTATCCGTTTGTCTAAATCCTGAAATCCAGTCGCTCGTTGTAGTTCTTGTCATCCACGCCTTTTTATTTGAGGTCTATGAAATATTGTTCGGTTGTGAGGACTTGTCCCCTTGTGAGAATTGGCAGCAAAGAGAACTTCCAATGTAATAGCTTTCGGATGAATGCAACAATTTTTTGCTTATTTTGCATTGCTTCCTTGATGGCAATTATTTGATAGTTTTACATACTGGAAAGCCCTAAATTAAGGACTGAAAATATGTTCAGATGTTTCTAATACACAACAAATTGATTATTGGCCATTTAACGTTTATATTTGCATTATAATTACTATTAGCCTAAAGAATACAATGAATTAATTTGTTCATATTTGGATTCGGAATAAATTAGATGGTTACTTACTTATTCGTTTCAAAAATAACCTTATAAAGATGTTTAAACAATTATGCATGCCGAGAGGTTACCTTTGTCCTCACATTTAGTTAAAAGTTAAAGTATATATTTTATTAATTTTTTAAAGTTGTAAATGCCTTTAAGCGAACATTCAACGAAACGTGAGATGTATAACTTACTTCCAATAAAAACTGCCTTAATTTAGGTTTATTCGTTCTAGAAATTGTCTTTATTATTTTCCATTATCATTAACCTGGATTTGCGGTTCATTTCCTTAGCAATACCGATACTAAGGAAGCTCGGTTATCTCGGTTTGTATTTCTCCAGTTCGAAACGAATACTTGCTCTTTTTTGCTCGTAATTTTAAGAAAATTGAGATCGTGCAGCATCTTACACTTTTTTTTGAAATAAATATAAACTGGGTTCTCTTGTCAAAATGTTGGAAGATATGGAATATGTAAGCAAGAACATTATTTATTTCCACGTGCATAATCATCTATTCATATTATAATCATTTTTAATTCTAGCCATTTCATCATTAACACTTATTTTCTAATCATTTTTATTGATCAGAAACGCACGAGATAAGCTGGCGAGATTATAAATGGTGACATGGTATGATGGGAATGGCCGTCGGCCGTATTTGTAAAATTCATAAAATTGACAGCCCTTTCGCTTAATTACCATATTCGATTTCCATTCGTAACAGAGAAAGACAATAAGAGAATAGTTTTTATGGCGCGATAGATATGCCTAAAATAATACCGACAACTGTTGTGGAGTAATTTTGAATTAAATTTGATATTTTGGGTTGTAAGACGATTGAACATAGAAGTTATTGTTCCGCTTCACAACTTCCGTTGTTGGCTAGACTTATAATAACCCCCTTGCTTCTACACTCCAAAGATAATAGTCTAGAAAAAAAAATTAGCTTCCAAAACCGAGCGTGCAGCCACAAGAGGGAAGTTAACATTGAGCGAGTGGACACACCGGAGTAATTATGCCTGATACATGCGTCGTGCTAAATATAGCTAATGTGGATGCTGAACAGTATATAATTTACATACTTGCGATTATAGAGACAAAAACTAATGCAATAGGTTAGAAGCATAAATAAATAAATAGATATTTAAACAAACATACGAAGAATAAAAGCACTAAATTAATTTGTGTTGAAAGATGCTTCTATTGCATAGCATTCGACCACTATCAATTGATCTTTTGCGTGTTTTTTGAGAATTTGTTTAGTATATCTTTGTAATATGCGTCATAAGAGAAAACAATTTTTTTTATAACACCCTTCATAAATCTTTTTAACCTTTTTCATAAATCCATAATGATTTATGAAAAAGGTTCTTCCTTTTGTGTCTCGAGCAATGCGTTGTATATTATATGCACTAACTAATTAATGATCATTTCCGAAGCGTGTTTCCTGTTAAAATCATATGTAATGCTGCACCAAGTGTTGACTTATAGCATTATCTTTACTCAAGGTGACTTAAATCATGCATTTTCTTCTGTATTAGTAATCGTACTTACATGCTCAGTTGACATACTATTTTGAAATATGCCGTTCAATTTAGTGGATAACGCGCCATAAACTGGTAAACATAATTCCAACTCTGATGCCAAGTAGCTTTACGTATTAAACTTAAGAGTGGAATTTAAGTGCATTAGGTTAAGGTGTTTCTGTATTCCTGTTAGATATAGTGTTCAGTGGTCTCCTTTAATGGCAATTCTTATATGTAAGGGCAAATATATCAAACTGGAATTATCACCTCTTCTGCCAATATTCTTATGTTTGCTTAGTGGCGATGCCGTTGTGTATAAATAACAACTACATTGAAAACTAATTTTGTTATTCTACCGATGCATTAAACAATTTAGTGCCTTTGAGAGGACATGACAAAGCATCAGAAAACAATATATTTATAATGATCGGTATGCTGCAATGATCAATAAAAAATGCATATCTAATTTTAACCCAACCTTATACATTCTTATCACTCTATATAGCACTAATAATAGATATTAAACTCACATGAAACCTTTTTTGTGTCTGTAATTAGAGCTCCATTTTCTTTTCAGGCTCGTAATAAAAGCAGATTTATACGTTAATAAAATTCAGCATATGTTTGTTCAGGCCCTTCATTCACTTGCTAATTAATGGTATAGTGCCGCCATATTTCTTTATGCACTTCTTATAAAGATTTTATATTGGAATTCATCCTTACATGCATTATATAATAACCGCTATTAATTCTTATATGGCTGAACAAGTGGCTTGCATATTACTATATGCTTATTAGACTATATAAACAGGTAGTAATAAAACATTACAGTAGTAGATCATGAGATAGCTTCTTGTGTCAGGATATATACATGAGTCGGTACCAATAAAGGTACAAGCATATAACCTGTAGCTTTGAAAAGACCGAAAAAGATTGAAAATTCCAAAAAATGGAACTGATTTACGTACATTTATGTACTCTGTTTTCCGAGAGAAAAATTCAAAGAATTAAATCGCAATTCATATATCTCACATAGTACAGTGGTGTCCCTGTTTACGGCGGAATTGCGGAATTTGTTTTTTGTTTTTACAAAATTGAAGGGTGCTCCCGAATACAAAACGCCAATTACAATATATTGATTCGACATAATTTCCTACACAACACTGCTGCATATGCTAGAACAAGCTAATTGTATCCGGGAAGTTCTGTTGGGAGGAAGTTTCCTTTTATATAGGCTTAAGTTTTCAGAATTTTGCACAGTGTACCCTTCCGTATATCGGTCAATGCAATTCTTTGTGAGATTGCTTGTATAATGTACATATACAAATGAATAACCAGTAATATCTGATGAAATGAAGATTTTGTTACATATTCTTATAAAAATCATATGTATGCCCTCTTCTCGGATAAGCGACGTTTTAGTAGGGTTGGCTAATGATCACAGTAATCGATGTCTAGAAGTTCGAGATATATTTTGTAACCTGTCGTTATTGTCAATAATACAACAATAACATTATATGTAGCGTACCCGTCAGCAAATCACTGATTATTTACGTATTAGTTTCAAGATTTAAAACCCGTTCTATATAAAAAAAAAATTAAGGATGTATCTAACAATTGTTTGTAGTTATTCAAGTATTTAGAAAGAATTCTTTGGCATTGGGCGAACTATTTAACACGTCTTACACAAATTCTGCTCCTATTTTGTAATTATCACGCAAATCGTAATCCCGTGCTGGTCATAATAAGGAAGCAGCGTCTAAATATTGATTCTTCAGTTGTTATTTGCACCACTGGAATCATCCACTTCATATTTTACACGATTCGATTCATACATAATAGACTACATTTATGAAATTCAAAATAACGGCTGATGTATTTAACGTAATAACAAGTCCGTAAATGTATATCTGTAAATTCATTTACATAGCTGGATGAGTCCTAATATCTTACAGACTCACCTAATAATAAAGTTTCTAATGCTACTTCAAATTTATGTATCCCTTTCGTTAGGCGATGTCATAAACGATATCCCTTAACGAAAGACAGGAATTTTACATCTAGAAAACCGAGACAAGCGGCTAGCTTTTGTTATGCAATCTACGTTCGCGTTTATCTCAATTCAAAGACACGCTTAATTTAAAGAACATAATAACGATAAGGCTACGGAATTAGAAACAGATAAGGATTTCGACGAGGAAAGAGCAAGGGAAATTTTATCGGTTGGAAAGCGTAGATAGTGCGCATAAGTCTGCTTTAAAAACCATAACCACATGGCAACGTGAATGCGCCAGACAAGGATCTGGTCGACGGGTTTAGAGAGAAAACGCATCGACAGACTTTTGTGAACGCTTACCGCCTACTAGATTTAACTTCTACGCAGTAAAACTAAAGAAAAAAAAGAAGCCGGTGCATAAAACTTGAACATGCAAGGAACGAATTACACACATAAATACATCTGACAACATCGTGAAACGTTTCGGCTGTCATTATTTTTGAGTGCGCCTTGAAAACAAGAGCATTGTATACAAACGAAAGGGTAGACGTTCGTGCTTAAGTAAGGTTGCATTCGAGATGTTTTTGTTCTAAGAAATACTCTCTTGCATATTCTTCGTCACCTTGTGATAAAGATAATGCTACTTACGTACACATGTTTAAGGGTTTTTGTAATGTTGTCATAATTAAAAATGGCTACGTAAGGTAATTGTACACGTTGCGTTACAAGAACGCTGTTAGTTTTTTCCAAACAAAATTGTTTAGAATTTCAATGTTTAAAGCATAATAAGAGCTGCTTCAGTCACTACATAACGATATTGAAGAAGCTTCTAAATGTCGACTAGTCAGCGGTGAAGAGTAAGCTGGATTATTAATAATAAAAGCAATTTACTAAATGAATAATATTACAATCACTGCATTTTCTACCTATCTTTCTTCCGTTTTCATATCTTTAGGATTGCCGAGAAGTTTTCTAAGTGCATTCCGCCAATCGAAACGTATGTTCATATCTTGACCCTTCAAAACCTTACTCGCGCCTTATTGTGAAAGGGGAGTCTCACTCACAGTTTTATAAAATTCACACATCACCACTCGTTCGAAAAAGTACTCCAATTTCAAACTCTATAGCGGGGACAGAGGAAAAAAAAACAATCGATACTTCAATTCCAAGGTACAAGTCAACCACCTGCTGCTGCCAAAATCTGAAACGGTACTCCGAAATAGTTTTATTGTGAAACGAATTGAATTGATCGAGCATGGCTATGTAATGTGCAATGCGTTAAAGAAAATAACGTTCATAGTCTTGCCCGCAGCTATTGGTGATGTAGTACGTTATTCCGCTAATAACATATACCGTTAAGGATAATATTCGATTGCGTTATAAGGCAAACGTTTTTGGTTTACGGCTATACAGTTAGTGCGAGCTGTAACCTTGAGAAATTTTTATGCGATATCAAGTATAATATGCAGATGATCGAAGAAGTATCCCACACTATATCAATTGTATTAAAATACATATTGGCCAAACATTATTGTGTTTGGCAATATCTACATATACATACATGACGGCATTAATATGTTTGAAAAATTAGCTTCTTGACATTTCGATGGAACATGCTATCTTCTTTATCAAGCAATGTTAGAAAATGTAATGTTACTTGATGTTTGTAAAATTTCTTCCTTTTTATTAATATTTGTTTTTTTTGTAATTGATTTATGTATTTTTATTATTTTATTCCTACATCCCCAATTAACTAGATTCATTATTACCATTAATTCAATAATATAGAGATATATACTCTATAAAAGGAGGTATTGACACTTCGTTCTTTAAATAATACCTCCAAAATGGTGAAAATAGGCAAAAAAAATATATTTGTAAAATTCCAAAACAATGCATGCGAACAATTTGTATTAGGTCAATTGAATATCCTTGGAAATAATATTTTTAGGTTACTTTTACAACACGCTTAGTACTCTTGCAAAAATTCAGATATTTACTGATTAAATAAAATTCCATATAATTGTCAACTAACTTTTTTGCAGCGTATTGGTACTTATTATTTTAATCGCGCTAGCAACTGCAGTAATTACTTTATAAAATCATATATACATATTAATTATTCTTTTCACATACAATAAATTAGGTGGAAGTACTTGGAATAGAAGTTATTGGTAATAAATAATCTTTTGCTGATTGATTACGCACATACTTGCTTAAAATGAAAAATATAATTTCGCTAAATTATATAAAGTACAGTCTGTTCAATCCTTCTTGGCAGATTGGGGAAATTATTGCCCAAAACGAAATGACGTGAATGCAAGAGCGAACGTCGCTCAATTTATGCATTCACAGAAAATATACAAGTGCAAGATACCAACTACCGAAACGGTTGCAAGCACTATCGCCCGGTTTATAGTTGCGGCTCATCCACGAGCAATAGCTTTTATTTGCATTATCGTTACTACGTTCTTAACTTATGGTTATGAGGTGATGACGCCTTTTGAATTACATTCTACTTTTTATTTTTTCACTGGACATCCTGCCGGTTTTCATGGCGTAAAGCACGAATTGCTTCAACATTTTTTTTACTTACTTAATTATGAAATATTTTCCATAAACATTTATTTTATTAGTAGCAAATTTTAACACTTTTCTATACCATGCAGCAGTTGTGCTTTCTATTTAATCTCTAATATATGCATTTGCTTTTATTGAATGAGGTTTTCAAAGTTCCCAATATTTTGTAAGTAAAACATGATATCAAAACATTTTCCCTATTACAGAAACGCTCTCGGCCGTAATAGTCCGTTTATATTTAGAAAAGTCGTCGTAAAACGTTCGCTTTCGCTATTACAGCTTAATAAAAAGCGCGATTTCGATACATGCTCTCCTCTATTATGGCATCATTAAGATGTCAATGGATTTTTCAGCGTGTACCGAAGTAAAATAAACATTACGTGTGCGTGAAATATCTGAGAAATTTACGTCAAGCGGGACGTATTTTCTATTCATAGCGCGACCAGAAGAACGTTCTCGAGAGGGGAGCAACTAGGTGTGCATGAAATTTATAATTTCGCGATCGATGATCCAATGCTGTGACAAAGAGTCGTATATCAAAGCGTACTAAATCTAGCCTGTCGTAATCCAAAGAATATCCGACAATTTCGAAATAATATCCCGAAGAGTAAAAAATTATTGCACGGGAAACCCAGCGTAATTCTATCTGGGAGAATAGAACTGTCGATCTTGATAATTTATTAATAGAATAGAAAGTGAAACATTGTCTTTTTAATGCAACAATATTCCAGATTTTATAATTGCAGAAAATGCTAATGAATTGGTAGCAGCTTTATTAAAACGTTACTTCTAACAAATATTCAAATTGATCCTACAATGGCATGTTCGTGATATTTGATGTGCGAAATTATTGTAAAGATACAAAACAACTTATTTTCTATTTGTTTGTAGGAAGAACTTACATTAAAAAGGGACATTTACAACGCAAATTTTCTCCCTGAATTATCATTAGCTGGAGATATCTTATATATATAAGCTCCTGAAGCATTGTTGATGAGGCAGAAAAAAAAGTCACTCCACATGCCGCTTATGACATTGATCTTAGACGATGTACAGTAATATATTAACCACATTCACATTTAATCCCGATATAATTGTTGCACAAATAGACGAAACAGAATGTTGTGGAAAGAATAGCGGTATCTTAAAAGATTCTCACTTTAATTTGATTTTAAACGATTTCCACCTCATGCTTATATAAAATAGCCTACTTCCAGCAGTGCGGGTTATAATCAGAATTAATTAGAATCCTCAGCCAATAAAAATCAGTTGCATCCAGAGTCTTCATTTCGCAAAGTTTTCCTTGTTCTGGCAAAAAATGGAGCTTACTATGAAATTAGAAATTTTAAATAGGAATATCAAACCTGAGGATTTTGTGGCGGCATCGTATTTCACTGTTAGTGTTTTACGATTATTACGAATTGCTTTTTAAAAGAGAAATGAAAGGTTAACTGCAAAGTAATTTTGTGAAATGTGTTTGTTAAATATAGGTTATGCATTTGCAAATGATGGATTACTTGACATTTCAGATTGTGGAATGTTTGGGTTATAAAAAATACCACATGCATATGAACCACGTACAAAATCCCGACAAATTCCCTTTGTCTATTGAACAACCAAATATGCATTGAGTTTTGTGGCTTGTTGTACTTAACTTAATCAAATGGTGGAAGGCAGAAGAAGTGTCTAGATCTCACAGAAGTTTATAGTAATAGTTTAAGCGACCGGTATCCTGTTTAAAGAACGCATCATCTGGCCAGAATCAAATGAAACAGTGGCGGTTTGTGTCAACATAAAAATGTGCGTACTTGAACAAATTATCGTAAGAATCTTACTCTCTTTAGTTAAGAATAAAAATAAAAATAATGTAAAAACAATTCAAATTGAAATCACAATTGTGTAAAATAACAATGTAATTACACATACATATAAAGTAAAGTAGATTGTGTGCATGCAATGTGCCTTACACCCCCTATTAAAACAATGTAAAAAGTGCAAGACAACCAACATAACGGCTTCAGTACTTGTTCTGTATACTAAACTGCTGCATAATAACAAAACAATAGCAAACGCCTTTGTGTTTGAATATTGAATATTTAAAGTATAAAGTGTACTGATTTATTTTATTTGTAGTTTCGCAAGATTACTTATTATTATTGGCGTAAATTATATTGTTTTCGAATTTCAAAAATTATACTAAATGTCGAGTTAAAATTACAAAAATCACGGGTAGCTGCAGCAAAAAGCAACTTTTAAAGAATTTATTATTTAAAAATACAGCATTGCCCATCAATTACTGCACTCGTTTGAGCACTAGTTTATACATAGTCTCTTCTTTAATAAATTATGCTTTTTATCTAAATACAGCAAGGTTTATATCCTGCACTCTATATGTGGCACCATAAAATTTACCGTTGTTTTTTTATTATTATTATTAATCTGGAAATGACCTCCCCTGATGTGTATCTGCATTTATCCTTTATGCGCATTTTATAATTCATTCGTTTGCAGCAGATCCATTAGAAAATGCGACCAAACGGTAAAAATGCACTGGCACACCTGTTAGGCACGTCAACACGCAGTCCATGTTTATGCCATCAAATGGTCCCAAACATGGAGTTAATGATTTTTACGTTCAAAACTAATTCTCTTAACGTGAACATCGTTACAGGGCTTGGCGTGCAAATACCGAGAAAAAAATTTAATTAATAATAAGAGACAATTTGACCTCACTGTCATATACATAAGAAGCAATAACGGATTTCTAATAGAATGACTGTGATATTATACTCGTGTTGTTTCCTTGTTATATTTCAAAATTTTTTAGTCGTAGTCAGATGTTCGTTATCATCTTTCGTTATTTTCACCAGATATATTAAAACTGCAGAACACCGTGGTCTAAAATGTTATTGTTTATAATTTTTACTGTTACTGTGTATAATAAACATTATTTAGCAAATGGAGATATGTATATTATTTCGTTTCACTATACTTAGTAGCTTGTTTTTCAAACTGAATGTTGATTTGGCTGAAGAGAAAGGAACGGAACTCCTTATATTTTTGTCATTTTTTTTGGCATGTCTTCTCTCATGTTCTGGGATGTGATTTTACAATTTTAGTATTTTTTTTACTTCTTTTGTATATTAACATATGCTCCTCGACTGTGTTCACTACATTCTAACCAGGATCTATGTGGACTCCGATTTTCAAAAAATCAATTGTACACGTCATTAATTTTCTTATTAAACACTATTATATTGCAAAAAAATAACGCATCCGCATCGAAGAATCAAATAGTGGATCCAGATTCGAGAATCAGAAATACGGGAGTATTTAATATGGTATAAATTTTTGTGTTGATATTTTTGCGTAAAAATCTTGTAATTGAAAAAAAATTCAGAAAAATTTATTTTTTGAATTTTTATCTAAAGCTTTGCAAAGAAGACAAAAAGTCAAGTAACAAGAGCAGGTAATAGTACAGCACTTCCTTCTTTTAGGAAATAAATTAAGAAGAGTCGTATTTATGGTACGGTGATAAAGTAATAATTACTGGTACTATTCGTCGACTACAGGGAAGATGGTAAAAGGTACAAATCCAGTCGCATTAAATATGTGTTAATAACGCATATGGTTGGAACTATGGATTATTCCGTAGCTGCGTCCTTTCGCATATCAAGAATGGTTTTCGTAACATAATGTTAAAACAAATTAAGTTAAAATACACCTGTTTTTTGTAACATTTTTGATATTCTGTACATAAGATCAGGATTTTTAAATTATCGTTCAAAGAACATGCTCATATTACTTCAAATAACAAGTGCAACTAAAGCGATTTAAAAACATTTAAAAAAGTATGTAGATGCACGATACCAATATAAACTAAGAACATTAAAGCCAGCTATTCACGTAAAAAACGATAATAGTGAATTCGACAGCGACAACACTTTCATATGAATGGTATTACTTTTTAATGTAATACTCCACCTTGCATTATTTCTAAAGAGTCCAAACGATGTGCCCGACCATCGCGCACATCCGGATATTTCTGCAACAATGTAAACATGTTAGGTAAGTTATTTATGTTTTTTCTTAACGTTTTGTAAAGTGATTCAATATATTTATTTTTAAATAAGCGCACTGTTATTCTGGTAAACTCGCCAATGCTCGGGCACATCGTTTGGACTCTTTGATTATTTCGCATTTCAACCAGTAACTTTTAATATTTTCTGATCTTTTCCAGCAAAAAATACTATTGTTATTTAAAAAAATAATTGGAATGTTGCCAGATTTTTGTTATTATTCCATACATTCAATCACATAACCCCTTAGTTTTCAAATCATTTTTGAAATAAAGTTTAGTAATTATTTTGTAACATTCATTTACATTTTAGTTGGTTTGCTTATATTGCAATCATTTTTATCAGAAGAACGGTAAAGGACCATCAAATTACTGAGAAACGACGATAAGATATAAATTAATACCTACGGCCTCAAGAATAAACTCTTAAGATATCAAAATTTGGGTATTAAAATAGACGTAGTTTTTGCATTTATCCTGTCGACGAAATTTGTCGTAAAGGAACAAGTGGCTATCTAAAAGATTCAAATAACCTCAAATTTACGAATAGATGAATATTTAACAAGCTCTCGGATATGTCGTAATTTCTACATCAGCGTGTGCGTGCAGTATTGCGCCATATGTTGAATATGCTGTAAGTTCTGTAGACTAGGATAAATGTAAGTGTAATGTACACTATCGACCATACATTTCGGAACTGTTTCACCAAAACCTAAAAGTAATAGTCATAATAGGTAACTTAACTTTCACCATTTCTATTAGTAAATTTTAATGTTTAGATTTTCTTTGAAATTGCGAAATAATATCACTAATTACTATAATTCATTGATAATTACGGAACTATTTAATTGAATAATAAAGATACATATATGCATTAACTATTAATTAAGTAATGAAAAGAAAGAAGTAACAGCGACAAATGTTTTTGTCGCTTAAACACAAAATACGACAACGCTTCGTTCTTTCTATTCGTCATTTTTTTTTGGTTTTGTTCGTTTTTACGTAAATAGTTTCATTTACTTCACGCGACGAAACTACGTTCTTATTGAATTTCAGGATTTCTAATTTTGCCTGGTTTCCTTTATGTGCTGCACTACACCTAACGATTCCATCCTACCATAACTGTGGCACCTAGTGTACTCATTAAATCTGAAGCCTATCGTTCTTTCGCTTGACTAGTAATACAGTCACAACATTTTACCTTTCCTCCATAATCGGTTTATTTTTCGGTTTGCGAAGTATGCCGATACGTTTAGTGTTGTTTGATTACAGCATATTTTTTAGTGGCTTATTCTGACAACCTTTTACACGGCAAAATTACATTTTCTGAAGTATACTTGATATGCGAATTCCACAAACTTATTTCTGTTATACCACCTTTTGTAACTTTTGTTATTTTATAGTTGTATTAGGTAACACTGATACAGCTCTTTTTTTGTATTGTTTAATAGATATATATGGTGTTTTATAAAGAATGAGAAGATACAAAAAAAAAAACAATAAGGAAAATAAATTAAAATATCTAAATTCAATAATTTAAGTTAAAAGGAGCACAATATTTACTACAAGTAGTAAAAGTAAGTACCACTGTTCTCAAGACAATTCGTAGAACGTGGGCATGTAAAAGACCACCAGTACACGAAATATATATGTCTACGTACGTATTTTTACGGTCAGTCTGTCCGCCTCTATGTCCAACGCTTGAATTGATTTTTTACGCTGAGCAGAGAAAAACAGGTTTTCTGTCTGTATTGTATATCTACATCACATATACGGTATATGTATGAAGGAGGTGCATTATATGAACCATAGGATTCGACTTTGGCCCAACGATTTCACCTCGTCATTCTACCGTGCTGTGTGCGGCGACAGCAGCAGCTAGTCCTTGCTTCACATTATCTTATCCAGTATGTCAAGCTGCAACGGCGATATCGTCGGGCGTGCAGGAACAACAATAGAATCCGAACTGATGATAATAATAAGAGGAATAAGCGATCCGATAGAAAGTTACAATAATGCGATTTAATGAAATCAGAAATTGCTTTCCGGTCTTTACAGCTCAAAATTTGATCTACTGTGGATAATAGTAGTGTGAAAGTTCTTTCTTCTCTAACGAAGAAGATGCAAAAACAACAAACGCCAACCTATATTGTCTAATAAATCTAATTAGATAATTGTGATAAACAAATTTAAATTTTCGTATTTGCAGGTACCCATTTAACACTGGAATGCAAAATAATAAGAAAATGAGATATTCAGAAGGTGGTGATGAAGTCTTAATACTTTAAGAAGTATTTTTAATCTATGACATCAACCGTCATCAATATTGATTTATCAAACATTAATAATGATATGCTCGAGGAGAATAAAACAGTTAATGGCCAATAAATTCCATCTAGGATAGCGGGACTATTGCATAAAATTGAGCGCTACCCATACATTTGAATACAACTAAGTATAATATGTATATAATAAAATGGGTATCTGCGCATATATTTCAAACCAGATGTGATTACATAAAACGCGGTGCACCTCTACTCGTGTATTATACAGTTATAATTGTGTACGCGATAAGGTTGGTGTTGGTAAAGGTATATTCTGAAGCTGGTTCGTTAATAGGTAGCTAAAGGATGGTTAAATCATTTCTACTACAACTTATATCTATTTACAGTGACATTTAATTATTTAATGATTAAAGATATTAAACAAATGTATTTAATTACCGCATTAGTACCGCTCGAGATCCATTTTAGATACTGTAACCTTTGGAAAATAGTTTTTGCTGAATTAAATTAATGCACTTGAGATTTATATTTGAAAACTGTGAATTCTGGTGTAGCCTCGAAGAAAAGGTACATACATCAGTACCATTGAATAAGATTTGACAGGAATAACAAGCGAATTGCGACGCTTATTCTGTGTACGAGATTTTGCTCGTACTCTAAATTTTTTGAACAGTCTTGCTACGACCAATTTAAAAAAATAATTTTAAATCTTAGCAAGTACTTGAACATTTTCTGACATACGAGAATAGATTTGGAAAGCTAGATTTGTTAATTTTGAAATAATTTCCTGGCATAATAGATCATTGACTGAATTTAAACGTATCAAACAAACAGGTGGACATCGCTATGATCAATTGTCAAGTTTCAAAAAACTTAAATTTGGTGGGTTTTGCCATTCACCCGAGGTTGCAGCTTTATTATATGCCGATGATTTCAACCGCCACTTCCGAGGATTGCTTGGAATTAATATTTGACAATACTTGTTTCAATGTTCTATATATTATTATTGCGTGAGGATACTGCTACATCTGCCAGACTTTTTACCTTATAAAAAGCGCAGTAAAGGTTATTAAGGAATTACAGAAACGTTGTTTCATTCAAATATTTTGATATTACCATGCCTTTACAGTATATTTCAATATACATATGTATGAATTTACAACTGGTAGCTTGTTTTCTGGAGCTGCAACTCCTTTTATCTCCTATTATTTAGGTAATAGGAAGTTAGGGGAATATTGGTGGAACTTCTTTTCTGTTCCATTTCTTCACATTCTAAAACATCCAATTTAACCTAAAATTTCCCTACAAGAACTTTCAGAAAAATTTTAGCCGTATATCAGTGTAACTTTGTCGTTCGTCAGAAAGATACTCGTGTTGTTTAAAAAAGTAACATTTTTTTTCTTTAGTTGTGTCCGTCCCTGTGTCGTTATCAAAATCATTGAAATTATCAAAATTTGCTATGGTGAAAGCAATCGCTGTTGCCATTAAATAAAAGAGGTAACGCTAATTAAATTTCTGATTTGGAGTCCAACATTCATTAACTCTTAATTTAATGAATTAATTTGGAAAAATCACCCATAGTTTCACGTGATTCTTGCGTTTATCATTGTTTGTCCTCTTGCATTGCCTTCGTCACTACATTAATTCTTACACTTGATCTTTCACGTCTTCTCGGATCTCTAGATTTTGATCCTCGCTTCCAATATTTTTCTTACTTATTTGTCTATTCCTATTCTGCGCATATGTCGCCACCAATTTAGTCGTTTTTCCTCTATAACCCCCAGAATGAATTCCACTCTTTTATGTCCACGTTTCTAATGCTATTTCCGCGTGTTATTCCTTCGACTCTTCACAGGCTTTTCGTTTTAATGGTTTGTAACTTGCTTTTTAATGTGTTTTGTGAGGAGCCATATTCCGTTTCCGTAGTGTAGGTGAGAATATGTCTATATATTGTTTTAAATACATCTCAGTTTTGGTGATGAATGGTACAATTTAACATCTTGTCGTTAGTACCCACCGTTTCCTTCGATTATTCCTTCCAAATGTCCATGTTTTAAAACTTGTATTCTTTCTCCGTCAATATAATCTTCTCTATTCTTTATTCTCTGTTGCTATCATCACATTTGCATCCTTTTGATTCATAGATTGTATTTTTTCAAGATTTTGTTCCATTCATTTATGTTTTTCTGAAGATTCTGTTATCTTCATCTATCACTAAATCATCAGTAAATGTACATCCCCTTATGCCTAGCAAGTTTCTATATCCACTTTCATTAATTTTGATTTTACATTCTTTCAAAACTCTTCCTATTTTAATTGTGGCGAAGTTGGCATTGTCGTTATATACATTTCGGACGTTCCTGATAAATTTATTCACACTTCTGCCTTTTATAAATGCACTTTTGTGATCCTTCCATCAGAAGTTTTATAAATCTCCTTAATCTGTTTTCCAATATTTTATGTTTTGTTACTGCACTCAATAGTGTCAGTCTTGTATTTTCCTGTTCGTGTATATGTACCATTTGCCCTCTATTCTAGTCATTTGACAATATTTCCTATTGTCATGTCTTTTTAATTCTTCTTTTCTTCTTGTTCTTTTTCATTATTCTCACATAAAGCTTTTAGCATGTCTATAGTTGTCATATCATATCCTGTTATAGTTTCAATATTTTTTGTTGTTATTGATTTCAAGTCTTCATCATCTATTCCAGTTGCTTCTATATTTTCAGTTGGTATATTAACCTCATGATTCGTGCTAGTCAAAATACTTCTTGGAAATATTGTTGCCATCTCTTCACTCTCTATCATAATAATGTAATAATTTATGATTTATGAAAATAATGGTTTAAACATAAGTAAACTATTATATAACTACGAAAAAAGAATTGGAAAATGGTTTTAATTTTGTTGATAAAGCAATCAATATCGCAAGGAAACATTGCTCACGTCAATAATAAATTATTATTCTTTACTAAATTGCATTATCTAACAAGATAAGTGTTAAAATATAAAGGGAGTAGCTACTAAACATAACAACAGAAATAAACGAAACATTACGGAGAATGTTTTTAAGTTTTCTATGTCTTTACTTTTTAATGTCTTTAAGTTGCAAATCAAAGTATCGAAGGAGAATGAAACAAACGGTAATTTCTTAACACAAATAATTTTGGTTGTCATTGGTTTTTCAAAAATTTGTTATATTTGTACTATACTCCTGGTTTCCGGGTTGAAACCGCGTCGTTGCTGCAGCTTCAGCCGATGTTTGGTCCACACACTTAAGGGACATCTTTAAGGCGGTAACTTAGTATCAATAACTGGTGCAGTAACGTCCTTGAAAATGGCCCTTAATGTTTGTGTTTTATATTGATTTTTTCGAATGTGGATAAATATTATTTCCTATTAGAGTCCGGACTTAAATATATGCATATGGAGAAACATGAAAATTTCAGTGTATAGATCGTTGCATTTATAAATTGGTCTAGATCGCCCTAAGAAAGTATTTTGAAATCCGATCTATGATCCTTATAAATATAATTTTAATATGAATAGAATTTCCCATCGTTAAGCCAATTAAAAATCTGCAATTACTTGTGAAAATTAACAAACCTCGTGCTTTTTCATCTATACGTAACAATTACTGATGCATTTCTAAATTAATACAAAAGTTACGGAGTTTCTCGAAGCGTACGTACGTTGGGACTAATTTAATTGCCAGGGACTGTATAGTGAATGACCATAAATCTTAAAGCGTTTATATAACACCATATTGGCATTTATTTCTATACCTAATATACGTTTTCCACGTAAATATAGCCCGGCTACATGTTTACTATAGTTATATTTCGCAGAAACCGTTTAAACTTTTCTGCCACGCTAATAGGAAGCGAGAGGCTCTTGTTTTTTTTTTGCATGGCTTACTACGTGTACTAGGTGAATGTACGTGGGGATCTACTGGCACTTGTTATTTTTGCATGGCGCTCTTGGATGATTTAAAATGGCTGCTGACTCATCGCTACAGACCGTACGACAAACATACGTCGCTCGGTTGTACGTGACAAGATTGGATTGTGTGCGGTGCGCGCATTGTTACTGTATAGGTGTAGTACGTACTTATTATAAAAGTAAAATAAAAATGGTAGGGAGTCGCTTATTCATTCTACGTTTGTGCGGATTATAAGGTGAAAGGTGGGTGAACATTACTATAATAGATTTTATAATTTACACGAACCACGTCTAGGATAAATTAATAGCTAAAAAATTGATTGCGAGTTTTACATGGTTCGCAATTGCGTCTATACGAACAATCATTATTGCACAACGTCGAGACGAAGTATGATGAATAGAATTTTACAGAATTTAATGTAACCTAGTTTAAGTGTAAGAAATATTCTCTTCTGCATATTACAGATATTATGCATGTATTTTTACGTTGAATCGAAAGCTGCTTGTATAGAACTTGTTAAATTAGAAAGTTACCGAGATATTCAACACAGATAATGTTCTTGTTTGCCCTGATGTGTTCATATAAGAGACATATTCTTCCTAGTGAACTTATGACTATACTAGTTATTAGTTAGTTAAACGCGCTCTATAATTATTTATGACCGTTTTGTATGTATTTTCCTAATAGTTCTAGTATTCCTTTTTTTTTATATTAACACTTACGTACGAGTATGTATTTGTTCCATTTTTATCAGCAGACATTATTATTACCCTAACAAAAAGAAATAGGAGGAAATTATGTATTAATTAACAAGTTATACGCTGGACGTCAAAGCTTTTGATTCTATTTTTTTTCATGAATATTTTAGAATTACTTTGTCTAACAATAAGTAACTTTACTAAGCAGTTTTAACATACGTATTAAATATTTGAAAAAACTAAAACGGTTTGAATTTTAATAAAATAAAGATAATTCCATAAATAAATCAGATGCTTTATAGTGTTACATACGAAGAATGTATGGCAATAGAAACTTTATCGTTAGAAAGATCACCAAACCTTCACTTACAAAAGTAAGCTGGTTGCATTTTTCTATAACCAAGTTGCCAGTAGACAAAAGATTCAAAAGTATCACTTTACGCTCGCACAAATTTCAATGCCACCAATTCAAGCACCTATGCATTCTTACAAATTATCTTCTGCCATATTCTACATCTACATAATTTAAATTTGTGGCTTTGAAGCTAATCTTTTAAATCTGGTCATTAAAGCATGCGTTATATTCGATAAGTATATTGTTAGTTTTGAGAAATGGGTTGGAAAATAATTGCTCAAATGAAGAACGGTATGTATAGCGGTGTTGAAACTAGTTCCAGAATGAAATAAGGGGGCGACAACTGTTACACTTTTTATGTCCGCCTGACTTGGCTTTTGATTTTTACCTCGTATTCTTCTTCCTTAACCGGTATGGGAGATTATAATAATGTTTAGGATATGTTAAGGCCAAATTTTTATTTCGGCAATTTTTATATAAAAGACAAAAACATTTATTAAACGTGTTCTTAATAATTCACGCAAATTATTGTCCTATCGTAATATTTCAATACAAGTTACATCGGGTGTTTCTAGAGTAAGCGACGAAAGTTAGCAAAAACAACTTATTTATTGCATATAGTACTGTAAATAACAAAGTTATGAACAAATTAAAAATTATGAAACAAAAAACTGTAAGATTCTAATATTGCAAATAAGAAACAATACGCGTAACGATTCCTATTTCAAATGATCTTAGCTGGATTATTTTTTTTGCTAGTTCTTTCTAAACTACTACAAGAAGTAACAACAATCATATACGCCAATATATAAATTATTAGTCGGGGTTTCGCGCGGGCCATGACTGTGAGACTGCATTGCTATTCTGAAACATCTAAAAATCTAGGACTATTTGTCGGTAATTCTTTTGGATTTCGAAAGCACGTCTCGCTGTATATTCAGCCGCATTACACCACATCGCTTTTACTTAACAGAGGACACGAAAATTATGTTATGCAACTTTTTAGTTTTATCTCGTGTTGTTTAAGCGTAGATTGGTCGTGTTTGGATGTACTGGCAGGAACGCGCGTTTAGGGAGCTAAGAATTCATACGTACATTGTAGTTGTGACAAATAACAGCGGGTTTCGCCAATGTCGATGTTGGATAGTTGGAAATGAATTATCGTTGTTCTTTTTATGCAACCAGCCTTTACCACACCATAATTATTGTCTTGTTTATGAAGAAAGATCTGTCTATGCACACCACGACTTCGTTCGAGAAGCCTTTTTCGTATAGTGTTAGCAAGATCTACAATGGTATATCTAGGATTACTAGTTTTAAGTTAAGTGAGGCAGTCTCTTTTGTTAAAATAAGTTGATTTGCTAGGTTTAGTGTAAGACTAGCAAGAGAACTATCCTTCTTAAGCCAAACTACATCTTGAGAATTTTATTACCTTTATATTTAGATTCATTGCTGTTGTTTCTTTTGTTACGTGATATTTGCAGTATATGAATGCACTTTTTTTTCTGGGTAATTGTGAAAGAAATAAAAACTATTATTACCTACGTTGTAACATAGCAAAACAGCAAATATAAGCATTAGTACCCACATGGCAGATTACATCTAAGAGTTTTTGCCCGAATTTTAAGTTGATTTGCCAGTTAAAGGTTAAATATACAAGAACAACACGAATCGTTACTTTTTTTTTGTCAGTACTTAAATGCTTACAAGTAGATTGAAAGGCAGTTACCTTAAAGTAACTCAATTTTCATGTTTATTTACACATTTCTATGCGCTATTTCTGATGAGATCTTGGAATATTTCCGTACATCATAAATGTATTTTCATCTCAACGTCAACGTAGCAATTAAATTGCTTAACTGTTAAAAAAGATACAGTTTAATATAACTGTAAAGCTAGAGTATTAGTTCTTATGGCACGACGCACATCTCATTTTTCCATCCGTGTATACCCTCACCATGCCTTCATGTTTTTTTTTTCCCTCCCAATTTAGAATTATGCGGTTTATTCTGCCGTACATATAAAATATATACGCTCGTTCCAAGAACTATCTTGAACGGCATATCGCTGCGAAGAGTGGCAAAGTTCTGTTAGTTCGATCCCGAATGAGAACGAGTCCCCGAATACCACATAATTCTGTAATTTACCATGAGAATGACTCGTTTCTCGTTTCCTTACTTGCCTTTGCATCCAGTTGACTAAACAAATCTTCGCCTTCTTATTGGCCCGCTGCTTTTGTATCTCTCGACATCGGTAAGGCCGAAGAATAGAGATGGGCGCGAGATGAAATTCGTGTCTATATGCTACGGCTTTTCTTTATATTTGTAGACGTACAGGGAAGTGCTTTACTATTTTCTTATAACCTCGTCAGTCTATACAACGTAAATATCCCGATAAAGATAGAAATAGAACTATTATATTAGATTTATGTGTTTGTTTACTGTTATATACAAAATTCGGTGTAAAAAAAATAGAAACCCTTGAAGAAAAGGGAGAAAAAACTGGATAACCAATAATACCAGTAATAAAATTTGATTATCTCCCTAAGAGTTCTATTTTTCTTCTTGAGTTTCATGAGTTTGACCTCCATAAATATTGCTATTGTTTCGTAAGCACAAAAAACAAAGATCAAATAAATAACAATTTCTACTTAGCATTTTTTTGTAATCGAAATAATTTTAATAGATTAACACATGCAAGGCTGATTATATAAACAAGAAAATCAAAACCAAACCTTATTCGTTAGCATCAAAACGTTTCGTGTTCATTCCAAGAACATTTACTGTTTAAAATCTACATTTTCCGCGCAATTAAAAATCACACAATAATAAGCAAGGAACAAGCCATATATTTCAATTTCAATGCTTTAACGTCAGCTTTAAATACCACAGCTGTCTAATATTTTTTTACGCGAGCCACCGCCGCGCCGCTGGTGCCCGGGATGTTTACATAATTCCAAAGCCGTAAAATATCGTCTCGATCATTATTCAGGCATCACGTACCCACCTCTACTGCAAGCAAGCAGGTTTCATTATTGCTCATTATAAATCAACAAGAGTGCAGTGACGTCATTCGGTCGCAACGTTTGGCAACGTCGTACAGTTCGCCGCTTGTTTGCTGTGCAGCTGCGGTTCTTTTAAAAGTCCACGACACACTTGGATCTCCGTATGCCCTCTCTCCCTAGAATACCGAGTTACAAGATCGAGTAATGCGAGGCCTGGTTTGCGGAAAGAGATTCTGTTTCGCGGCGGAAAGCAGTTTCGATGCTGTTTCTCGCCGTCGTATTATTGTTATCCGGTCGCCTATAGATTTTCTCTATAGGTAGAGATATTATTCGTTGTTGTGTTGCTTCCGTTGTAAGGAATTGATAAATGTATTTGCTCGTTTAGAAGTAGCAACTAAAATGATTCCTTTTGTTCGTTTAGAATTGAGAATAGAGATCGCAGATATATCGGAATCAAAGGCATTTTTAAAACTATATGTCCCAATATTCAATGAACTATTTTGTGCACAACTGAATGTATTTGTAACGTTTTAATGAACAACTAAAATTTATTGAAAGTAAAAATAAGAATAAAAATTCCAAAATTTTCTTCTAAAAATACAGCTTCAAATCTAAATATGTACCAGCAACAAATGGGTTAATCTTTCATTCTTTTTCTACGTTATATTCCTCTCGTTTTATTAAATGACACAAATTTATTGACCTGGAACGAAAAACTCGAACGGTATTGACTTGAATAACCTACGTTACGTTGCAATTTTAGCTTGATAAGCTAATAAAGGTTTTAATTACGTTCGAAATTCACTTAACTGATCGCAGGAGTGTATTTGAAAGTCATAATCGTAACCAACAGAAATCGTCCAAAGTTATGTTTATTTACGCTACGTGCACAACACTTGGCATCATTTATTTGCGCGCAATTTCGAATTTCTTCGGAATGTTTTATCTTGTTACCAGATTCTCTCTAATTTACTACTTTAGGTTTACAACTTTCAAAAAAAAAACATTGGAGATATTCGTAGAAAAGAAACGTTTACTCTAAAGTGATCGTTTTTTTTTACTTTCGAATATAACCGTAGCATTTCTTCATTATTGTAATACAGGGAGCGTCTTTTATTCCTGGAGTTGAATGCTAGACAGCAATTCGATATTTAGGGGATACAGTGTATTGTTAATCGTGCATCTTTCGAAGATACGTTCTGATATAGAAAAGGTGGTACACTAAAACTCACTTTTTTAAGTGGACGATGCCATTAAATTGTTGTTATTGTTGAATGTGCAGAGTGGTCATCAAGAAAGTATTGAGTTTATCAATTTCTGGTTGAAAACCTATAATTCGAACGTCTACATTTTATGAAAGATTTAGAACTATCACTACACACTGGATGAAATTGGTTCCTGCTGTATACTTTCAAGCGATTGGTCGAAGACCTGTCATGTAGGGGTTGTCAAGGCGAAGACAAAACAATGCAACACTTCCTCTACAGAGTGCCAGGCCATGCTGAGTGACGATGTTTTCTCTTAATGCTATTAGGACGATTCCTCTGGGCAGTGTCTTAAACTACGCTAATACAGCCCGAGAGAGTTATCTGGCATAGAGTGGATGCATAATGGATCTACCACAAGCTAAATGCTGTGCGATCTATTTTATTCTTTCAAGTCTGTCTGTGCCTATTTTTATCGGTGTTTACAATAATCCAGAATAATCGACATTCTAATATTCACCTTTTTTTTTCTAAAATCAATTTTAAGTGAATTAATTTTAAGAAAAAGCGGACGAATGTTCCGAAAGTTTTGAAATTTTAAGATTTTTGATAAAATAAAAAGTATATAGGATGTCTCTTTTAAAAAAGTGAATTTTACTGCGCCACCTTTTTTATAAAAGACACAGTATACCACGCAATTCACATTGTAATACATCTGATTGCTATCTAGCATAATAAAAGGCGGACGTACTACTGCTGCACCCTGTGTTTCAATAGGTACTAAAATATAATAAAGTTTATGCATTTGTAGGTGCCATTTTATCAGATGAATCAGAATATTAACCCAAACAAAATGATTATCAAGGAATCTAAAATATTTTCTACAACCTCGTTTTGGTATGAATGAAACCACCATCTGCAGCCAAGTTAGACCAAGAATTGGCTATACATCATCATTAATTTTATCCAATAATATCTTACAAATGTATTTATTCGGTTTCTTGCTGCATAACTGCATGCCTAATTCATCATACCTTCATTCACATACATATACCCATATTGTGCACATTTTTTTGTATTATAACTCTAAGTATGTATTGACTTCGATAGTTATTGTTAAATTTGCTTCTGTAAAAAAGCATTAATGTTTTGATTTAAGTACTTTTTGTTGCCATATAATTATAGATATGAAAGTTTCTATATTCAGGCAAAACAAAGTATGATTTAAAATTAATAATTCACTTCATCACTATTGGTTTTCCTTTTGTTTAGAAAGATTTTTCCAAGTGGATAATCTATTGTTTTTTATTAAAACAATCACCATTATAGAAATTATTTCCGAACGAACTAATAACTACCATCTTCGGTCGTTTTTTCATGTTTTACTGCGAAGATAGTCTAAATCTGCTATTGCTTTTTGCGAGAATAGTCGGGAACAACATTACTGAGATTATATACGGAGTGATATTGAAAAAACTGCAATGCATGGTATCACGATAGAGGACCACAAAAAAAAACAGCTTATACACTGATGTCCGTAGGCTCCCAAAGGTGCCCATGTGGTTCTGTGAATGATGGTGGGACATTTTCTAATAAAGTTGTAACTTCATTTTTCAATAAGTTCCGAGTTCACCTGTTCTATCGAAATGGGCCAGTTACATAAGTGTCGATTATCACACGTTAATAGGCGACGAATAGGAGGAGATAATTTTGCAAACCACTTGCAATATTGTATACGGGGTAAATAAAGCTGTTCTAGTCGGTGACGACTTTTTTGGAAATGAAATGGGTGAAGAAGCTGTTCTTTGTGGACTTATATGTCTGATTTACGGCTAACAAGCCATTCAGCTGAACTTATTTATCTGCACAACAGCATCAATAGCTGTTAACTTTTACTTTTCTGAAACAGTTACCTTCTCCCAAACGCCTATTCACGTAAATAAATCTAACATTAGGAGCCTCTCCTGCTGGATATCTCTTTTGATAAATACGTTGAGCTTCCAATGAACTTAATCGAGGTTTGCCATAATATACAATAATTGTCCGTGAATACTTCAGATGCGCAGAGAACCATTTTAAAAGCAGTTTTAAAGAACAACAAACAACAGAATCAAACTACTATAAACTATTCCAATATTGGTTAGACATGCACCATAATTTCATAGTCAACTACAAGTAAACGTGTTAAAAATATGATAATATTGTCATAATACTCAAAGCTAAAATACATTGACTTTTAAGATCTTGAAAAGAAAAGGCTTATGGACGTTAGTGTATGAGATCTTTCTTGATCCTGTATCGCGTGGTGCTGTCGCTGGTTTTTACCATGTCATTTTCTAGATTCCATATTCTCGCAACATTGCTAGACAATGTTTTATGGAGCAGTTATTTGGTGTCTTTTCAACATGCTTTTCTATCGTTTGTTAACAATCGATATAAGTATTTGAAAAATTCATATAAGAATTCGTAAAATCACAAGTGTTTCTTCATGTTTCCTGAATTAATCTCGTCTTTCCATACTAGGTTTTTTTCAAATACATAACGCAAGTCAAAATATATGTTATATACCACTCAAAAAAACATATGCCCTCGTCATTTATTATATAGAATGATTTTATTTCCAGGAGTGAATTATTAATTTCCCTGTAAATTATTGCATTACAAATAATGCCTACAAATCATCCAATTTCGTTGTGAGCATAAGTAAATCAATCAACAGCATTCAAAAATATATTTAAAAATTTAGTTGCCTATTTCCATTGATGTAATTGATGTATTTTTTTTTTAATTCAAAGAGAAAAGGACTTCGTGATACATACATTTTTCTTTTCATTTCAGATTCTTTAGAAGTACTTCGCTGTCGAAGAAATGGTAGTGTATTAAAACACTTTATACACTTTCTAGATAGATTCCCCACCAACCATTTTTTTATTATTACATTCTATATATGTAGTCCTTTTTTACAACCCTTTTAAATATAATTCAGTATAAACAGAAAATAAGTGTTGTGTTATGTGAGGGTAGCTGTTGAGTTATTATTAAAATTATTGAATGTCTCACTTTATTGTTGTTATTTTAATTTCCGTTTATATCAAAACGTACCACAGATATACAGTATTGTGCATGCACGAGTGTAGATTGGTTAGTTTCTAGAATGAACCAGAAAGTAGCGTTGCATACGCATGCTACTGTTGAATCGGCCGAAAAAAAAAATCGGCACCATATTAAGCTTATAAATAAATAAGTAGTAAATCACTTTGTGCCTCTATAAGCAACGTATGCAAACTAAACAAAAACCACATGTAAACTATTTTTTATGCTACAGGGAAAAGACATCACTGCCCAAGAAGTACCGACTAAACACTTGTAAGAGGATTATTATTTATACACCAGTTGATCCAATTTAACTATCTCCGTTCAATTTAATATCGGTACTATGAAATCGTTTAAATTGACATACTTGCTAGTGTACAATTAGTAGAAAAACGATTGAATAACGGATTGTAAGGGACTTGTGACGCAGTACCTAGCGCGTTGGACTATCAGCTGGATTCGAATTCTAAGCTCCTAACTCCCAAAGTAAGGTTTTCCAAAATTTTCTATAGTCTTGATGAACGCTGAAGGCAAACTTTCCGCGAGCGCAGACGTAATAATTCATGTCCCCTATAATTGGCGGAATCTGTTGGGGAATGGAAAGGCATAAATCATTATTAATAATATAGAAATCAAATTTTTTAAATGAAAAAATATATTTTTCAAAATTGCAATTTCTGAAATAAAGGTTTTATAGTTTATTGTTTTGGAATGAATAATAAGAAATTTCAGTAGTTTCTAATCTTTATTTTTGTTTATACATCTTTGTAGCTTAGTAGGCATATGTAGTAGGCTCTTGTAACTGAATGCGAAACCAAATTATAGCTTACCAATTTAACCTGTTTCATAGAGCCAATGAAGTACGGCCGGTTTGGATCATTCCGTATATCGCAGCTGTGCTTCAAAATATTGTATATCTCAATCTTGTAGAAAACAAACATAAATTCTGTTAGTAATTTTTGTGAAAATGCCTTCTTTAATTAGTAAGTTTCTAGCAAATTGATAAATACTGTGCATAATACTGTATATTAAAATACTGAAAATATCGCGGACATAACTTACCAAACTGTTACATAAATATTATATCTTGCTTTTTACTTGGTTGATATATTGGGGCAAATAGCGAAAACAATTCAGTTTGCCGGTTATTCAAGACACAGGATGTTAGCTAATAATATTTTAGAAATTCCATTATGTAAAGTAATATATAAAAATGTGTGGTTACGAACCAAGCAACAACAATAAATACCTCCATAACGGAGAGAGAATTTCACTTTTGCGATAGGGTTTGTGGCTAGGAAGTGTCGTATTTAAATTCTGATAAATTTTGTTACTTTAAAGGTGATCAAAAACCCTGCCGGTTGAAATCTATTGTTCCAGAGCACGAATGCATGCAGTAACCAACAGAATAAACAAAAATAATGTCTAGACAGCCAATCTATCCGCAAATTGCTCGTGTGTAAGAAATTTCGTAGTTCTTTTCCATTTAAAGCGAGGCAAACGTTTATAATTAGCGTACGAAAATAGAGTAGGTACATACACAAAGATAATCAAGCAATCATTCATGCTCTATCAGTAACGATAGGAAATTTGTTAGTGCTACAGTTTATCAACGCATGTATGTGAGGTTATTTTTAAGAGATTACCCTTGCTCATTCCACCGCCTACGTATATGTTGCTTATATAACAACAATTCTTGTTTAGTAATTCTTAGAATATCTTCATGCAAACCATTGCTGATGTGCTTTCTAATCATCTGGCCAAAACCTTTTTGTTGCCGCCTAGTTTACTAAAAATTTTAGTGGCATCCTTTAGCAAGTATTTCTGTAGAAAGTTACTAAGAAGGTAACACATCCAACCAGAAAATTTAAATTTCTATAAAACTATAAAACTTGGTAGAAGGACCATACTTTTTTTCGTTATTCGTTTTCTTTCATGCGTTTCTTTTTTTCGTTCGATTTCTCCTCCAAACATTTGTATGTTTTGTTTTTTTTCAAATTTTGTGAATGTCTCGGAAACTATAGTAGTAGTAGTATGTAACTTTTGTTTTGAATATAATTTAAAGTATATTATATAATCTTAATAATGAAGCAAATTATTTTCGGAAAAAATATACAGCGGGGAACTGGGTATTCCGCACGTTTCATTTTTATTATAACTTCTTTTTGTTTAAGAAAAATAATGTGGCTCAGTAAAGGATAAAGAAAAATATGTAGCGCCGAGACAGGTTCCAAACTCTGCATTTTTGTCCCGGTTTTTCATCCACGGGTCCATTTTTATACCACGTTTCTATAATTGAGGACGTCGAAAAATCTTAGTGGAGAAAACACAGAAGTCTATGTCGTATTTATAGAAATCAGCATTAGAAAATGTTATAAAATTTTTGTAGAATCTAAAACCAACACATCCGGAGGTTGTACCATGCTTCTTGTTTTTCTAGATATATTTAGAATGTTTACGACTTTATTTTCTGACACCTTCTTTTCTAAAATTCGGCAACACAATGCCCTTACAAAAAATCAATCAAGAAAGCTCTGCTTGGTTCGATATTTGGGAAGAAAACACCGTCATCCAGATTTAAAAATGTGTCTAAACAATAGTTGCGCAACCCGAGTACTCAGGGATTCCTGTAATATGAAAAATAATCGCGAAAGTAAACGTCTGTATGCAAAAATAGCTATAGCTATGGATTGTAGAGTGCATCACCTTCAATGGTTTGCTGACGCTTTACTGCTAAACTAATGCTAGAGTGACTAATAAAACAATTTCTTAATATTCTCAATGCTTGATTGCCCAAATCTGTTTTATTGCACCATTTTGTACGTAAAAGTAAAAGCAACTTTATTTTTTATAAATGAAAAGAAATTTATAGGAAAAATGGAAAACCTTGTCCGCGGTTACATACTTTGTCTTAAAACAATTTATTTCATTTCCCCATTATTACGTAGTTACTTTAAATGATGTTCTAAATAAAATTCATTTGTCATAGTTTCCGAGATATAAAAATTCTAAATATTTGGCTATAGCTCAAAATTCAGGCAATTCAGCTGCAAACAGAGTATTTTGTTCATATACTAAAGTACTATTTTACAGTCTCTAGAGTTTCGTCAAAATCTGAGTTTTCGAGTTGCCGGTGTTCGTTTGTAAGTATAAATCTACCGTTTGAGTTAACCAAAACAAAGGATCTTACGGTAAATATTGTTTTCATTCCAAAACATTCACATCAGCTTTATTTAATTAAAAATTAATAAGCATACAGAAACAACGGATAATTATAAAAAGATTAATAAGTACAAATCTGAAGTTTTGACATGTGTATGAACTTAGGAGTATTCTGTCATTAAATATGAATCTCCATCATCAATGATTGTGCTTAACATTGAAATACATTATTCCTTCTTTTAATTGTTAAGAACAAATCACACTTAAATACACGATAGTTTAATGGCTAATTATCGAATAATATAAAGTTACTGCACATGCGCATTTATCTTTTCTTCTAAGAGGCGGTAATTTGACAATTCTGAGTTGCTCATCCATCTTGGGTGTTTAAAATTTTTGCTTGCTACCATAAATTGTATGTTCCATATTTATCTTTCAATTTCAACTTACACACGGATGCAGAGTTCTAAATCCGTTCAAACAACAGATGTATACAATTCCTTACTGCCTTGTACATACATCGGTCCTGTAAACAATATCCTCTACTTGTATACCTTACACCAGCCAAAATAAACATAAACAGCCTTCTAAATATAGAATTAAAACCCGTGCATCTACGTACAAATTCAACTATTTCTGCCGTCCTCTGTTTACATTTTAGAAACGTTTATGTATTTTTCGTTGGCCTAGAGGTGGTCTTTTTTAATGGACTGTACACGTCTGTACGTTTGTAAAATTTGCTATAACGTTGTACTTTTTTGGTAGTTACTCGTTGATTGCCAAAATCAGAATAACCCTGATATAGATATTAATAAAGATCAAGAAAACTCTGAGAAAGTCATTATTTTTGCAATGTACTTGTACTCTTGTATATGTAAAAAAGAACACGGCTTATCCTATATTTAATATACACAAAAAATACTGCTAACATCATTTATTTTAACTGACAATAGTACAGGTTACAAGTATTTCAATCTCATAATCACTTTTCTTTATGTTTCTATTCTTGAACTATTATTTCTATTACACCTTTTCTGTTTATTAGTATGTCCTCGTTGTGTTTATGTTCTATTAGCTTCACTTGTAAATTTAGAATTAATTCATGGCAATCTACTGTTTATATAAATGAAAACGACTATCTCAACAGTAGTAGGAAAATACTTTGGGTAGTGTGAGATTGCTTGAGATTAATGGAACTAGAAACCGTTTCTTTGCACGTTTTGTACTTTGTATTTTTCAATAAGTAAGTTTTAACATTAAAACGATTTAGACAATGAAAACGTTTCCTATATAAAGGTATTCTATTAATAAAACTTTTTTGCAAAGATACAATAATCTGAACATTTTCCCAAAAAGAACAAAAAATGCACGGTTTTTAACGCAAGATTTGACTAGAAAAATTGCACAAAACGTTGCGTAGCGACATGCGCACAACTATTATTGTTAGTAATATTGCCATTGCATGTTTGGTTCAGATCGAATATGTTGCTATCGTTTCTTTTTTAAATTATAAAGGATACATATTAAATATTTACAAAAATAATGAAAAAAGTTTATTCTGATATAAATTGTTTAATGCTTTGAAAATATTCGCCATGAACATCATATTTGTGCAAACGTTCTAGCCAATTCTCCGAACATTTTCTCTTAAACATGCTTTTTAAAGGCTTCAACGCCTTTTCGAGTCCATAAAAGTCACTATCCACGTATTTTTAGTTTAACATTGGGAAACAAGATCAAGAGAAGATTAATTCGATGGTTTCCTCCTTCAAATAATTAATTCTTTGGCGTGTGCTGTGTGAGAATTATTGTATTGTCATTTTGAATGCAATGTTGTCGATTGTTTTTTCTGATTTTATCGATGACTTCTGATAAACAAATTGTTGTATACCATTTAGTATGAATTATTCTTCGATCCTTCAAAGCTTCCGACATTTTCAATACAAAAAAAATTAGCAATCATTTTCTTGGTAATGTTTCGTGAATTGTCTCGTTGGATTCGGTTCATGTGGAAGCACCCAAACGGTTGCTTGTTCCTTAGTTTCCGGCTCACGAGTCTCTTTTGTGCTTGCTCTTTTTTTACAATCATGTTGCGCACAGTATCAACGTTTTTGAAATAACCAATTTTGATCAATTTTTATATTATTTTATTCATTATTGACGGAAGCACGACTATGATGAAATTCTGTAGTAAACAATCGTTTCTGATGGTGTTTCGAGGGTATTATTGCTGTGTCAGGCCTTTAATAAAATCGTCAAAGATCATCCAACTAAAACCTTCATGCGAATTTTCTTTTTTTCTCTGAATCCACTGTAAACAAACTGCTTGGCTGATTTCTGTGCTAGCACTGCTTCAACAAATGTCAAATTAATCGCGCCATCTAGTCGTCGTTTGTACAAATTTAAGAAACTACCCCCTATCACTATAACTATCAGCTAGTAAAATTCAACCTAAATAATTTTACAATCGTTATATACGTAAAAGCACAAATAAATTATTCGCAACGTTAGAATGAACAATGCTACCTCAATCCTCCTAACCTAACTTGAAAAGTTCTATGAAATTATCTATACGTTTTGGCATCGTTACAAGTAAGCTTAATAAAGAATTTTTATGCTGATTAAAAGTATTTAAAGAATTTTCAATTTTTAGAACATCCTATTAATGCACACGCGAGTAAACGGTTTACTTAGAATATTTACTGAAACACGTTTCGGGTAGACCAATCTAATTCGACTTCAAGACGAGTTTTGATCAATTTATGTAGCAATTTATGATATTCTAAATGCAACACTAGCACATACCATTGCACGAATGTAAGATGATTTTTTTAAGTTTACTGTGTGCTATAAATACTGTCTTATCTCTTATCAATATTGAACTTCTATCGTCTCCTCATTTATACGAGAGCTTTATATACATCAGCAACATGACCTTATGTGACGCAAACACACTTGATGTATCACGATAAACGTGTCAATTTATATAATGATTTTCCTAACAAACAACAATACGACGCGCACTGTTGCCAACTGTGACTTTCCAAGCGAAAAGAGAAATCGTCGGCCGTACATATCCATCTACAGACAGAAGGTAATTTTATTAAGCGTATAAAATTCCGTATAACTTATGCGTGTAACAAAGCCAACTCGATTTGCGAGATTGTTATCATCTGCGGATAATTTTGGAAATCGGGTTGATGAGAATGTATAAATATGTGCGCATTCCAATATAGAATGGATCCTTTACTTAAAACCAATGCGGTAAACATTTTTCGAGCAATCGATAGAGCTATTGCGTTAATATGTAAGAATGTGGCTTATTTTACGTGTTCCACGTATTCAAATTTATGATAATTTCAATTTGCAAATTAGATTAATAAAGCACTTTTCTCGACTGAAAACATTTTAGTTTCGTCCATATCATAGTAAAACGTGTAACTATAGAAAAGTTAAATTAGATTTGAAATTAATTTTTTTGTGTGTGTGCTTTGCAACCGGATACATTCTAGCAAACAAATAATACCGAACAAAATTTGAATAAAATAGATACAAAGTTATGATAGCCAAATAAAAACTGTAATAAAATGATTCAAGGAATTCCGCATAATGTGATGACATTATTGGAGATACAAAATAAAGGTTTCAAACAAAAATTGTATACCCTGTTTTATAATGATGACTATGAAATAGTTAACATAGTGCAAAACCTCAAAATTAACTACCACAAAGTAACTTTGTCGATATCTCTTTTATTTTTCTTAGCCTATAATTACACTCAACCAGTAAAACAAGAACTAGCAATAACTTTAGCGTTGTTTCCTCTTTAAACACGCATTGTTGAAATATATTTATAAATTCATTTTCAGTTGGGCAATATGATTTATCGCCATGTTTAAAAATACTGTATGCAGACGCATTGCTTATGTTTACACGTTCCCCAACAACTGTATGAAATGTTCTTCATTTATTCTGACGTTGCGTTTTTTTTCGTGCAAAATTTTTACGATTTCTTATATGGCGTTTACAAACATTTTTGTTGGAGTTTGTAGATTCGGAGGCATTTTTATCACTCAAATTTAAAAAGTCTTGTTTGATTTAGTCAAATTAATCTAACTGCTCGCAGCTAAACTAGAACACCAAAAGAAAGTGCCTTTTTCACGTTTCTTCGCGTTTATTCTCACGACAAAAATCTCGAAAACTAGTAGGATAGCAATGTACACCTGTATACCACGGAAGAACTGGAATATTTGGTTCTTACTACCTCCAATAGGGTAATTAGGGATACATTTGTCTGAGGTAGTAGATAAAACTTTGGCTTCTTATTTCATTGGAGGCAAATAATATATTCGTCATAAAAACATACAAATGTATGTATGTATAGCCAATCGGAATTAATATAAAACAAAAATACAATAATTCGAAATATCACCAGAGCAAATTTTCCACGAAAAATATTGCAATATAGACTTGCTGAATCCATTTATGGATGATCTAGTAGCAGCAGGCGAGTGCTTAAACTAATTGTGCATGTTATAAACCAACACTTAAAATAAAAAGATGTGTACAAGACCTTGGAAGAAGAAACTGACCAAAAATTAACATCCTTGTAAACATAAGATTGTGGTTCTTAAAAGATGCATCTTGTCCTTTAATTAATGGTCTTTTAATTTTTAATGTTGGTCTTTTGCAAAAATAAAAAAAAATGTTTTTAATTCTTCATCAGCTTCAATGTAAATTTTCAATGTAACATTGTAAATTTGGGCAACATAATTTTTTCCTTGATCGGAAATTGCTTCTATCTCAACATCTCTTTAGATAATTTTGGTTGTTGTAGTCATCGCTATCCTTACAAATTTCTCTTTAGATTTTTGAATCATTGTCCAAAACAAATATTTGTTTAAATTTTTTTGGTATCTTCTTTGTGAACTGTATCAGATTAGAAAGTCTTTTTGTTTTGGAGTTCACTTCGGTTCTACGTTGAAACTGTATTTCCAGATAATATTATAGTTATCCATTCAACTGTATCATATGAGTTCCACAACTTTGAGGTCTGGTATCTCACACTAGAGTTTATATGTTGGAGGTGCGCAAAGGCAAAAATTTTTAATTCATTAAATAACAGGATTATAGTAAAAGTTTATGCATGCTACGAAAAGTTTTTGATTATAGAAATTTGGCTACAAAAAAGAATTAAGTTTTCATTTTTTTTATGCGTTTAATGTATTTTTTGATTAATTTCCTTATGATCAGCAATAAGACAACATGTTTCCTAGTATGATTTTTTTTAGTAATTTTTGGCAACACGAAAATATCTAACATTCATTGTTTCTAGTGCATCTCTTCAATCCCGTATTAGCCCCTATGTTCATAGTATAAGAACATTATAGTGTTCAGACTACAAGTGGCTGCTACACAAAATATTTTATTTGTGTCTTCTGTTAAACTTAACGCGTTGTGCAAAGAATTTTTGAAATATAGGAGTTACCGTGTTCCATACGATGGTGTTAAATTTAATTAAATGTAACTATTGCACAAACCATATAAACCTAGCAAATAAGCAAGTAAGTTCTTTTTAGATGGTGGAATATTCCTGAAAGAAAAAATACGGAAACAAGAAGAACGATTACCATTTTAAAATTTGTAATAGGTACTTCTGAAGTATGTAGATATTTTTGCATTTAATTTTATGTAAACACATGCGTTACTTAGCGGAAAAATAAAAATCCAATGTCGAAAAAACCTGTCATCACTCCACACATCGTCCCATCTACGTATATGCGCAGGATATATTTTGCATACAATAATATGAAATCGGACACCTCCTTTAAGGGGAAGCCTACTGGCTCGAGGCGACCAACGCCCGTATTTAATTTATGCCAATAAGCCTATGTTTATTTTTCAATCTAAGACGAGTCTTAATTGCACGTTCATCTCGCGAAACTGTATAAATTATTGCTTACATAATAAGATAATAATATATTAGATGCGCATGTAAGAACATACTTAATGTTTAGAAATGATTATAGAAACTCGCATAAATAATTCATATTGGAAATCCTGATGTATCGGTGTACAGATAACATCAAAATTCACGTTTAATATTTCCAGTGTTTATTCCTATTCAAAAAAGAAGCTAGTAAGTATGTTGTCGATGTTGGAAAATTTAATTAATCCGTCCGTCGGATTTTTAAATTACCTAAACGGTTGTTACTAATTATTATTTATTTTACGGGATGTTGAAATAAAGACTAAATCAAAGCATCCGGAGTATATAGAAAAGTAAAATTTGGAAAAATTAAACATCATCTTATTCTACTATGTTCAAGACAGACGACACGCGTGTCTATGTATAATGAAACGTGTATGCTTTTGTTCAATTTCTATAGTTCTTCAAAAACAATAGCACTTATCAAGATAATGTCTACCGATAAAGCTATCAGAAAAACAAAGCCGCGTTCTTTTTTATTACGAAGTGTATTAGATTAAATCTACCATTCGTTCATTCAACAAACATGTATGATACATGTAATATTGTAATAAAATGGACGTTAAATTTGGTGTATTCGCCTTTATTGATGTGTACGCCAACACAGGTAAACTTTTCTGAAGTATTATTAACTTTCTTTCGTGACAAGGTGCCACCCCACCGGAAATTTCGGGCAAATATCGTTTATACTCTATTTGTTTTCAGTTGTTACCCATTTTTCTGATAAAAATTAACTGGTGTCTACTGGGCACGTTACCAATCGTGTATTTTTCTTTTTGTGTTCGGATTATAAAAGTGCCTTGATTGAATGATTTTGAATATACGAAAAGTGGTACTAGCTACGAAAATGGTTCCAAAAGCATACTAACTGGCGAATTAACGGAAAGCATTTATTGTCTTTCATTTCCTAATGCACATGTATATGTATATAAATGCATTAGGAAATATTAACTAGAAGGAAAAGACATGTAATTATATACCGTGCTGCTCCAGCCGCTGCGTAAATAGATGAAACGTGAAATACGCCTAGGACCAGGATAGATGTTGTTTTACAATATTTACGTAGAGATGTACGGTATATATGACAAAAAATTTCGATAAAACAGAAGAAAATATATTTGCGGCGCCTGCCGATTGCAGCTACCTTTTAAAAATTAGTTGTTGCAATATGTTTAATTCCGGGTATTTTTACATTTTCGTATGAATTAAGTTTGGAGAAAATGTTCCCATGCTGCAATAAAAGTCTGAGGTTATTTCCAATCTCTTGTTAAATTCTATTTGTGAGTGAAATTTAAACAAAAATGAAGCGTAGTCAAGTTGGCTAGACGTTATTGAATTTTCGCCAATCGAAGATCAAGATACTAATTTTCTTAAAATTCAACAATGCCATATAATTAATTTGAATAAAAGTTGATATGAAATACGACTTTGGTTGACATAGAAAAATGTGTACTTACGTTTGTTGATATTATTCGAATTTTTCAGAATTTGAATAAATTCTTATTAGAAGTATTATTAGAAGCTGAAAATAAATCCTTTTATATTTTCTTTCATTCTGCATAAGTTATGTCTGTATAAATCTGCCATTTCTAAACATCAATGCTTTGACGAGTCTTCTATTTCAAACTGAAATTAGGTGTAATCCGGGTGTTATGGTAAAAAAAAAAATACAATAAAATAAATCGATACAACGATAAATAAGCTTTCAATGTTCCGAATTTGACAGTACCTATATTATATTTAATATGCTAACAATACCCGAAAGTAACGCATTTCCTGTTAAATTTAACAGATGTAGGGCACCTGCAAACATCAATTTTTTCTGTTCCGTGTCGATCATATCCGCTCTTATAGCGTAACCGAAAATACAATTTGGCGATTATGATTACGTTTTATTGTTTACAAAGAGCACTTTGAGGAGACATTTAAGAGAATTAGTGCCGTCGAATTCAAAAATACGTAATTTCGAAATCGAATTTAAATTTCGGATTTTCAATTCGAACTTGAAGTTCGGTTTTCAATTTTTTAAACGAACCACTTTGGGCAAGTACTTAACAGAATCTCATATTTTAAAGTTGAAACTTGTCGAACTCGAAAATATTTAAATTCGAAATTCAGTAACTTAAAAACCGAAATTGAATTCGAATTTTAACCTTATATTTCTGTAACAATTGTAACAGGGTGAGTCCATCCATGACTCGATGGCATTTTTCTCTAAACAAAAAAAATATTCTAAACATTTTTCAAAATAAAAACGTAGGCTTCCACGCCCGGAGTCTGTTGAAACTAAACGTTTTCCGGGTTCGAACCGTGTCATATAATAATAATAATAAACTCGACGTTTCGCCCACAATCGTATGGGGCTTCTTCAGGAGAAAGATAGGCACTGGTTAGCACGGTAACTCAACGTGTAAACCACGCCAGAGGCGAAACTAACTGAGCGGGAAGCAGTTGATCACGGTAACTCAGCATGTGAACCGTGCCAGAGGCGAAAACCAACTGCAACGATTATTGGCGAAACGTCGAGTTTATTATTATTTTGACGACATGACACGATTCGAACCCGGAAAACGTTTAGTTTTATATTTTATATTTAGTTAAATACTTTCAAAATATTTAACATGCTTAGAGATAAGTAAAATTATTTTCTGACTGTATCTTATGGATGGCTTTCAGCTTACCCGAAAATAATTCAAAACCGGTAGCAGCTACATTAAAAGTTCAAATCTCACAAAACTATTTCTCCGTTTACCTCAACATGAATTATTCATACAGAGCAACCACAGATTTAATAAGTCTATATCAGCACGGGTCGCGAGCGACGCAAGTCCTCGCGATTCTAACTTAAAGTTCGGGTTTCAAATCCTTCTGCAAAAACCATTTTGAGCGAATATTTAAAAGAATCTATTGTTTATAAATTTGACATTTTTGCATATACCATAAAAGTAAAAACAGATAAATAGTGATATTTTCACACGTTTTATTTCTAAATACGAGTTGTACATGTTTCCTGTAACATTTACAAATAATAACATTTTGCTTGATGCATGTTAGAAATAATTCCAGTCTAATTGCTTGCTGTGCATATTCTAAAGTAGATAATTTTTTTTATGCTGCAAGTATTTCGCATGTTTCATAAGATTGAAAAATCTTAAATTGAATTTCGATAATTTTTTTATTACATTGACATTGTGATACGTGACGGATGATTATATCGCATGGCGTTTTAATCTACAATGTACGTAATTAGCCTGATGTGCGAAGTGGGAAAAAAACAACTACGAAATAAAGATGACTGGATATTAACCTTGAATACAAAAAAAAAAAACATGCATATTGTAATTAGATACCTGACGTGACGTTTTTACATGTTTCCTGTATTATCATAAAAAAAAGAAATTATCCAACAAAGCAGCGATTTTCGTGTCGGATTTTAATACCGCTAGCAATTAAATTTTGGGTATTTTCGAATCGCACCGAATTCGAAGAACATGCCGGTATTAAAGCGGAAAAAATAGAAAAGTTAAAGCTATGAAGTTAATATTAATCTAAACTTTGGACTCTGGCAATTGCTTGCTTATACATTCTCCCATATGATGATCCATTCCTGCAAAATTTACACATTCAATTTGTTTATATAAATATTAGCATTACACACCTACCTATTACGAGTGCTTTAAGTATTTTTGTTAAAGAGTATTTACGTAGATTTGCCTATCCAAAATGTACTTTGACTGGATATCTTATCGCGTAATAAAAGCTAAATTGTAGAATGTGTGATTAGGGAATTATCAAATCATGCGATAAACACTTGTATTTGGAAGCGTATATAGAAGTTTTACACCTTCTTTTTTTATTACATGTAGACACTTGTCAAGTATTTCCAACGTGTAACTACGTTTTTTTTTTATCACTGAAAATACTAATACTTAAAGCATTTTCTAATCAATTTTTGTGCGTTTGCGGTATTCATGTTGCACTTGTTCACCTGTGACTGACTCACTCAAACCAAAAGATATTTTTTTGAAAAAGGAGCCTACCCATTTCTAGGAAATTGATTGGGAAAATTTAGGATAAGTTTAAGATAAGTTTGAAGTGATATAGTTATTAATTACTAAAACGCTACTCGAACTTTAACATCGCTACGCAAAAATAATAATTTCCAATAATATTTACTCTGCCAAATCATCGAAATACGTGCGAGGTTATTTATTCTAGTGTCTCATTGCGTTGCGTTATCTCCCAATTTTAGAAAGGCCGTGAAATAATAGAATTGCTTATAGGATCATGTAAAATAGTTCCACGCTAGTAATCACTACTGCGTAGAGCATATGCAATAAATGAATTTTGTTTTGAAAATACCAACTGCAATGCGTAGATAACAACCTCCTGATTGCGTGCATTTACGATATAGATTTTTTTCTTTGTTTAAATCGCTAGCATAAGTAAACGGACCCAGACACAAATAAGCATGATAATGCTAATCTAACAATGACATTGTTGCAATGTGGATATAATATAATTCAATATTACAGTATTAAATATATGTGTGTACACATTAGGCTAGTAAAAAGTTACTTAAAAATTTTGTACACTTGAAGTTCTCTGAACAACAATTATTTGATCTTCTAGATTAATAAAAAGTCTATTTGTTTAGTTCAATAAAATAGAAAACCATCAATGAGATTCATTAAAATTTCAAACTTTTTGTTTTACCGTTAAACTTAGAAGTTGGCCATTTTCGGATTAAATGTCACAAAATGTTTGGAATTGAAGAAAATCGTATTAAATTTTCGATGCGGTTTTGAAAAATGGAAAATACAAGATTATCGACAAATTGGGATGTTGTTTAATTCGTAAGCGGTCCTCAATTTGGTAATTCTACAAAGTTTACCTAGCACTAAATTTTATTCAAATTTTCCTTTGTTTGATAATTTCTTTTAATTCAGATAGTGTTTAGGTAAATTAACATTTCTCGCAAATTTTGTGAAGAATATTAAAAAATTACATTATAGCATGGAAAAACGTTCAAAGCAAAAAATCTACCTTTCAAAATGCAAAAAAATAAAGTGGGTTATTATTTAAAGACAATAAGTTGGCTATCACAGCAATATAACTGTTTTTATGCTTAAAACTAGGAAATATATCGTTAAACAATTTGACTTATATTTTACACTAAAATGAATCCAATTTGTTTTTTAATAGCGGATCAAAAGGTCTACTTCCATACACAATTTCAGAAATTCATCTAAATTCTCAATGCGTACTGTAGCTATTTTTCCGAGTTCGAAACTTGCAAGTCTTTATCAGCGATTTTTATTTAGCAAAAATCTCATTATACCTTTGAATTCAGGTCTTGGAAAAATTGTAATCAAATCTTCATTCATTATTTACTAATAAAAACGTTATGACAGAATAATTTTTCAAACTTCATCTTGCATTAATTAATACAAGTCCTCTTCTTATAATATATGATTGATCATGATAGGTCAAAATTTACAAAAAAAAAAAACTTAATTTGTTAAATAACACAAATTTGCAAATAAAGATTTTTAAAAAATCCATTCAATCAAAAAGCAAATATTTACCTAATTGCAAATTTTTAGTAAATAATAATAAATAATTTCCTAGCTACATTGTTTTGTTATTTTATCCAAAAAATACTTTTAATTTAAATGAAATTCAAAGTAGGCTGTGACATCAATAATAAAATTATAAATTAAAATTAATTAACAATTTAATTAATTGCAAACTAGGTCCGACAATCGATAAAGTTAAAAGGGATTACAATCACTTATGCAATTTCTAGTTTTTTCTAGGAGTGCTGTCATGGCTATAAAAACAATCGGAAGCGAAATTTTATCATCCTGCGAATACAAACAAAAATGAAAATTGATAAGAAAAACAAAAGAAAAAAGTGTTTTTCAAAAATGTTGGAAAATACATACTTGTAACTAATACTTACTACTAATACTAAAAATGCCATATTAAATCGATATAAGGCATTATATTTTACAGTAAACGGTAAAGTAAAACAGGATGATTATAAAAAAAAATGGTATTTGTAAATTATTTGAAATGACATTAAATGTGTTAATACTTTTTAGACATATTTTTCTCTTTTACCAAGGCAAAGCAGCTAGTAAGTAAAGTAAATGCAGCTGCATTAACGTGAAAAATAATTAAAAATGCATTAACCGAAGTTGACCGGCGTAAATATATTTCACTTTAGGCAAGACATCAATTATTATTTTCGGTAAACTTATATCTCCTCTCGGTGCAATATATTACGGAATGCTTTTTACCGGTGCTGCCGCTATAATTCTTCAAGTTCGGCAACTTCTCCGAACCGAAACTTATAACCGAGCAGCGAAGTATAAAAAAAAAAACGTAGAAAATTCACGAAAAAACGCCATTAACGACGAATACGCTCTCCATCTTTCTTATTTCTGCTCCGGCAAACGCTATACTACACAATCTAACGCTAAATTAATAAATTAAAGAAAAAGGAAGAACGCCACAGGAGGAGAAAGAACGGTCTGACGCAGAGACGTGAATGCGCGTATGTGTGTATAACATCAACGAACAAAACACGAGAAAAAAAGCCAGAGAATCGAACACCTTTTTTTTCTAAATGACTGTCCTATAACGTGTACAATCGGCCGCGACGATACTGCATCTCAGTTGATATTTTCGAGCGACAATATCCAACTGGTCCGCTGTACTTCAAACTTTACCAAGCAATGGAAAGCACTCTGTAGACATGGCAACAGCGCAAGGGGATCTGGGAAGCAAGGGCAGGGCACGGCAGCTCGGTTAGACAAGGACAGAAGCTGTGTGTGTGAGGGATATTAGTCTGAAAAAATCGATTGTATATAGTGTGTGTGTGTATGTGTATGTATATACATGCGTAGTTAATTTTATATATTCTATATATACATAATACATAAACTAAGGCATGACGTTATATAAAATAGGAAATGTTTTCTAGAAAGTTAGTACATATTATCTATATTGCTTTAAAAAAAAGGACTTACTTCACTCTCGACAAAAATACATAATCCTTGTTAGAGAACGTGTAGAGTAGATAGCGGTGAAGTAGACAAAACTAAATACAGCAAAACTTTACGTCTTAAGACTAAACAACTGCACTCCCGTTTTCAATATTGTTAAAAGTATGTAAATAGGTACAACTAGGAATAAATTATTGTAGGCACAAACTAAAAACGTAAAATTATCGCATTCCAGAAAAAAAGCGACAAATATATTTTTCTTTTCGCTTTGTACAGCTTTAAATAACGATAATCCGTCAAAAATATATTAGGATTCTTATAGATTTATTCAAAAAATTAACCGCTCTTTATAAAAATATATATTCTGAAGACCACACCCAAATCTTACGCAATACATTTCCAGCCAAATACAACTTATGGATCCGTAAAAAAATGTAGGAAAAACATTTATATAAATACTCCTCTCATTATTGCACTTTTCGTATCAAAAAAAAAAATAACACTTCACACTCGGTGTCCTCAATATAATAATGGTGAACATTTTTTGTGGATAGCCTCTTTCTGAATGTATGTATAAAGTAATAGTACATCCTGCGCTACAATCGTTCTAAAATAAGAACTCGATTACGTCGCAATTTCCTTTTATATGGGTGGAAAGTAGGCATGCGTGCGCACCTCCAATGATAATCGGTTCCCGGAGGCGAATCTGGGGGAACGAGTTATTTCTGGTCGATGCGGTACGTGCTAAGACGTACGTCGCGTTCGCGTCATCTCCCTTTTAATGTATTTTTAATTGACGGACGTTTTTCAATTATTGCAGCGTTCGTCGACCGTGCGACAATGATCAAAATTTCACGAGTTCAGTTATGAAACGTTTTTCTCGTATTCTGCCGTATCCTTGGCTTAATATTATTCACGAAGCTGATACATTGCGGAATGTTAAATAAATAGAGTAGATGGATTGTATTTTCTTAAGACCGTTTTAGAGAAATTCTTCTGTTAGGCATTTCAACGTCAAGATAAAGTATTTCCTCCTCGAGCGGATAAAATCCGCATTTTTATTCGAAATTCTACGTTAGTCCACGATTTCCTTCAGAAATAAGGAAAAAGGTTCAGGAAGAAATTCCAATTCCTAGCAGACTATCTCTACCACAGTCTAGTTTTGTCCCATCTGAATCGTACGCCGTGTTAAATATGATAAAAACAGGAAAAATATTTTATTTATTTTATTTTTCTTAGTATTAATTTACTTGTAAAACCGTTAATTTCTTTTTTTCATTCCTGTAATACTTTTTTTAATACGCGTGTATCTACTTACGTATAGTTACAAATCACAGAACAGTTTTCTCACAGCATCTGACATCACACTGAAAGTGTATCGTTTGATTTATATACCTACTTCAATATAAAAGATTAACAACAAGTTGAAGATAAACTAAAAGAAAGACAGCAGGTTTCTTTCTTTTCTTTCTTTAAGTAGTTTACATCTATATTATTTGCTATTCATAGTAATCCGAAAGAACGATACATAAATAAGTTCATGGAAGATGTGGCTAGTTTATGTGAGAAATCAATAAAAAGGAATTAACTAATTATAATATTCTTAAATAATCAACAATATAATGACGCTAGAAGACTTTAAAACGGCTTTGGGAGTGAAGATATATCGTATAGTGTCTATCATGTCTCTTATCGTACTCAAAATAGCACCAGTAGCAATGACGAAGAGACCTTTTCCAACTACAATGTTCGACTTATTACACCGACTCAAAAAGATTGGTGTAACCATTTTGAAATGCCGTTTCGCCGGTTAAAGCAAAGCGAAACCAATAAGAAATTTAAGGCAATTATGTTGAGTGTTAGTATTACATCACAAATACTGCATTCATCTAATTGGATAACTTGCGATGTGTGCACAGCCTGACTTCTGTGCTTTACAAAGCGATGATTTAACGTTACAAATACGGCTGACGTGGTTAAGCCAACTCTTAAACCATTAAGAGTACTGTAAGAGATCCCACCAAAGACACCTTACAATCATGGGCCGAACGAATCTTAATTTCTATAACCACCACCTAATTCCAATCCATCTGGAGGTACCATCCTCGTTTGTTCAACATGCGTCTTGCCACCTCATCCACAGACGCGGTAGTCGAAATTTCTATGTACAATGGATTTCCGCTATAATATTTGCAACATTATATCTAGAGCGCCAAATCGTTCACTTTTTTTTAGTGTTTCATGACTGATTTAAATGTGAATTATTATTTGCGAAATCATTACGAGTTTTATTTTATATCCAACGTTGTAAGAATCAACAATTTTTGGATTTAACAACTTTAACTTTTATCTGTGAACTTCATACAGAACGAACAGTTCTTTTTTTAATCATACTAGATATTGTAAAGTTACAAATGAACGTCTAAGAGGTTATTTTTCCTCAGCGCGACCCAAACTTCCCATTTAGTGATTAGTTTGTCCACCAATCGAAAGTAAAGATCCCTCAGGACGCACACGATGATAGTAGTGAAAATGGTCAATTACTTTTGAATTTTATCATTTTTCTCTTTTCAAAAACTTAAAGTAGTCTTAGTAAATCTTTCTACTACAAAACTCAGTATACACATTCTTGGCACATATGTATTCTCATCTGTTAATAATCCTTCGGTTAGTCTTCACCAAAATTTTCAGTAAACTTCCATGTTGTGTAGTGTGGTAGGTGTTGTAAAATGTCATCAAAAAGCATACAGTCTCAATTTTAGTTGGGTTCAGAATTAAAACAATCGCTAACGCGATTAAACAATGGTTTTAAATAACGCTAATTTTATATTTGACTTTGAGTCTACCTGTCGTTCAAATAACTTGTATCTAGATAAATCTCCAGTAAAAAGGCGGTTATTTGAGCGAATCAAAGTAATTACTCAGAAGTAACTGAGTTTCAAACAAAAACAGCATTTATGAAATTGGAAATTCGATAAATAAGGCTAATTGTCATTTAAATTTCTTATATCCGTTTAAAACATCGCTTATTAGTTCAAATAAAAATCTAAATTCGCATATTTGAGGACTCGAAATTTCATCCAAATAATTTCCAAAAGTACAAAAATCTCGAAATTTTCTCAATTTTCTCCACATTAAAACATATCGCCGTATCTATATGTCATTAATGAAATAAAATTGTTGCTCAATTAAGTTGGAATGGTAAAACGTACGTCGTTCGACCTACTTTATGTAATTTCTACATAATAAAATGTGTTTGCTAAATAATTGATACAAGTAACGGCATATCAATGTTACGTCGCATTGATGTTGAAAAGAGATAAAATATGTTCAAATAAATGTTTTATTAAACGTTAGGCATATACTTCTATCTATACTGTGGTCAGTTGCAGTTTGCATCTAGTGCACATTAATCAATTAGTTCTTTATTTGTATGTACATAACCGTTGGAACAACTTCATCTCTAAAACGTATTTGAATATATTAATTATTGAGTAAAGTAACGTTTTAATGTGTGTATATCTAATGATTTTTTCCGGGAAGAGAACGTCAACATTATTTTTGGAAAATTCTGTATTAATAGAATGCAATCTAATGTAGGTGTAGCATGCAATAAGTTGTATAAAAACGTCGCAAATTCAATTCCACCTACTGTATTTATTTATATACCGTTTTTTTTTGTTGCTGAAAATACTATTCCATCAAGTTTGTTCCAGTTACGTAAGCTCGTGAATATACCGATTATTTAAATGACTTTTCTGTGTTCCAGTCAATCTCGCGAGATAGCGAACGGGCATGTTCAGGTCAGTTAGTTGCCAACTAACAGTAAATACCACAGCACGGCGTATCGGTGATTAGGTGAAACTGCAGTTAGGATTACGGATTTTTTTTTTCCTAATCAAGCGTCGCATGATCTATAATCTACTTTTTTTTGTTCGGTAAAGCCATAAAAGCTACTGTTGACTGAGTGCTAATTCATTTATTAAGATCGGTTTACGTGTCGGGCGTCTATATCCTATAATACCTGAGGATTACTCTAGAAAAACACAATAAAAAAAAATATTGCTACCATAATATAATAAAATGTCGACATTTTAATGAATTTAATTTAAATTTAATAAATTAAAAAATAATGGACCAGAAGGAAATTTCATCTTTGAGCAAGAATTTGAGTGAATATATTCTATTCTATTTAAGAATATCCTTACAGTTAATTTTCTTTTTAAACATCTGCTCAGATAGAGTTTTAAATTATTTTTGGAACGACGGTACACCTTTTATATGGGCTTTCCTTTTGATACACCTATAAAATTTATTTTCTTGAAAACCAAAGCATCTAGTTATTAGACATTGTAAGCAATTATGATAGCAAGGGTTGTGTCGTAGAATGGTAAACAGCGCAAAAGTATCGAAAACCTCCGCACCACACAGGTTTAATTAATTATACCGAGACGACCGCTTTGAGGACGCGTGGAGGTAATTGCACGCAGCGACTGTGACAAAGCCTACATTTCGGAGAACACATCAGGTGTTGCTGCTCTGGTAGATTAGAATGTCAAGTGTAGCACAATGCATAAATGAAAGCGGCTGTAATATTAAATTAAAAAACTTGAAATAGATTAAGAATGGAACTTCGCCGCGGGTATTAGATGCGTAGGAAACTATTGTTATTATACTACATTAAAACCAATAGAAATTTGATGAATAGACAGACCGGACCGTTGTCGTACTCAGTTCTATTTGATTTATTAGAGTAAGGCTGCACATGCACACAACAGTACAATAAAGTAGTAAAAGTAGGTACATATTTGTAAATAATATTTTTCTCGGAAGTAAGATTGGATTACTCACGTCGTTCGGTCACCAGTTGGGAATGAGGATCCCATGTGTCCTCGAAATAGTCGTCCCGAATTAATTAAACTTGCGTGTAGTTCGGAGGTTGCCGATACTTTTGTGTTGTTTATTATAAGTAATGTTATCTACCAGAGAGCATAATAAATATCCTTAGAGTTTAACCATTGCACTTCTGTGAACTTACATTTGTCTGCTAAGGGATTTTAAATAGTGGTCTATGTCCATATGTATCCATGGAAACATAATTCATACTAACCTTTAATACTTAATTGCCTTTTTATCATCTAATTATCCAAAATAGCGGCTGTTCCAAATTCGCTGGATATATAGGAGATAAACCATGCATTTTAAATTTGTCCCAAATTATAACGTTGTGTTTTGGACAGAAAAATTTTGATCTACGTTATTCTGCTGTTGCAATAGTGAAATGTAATTTACTTTCAAATTCTTTCAAAGTTACAAAATGAATTGTTCTTTTTTTTAATGTCAGTCAAATTTAAACTATATAGTACGTCTTTTTTATAACAAGTCATCATAGAGTGTGGCGATCGTTAGGTATTGATATGTGGTTTGATTTGGTGATGATAACCAGAATTTAAAAAAAATAACTCTTGAGTTTCAACTAATATTTCAAAACGCTGTCGGGTGAGTAGCTACAGCACCGTGCAAAGCCTTCGAAATCACAACATTCATTCAGTACTCATTTATATGTAATCTAGAAACCAAAATAAAACTTCTGGAATGATTGGGTGATTAGGATAGCCGAGCTAGAACTTCAACTGATGTATATCTCAATCACTTCTTTACTTTCCAACTAATATGCGTTGGGTCGTTGTCCAACAAAGACGATTTTCTACTTGTAGCATAATTGTTTGGAGTATATTCAGGTACAAGTGTTGATCCAAAATCTGCCAGATCTAAGCTATGGATCCAACATCGTAATACGAAAAACATATCATAATAGACGCTCCTACATGCTTACCGTTTTTTAAGTAAGCCGACCCTAAAACTTCTCACACGTGCCTTTAGTTCCAAATAAAACTACTTTGTTTGTATTAGACAATAACATCTCTTTCCACTTTCCAAAGGGCCAGCTTAGATGTCCTTTAGCAAATTTTAATCAATCCAGTACGTGTGTTTTTCAGAAGTGGTATTTTACGATAACAGACAAATTGGAGGTGTTTAAACGTAATCGCATGAGCGGGAAGTTATGATGTGATTTTGACCCGTGTTGCAATGACAAATGATTGTGCGCGAATAAGTCGAGAGTTTCGGCGATCGTTGTCGTTTTCTACCTCGAATTTTACGATTTTTCTGGTACTACCGAGCGTTACTGATCATTTTAGCAGAACACATTAACGTGTCTTGTAAAAATTTCTTGTTCTGTAAACCTCGTATTAATCCCCGTTTTTCGAAAGTCTTTTTCTTCCCATGTTTCCCTAGATAATTACTAATAATAATGAAATAATGCGAAATATTTGTTTAAATTTAAGATTTTTTTAATTCTGGTTTTCACCTCGATATCAAACCAAACCTTGTTTTTATAATATACCCAATAGTCATTGGTGTCCTACATATTCGGAGCAAATTCTACAAACAGTTAGATCCATTTCATTTCTTATCACGTTCATCCCCCAAAAAATGCGGAGTAATAGAAGAAGCATTATACATTGATCGATATATGCGGAGGAGATAACAACTATTACTTTTTCCATATCACCATTTTTGCGTGAACCACATTTTGAAGTACTTAAAACACATAGCAGTGATCATAGTACATTCAGGGCTTCAAATACTTGATATTTTTATTCAGTGTGTGGTACTCTACTTCTTCAGATACTTCTTGGCCATTTTTGTAAATAGAAATATTTGATACCTGTTACCTTGAAACACTTTGACTCAATGCTTGGTATCTAGTATTTCAAACGTTTTACTAAAGCGCTTTAGTTAACATTGTCACCTGTCTTGGAGGATTGAATGTAAATAATGTGCTTTTTGAATGTTATCATCCCACCTCGCATTGCAACAGCATGCATCCTTCACCATCACATGCATTTCGTCTCATCTAGATGTTGTGAACCTTTTTTTCTATATATATTCTTTCTAATTGTTGTAGGTATGGCCGCGTGCAGAGTGTCAAATTGTTGCCGAGGAGCGCCAAGGACGAGACGACGAGCGAGGGCGCGACGGCGTGCACGGTGGCGTTCATGGATATCAAGAGCGCGGCGAAAGCCCACGTCACCGAGCACAAGATCGACGACAGAACTCTGACCACGGAGTACTACGAGCCCGCCGCCATTCCGTCCGCTGCTTCGCCGCAGAACACGACCTCCGCGTACTCTACGTCGCCCGGTACAAACAGGTTCCCAAACGGTCACGGGTAAGTAACGATCCCGAAACGTCTCGAGTCCGAAACCACCATCATTTGTTCCTGAATCCTTGACCACTTTGACCATGGAGAATACCAAGCTTAGTTTGTGGTATGCGGCTTGAAATTGCCTATAGTTTTTTTGACGAATATCAGAAAATTATGAACATTCAAATTATTAAACTACCAATAATCTTGGTTCCAATTGTTACCAATAATATTTTAAAATAGCCAAAACAAAAATAATGTTGAGAAAACTTGAACGGAACATATGTATATTTTTAAAAATACGGTTTAAAGCGGATAATAATAAGAATAAAAACAATATGGCGTTTTCAGTTTTGGTGAAAAGAATACTTTTTGTTATCTACAGTCCACAGTAGATCTTCTGTACATTAAACCAGAGCAAATATCACACAGTTGTACACATTTAATTCAATTACTCTCGAGATCTTACTTATTTCTTCTGAATAGAATAATACGAGAGATACGTATTATACGTAGGATCTTAAAAAGCATACGAGAGATGCTTTTTAAGATCCTACGAAAACAAAGAATGAAAAAGAAAACTACAAGTTTTTTTATTGTTTTTCGAAGTATTTGCCATTAAGATTCTTGTATGTTTCTTGAAGGCTTGAACAGCTCCTTGAAGCTGACCGCACATTTTCTGTTTGACTTCATCGATAACTTCTGGTTGTACATCATTCACCATTAACTTCTTCGATCCTTAAAGGTCGACATGTCCAGTACAGTGAAAGAATCAAGCGATTATTGTCTTAGAAGTGCTTCGACAACGAACACAGTTGATTGTTGCTTAGTTTCCGATTCGTATGATCAACATACCCAACTTTCATCACCGATTACCATGTTGAATACGGATTTTGATGTTCCTCTGTTGCATTTAATAATCGTTCGTAAAAACTTATCACCACATAGGTAAACACTTTATTTAAAATTGTTGGATATTTTGCGTTAATATTATTTTTTTGATTTGTCTACATACCCATTATATTTCGATTGACATCGTTCATGTGAGCGATGAACAATGAGTGAAATCACGATCGTGAAAGTCTACAACAATGTAACGTTTGTACCTATATGAATTTCTTCTTATAATTTAGACAAGGGTACCGATTATCGATGGTACTGCTTGCAGTACTGCAGTTCTGCGCATTCTTAGAACTAATACGCATGGTTAGCTTGAATACAGTTTCGAATTAGACAATAAATTGTAAGAACTGTTAGTTTATTGTCTTAACGGTTCTTACAATTAGAGAAAATCAAATATGTAATATTTTCACTTAACCTATGTTGGGTGATTCAATCATAGGAGAGCCTATTTCTTGACTTCACCGAAAAAGTAATACTAGAATTCTAGGATTGTGGCAAATGCCGCTACGGCCGACAGTTTGCAGCAATTATTGAGACAATATTGTAGAAAACAAGAGTGACGTAAAACTTGAAATGAAAATGAACTTGAACTACAATGAACTTGAATACTTTTCACCAATCGTACAGCCACTACATTAGATTACACAAATTACAACAATTACTTGATTATATATTAAATACATGCTATATTAACTTTCATAAATTTTCGTCAGTTTTAATGCAGATTTTACTGTGTTAACATTAGTTTAATATTTCAGTAAAATTAATCTTTAACGATGTCCCAGCTTTCTACAATCACCTGATTTTTCAATAGAAAACCTACTTACCAAGTTGTTGCAATTATTTTCACAGGATTTTTTCTGTGCGAGTTAAGGGTCATGTGGTTCAATTTAACAGAGAGTATGTGCTTCCTTCTTTGCGTCGAGTGGGCGAAGTTACAATGTGATACAATATTTTGTGTGGTTTTGTTAAGTTTACAGTGAAATCATAGATTACAAAAAAAATATGCAGAATAATGTTAAACGGTGATAGCAAGGACTGTGGCGTAATATGGTAAACAACACATAAGTATCCTTAACTTCCGCAGAAGTTTAATTTATTATGTAGTTAGATATTAATTAGTCCTTATCATCAACCGGTGACCGAATGTTCGGTCATAGGTAGAATAATGTTAGGTTGTGTTGATATCATCGTTATACCATAGACAGAAAATAACATTTATTCTACTCGTTTATTCTACTAATTCATAATTACCAAATGGTTCTGAATTGACCTAAGGTATCAGTATCGAACAACACGTAGTTTAGTAGCCTTTCAATCCAGGATGATTTGTAAAATTCCTTATATAGGAGAGTAAATTGTGTTAGTACATGTTGTATTTAATATGTGTGGTTTTCCTGTTTCATCTATTTTGTAGCATCCAGTTAACTCCATCAACATTTAATTTTTTGTAACCGTCAAATTTGATTTATTCATACAAAGTTTGTTTTTTCGACGGTAGATTGTAATTTTTGTTTTGTTTTGCGTATAAAAATAGCTTTTAGTTGTCACGTCGTCTTAGCGGTAGTTTTCTTGTTTAAGACGCCCACATGAATCCACTTCCTGTACATGTCTTTTTATTTTTACGATGAAGGTTTCTTGAACCATATTTATCAATTTTCATTTGTTTACTATAAATAGTTATGGCTTTTTTAAAAAATAGAATCATATTTTAAGTATTATTTCTAATATTTTCATGCATTGAACTCTATACTATGGTGAGATTGAGTCTAATATTTCGTTAAATTGGTTCGAATTACATGGGAACTCTTTGGTAGATAGTAGTCGATCTTTACTGCAATTATGAAATAAATTATATTTATTGATGTAAGAATTGGTTTAATGAATATCATGTGAATGTGCTAATTAGAATTTTCTTTACAAATTAATAACACGTGGCAGGACTTGAGCAGAATTGTTGTAAATTAAAAACCACTTACTTTTTTTATAGACCACTACATTTAATACTTGTTAAATTACCACTGTACATATATCTATGAGGGATAATTGAAACCGGCTAACTGCAGAATATTTGCTCCAGAATTGAATGTGAGCCAATTAACAGTTGTTGATTACGTTCCATTAATTTACGTTAACCCAACATTTGGCAATGATAATAGGAAGCATTGTGCCTTTGCTTTATATTTTATATTACTTCTAACAACCCCCACAATGAAACTTTTTATTTAAATATTTTAATTAGCAAGCTAATAATTTTAGTGATTAGTATTAAAAACACCTATCCAACTTCCTCTCTATGTTATTACCGTAAAATAAAACCACGCTTTATATTTGAAACCGGTTAGTTAAAGTAATGATAATTCCTCGAAATGAACAATAATTAGTTTCTGTTACTTTCTGTAATGATACAACTTTGTTGCTTGCAAAATGATTATAAAACATTATACGATAAGGTTCTTGCTGGTGCTATTTATCGTGATGAGTGCACTCATAATACAGCAATTCTGAGCGCATTTAAAAATCACAAATTAATTAGAACCAGCCTTTGTTCGTGTCACACCTATTTCAATTACGCTAAAACCGTTGTTCATCACTCTCCTACCTGTCTTCATAAATTGAAATTATTTTCCCTTGATAGTAGACCTTGTAAATAGAATTGTAGTGTGCTTGCGTATGCATACTAATTTTCAGCTGTTTTATTTAAAGCGGTAAAATATCGTTGGTACTGTTTTAGTAGCATGACATCGTTCATGTGATTAATAAACACGTGAACAATAAGTAAATGAAAGAGCACCTGCTTTTTTTTATAAATTTTGCCATATCACCTTGAACAGACCACATTCTAAATTATTGCGCATAATACCACGCCAGTATTTTTAGTAGTTATGAATAAACAGGTGAAATACTTTTATTTACGCTGTTATTCATTTGTAATGGGTATTAAAACGTGGTTAGATTTTGTTATTAATTCACTTACTGTAATCGCTCTTTACAGATTATAGGAAATGTTTGTATGTTATTAATGAGGCTACAATATGCTTTTAAAATGTTAATTTCATTGGCATAGAGTGAGCATTATGTGAATGACGGATTACCAAATGTGTCTAGCTATTTATTTAAATAATCATTATTCACACTTGTAGAATTACATCATAAAGGGAAAGGTGATAGATAGTGACCATCAGCAAGTACAAATGCATTTGGAGTTAACAACGTATAGATGTATAATATTAATCACAATCAGTGCTATAAAATATAATAAACAGATCATAACATACATAACATACACTTAATAACAGCACTAAATAATGTACAGTAGTAAACTAAAGTACAGCTAGCAATATTTGTAATTCTCTGTATGCTATCGTCTGCTAGTTTTGATTTTATTCCTGAATATATTTTATTCTTTGTGTTAGTAACACTAAAGTAGATTTAGTTTAGTAGGATCCATACAAAAACTTTAGTCTGATTCGATGGTTAAACGGTCAGCATGCTTGCATTTTGATTCAAAACACGCGGGCTCGAATCCCGATCAGAATAGATCTGCCTCTCGAGTAATTGAGTAGAAACAAGTCAGTAGATAGTAGACCACTACTGTAAAGATGCGCTGAAGCTAGGCAGCGATGTTTTTGAAAATGTTTCCAGAATTTTTATTTGCTAGATGTTGGGGACATCTGCAATACTGATGGCGTTAAAAAATTAATCCGTACACTACTTGAATCATAATATGTATGAAGAGTGTATAAACTAAAGAAAATAATCGGACCTTTCTTTCGCCTACTACAAACTTCCATATACATCGGGTAGGTGTCCGTTTAGGCAGTAGTACCGATTATATTGTTAAATAAATAAAGAAAATTATTATTATAAACCGCTTTCTAATAACACGTTGAATAAAATTAGTTTCATGTAAATAAATGGGATATTTCCTTCCTATATTACATATACGTATTTGTCGGATTCTGGACAAACAAAAATAATATATCAAATTCTCAGTTAAATAAATACATTAATTTATAGATTAAATAGAATTAAGTAGATCTTTTGCTCCTTAAGTGATAAGATGTTTTAATTATTACATGTAAAGATAGTCGTAAATAGTGTATTTATTTCTCCACAAAGACTTAGCTCTACTTGATTTTTTCTTGTAAAGACATTTGAAAAATAATGTTTAAATTAACTGACCAGACAACATCGGTGATCAAACTTTTGCAGAATAATTTTTACCGTTAGTTTCTTGTTTTTTGCCTATTTTTTAGTTGTTCGATCTATTTTACATTTCATCAAAAATTTAAATAAAAATGTGCCCAATTTACAAAAAATGTTTTTTGTGTGCCCTGTCCACTTGTGTCTAAAACAAAAATTACAGTTAATCTAACATGTATAGATTCTTTCAATTCTATACCAATTCTAAACCAAAATTCTTGAGATTTTGGTTTAGAATTTAGTAGGCTCCATATTTTTTGGGCCAACCTGCATATTCAATAATATTTATTATTTATCCATATTCGTTTGGGGAATTCCCATGTGTTTCTATTAACTATATACGACAAGAATGTACACTTTTTGCTTATTTCCAAGAATTGCTTTTAATTTAGGGTGGTAAGTCTAATATAAAAAAAAGACGCTTAAGAGGGAGGCATTGAAGATCTAAGGAATATACTGTGATAATACTGCTGCAAGCTATATAAAAACAACAAACAATTCCTTCAACTTCTTTCATTTACAATCACGAAAGCGTAGTATTCCTGTACGGAATTTATTACTTCGAGAAAACCGTATGTTACACCTTCATATGTGTACACAATAAGATCAGAATCAGTTACTTAATTGATGATATCGTTTCGCTTGGCCATTCTACATTGTAAAGCAAAAAAAGAGGGTGTGTATAGCAAGTTGAAAGTTATTCTCAGGATGAACACGCTTGCAAATATAACCTTCGACGTTGGGTAATTTATTATTACCATTGCCATCTTTTTCTGTTGCCCTACATTTTATTTACAATGTAGTAAAGCATTTCAAGAAATTAAGAGTTTCTCCTTACGTTAGTGTTCATGCTTATCTGAGTGAAACAAGATAATGATGGTTGTAGTTCTTTTATCAAATACCGTACATATGCACAGAGCTATTCTCCAAAGGAGTGCCATAATGCTGTTTGTTGTTGTTGTTAAATTTATGTATAAAAAAATTATAATTGAAAATCGATGTTATTACTTTACAGGTTAATAAGGATGTAGTTTTGATATTAAGCAGTACTGTATAAATCGATCCCATCGGAATTTATAACAAGAGGAACCCTAAAAATTCCGGAAAGGAAAATATATTTTATTGAAAAAAGCATTTTATTGTTTCTCAAAATATTCACCCTTAACTTTTAAGCACTTTTGAATTTTAAGAAACCAGTTGTCGAATCATTTATTCCACTCTGAAATGAGTATCTTTCTCTCTTTATGCTTCTTATGCTTCTTTCGGCGTCGAAAACCGCTCACCACAACTTGTTTCTAGCGAAACTGACCAGAAAGAAGTCACTAGGTATTAAGTCACACTAACACAGACAATGAGTTATTAACTTAACGTTATTCGTGGTGAAAGCTGATGCGTCAATGTGTGCATTTGACTTGAAGCAAATAAGTTGCTGTATACCAATCAAAGTTTATTCCTTAAGAGCAACAGTAGTAATAAAACTGTTTTCTTTTGAAGCACTTCGTGAGCAAACAACTTTTATTGGTTTTGGTTCACTTTGGAACACCCAAACAGTGGATTGTGGTTTTGTTTCTGTTTCCTATATATATCCAGGTTACTTGTTACGATACTTGATGATGATACGCTGGCAGCACCGCCGTTAAATTTTTGTAGTATTTTTTGTCACCAAATCACACGAGCCATTTTTGAGCTTTGGTTAAATTGTGCGGAATCCAGCGACCGTAAAGTCTATTCATTACTAAATGCTCATGTAAAATCGCTTGTATTTAATTTTTACCAGTACCCGGGGATGTCTCTATCTCTCGATATGTTACATGTTTATCTGCTTTAATAATCTCAGACATCATCGATGTTTTCCGGAACAACAGTAGTTGATGGACGACCTTCAGGAAATTCGTCACTAACACTGGTACGTTCACGATTAAATTCTGTAAACCAGTCTTAAACTGTGGTTTTGGATGGTACTTCAACACCAAAGAATGAAATTGATCAATGCATTGTTGTTGAATTAAAACCACTTTTAAAATCGTAAAAAATCATCACTTGAAAATGCTCACGAGAAATGTCAATTTTTTCATTATTTACCGGCTTTCTTTGAAGCGCTATTAACATTAAACTATACGTCCGACTGTCAATGGTGTTTGCCATACTAAATATCAAAGCCTAAGGCAATACACGTCAAGTGTTATCTGGTAGTCAATTCCGGAAATTGTTAGGGTTCTCTTTGTATTCATGTCGAAATCAAGCATCATCTTCATTACTTATTAATGTACGGGTTGTATTTTTTTTGTATAGTCTTTGTCATATTGTATTAAAAAACGTATATTATCATTGACTTGCGTTATATACGCTTTTTGCTCTATTATTTTATCAACAACACCCAATTTATCTTATTAAATCTTTTTTGTGAAATTGTTTTTATTACTTATCTTCAAACATCTCAAAATATGTATATTGTACACTAAATCGCAGTAACTATATGAATCCATATTTATTACTCCATATGTTTATAGCTTCAGATATTATACGTCTTTAAATATATCATTGTTTTAGTTGGTAGCTAAACTGTTTTGAGATGAGTAAAGTAGGACAATTTTGCAGCGACTATACAGACTCGCCGTGTTTTGTCGACTCTCGAGGAAACCAGTAGGCAATACGAAGCTCCTCTTATAAATCGAATAAAGACGAGATTGCCTAGTCGCTGCACAAGAGTAATAATTTCCTCTACCTTAGTTATTTCTACTGTTGCTTATTATTTCACTGTTAAAAGTTCTTGGTTAATTCAAACTAACTAATTAGATGGAAAAAATATTTCAAAGCTTAGTGGATCAAATGTCTAAACAGAGAGTAATGCTATATAATTAGCAAATAACGTTTTTGATGAGGCAATTTGTATTATCTTATTGTCTAGTATCACAATTTAATCACTGTAAGTTAGGTCAGATGTGTACAGAATTTTAGTTTGAATTGATTTTGGAAATTGCAAATATTTTTTTTAAATTCGTAATGTTTATGTGTTGATGTGCAGTAGCTACTAGGCCAAATGTAGATGTAGGTTACAAACCGGAAATAGCAAATGTAGTAAGTGTTACTACTCGAGTTATTCAACATTGCAACTGGAGTTACTCAACCCAATGAAACGTTCGACTCGCTAATAATATCCTAAACACAGAGATATCCCAAGAAAGTTTGGCAAAAGCTGCAAATTAACCCATCTACCAACATTTCCAATTCTCCTTTGTTGTTGGACACTGGAGTCGAATAAAAATATAAATAATTTCCCCGAAATTGTTTAAATAGTTTTAATTGTATACGTTATTCATGTTTTTCCAGTTCGACTGATGATCATGCAAGTTTCTCCGAGAGGTTCTACGACCGAAACACCAATCGAGTACCCGACGCCGAATATCTCCGCCGATCGTCGGGTTACCACGAAAACAATAGGGGTAGAAATCGCGACCGCGGTTACAGAAACGGTCCGTATAACACCGTCCTGGACCGAACCCACCGCGTCAACAGCGGTACGACGTGGACCGCTTATGACGCGACCACGAGGTATAACAACCAAAACAGTGACACAGGGTATTCGACGGCGCCTAGTGAAAACAGCGACAGACGAACGGAACAAAGTACAAAGAAAAAGACGAAATCGCGATCGGGATCGCGATCGCCGTCTCCATCAGGCAGCACTTCCAGCAGATCTCCATCCAGGTCCAGGTCTCGAAGCAGCTCCAGCTCGTCGAGCAGTTCGACGTCCAGGGCGACCAGCTCCACCGGTTCGCCGAAGTCGCGAAGAGCCCCCGCCGGTAATCAATACCAATCGGCTGTTCACTCCGAAGATAGAAGACCGTTGGCGATATGTGTTAGGAACCTTCCTTGCAGGTCTTCAGATACGTCGCTGAAGGACGGTCTCTTCCACGAGTACAAGAAGCACGGGAAAGTGACGTGGGTTAAAGTTGTCGGTCAAAGTTCCGAAAGGCACGCGATTGTTTGTTTCAAAAAACCGGAAGACGTGGAGAAAGCGCTCGAGGTGAGTTACGACAAACTGTTCTTTGGGAGTAAGATCGAAGTGGCACCCTATCAGGGTCACGAACTGGACGATAACGACTCGAGGCTATTTGAGGCAGAGATCGATGAATTCCATCCGAGAGCGACTAGGACCCTCTTCATAGGCAATCTGGAGAAGGACGTGACCGCGTCAGATCTACGAAAAGAGTTCGACCAGTTCGGTGAAATTATCGAGATTGACATTAAAAAGCAGGGTGTTGTGAGTTCTTACGCGTTCTGCCAGTACAGTGACATAGTGAGTGTTGTTAAAGCGATACGCACGTTGGACGGGGAACATCTGGGTAATAATAGGATTAAGTTAGGTTTCGGGAAGTCGATGCCGACTAGTTGTGTGTGGGTGGATGGTGTGTCGGAAAGCGTGAGTGAAAAGTACCTGAAATTACAGTTTGAAGGGTTCGGAACGGTGCCCCAAGTGAGCATCGACAGGGAGAAAGGCCAGGCGCTCGTCTTCTATGATCAGGTGCCGAATGCGCAGCTTGCTGTTAAGGACATGCGCGGTACTCCTGTAAAAGGACGGAAGATACAAGTTGATTTCGCCAGTCGAGAATGTCAGGAAGCCTTCTACGATCATCTAGAAAAACAAGGCCATGCCGCGGAAAGAATAGGTAACTTTGAAGAAAGAAGAGATTCCACTTCGAGAACGTTCGAGGCGATAACCTCTTCGGCGAGGTTTTCAAGGTATATATTAGCGTTACAAAATTACAAATCATGCGGCCAACATGAATCAATGTCAAGTGGAAAAGTTTTAATGAAAACCAAAGTAAATTTACATCCACACTACTTATTTCGTCATAGTATTGAAATGTTTAAAATTTATATGCATTCTCTGGTTATAAAGCGCAAATTCATTAAAACATTGCTGATGAAATTATTTTATGGCAAGTATTAAATGGTGGTCTATGAAAAGCCTCACAATGTGACTTGTTTCACGATAGGTTTCTCGTCTTGCACTGCAGATTACTTCGTGATAAACTGACTCACCTCGCCTCGCGCATTATTCGTTATTCATTCGTCAAAGGCTGAAGCAAATTGTTCACGAGACAACATCTCCTGTGAACACTGCTTAGAGAGAGTTACATCAAAGGAAGTCACATGGGTTTAGAATCGGCGACCTAGTAGATTAGAGTCGCTAAATTCCAATAAGACTTATTGCTTGAAAAAGCTTTTCCAATAAGCGGTATAAAAAATTATCTCTTACACTGTTGCAATATTTATGTGTTATTCCACTCCGAATAATTTACCCTTGGACTGCTTTAAAATCTCTGATTTTTCTCATCCCAAACTTAAAGCCGTTTTGCTTGTTTACAGTGAAAATAGACCTCGTGTATGTTCGAAAAGCTTTCAGCATCACTTCTGTACCTACATCTTTTCCGTATAGTTAGATAATTTTCTTTTATAGCTTAAATGAGTTGGGTTTTATATGGATGGAATCTCAGCATCTTTATCGAAATGACTTTCAGGCCGCTACATACTTCACTAAAATGTGAACCTTTACTCACAAATGTTATTAAAAGTTTGACATTGTAGCACTATATAATTAAACGTTATACGTTAAGTACATACTTAGAATGATCATGATAGTAAAGGTAAAAAGACATGTAAGCGTAGAAGTTGGAGTAGACTTTCACGGTTGTTTTCTTTTCAAAAAGTTTTCTAGATTGGTCACGTATGTATCAGAATTATGATATTTCGCTCTTTATACCACAGACGCATGCATCATGACAAAATCAAAGTACTAGTTGATTCTAGCGCGTACGTGATTTCAACCTAGAAATCTTTTTGAAAAAAGATGATTTTTATAGGTACTACATAAATATGATATGTAGGAAGGATTGAATAATACAATAAGAAGCTATTTTGTGTAAATAATGGGGTTGTGTATATTAGCGTCTTTCAAAGTAGAGAGTTGTTGAACGCTTCCTCTTTTATCTTCTTCGTTTTAGTGAAAAATATTTGTAAGCCAAATTTCATAAGATTTATTAAACTTTAGTCACATTGCTTCAAAACATGTTAGTATAAGTTGCTCTGGTAACGGTTGCTTTTTAATAGAGGAAAACGTGCTTGTTTTATTCCTTCAAGATAGGTCACTTCATAAAAAATTGTAAAAAATGCAAACTGGTATCCAAAAGTAAAAAGATAAAATAGTAGGCTGATTACTCATTATTTAGTATAAAATACAACGACTGAAAATATTGAAGTATGTTAGTATTTACACAGCAACAACTAACCAAAATAAAATAAAACGGAAAAAATTGCGATGAGAATAATGTTGCGTTGTTTGAAGTACATGTGTGTATAATGTCTCTCTGAATGCGACTGCGTTGTCGTTTGAATAGTAAAAGCAAAAGGAAATAACGTACAAAATATAACGCACGAACTTTTGATTTGAATATGGGGTAATTTGTTTTCTTGAAATTCCGATACATACATATATACTCTAAATATGTTCTAAATTATCAACGAGCCCATTAATACATATCAGTATTAGTAATAAATAGTTCATATCAAGATAACAATCCATCAAAACTATTCAAGTTCTTCCTACTTTACACCTACTGAATATAATTTCTTGCTTACTGCTACTAAACAACCAGCATCGTTATGAAACTGATGTAGGAAAAATGTTCAGAGTTCAGAAGGTTTTCTTTGGTTATATTTATCAATATTTTTAATTTTTATCAACCGCATCATGTGGCAAAACAGTGTAAGTGCTTGTAAAAGATATTCAAAACTGTTTCGGTGATACTCTTTATTTATACTATAGGTGAAAAAGAATTAATGATATTCGCGTATATTAATGTGGAAATTTGTAGCGTTGAAACAGTATTATAGTGCAATAAATCGACATATGCTGGAGAATTAAAATATAAAAACTAATCAAATTCATTTTTATAGGTACGATACTCCAACTCGACCCAGAACATCTTCGTACAGTAGCCGATCGAGTGCTACGACCAGTCAGTGCAATGCTAGCGCGATACCGTCACCCGGAACGCCCGGTTCAGCTACTCCGCGAGGTAGCGGTTCTAGATCCAGAGTACCCAGATACGCCCCCGAGTACTACGACCAAAATTCTGAGTATACGGATCAACGGCACTTTCGAAACTATGATGAGTATAGCCAAGGAAGCGCGGCTTCTCACGAGGACAACTACGAACACGAGTACGTCTACCACGAAAGTCCGTCCCATCTGGAAGCTCTGGACCGATTGCAAACTACCTCCGATCATCCGGTGACTTTCCCTCAACCGGATATACGAAATTTGCAGAAGGAACGGGTACATCTGTTAGAACAGCTGGAGGAGTACCCTAGTTCGGGTGACGAGCTAATCAGTCCGAAGAAAAAGCTAAAATTAGACCATTTAGACGGTGCGATAATTAGTGATGTGATTATAGAGGCTAATAGAGATCATAGGAAAGTAATGGAGGTCAGAAGGCTTTCTGATACTACGAACACGAAACACCATTCCCGAAGGCCATCCGTTGATGGCAAATATAGAGACTTAACACACGATAGAGGGTCGTACCTGCCTCATGCCGTTTGTAAAAGAAGGAAAACGGGTGGCAGCGATAACGGCTCGAGAGTACATCATTATGACCAATCGGGATCGGAAAGTGTAGGCGGATCTCGACCGGGAACACCACTTTGCGATGAACGACCCGAACACATACCGACCGAACCGAGAAGGACGCCTAGAGAACGAGAAGGACCTTTAAGTTTGCCACTTCCAAGGTTCGCCGCTCAGGTTTTACATAAAGGAAGCATATCTGTGGCTGGTATTAAAGGTCAGAAGGATAATATACTTTCTAGTCCACCTGCAGCGGCCACAAGTCCTAGGATATCTAATCCTAAGCCACCTAGTCCTGTTCATGTTCCACCACCGGCTTCGCCACCACCTAGGCCACCGTCGTTAAGTTCCACTTCCAGCGATAGTGATATTGCACCTCATAGTCCATCTTTAGACGAGCGAATACGTTCCCTAGACGAGAAATACGAGAAGTGGTCGGGATCTAGGGCGCTGAGTGCTGCCGGTGGTGACGCTTTGTTGAAACTGGACGCAAATCGAGAAAAATTCAAGTTCAAGCATAAACTGTTGGACCTGGATCTGAAGGAAGTACAACCATCCGAAATTGTGAAATCCGTTATGGCTAAACGATCGGTATTCGACGAGGACACGAAGCGGTTGGAGAACGTGGGCGAGAAATACGAACCTAAAGATTTCAATTCATTTCCAAAGACACCAGCACCGGTACAGCCAACAGTACCTGCTACTCCTCCTTTGGCGGCGCCGGCGTCTGCGCTTAAAGTATCGACGACGCCTCTTCCAAAGACGCCTACAATGCTGTCACCTAGGTCAACTGGTACGTGTAATATTTGTTGTAAATCACTTCTCTTCTTTTTCAACTTTTGTGTATTATTATTCTTTGTGAACGTTAAAATACTTCACTTATTGTAACACTTCGCTAGTTGGATAAAGTTTTATCTTCAGCACTAATACTGAAATTGGAAAACCTTAAAATCCTTCCAGTGACATATGTTGTTGCACACTTCCGTGGTCGTTGTTTTCTTTTCATTTGGATTTTCGGGTTGAAATCGCGTCGTATTTGCATGAGAAAGCCGACGTTTCGCTCTCAATTGTAGGTAGCTTCATACAATTGGGACATGCGCTTTCAGCCCGGAGACCGAAATTCTTTAAAAGATCCCTCCAATGATTTTTGCTGCTTTTATTACTCCAAATCCTTCGAAAATAATATATAAAATCGGAAGTACTTATTGCTGTATTAATATTCTTATAAATTTATATCAACTAATGCGCTTATGAACAACGGAGCCTTTGGAGAATATGAATCGTGAAAAAAGAGTATTGAATGCAAGCTTTCAAGTAAACGGTAAGCTTTTGTGGACCTTTTAGTATCAAGTTTGGGGGAATGCATCTTATGTCCTAATTTACACCTTCAAATTAAGTTTTCTCTAAAATTTTGTGAATACGCGTTATCCAAAAGCAAATTAAAAAATTGTGAGTAACGGGAAATACGTATGTCAGCTTCGTTGAAAGATTTAAACCATTTTAATAACAAATTTTAATAACAAAAAAAAACAACCAAACGCAATTTTAATAACAAATTTTGTGTAATAGCTTCCTGAATACAAGTTTAGTTCATTATACGTTTAAGATGCAATAACGCAATACAGTATTGCTGTTATGGCGACACTTTGATAATTTCAACACCTTGTTTAAGTTTTTTATGATTTTGTAATGAGTGACTCTTTTCAGGTACAGGAATTACGCCGGCTAAGGGTTTGCAGTACCCTTTTCCAAGTCATCCTCCACCTCTGGTTGTTGCAACAACAGCGCCTATGACAACGACAGTTATTACATTATCATCCGCCATCTCCAACACCCTGTCATCATCGGCGGGTACAACTTCTGCAACTAACATCAGCAGTAGCACAATTAACACGGCGACGCCGACAATGACCACCACGACCGTCGCATCACCTTCTTCTATGCAACTAGTGACGACAGTTCAAAACTTACCCTTGGCGTCGGTTCCATCAGCGGCACTTTCTTCAGGCGCATCGACAGTAGCAAACCGCGTCAACCATGGTGATAATAGACTGAAACCGTGCGTGGGCGGTAGCGTGTCTTCATCAATCAACAGCAACAATAGTAGTACTAGTGGTGACAACAACCGAACATCTAGCAAAGTTAGTAGTGTAAATAGGAGTGTTACGAACAATAATAATATTAATAATAACAATAGTGCGGTAGGGTCGTCGAATTGTCAAAAAAGCAGTGATACAATAAGGAACACGAACAATAACAATATCAATAACATTCCTCAATCGGTTGCGGTTGTTACGGATGTCGTCGTTAATGCGCAAGACACGACCGTTCCGAAATCGTCAAAAAGTGGGCGCGAATCAAAAACTAGCAATAATGAGAAGACGTCTTCAACCAAGAACAGTAGTAGCGACAGTAAATCGCGAAGGAACAGTGACACAAGTACGCGAAAAACCGAAAACGAATCAGACAAACATTACGCAGGCGAAAGTAGTGACAGTGCCGAAACGTTGCGTATCCGAGATGAGCGCGATAGACTCGAAAAGGAGCGAATGGAAGCGGAGAAGCTACGAATCGAAAAAGAGATAATGGAAGAACGCGAACGACAGGAACGGGAACGGCTCGAAAGAGAACGGGAACGTCAAGAGAAGATCGAAAAAGAACGATTAGAAAGGGAACGAATAGAAAAGGTACGACTAGAAAATCTTAAGCGAGAACGAGAAGAACGTGAAAGACGAGAAAGAGAAGAGAGAGAACGAAAAGAACGCGAGGAAAGAGAGGAACGCGAAAGACGTGAACGGAAAGAACGTGAGGAAAGAGAACGACGGGAAAAGGAACGTGAGGAACGCGAAAAGCGAGAACGTGAACGGGAAGAACGCGAAAGAAAGGAGAAAGAAGAAAGAGAACGGCGAGAAGAAGAGAAACGCGAAAGAAGAGAACGCGAAGAACGAGAAGAACGCGAAAGACGAGAAAGAGAAGAAGGGGAAAGGATAGAAAAAGAAAAGCGGAAAGATGAAGAACGTAGACATAAAGAAGACAATCACGAGAAGCGAAAGGATGACTATAGACATCGAGACATCCACCTTGATAACAGGTATACCAATCACGATTCGAATAAGAGTGACGGCAAGAATACCAAGGATGATAAGAAAGACGATCTAGCACTGTCCAAACGAGATCACGACAGTAGATTTCACGAAAACCGAGAATCTAAAACCAGACACCACGATAGAGATTCTGATAAGCGAAAGGAAGGAATTAAAGAAAACCGCGAAACCAATTCTTACGACAAATTGAAAAACAGTGAGATACGAGAAAACAAAGATAGGATGTCGTTAGAAACTCGACATCTTTCAATCGATCTTGAAAAAAGTCGTCAGTCTGATACAAGTAATAAAGCGGATCCAAGCAGAAGGAAGGAGAGGAACAACAGTTTACCCGTCAATGTTGGCAACAAGAGACGATTGAGTTGTCACGAGTCTACCGAAATTGTGGACGAACCTAAAAAAATGAAATTAAGTCAAGATCATAAAAAAGTGTCTGAGAGGCGAAATTCCAAAGATGCCACCAGTAGGGAGGAGAAAATAAAGAGCAAACATAAATCCTCTAGTAATTCCTCAAAACATGACGAGAAATCGGGAAGATCGGATAAACATAATAACGTTTCCCACGAAGAGAAGCGAAAAGAACGAGAAGAGAAACATAAAAATAAACAAAAAGAAAAACAAAAGAATAAAAGCAAAAACCGTGACAAGGAATCCCCCAGTACACCTAACCTCACCGGAAAAGATGTTTCAATAGAGAAAGATTACATAGCTCGTTTAGAAGCTGCAGAATCTGAAAAATTAAAACGGAAGGAATTGAAGGATAAAAAGAAACAAGATTCTGAGAGTGAAGAAAGACGAAGTGATGATAGCAAAAGATTAGATGACATAAAGAGCAAAGACAAATTTTCATCGTCCGATAGAAGTAAACGGGATGAACAATTAAAATCCGACGATAGAAAAAATCAGAAGAAAGACCGCATCAGAAAGATTACGAACAGTTCAGATAATACTGATTCAGATGAACCAAAAAAGCATTCTATTTTTGATATTGTCGATGATGAACCGGCGTATATCTCAATGTACGACAAAGTAAAGGCTAGAAGTTGCAAGAATATGCAAAAGCAAGAGGAGGAGAAACGTCAAGAGAAAATCAAGGCTAAATTCTCTCAGCTTAAGCAGAGCAGAGCGAAACGTGAAGAAAAGAAACGGTCAACATCATGGGACGAAGACTCTGATTCCGAAAAGGAATGCAAAACTAAAAAAGGTAATAAAATGTTAATTCGAAGCTCTGACGAAGAAGACAATACTAGGAAAATCCAAAGAAGAAAAGAAATTTATTCAGATTCGGATTCGGAAAGAAACACCGTTGCCAAACATTGCAGTAATATCGATAGCAGTGACGATGACCATATAAAAAATAGCAATTTACAAAGGAAAGGTTCCAAATCGAGAATTGCTAGCGATACATCTGATGATGAATTCAAGCTTGCGGCAACAAAACATGAAGTTATCTCTGATAATGAAGATCAGCCAAACATGTTCGATTTTGACGAAAATCTTTTCAACAAAATTAAGGAAGGCGAACCAGATGAACAGAAACATATTAAAAAAGAAAAGAAAAATTCTAAACACCAAACTATGAAATTCTTTGGAAGCGATGCTTCGTCGGGCGATGAAATGGTAGAAAGAAAAGAAAAAACTGAAGGAAGAAAGAAGCATAAAAAGAAACAGAAAAAACAGAAAAATTCTATTTCTAGTGAAGACGCTAAGTTGGAGTCTATTAGTGAGTCGCTGCAAAATGAAGCATATGAAAAGCCCAAAAATTCGGAGAAAAAGAAACAACACAGTAAGAAAGACAAAAAGCGTGACAAATCGAAAGATGAAAACAGGGAGAAATCTAAGAAATCCAAGAAAACCAAAGAAAGTAAACGAGATGGTAAAATAGAAAATATTTTCGGATCTTTGTCGGACGATTCCGAAACAGGTACTAAAGAGCAGATCAGTAATGATCATAAACATTTCCACATGGCATGCGTCAACGAAGATATACAATCTATGTATGCTAGTGATTCAGATGGTATTCCTTCTTCACTCAATGTCAGTAAAGAAGCTTATAAATCTGAAGAAAGAGAACGAAGTATGAAAGAGGAACATCGGAAGAGGAAAGAAAAGAAACGTAGAGAAAAAGAGAAGCAAAGAAAACGCGAAGAAGTAAACGACAATAGTATAGACTTCATTGATTTAGGTAAACAACTCGAGGAAAATATTAAGGATGATAGCAATGAAGGTGTAGTGAAATTAGAAGGCGATGAAGTTAAAACGGAACATAGTGAAGATGGTTTTATATTCCCTGCTCTAGTCGAAGAAGCTGAACTAAAGAAAGAAGATCGGAAGGAAAATCGCGAAAAGAAAAAGAAACGCAAGAAGAATAAAGAAGAGAAACAAAGGCATCATCACCACCACGACAAAAACAAAAACAAGTCACCAGAATCGAAAAAAGAAACGAACAAAGTACCTAGTCCTACTCCACTTTCGTCAACACCTACCGATATAGAAATCAAGTCAGAGATCGAAAAGCAAGGTCAGAGCTTACCAAACATTCTAGATATTCCCAGTCCACCTCAAAATAAATCCTCGTCAAATCTAGACGTGCCTATTAGTCCAATGACTGGAGAACCAATTATTAGTCCTATACCTAAAGCACCCATACCCGCCAAAGAAAAGAAAAGAGAAAAGTTCATTCCAGGCTTCGGTTCAGAGATCGACGAGAAAATACACGAGAATGCTGTAAAATCAATATCAGAATTTGAGCAACCTAAACAAGAACAAAACGAAGTTCTCTCGGTAGACGTCATTAAAGGAGAAAAAACAGAAAATGGCGATGAGAAGCCACGAGTCGTAATATCGCAGGAAGAAACCGAGGATGCTGTAGCTGCTTTACTAGGTGAGAGCTTTGGAAGCGGTCAATTCGAAGACTGTTACAGTGAACAGCAGTTAAGCCCCATAAACAGCGACCAAGTGGCCAGCATATCGGATGAGAATAATGTTCAAGACGACGAGGAAATGAGACAAGCTGTAAGAAGCTTGAATTCGACAGATTTGGATATGAAACCTGACACTCCACAAAGTGAGCATGAATTGCAAATTGACACTGACACCGAGGAGCAAGAGGAAGTATCTCTACGTTATGATCACCCACCAAAAACACCAGATACTGTTGATCTATCGCAACGACCAAAAACTCCAGATATTTCTAATTGCCTCGAAAATGAAGAACCAACTCAACATCAACCACAGCCCCAGTTACAAAAACCACTTCTTTATAAAGCAGCGAACATTGGCAGTCCGCCATCTCTTACACCCATAAAACAGGAACCTAAAAATATAGTTCCATCACCATTGCCTGCTTCTTTGCCTCTACTATCCGAACAGAGAAGTGTTATTTCTAAATCGTGGGTAGATGATCAGAAGGACGAAATTTCGGAAATACCTGTTGAAAATTCTAAGAAATTAGAAGAACCTCTTCCGCCACTCGCAATACAATCTTCACAGTTCACTTCTGTTGCAAAAATTTCCAATTCGGCAAGGCCATTTACTTCTGTACCACCTCTTAAAGTCGCAGAACCTGTATTAGCAGAAGCAACAAAACAGACTGATAAACAACTAAAGCCTGAATCTCCTAAAATTCCAAGTAATATTTCCGTGCTGCATGCTATTAAAGCACCAGTGCACAATGTCCCATCACATATACCATATCCAATACCGACTCAAAAATTACCAAATGAAGCCACTTTAGTATCTCCTAAATTAGCTACAAGTTTAAGTCGATTGCCAATAACGTCAGTTCAAGTTGTTTCGACGAAACCAATACAATCAACTACATTGGTATTACCGCAACCAAAACAAGCACAGGCCTCAGAATCATTGAAGTTAATAACAACTGAAAGACCCAGAATGATATATCAGGGTACTCCGACTCTTCAACAATTTACTGCAAATTTTGGTCCACGGATGATGCAACGATGTGGATTACCTCCACAAGGTATATTGTTGCCTAACAAAACATCTTATACAGCAATGCGACTATCAGTGAAGGGCAGTACAGTTATTGAAAGACCTCTAACTGAGCCGCCTAAATTAGTACCCACTTCTTCACCACTTGCCCCTCAAACGTTCGATATTCAACAATCGCAGGGTTTTGCGCAAATTCGCACTCAACCACAGAGTTTTTCGCAAAATAATCAGCCTACGATTCAACAGGCTGTTCAGGTCACGCAATCTTCATTTACTTCTTTACCGTTAACATTCCAAACAACATCACCAATAATTGTTTCATCGAATTCGAACATGATAAAACCACTTACTGTTGATACGACACCTACGACAACGACTACAGTAGATATCAAAACATTTACACCGGTAATACAAGAAGCACCTAAGCTAGTGGCAAATATTCCGAAATCTGAAATAAGATCACCTCAACCGGCTGTTATACAACAAGCGCCTCCGAAACCAAGTACTCCTATTCAGCAAAACGTTGATACGTCTGAAACACCTCCAATATTGCCACCGGCAATAGATTCCGTGAAAGAAAGTAACACAAGAACGTCTACTCCAAGTCCCGTAATTGTAGCTAATATACCGGCAAAAATAGAAACACCTGTCAAAGTAGAAACTCCTTCAGAGATAATTGAAAACACTCCACCTACCAAACCAGTTGAAATTCAATTGGCTATTGAGAAAGTTACTGAAGAGTTAAATCTGTCACTGGAAAAGGAAAGTATGCAGAAGACGGAAGAACAGACAGAAGTGAAAGAAGAAAAACCTGAGCTTTTGGAGCCAGAAAATAAGGACCACATCAAAAAAGAAGAAATGAAGGAGGAAGTTGACATGAAATCAGAAAATTCAAAAGAAGTGAAAAATGAAAAACAAATCGATTCTGAACCTGTTAAAAGCGAAGCTGAGGGAATATCAGTTATTAAAGAAATAGAAAAGATCGACGAAGAAAAAGCAGATACTGATTCGGTAGTATCTGATATCAGCAAAGAACGTTTAAGTGCTGAGATTCTAAGTAAAGACGATCCATTAGATTCAAAAGAGGATAGCGATTATTGGTCTGCGAAAGAAGTAAATATAGAGTCTGTGATAAAAACAGTTGATGCACTTTGTTCTGCCGATGATCTATCAGACCGCAGCAGTGAACTTGGTAAAGATGAATGGTTCGATGAAAATAAAATGCAGTCGGTGAAAAGCGAGGAGAAAAGCGACGCTCACTCCGAATCTTCAGATAAGAAAGATATTGAAAACGATGCTACCTCTATTACAAATGACTCTTATTATGATGGCATTGAAAATGTGGAAGAAAAAGAAGTTACATTACGTGTCAGTGGAAAACGAGGAGGTAGACCAAGGGGAAGTAGAAAGAATCGTGCTGTTGTTCGCGTTGGTGTCCAAACTCGCAGAGCCAAGATCAAGGAAGCAACATCAGCCAAGCGCGGTGGCCGAGGAGGTCGACCAAAGAATGAAAGAAAATGTGCGAAAGCAGAATTGGAATCTTGTGCGGATGTCTACGAGTTTAGAGATGATAGCGATGACGCTAAAGATAGACCAAGATTAATATTGACCATTAAACAACAAGCACCGAACTCGGCTAATGGTAACCCGCAACAAACTGCTATCTTAAAAGAAGTACCAAAGTCGTCTGTACCACCTCCGACACCTCCAAAGGTTGTAGAAGCTAAAGAGGAATTTACATCTCCAGTTTCGAACACGCGAAAATCGAGAAGATTACAAGAAAAGGATGCTTCGCGAAACACGGTTGATGACACAATAGAAGATGTAGTTAAAAATACGATGGTCACGCGGTCATGTACAGCAATGGCACAAGGTGAAGGCGGACCAAGAAGATCTACTAGACAATCAGTTGCCAAGCCTCAGCCAGAAACGCCGAGAAAATCGCCGAGAGGTGCTAAAAAGAAAGACAGGCGAGCTTCGGAAACAACTGATGATTCATCAGAAGAGAAAGTTGTTAAACCAGAACCTGTTGTTAAAAATGAACCGTCCCCACGTCCATCTCCTGTAAAAGAGGAACCTCTGAAAGAAACAAAACCGGAAGTCAAGCAAGTAGAAGTAGAAGAACCTAAAGAGAAACCTAGAGAAAAACCTCACGAGGGCCTTAAGGCTACTGTTTTAAGAAGAGTTAAGGGCGAAATGAATCAGGAGCCAATGACTCTAATAGATCCAGTTACAGGCCTTTTAACACCAATGAGAGAATGTGAAGAAGGAAAATATATTCCAATTTCTGGGTCTCAGTCGAATGTTCATACGGTTATAACTACTTCTACCCCGGTTATCACTCAATCTTCCGTTGTGGTATCATCGACTTTTCCGAAGACTTCTGAAAGTGATCCTGTAGTTACTTCTCCTGTTGTGGTGAAAACATCTAAACCCCAGTCATTCAAAGCACATGTTTTGTCATCTCAAGCTGCCAAAGCTGTAGTTTCCCAACAAACGCAACCACAAAAACCAGTTACATCTCAAAGTTTACCACAACCAACTTTCACACCAAATTCAATGAATCAACACTTGAATATCAATATTTCTTCGGTACCTTCTTACGTATCACCTCATCTTTCACCGAGGCCGGTACAAACAAAACCTCCCATACACACTGTTAAAATTGTACCTAGCACCCAGTTGTCACCTAATCACCAGTTGGCGATTTTACAAAAACCTTCGGCACAACAGCAACAGCAGCCGCAACATAAAATAATTAATCCTGTTATCCAATCACCTATTGTGAATCCGCAAATGGCTCATATCAAACAACCGACTGTGGTGAAACAACCTGCCATTTTGAAACAAGTACCGACTCTTGTTAAACAACCACAAATCGCCAATCATCCATCTCAACCATCGTTAGTTCTAAATAAGTCCGGAATGATGGTTAAACATCCAGTTCACCAACAACCTGTCATAGGAGTTACTGGAAGGGTGTCGCAAACTGGCGCGGCTAACAAACTCGGAGTTGATCCACCGAAAGTTGAAGTTTCAATGGCAGGTTGTGTTATGGTACCAAGATCAAACGTTAGCCCGCAAAATCAGCCAAGACACGTTCTACAAGCTGGAATACCTGTGCCGGCCTACGAAGCGAGTTTGGTAAGATATATCTATTTTAAAGCTAACATGAACTGGTATTTACTAACTTAGTATTATTCACTAACGAACAGCATGGAGAAAGAGGTGTTTATAATCGTAGCCGAAGTCCACCGCCGGCTCACCAAAATTCTCCTTCCCCACAGGTGATAATTTTATGTCATTTTGTTCTAGCGTTATATCGAACGTTGGTTATCAGAATCTCGTTAGTGACTTTGCACTTCGTGCTATTTAGTTATCCTCCATTTTCTAAGAGTAGCTACAGCGAGAATTTAGTACATTTATTTTTAAATCTGCACTCTGAAGCAATTGCTAATAAACATCTAACAAACTAATTCGTTGCTTATCTAAGCACTAGTTAATGCATGCTAGATTTTTATTCTCGCAAACTTTTGCTTATCGAAACGTGCAATAGGGATTATTTTTTTTGTAAGTCATGCGACAATTTTGTTTTTGGGAATATCTGTCGCGAGACATTCACATAATATCAAGGGGTATACATGTATAGAGAGCCCACGTAATGTCAAAAATTTGCAATAGATTTTGGACAAGAGTAGGGGAACAGTCTCGCCAAGAAGCTCAAGCGCTACTGTCGCTTGGTTTGTTCCTTGTCTATCTATCATTCATCGATACTTTTTTTTATAATAAAATTAGTTTCAATGTTTAAACTATAAATTTATAAAATATTTAAATTCAAATTAATTTAAACAATGTAATATAAGCGAAAACAAACCAGAATAAAAGCAAGTACCACCTTTAACTTTAATTGATTGTAAGTAACCAAGACGGCGAAAATAAAATAACAGGTAATCTTTTTTTGTATTTCAACAAACCTCAACTTCGTTCATAAGTAGTCACATTCATACGTACAGGGTGAGTTAAAAGTATGTCGATAGGGATTTATTATCGTTAACATTCATTTTAGAAAATTATGTTCGAAATAAACATTTGTTATGAAATTTGCAATTTGTTGCTGTTAATACGACGATGGCGAGTTTAAGAGAATGTGAAAGAATTGAAACATTTACGATGTCAACAATATTCTCTTCTTTGGCGAACCTACATTTTTGCCTTATTGGTGAAGCTGGCTTTCGGAAAATCCCTCTTGGTTTTTGGAACACCCTCAAGAGGTTAATACTTGCGTTAAGGGTTTCTTTTTTCATAATTGCCAATTTAACTTCGGCCCTGTTCTTGCAGTTAATGCAAAATGAAATTTTACTTGTTTGCGCAATGGTCTATCTACATGAGAACACTAATATTTTGACTCAGAATTTAAGCGAATTGAATTAAATTATCTGCAATTTGTAAAAATTAAACCGATGAAAACGGTATCAAAACCTGCAATAAAAATGAAGTCAATGAAATAAACATTTTGGCATATTTTCATGTTAATACAACCAACTCAATCAGCGCCGCGTCAACAGAGCTAAATGTTTCGTTTTTTTTTTTTTCTCTTCTGAACAATATAAAATGCATCCACATTCTTTAATTACCATGCAAGCCGTACACTTAGGAATCGATATGATGAGGATAGAATGTTGTGAGAATATACCTTCTAGAACGCCAGAGGACTCAAGATTTCTATTTAAAATTATTTGGACGGATGAAGCCGAGGTTACAAAAGAAGCAAGAAATTTATCAGGAACTAAAACACATGTTTACTGATCGGTGTATTGGCCGCATCATGCCTCGGCGATGACCACCTAAGTACGCTGATTTAAGGGCTGATTCAGTTTTTAGGGTTCATATTCATATTAAGGCGTGAGCAATAGAGAAGGCTACGACTAGTAGTGTAAGAAGACAGTGTACAGTGCCTGAAGCAAAATGGTTGGTGAGCATTTGGAATGAATATATCCAATGAGCTAGCTATGACTATTCGAATGTGTCAGGTGTCCAATAGTACAAGAGAAAAAACAAATTTTGAAACAAGATTATATTGAACTTGTGCAGCTCTAAAAGTGTGTATGTTTTCAAGGCTCAACTTAAGCTTAGAGTACTTTCATACAAGTTGTTCCAGAATAATGTTCGGATTTCAGAAATGTTAAGAGATATACAGCATTCTATTAAAAATAATAAACCTAAAGGTCATTTCTTGTTAATTGAAAGTGACACGTTAAAAATATTTCAGTTCGAAACAGAATATTCAATAATGTAAAATTCGCCCGCCTTACCCTTCTGGTATCCGAATATTGCCAATTGCAATGTAAATAATATTCAGTAAACTAAAGGAATAGCTCTTTAGATTTTTATTATTTACCCAATACTAGATGTCGCATCGTACGAAATCGTAGTTTATCACCTGCCTTAACCTGCAGTAGCCAGACCGCAGCATTTTACGGCTAATTTATGCCGCGAAATCGTAATGTCATTTTCCCTACCTCGTGGGCTCTCTATACATATATACTTCTTGATAACACATACATTTAATATACTAACTATGCACAATGATGTATAATTCCTTTTTTGTTGTAGGGTGAAGCAATGGGTGCTCATTTTCCACCTGGTTCTGTACAACTTCGGCCGCCCCATGACTTGCCTGCAAACCATTACCTACACGCATCCCATGTTGTTTATCATCAGTTTTTACGTCAGTACCTACCAAGGTTAGCATCATAAATCGTATTCTTTTTCTAAAATTTCTTATGATAATGAAAGTGAATTAATTTGATTACATTCTTCAGATCTCCTATGGTATCAATCGAAAAGTCTAGTGATGGTCAGGAAGGGGAAGAAGCACCTGTTACCTCACCACCAATGGAATTGAGAAGGCCGGGGTCGGTTGGTCTCGCTTTGAGCGGACGATCGAATGCGGTACCACACAGTTTGCAGTCTCCACATGATCGAACTACGGGTAAGGAATTGGACTAATAGCAAAGTATTTTCGGATAATTTTTAAAATTAGGTTTCTATCTATAACGTCTCTCTCTAGTGCGTGGGTTGAAGATAATTTCTTCACTGAAAAATCTTTTCAAATAAAAGATATTTTAGTATACAGGGTGTTCATGCTTTCCATAGCTCACAACGAAAACTTGATTTTTTTGAAATAAGTGATACCTCGTTTTTTATTGTAAAACGGTAATTTAAAGTTAATTCTGTGAAAGAAGTATTTCTTTCTGTTAAGATGGTTATTGGAATCGATATCATGTTTGATTCGCGCTATTTTATTGCATTAAACGGAGCACTCTGTATATTTCATGGATAGTAACCGATATGTTTATAGTGTATTATATGTTTACTGATAAATGATTTAAATATACAATTACATTACTTTATATATTATTAACATCTTGACATCGTTTTTGCTAATCTTCAACAAAAAATTACTAATTTTTCCTTCACTAATATTCCCATTCGTCGTATATTTTAAGTTGTATCCTCAGTAGCGGCAATATCTTTTGTCGTAACCCATATCATTTCTATTGGATTTAAATTCGAGTGGTAAGGAAGTAATCTCAAAATTATTTCCCAGTTTTAAAATTTTCCTCAAATTCTAAGAGATTTGCCAACTTATATGACACTTCATGAGTTCATATAATTCAGGATTTAATATGTACCTAATTATAAAAAGGGATTCTTTTTACTGTTGTTTTTCCCAAGGCTGCGAAACTTCTTCCCTCCAGGATATGTTTCTGCGTTCGTTTCTTGAATAATCCTCGTTTATCGTTTTTGCAAACGTCCTTGTTGGTTGATAAGCACATTTCTTTATAACTTAAATTATTAATTGCAGCAATATAATAAAATAGATTGAAACTTATAAAGTATTAAGTATTTACATTTATATTTATAAGAGATGTTGAAAGTATACACCACAGTTATTGAAACATGAATTACTTATTTCCTATCAGTGCTTGCAAAAGCAGCAGTGATTTCATTCAACTCTTGTAAATGTCTCAAATCAGATGATCTTACTGGCCAGCATTCTGCACTAGTTATTCAATTAGCATCAAATCTTCTAAAAACATTGTTTTGTTGAAAATATCGTTACCGTTTCTTCAAAGAAAATTGGACCAATTATTCTAAATCTTGATATTGCAATCAAACACGGATACGATTATGTCTCATGAAATTCATGGAGATTTTCATTTTCATTTTTCGTAGTAAATGTTGAATGAGATAACAGGTCAAAAGAACTTTTGTATTGGTAATGAATACAAATAGGTAACAAATGGAGACGACGTAAATTTTTTCTTCCGATAATCATTAAAAATCGGTAGAGTATCTCAAAATTACACCAGTATTTATTGAAATAGCAGCGAAAAAGTGCAAATGAATGAAATCTTGTAGATTTGTTTAGTAGTATTAAATGATTAAACGCTAATTGTTTTGTTACTTTTATCTAACTAAAACATAGGAACGTTTTCATTTGTGTTTTATTTTATTGTAGACTCCCCTCAAGTTTATGCAATCCATTCGAATAGAGTACAACATTACAATACGAGATACTATGATGAACCACCACCGGCGCATAGACCCGTAACAAGCCACGGCTCTTTAGCTGCCCTAGGAAACGACCGCTCATTATCCCATATGGGAGGGTTAGGAACACCGGATAGACCTTTAAGTGCTCATTCGGTGGGTCATCTAGGAGGAATAGGCACACCCGATAGATCGATGACCACTCACTTACCGGAAAGACCTCTTAGCGGACATGGTTTGGCGCTTGGCGCTGGACTTGGTGCTGCTGGAAACCTAATGGGGGCCGTTGCTCGTCACGTTGGCGCCGATGCTCCTGCAAGTCAAAGAGGAATTCAAGCCGCAACGCCACCACATGCTAGTCAAGTACCTGCTCAGGCAGAAAGTTTGTTAATGTTACTAAAGGTATGTATTTTAATTTCAAATATATTCAATTTTTTTTTCAATATACGCGTCTTTGTTATAGCAATATCCATGTATGTGGCAAGGTCTTTTAGCTTTGAAGAACGATCAGGCGGCTGTACAAATGTATTTCGTATCGGGAAATGATGCCGTCGCGAAATGCAGTTTACCGAAAAATTCAGATGGATCGACGCCGCCTTTAAGAATTTTCCAAAGAATGAGACTCGAACCGCCGCAAGTTGAAGGAGTAGCGAGAAAGATGCAGGTAAGTTTTAAATAATGAAAATAGCTAACAGCCCTGATACTCATTAAGAAATTTGTATCTCCGTATACTAAGTTTGACACAAATGCTGCCAAATTCGAAAAATTTTAGATTCGAATATTAACTTTTAAATTCGAATTCGAAACATAAAAATAAGCAAAGTTGGCAGAAAAAACCGCTCTTATGCACTGTTAGCATATTAAGATACCTCTTCACCAAGCGCAAAATGTTTGCAACTGTTTGCAAACACGATATATTTTTGGCGAATACATGGGTATTTGCAAATGTTTACAAGCAGTTGTTTGCATTTGTACATGATCCAATTAAAGTCGGCGTTGTTTGTGCGCATACTTATATTGTTGGCATTAACTAGGCAACAAACGGACTCGCGAAATATCATTGCACTTCCAAAGCCATTTAACAGTCGTATGCGATTCTACCGTGCCAAATACACATACGATTGTAACCGAGTTTTATACTACTTGTATTTATTTAATATTCGAATTTATATTTTAAAATTCTGACTTCGGATTCAAATTCGACATTGACTTTCCTTGCCGCAAGAATTATATTTCGAATGCTGAAAGATCGAAATCCGAAGTCAACCGCACTGTTGGATACATCTTATTTACCACTTACCGTTCTTTGCGTTTCAGATGGAAAACGAACATTGTATGCTCTTAGCTTTACCATGTGGTCACGATCACATGGACGTTCTAAAACAATCAACTAATCTAAATAGCGGATTTATCACCTATCTTCAACAAAAACAAGCTGCTGGAATTGTTAATGTCGCTGCTCCTGGCACCACGCAACCAGTGAGTATTTATGAATGGATTTGCATGGTGATTCATGCAGTTGTTGTCAACTTTGCCAATCGTAAATTAATATCAGTGTTCCTTGCAGCCTGCTTATGTCGTACACATATTTCCATCGTGTGACTTTGTCAATGAGAATCTGAGAAGAATAGCGCCCAGTCTATTAGAAAGGGTAGCAGACATTGCACATCTACTAATCGTCATAACCACTGTGTGATAGCACATGCGCAACATTCATGAGAACTCCAATATTCTGAGAACCAGCATGATGAACATGGAGGAAATAGTTTCGAGAATGATTGATATTATTTCATCATCTGGTTAGATAATAAAGTCATGCATTGAGGTCGGGAGGACCTTCTAAGCATCTTGGATTCTACAGATGTCGCTGGTAAGCGAGCTGCTTCGTACAATGTAAAAGAAAAACACTTTCTCGAAATATCCAAAAAAATATATAAAAGATAAACAAAATTACTTAAAGCAAAAAATATATTTACATTTCACTGTGATTTCTTGACAAAAGTAGTTAATATTAAATACTATTATAAAAAAATATTTTAAAAAATATATAAAAAATAACTTACCTACTACCTATATAAGAGATCTCATAAAACACTTAGTTGTAACGTTATTCATTTTTTTAAGATCTTTATTTTCTTATCTACATTTACAATCGTTGTGACATTTAAAATATATTATAAAAATAAGACGATAAAAAGGAAAAACCACTCTGCACGGTATGTTTTAGGTGTCTACTGTTTTCTTTTTTATTTAAGATTTTTTTTGTTTTCGAAGTTAGAAATTACTTAAGCACTATTGCCACAAATATATCTTTCTCGTTTCGTTCCTGTTTCTTTGACCTATATTTCTCAAAATGTTCAAATTTTAATTTTTAACAGTGGACCTGGTTAGAAGTTAGAATTTGTTACTATGATATTGGGAAGTATAGCTCGATGAGATTTCTGCATGTATGGACGTATTTTTGTTCCCTAAGGGAACTTGAATTTTCCGTTACTTTTCCTTCCTGCATTTCTTACCCTCTCAGTTTTGACTTTTCTTTTGTTGTTTTTTAGTTTTATTTCGCATACTTGTTTTCCAATTTCCAATTCGAAGAAATGCAAGAACGAAAATTTCAAGAGCACTATTCTGCTTTGTAATTTCTAACGTCAGCTGCGGTTGAAATCCGTATAGTTTTTGTTACCCTTTATAGTTGGCAAAAAAACGGCTAATATAATATTGCATATAGACATAATATATAAATATGTAGCATATATAGTTATATGAAAGAATCAATCATTTTTTAAATTACATTGTAATATATATGTGAATATAGTTTTAGTTCTGTTATTTTAAGCCTTTTTTAGTTTATCGTTATAAGAACTTCTGTACAGTGTATTTAGAATAAGTATATAAGTTTAGAAAGTTACAAATAATATAGGGAAATTGTGATGTCTATATATTTACTGTAAATTTTGTACATAAAAATAATGTGTATTGTGAGTAAACATTATTATAACTATTACATCATATTTCTGAGTCTTTTTTTTCTCTTTAAAATTAAGCTCCCGAAAATAAGTATCACCAACTAATCCTTAATATATTTTTTTGATAAAAATTTCCCGTAAGTAGTCGGGCGCATATAACAATTCAATTTCTTGTTGAAACTAGCAGAAACTTTCAAGTGCGTATTAGGTTAGCTCTTCATTTTCCAAATAATCACACAAGGCGGTTCTGAGTGATAGAGGAGGAGGCGACTGTCCAAAAAATAACCCACAAAAATATATTTGGATTCTTCAATCTAGAAAATAAGTAAGTAGTAAATTCAAAAGCAACGGGAATTAAAAGGCATCTTAACATTCCTGCATTTAGAGATATAAATGTAACGTCAATAGACAGGATTCTGAGTATTTTTGTACGTAAATTGTGAAATGCGTCGACGCCTCAAACAAGATTTAAAAGTTCCCACTCGCTCAAAAGAGCCACATTTAAAGCAATGCAATAACATTCAGTTGTGATAGTAGTAGTGGATGTACAAAGTGATTTTTAGAGGTAAGTAGGTACCTCATTCAGCGAATGTTTAGATAAAAATTGATATTTTTGTATTTTCTTGGATTCGTTTTAATTTAATTTTGTTTCCCAAAAATGTCATATAAACATTTTTAGCAGTTTAAACAATATATTTTTAGTTTTTATTTCCAACGTAATTCGTCACTAGTCATTTTCTTTTCGCGTTTATAACGCAAAATTTTCCCCGATTTAAGCCTATACTCTATCGCCAATAATACTGGCCAACAAATTTCAACTTTTGATTTTGCCATACAATAATTTATACTAATTTCAATAGAAAACATATAAACATTTATTTTAATAAAAGGTAGAAGGTCAAGTTGGCTCGATTTTTTTTTTATTTCAACGAAAAGGCTTTCTAGATTAGATCATAATTAAATGTCCGCTCCGTCTCTTATAAACAATATCTGCAGCATCTCTTCTTAACATCCAACAGTAATCTGCTAACATAACAGGATTTAATTTCCCCTGATATCGTTTTTCCATTCCCATGATGTCTTGGTGGAAGCGCTCACCGTGTTCATCGCTAACGTCGTCCATATTTATCGGACAAAAATCCAAGTGAGAATGTAGAATGTGCACTTTAAGGGACATATTATAGTCAGGAGCGTGAAATGCTTGTAACATATCCATTCCTAAGGATAGGTTTTATAGTTGTCAGCTTTTTTGGTTCCCAAGAAATTCGTGAAAACTTGTATTATGGAGAGTCAAGCTGTTTTTTCCTCCGCTGTTAATTTAGTTTCGAAGATTTCATTATTTACTATTTCTCGTATCTGCGGTCCAACAAAAATGCCTTCTTTCAGTTTCCCTTGTGTTAATTTTGGAAACTTTTCACGAAGGTATTCAAAATCTTCACCTTCGAGACTCTGTGCCTTTACAAAATTTTTCATTAGCCCAAGTTTAACGTAGAGAGGTGGTTTGTTGTTCTACTAGAGGCTGCTGTTGTACATTGCCTTTTCATGATATAAACTGTTGTCGTAATGGCCACTCTTGCTTATGACGTTTTTCCCTGCCACGACTGTTCCAAAGACATAAAAAGCAACAGTATTTGGTGTAATCTGACTGTATACCCAAAATAACTGCAATTACTTTAAAATCTGCACAAATATTCCAGGAATAGTCTTTGTACTTTGTCTTTTCTAATAAAATTTTCAGATTGTCGCAAGTTTCTTTCATAGAAACAACATGACCTATCGGAATAGGATAATGGTTTCTATTACGCAACAAAACTGCTTTTAGGCTGATCTTTGATGAGTCTATGAATAATCTCTAAGAACTGGGATCATGATGTATTCCAAAAGCTTCAGAAAATTTATAAACATTGTTGCAGTAGACCAGATTACCGGCCTTCTGTAAAGGCATTTTATCTATAACCAGAGCTAAGCCAATGTTGCCGCTTTTCGAATCATTTTTAATTTTTATATGCTGTTCAATTTCATCAGTTAGAGTAAAAACTTAGAGTAAAAACCTTGTTGGTCAGTGTAATAAGCGAGATTCCCACGGTGAGAGTCAAAAAAGAATGACAGAAATTTGATTTGTGGTAACACCTATAGGTTTCTTTGGTTTAGTATTTTGGCAATTTGTGGTTTGATATTTTACGACAAACATAGGTTTCCTTGCTGTTTTGTAATTTGAGGAGCTCAACTACTCAGTTTTACTTACGCCTTCGTAACTACATCCGGTCGCCACAGCCAGTGGAGTAAAGAAGGTACCCGCAGACCCCATAAAGCATGGGATCCCAAAGATTTGCGGGTGGAGGCTCTATTTCTGTTACGCATTATTACAGAACAGAATTTACAAAGATCTTTTATAATAAGAAGTATGATAACAGAAAAATATTGTATTAAAAAATGTGGGATTGACGTTTTACACGTGTATATGCATTACTAAAAAAAATATTGCTAAAAATTTATATAACCAATACGTAAGGAATATTTAAATAAAAAAAACAATAAAAAATTCAAATACAAATAACTAAAAAGAATATGTAATTTTAGCTTCAATACACGTGTTCAAAAATAGCATTGTTGGCGCCACCGACCAAAAAAGTACTCTAGAGGCTTCACATCCCTTTTTAATGGAAATAGAAAATAGTACAGGAAACAATATGATTCCTGTGTACTGGTGAATCAGACAGCTTTAGAAGATGATAATACCTTATATCCTTGCAAGTATATTTCATAAGAATAGAAAGTGATTTTGAAACCTGCGTTAGTTTTCAAAACCGTGCTACAGCGTCGATGTGAACACTTGAAATGTGTATAAGGATGTACGTGGTATAACTTCTTGCCAGTTTGCTAAGTAAGTGTGTTGGACAAAATATGTTACTATTATCTCTCAGCATTAATAATAAAGGTGATACTTATTTTGGATTAACTTAAAAATTAATTCATACATTTGAACATTTGGCATAAAGTATTCCAAAAATCACTGAAACTGAAAATAACAGTTAAATCATTTGGAACATCTAAAGTAATTTATCTGCTGTATCCGAGCGCATGTGTTTTTCTAAAGATCAAATATAAAAATCTAGTAGACTCGTTCTGTAACTTCACTATAATTGATGACAATACAAGTCGGCATTTTTTGTAAAAAATGATTTTAAAAACTATTAAGTCGAAGATAGCATGGTTTCACTTCTAGAAAATTTTATAGAAACCTTAAGAGGATACATTTTTCAAACTATTTGCTTACCAAAAAAGAGGAATAAAACCAGATATATTTTTAACTACAATTTAATAACAAAATTTAAGTTCTTACATGCAGGCATAAAAAAAGCGAAAATGTCCCTAATCTTCTTGTTTTTCATTAGCGTATTTTGAACAGTTATGGTTGTCCTTTCATTAAGCTAAAAATATTTAAAAATAAGTCTAATAATTACAATAAATACTAATGATTATGATTACGTTTACTTTAATATATATGTACAAAAATGTAACAAATATTTAGTATTCTGGACTGTCCCTTCGATATTGGAATGATGGCTGAACATACCCTATTCGTTCATAAACTTCTTTCGATGACTTGTGTCCTGGTTGCCATTTTGGAACTTCACTATAGGGTTTGGTTGACTTTGAGATTTCTTTATTTACATCGTGTTCCCTCCTTAATGCTTCATACTCTAAAAGATCATCTAACTTTAACTCAATACTTGTTGGCGGCCTCCGCAACATTGTAAGGATCTTGTTAATAGATTTTAGAACGTGTTATCTAGTGAAAAGTAAGAAACGTAATTATTCGTCAAAGAATTATCTACATTTTTTAAAATGTTTTTATTATACTTACTGAATATAGTTGTCATATATAAATATATTAGGTTATGTTCCGTTATTGTTAGTTATCGAGTGTAGTAATACAGCGCCAACTTTTTAAACATCAACTAGAAAAATCTATTAACGAATGCGTTGTGGATATGAAAGCTATTGAATACTTATCAATTTATTCCAAGCGAATTGATATGTAGAACAGGAATATTTTATTATGATCATGCAATCTATTGGCTACTATTACTACAAAATCGTAAGAAGGAATCATTTTCATCTTTTGAACTGCGGTGATGAAAAGTTAAAGCAATTGATTGGATTGATATTTCTGTACAAAGGAAAAGTATAACAAAATTGATCTTTAATAGGAAACGGTTTTGGAATCTTTGAGATATAGTTTTCAGTTTTCAATTAATCTGTAATGTAATTTGGGAGTAGCTATAGTAAGTACTTCGTTATTGTATGATAAGGTACATATTTCTATTTTTGTCGTTTTTAATTCTATGACTGGGCAAAAAAATAGTTTTCTTTGTACGTGTTTTTTGTTATAAAATTTAACCTCCTTTACTTCTAAGAAAATAATCAAAATTTGTAATTTTGAACGGTTAAGAAAAAAATGAGCAACTTGGCGTTTTTGAAATTTGGCGGTTGATTTAAATGAATAGTTCCAGCAATGAAGGGCATATTCGCAGGCATTACCATTATTACTGCTTAATTATAAGGATTAATTTTTGTTTTCCATTTGTATATCACGGCGATGGTAAATTAAACAAACTAATTGGATTGACATTTCTGTACATATATAAATAATATAAATATATTATATATAAATTAATAATAATTTATATATTATGTTAATATGATATATAAAAAATTTAATATATTTTTTAAATATATTTAATATTTAAATATTAATTATATTTAAATTTAAATATGTAGGCGTAAGAATAACACCAATGACGAATAGTTGCTGGCGTAAGAATAACACCAATCACGAATGAACCAATGACACTCATTGTCCTTATTGATAAGCCTGCAGAAACAAGTGCGCACTCATTGGTGGCAATGACATATTTCGAAAGCGCCCGGACATATCCGAAGTCGGGATTCATAGGCGTACGGTTAATGTGTATGAATGACGGATTGGATTGATGATGGAAAATCGACGGCGTGCCACGTTATGTTTGGCGAGTATTAATAGATTTCTTAACCGATATGTATCTTATCGCTCAGTACTTTTGTTTGTAAAAAACATGTTAATAGCAAACAGCACCTGCTAAATGCGAAACGTGATATATCATATATATTTCTATATGACTTTATTTTAAGTACAGAAAGAACCAGAAAGATTGTCGAAGCTGTATGTTTAGAGGAACGTATTATGGTTGTGCCGCCTTCATGAAATTGTTTCGAACAAAATCAGTAACGGCACGCTCAATGTAGTACCGCATTTTAAACGTAACCTAAAAAAACAACTCGTGAAAATATTTTCAATATTCTATTAGTTACGTGTGCTTACTCACACCAAATAGAAACTTTTATATTAGTAGCTTTCAGAAAAGCTTTTTGTATATATGTCTGAAACTAATAAAAAACGAAATCGTGGAAAATGCAAAATAATAAGATAAAAAAATATTACGTACGAAAATGATAACAAAATGGTTACTGTAAAGTGCCATTTAGAATCGTAAATATTTCTATGCGCCTGTATTCACTGATTAAACTGGTAGTAGTTATTGATAACATGTCCTGCGGAAAGCAATATTTTTTCCGACAATCCTTCTGGATCTCTCTGTATTTTAAATGTGTTAATGCGCATTTTAATAATATATGTGCCGTCTTTACCTCTTTCTTTAGTAGTACAATATTGCAAAAGATAAACGCGGTAACGATAGTGGAAACTATAATAAATACCTCTGGGAAGATCAAAATATCGGTAACCCGACTTGTAATGTTGGTTTACAAGTGGGGGTTCAAACATGATTAAAGCTGGAAAGTTGCTAAAACAATCTCATCATCAATTGCATCATGTAATCTGTTTGATTCATGCATATAATCTTGTAGCTGAATTTATTGTTATTAATAATAAATCCAGACGTTTTTTGTTATCCAAAAGTAGATTAAAGTTTCTACAAAAAAAAAAAATGGTTTAAGTTTAAACAGGCTTGTCCGGGCTTTCTTCAGGCACCATAGCCGATATTAACGAGATTTTTAAGCTGTTTCATATAATGAGAAACTTTTGCACGTTATTAAACTGTGTAACTTAAATTTAATTTTGCAAGAAGCCCAAGTAATTTCAGTAAATTCAAGTTCTCGACCAAGTTCAGATATCGTAATCCATACCCAAATAGAGCAAATTTCCGAAAATTATTTGATTCTTTCAGATACTATTTCCAAATTAGATGAATTAGAATGTAATGTGAAGGACCATTTCGAATTCGCGAACATCACATCATTAGACGTAAAACGCTCATTTTCCAAATACATTAACTTATTTTCATCGAATATGACCCAGTCAATAATGGAAGCCATGCTAAAGATACAATACAACAGCAAACTAAAATAAATAGTAATCACATACGTTACTTTTAATATTGATAGTAACCGAGCTGTACGTTATTGCTAAAGCACTTGTTTCTGTAGGTTTAGTCATAGGATACAGAGATGGTATTTCTATTTTTGCATTTTTTAATTCTGACTCCACAAAAAAATTTTTGTGCATATTTTTTTATCAAATTTTGTTTTCTTACTTTAAAAAATAATCAAAACTTATTTTGAATGACTCAGAAAAAAATGACCAACTTTTAGTTTGGTATTTTTAAAATTTTGCGGATGATTGAGCTACATTGCGAATTATTGCTTTATTACCCAAGGTACTAACTTAAATCGTCCATAATATCTAAAAAATACTGGAACTATCAATATCAATCACCAGCGGAATTTTATAAATGCCAGTTTTTAGCCAAAAAGTTGTTAATTTTTTTTTAACCGTTCGAAATTAATTTCTTAAAAGTAAGAAAGCTAAATTTTACAACAAAGAAAATATACGAAAACGTTTTTTTTTTATTGAATCAGAATTAAAAATTACAAAAATAGAAATACCTTACTACACAATGTTAGAGGCTAAATGAATGCTGAAAACTCAATCTGAAAGGTTTTGAAACCAGTTACTAAATATATATATATATTTTATGCTTATATTGCTTTAACAATTTTTCTTTTGTACATAAATGTTAATTCAGTAGGTTGCTTTGATTTACTATCACCGTAGTGTGTAAATTATAAAACAATTGATAGGATCAAATTTTAATTCAATTAGTTGATGATAGGCACATATTCTGAGACGATATTGCAATAGCCGATGAATTATCGGAACAATTTTTTTCGTTTGTTAATCGCTTTTACCGTTTTCAACCGATAGCTGCAATTGGTCGAAGGTCGAAGAACGAGGTCATGCACTACGCATTCCCTTTGAGTTTTAGTGAATGACAGACGAACTGAAATTAACAGAGCTAAATTTATCTTTTAAAATGGAAAACCTTTTCGTTATTTTATTTTACAAAACGTTCCTTTAACCGCTATTAATTGTATACCTAGATTTCTAAGAATACATTGTTCATATTATTTGGCTTGCTCTGTATATTGTTCCCTTTAATTTGGCATTGAGAAATTTTCCACTATTTAAAACAATTATTATTTTTTTTGTTGCTATAACTAGTAAGTCCTATATAACCTTTTTAAATAAGACTTGTAGCGTAACATATCTTTACCCATCTACCTAAAATTACAGTAAAAACAATGCGATGAATTTTTAGTAACATACTTTTTAATTTAAACTCAACGATGAACCTTTTAGATAATGTGATTAATGAAACAACCAATATTTAAATATTCTATCATTTATTTTACATACTTTGTTAACACACATAAGAATATTTAAATCGTAGTATTGTAATAAATAAACATTACTAAATACAAGTAATAGTAGTAGTAAAGATACAAATTATGCCTTGCATTTTAAATGGATGCTGCTATTACAACGTGCACTGATTAGAATATGATGTTACTGTAGAGAGAGCATATTAGGAATGTTTGGATTACCGCTCCTCCAGTATCACAGTCTCTTTTGGACAGAGTTTTAGTTCCCTTAAGGTTTTACTAACATCCACTGTGGTCAAATCCCTTCTAGGCCAACTGGATATAACTTTATATTCCTGAACTGGAAAGCCCTGAACTGTTAAATAATCCAAAAGGATTTTCAACGTTGTAGTAGCCAAAAACCTTCTTTCTAAGTTGTCGCCATTTGGTAACCGAAAACGAATTTTTGTGATATTATCTCCTTGATCTAATGTTGGTTCAGCTGGTAAATTAGCTTCTAGTTCTTTTCGATATGCCTCCTTGCGGGCTAGCTCATTAGCTTTTTCATTTTCGATTCTTCTTCGTTCATTAGATTCTGCTTCTGCTTGTTGACGTTTAGCTTCATCTTTTGCACGATCCGTAGCCAAGCTTTCGTTATATGCCATATCTTGTTCCCATTTAACCAATTCTCTTTCTGCTCGCTCTTGTTCTTCTCTAATTTCTACTTTTTGATGTTCAGTGAAAACATCAACTGCTTCAATTAAACTAGATAATAATTCGTTAACACCAACATTTCCATAAATTACATTGAGTATATCAGTTGATGATCGTATTTTCATAATGATAATGATCGCTGGTAATCTGTCAACGGCAATATCTCTTAAACTAAGAGCTGCCGTAGAACCTAAGCAATTATTGACTGAGTTTTGTAAACGTGCTCTATTTGTTTCAAAAGTTAAATCCCAACCCCAAAATACAAAATTACGTTCTATCAACTGCATCACACTTTCGACACTTAATAATTGTGTGCAAAATACGTTTGAAAGGACACTGGCATCATGGTGTAGATATATTCCTAAAATTTTACGATCTTTTGCAGGTTTTGAGCAAGCTTCCTTAAGAGCGTCGTCTAATGTGCCCTGATAAAATGCTGGATGGATTGCGCCATATCTTTGAGTAAATCTTTCTGAAAAGCCTATACTACCTACTATTTCATCATCAATATGTTCTGGAATCAACGGTTCTATTCGTTTTGGTGTTAAATTATCTATGAAACAATCGTCATCTACATTAAACGATTCCGAAGCATCTTCATATTCTTCTTCATCACTATCGATTTGAACTACACATAGACTATTTGGTTTTCTTTGTGTAACAAGATCCACCTCACTTCGTTGTACAGTTAAGTGATGTTCTGGAAAATTTATACCTGACAATGCCAATACTATACTATCGTCTATAGGTGGCCAACCTGTCCATATCTGATAACGATTAGGGATGTCAGTATATGTAAATGCATCAGCTTTTATCTCTAAAATAGTTTTCGTACCAGGATAAAATACACTGTATTCTCTGCCATTATCTGATAAATTCTTAATTTTCAAAGTATATACACCTTTTAAGCGTTCTGTTATTTCATTGTCTTCATCTGCTGAAACAGCACCATCTTTAGGTTTGACAGCTAAATACAATGCATTTTCTGATGGTAAGGAAAGATTTTTTATAGGGGTATTTTCATATTGTACCATGCGCGCCCAGCCAGACAATATCTGCTGGCACGGTGGTATTTTCAATTCTCTATGTAACCTTATTTTTATATCAGCGATTGTGCCTGTATCAGGTATGTCTATAGGAATTGTTTGTCCTCCATATTGAACATTAAATCTAATTGTTTTTGTTCTCAAAGACGACGTACTTGGTTGTTGATATGGACCACTAACATTGTTTTCTAATAATGGCATGCTTCTTGGTCTTGAATGACCCACATTGTTTCCAACCGATACCATATCTGTAGCAGTCTCGATGGGGCTAGAAGGTATGTGTATAATCTCAGGTATCATTTCCACATCCGATCCAGAACCAGTGAGAAACGATTGCGGTTCTTGAGGCATCACTCTATTAACAGATCTAACCAAGTCCCAGTTATTTTCTTGTAAAATATCAATAGCTTTTGCAACATCTTCAATGCCTGTGCAAGCTTGAAAATCTGCTAAAATTTCGTCACGGTTTCCAGACATTTTAAGGTTTCACTTTTGTGCTTAATTATTTTACAAAACAATGCTCTATTGCAATTATTAGACGACATACAAAACACACAATTTTGACGCATACTTACTACTACATGTAAAGACGTATATACCAACGTTACTAAAATGCAACGTAATCGTAGAAAGATACTGCGCCATCTAGCGTGCAGGTCGTCACTAAACACAGGCTTGACGATCTCAATATCGTATTATTACATTCACATAATTTCGACATTAGACATTTCGACATAATTTTAGAAATGGCATCCTCTATACGGTTTTCTAGTAAAACTACAGGCACTTGAAAGTTAGTTCCACTTTTTATTTTTTATTTGTAATATATTCAATCAACACAGCATATTTTAAATTTCGGAGTTAATTGGAGTTGGTTTTTGCGGTAATAAAAGGCATATTTTGCCAATTTCGCATATAATACGGTAACAAATTTGCAAATATCCTTTTTATTAACGGAACTACCGTCTTAAGTTATTCGCGAAATGCTGGAATTTTATACGCTATGATTTACAAGTTAATTAATTGAACAAGTTTTTAACGAAGAAATCAGTAGAAATAGGCTGTTTTGCAATAAATTGGACGATAGTGAATACTTGTCTAATTTTATTAATAGGTGAACGGGGAAATTATTAAATATCTATAGATGAAAATGGATAGGCAGAGATTTGTCTAGATTATTTCGTTTTTGTACCTTTCTGTTGTTTGGTTGGTAATAGACAGTAAGATTAGTAAAAAAATTGTCGGAAAATCGTCGCAAAAACGATCATGGCTTTGTGTTGTTTTACATGGTACCATTATTTGTTGGTTAAATAGTACTTGCGGCTTGTTTAAATCTTCATCCACATTCATACTTAATCTAATTATTATATGAGTGGTTATAGCGCCCTCTGAAAGAGGGTGCACAATTAATTTATTAAAATTATATCGCTTGTTTCACATGTTCATATCTTCAAACTGATGCCTAGTTTTAAGAGATGGCGCTGCACTGTTTTATCAACTGAGGGGAGTTTAAATAATTGCACACCTCTTTTAAATAATATAAAGGTAGTTAAATTTTAGAAGTTGGCAATAATTATAACAAAGTACAAAGACAATATAATGTAAAAGAAATAGCTCAAATATAAGATTAAATTTTTTAATAACATTTTCACTGCTTAGGATCAGTAGCATTTACCGTCTTTTGTTAATTATTCCTGTTTTGATAGAGTACATAATTTAATTCATTTGTAAGTCGTACTTTTCAGTTTTATATATGAAACTGTCTAGAATACAATAATGATCGCAAGACTGTGGCGTAGTATGGTAAACAACACAGAAATATCGGCAACCTCTACACCACACAAGTTTAATTAACTAATCCGCGACAGCCCTGAATTAAGCGGTGACCGAATGTGGTTAATGAAACGTGTGGTGCGGATGTCATCGATATTTTGGTGTTGTCTAGAATAGTTTCGTTCTTATTTTAACGATTTTCAAAAAATATCGTTTAAAAGAAAAGTTGAATTACCTATTTTAGCATTTAATTTTCTTCTTTTAAATCTCATTGAAAAGTTTTAATACTTTTGTAAGCTCCAACACTAAGTCTGTTTATTCTTAAAATATGTTTCAGAAGTATTCATATTACATTATATTGGTGATGAATTAGATTCATAGACAGTTCTAATAATGGTTCAATTCTTACGTCACAGAATTATTGCTTCCCTTGAATGACAATCTTTAAAAAGTAATTGTAGCGATTGTATTTAATAAATTAAGAGGGATGAAGAAAAATTAAGGTTTATTGTTATAATACTTAACTGCACGGTAATATGAATTTGCCTCATAAAGCGACGTGCTATGTTCCGGCACTCGCATACCTCCAACACTGCTAGTGCTCTTAGTGGTATATATATATCCCTATTGCGGATAAAGTCCGTTATAAAAAGATGAAATTTCGTAGGCATATATTGACCACGACGGGAGTATATGTAATTGTCTAAATATTGGGCGATATGACTCCCGCGAGGATGCACCAACCATCGAACTACGCGTTTCTCTATTAAAAAAATCCTCTGGTTGCCGCAGTCACATCCCAGAAAATTATGGGATGATGGCATATACCAATCAACGCATTGCGGGACGCAATCCTAACCACTTTCCGCAAACTTCTTATGGCAAAAGTTGCCGAAGAGAGTTTATCCTCTAATGAAGCACAGGCAAACCTTAGGTTACGGCCGGTGATTAGTCCCAAAAACATTACAAACTTACTCTTGGTAACAAGGATTATGGCGTAGTAATCAACACATAAGTATCGGTAATCTCCGCACCACACAACTTTAATTAATAATATATATATATAATATTGTGTGCCAATACTTATGTATTGTTTGCTCGACTAATGGTTTATTTAATATTTTTTCAAGAAATTTTGAAAATACAGAAAATACAGCGAAGTCGGATCGCAGTTATTTCTATCGGTAAGATTGCCTTTTTTTACGAACCGGTATTGCCTCAATCGTTTTTAGACGATGTTATTGTTAATGATATGTACCAAGAGTTTGATAAGAGAGGTTTTAACGTACTTCAATATGTAGCGCGGAATGTCGTTGATATCTGCAGAAGTTTCCTTCACGCTATGTATTTATTTATCGGCTGTTGGGAAGAGACACAGGTTAAAATCACTGCTCGGTACAATATTGCTGTGAAAGTACCAAGGCAGTGATCGTTCTACATCAAAGGACTGCGAAATAAAGTGTTTTGCAACGCTTACCCCCGTTGCCAAGAGAATATGTTTTTATCAAAATTACTACTATTGATAAGCGTTTTAATTATATTTCACGATATTTTTGTTTTATTACGTGACAGTATTATCAAATTTTCGTAGTAAACTTTTTTGGCTTTTTCAATAAGAACCCGGAATAGCAACTTTTGTGTCATTAATGTTTGAAATAGCGAAATTAGTTAACTGACATAAATTGTGGGAAGTTTTTAGAGTTGACGCTTCTTGCTTTAGTTCCAAATTATACCAAAGTCGTGGTTGTTACATATTATTTTTTGATAAAGAAAACAAACATTAGAATGGAACATCAAATATAGTATTAGCGTTTCCACGTAAGGTACAGACATTTGCCCACGTTCTCTCAAAATCTTGCAAGAATTCAGAAAAATTGCGTCGGAATACAAAACACGCCGTTCTGGCTTAATAGTTGAGCTTTTTACTTTGCAAGAATACATCCTTACTACTAGTAAATATATTATTTATAGTAGTTTGAGAATGCTGGGTGATCCGGGTAAAGACCTATCACGCATATTACGCGAGCAGGTATTAATCATTTATCTCAAATTTGCTGTGTACAGCAATGCACATAGGTGCTACATTTACTACTGAAGATGATACAATACTAATTTATGAATAAGCTGATGAAGTTAATGCACTGTAAGCGACTTTATACCTGTAATATGGTACTGATAAATATATGTAAGTTTGTACTACAGCTATGTCAATATGTATTACGTATTCCTAATTTTTCTTTGGATGTATAAAAGTAAATTATGTATACATATATAATTTAGACAGAATAGATATACCATACAGGATATTTTATTAATATTTTCGATATTTTATTAGTGCTCCAGCCGCTCTTATTAGAGATCTTACGTGTTTTGGCATACTACTAATTAACTTGCGGCATTCATCGCTTGAAATTGATATCTACTCGTTGAGGATTTATTGGCGAAGCTGCTCTTTTGGCCCACACTGATGTTTTGTGATGGTTTTCTTCGTAATATACCATAAATTTTCTATTGGTGATAAGTTCGGGGACTGTACCGGTCAGTTCAACAGTCGCACCCTATTTTCCGTGAACCACTGCATTGTCGCCCTTGCACGGTGGCAAGGAGCGTTATGTTGTCCATAAAAATATTCAACATTCTCATCTTCAATCAACAATTTAGTATGGATGACTCCAGGACTTCCTGTAGCATCTCGTGTATCGATGTAGATTCTATCAGAATGTTTTACTTCGCCTATATAGAATCAAGGATGCGATGTGGCCTAATCTTCAGGATCTCTTCAAGAAAGGCTAATGACTAAGGCTAATCATTTGTTCTTCAGAAAAGGGTTGTGAGGTGTATGGTAGGGGTCTCTCAAGTAACTTCTTGTAGGCCATACTACTTTAGGCAATTAAATATACTCCTTCTACTCTCATTGCACATTCTTGAGATTGCAATGAGCGAAAATTTACCTTTAATCGATATATATATATATATATATATATATATATAATATAGTGGCCACTCGTGGATCGGGTAATTTGAACGTGCTTCAACATAGAACTCTGTTTGAGGGGAGTCTTCACTATAGAGCCATACAATACTTATTTTATACTCGTATTTGATCCATATATAGGTTTATTTGTTCAAATTTTTATTTATACAAAAGTTTTCGTTGTAGAATTTGTTTTCTTTGTACCAACGTATCAGGTATACAGTGCCTCAGCTATTTATTGATTTTGTTTTATAATTTTGTTTATTATTATTATTTAACTTAGATGTTATCCTCTGTAGCCTGTCGATGTGTCCGTTTTTTTTAAACTAACGACAAATAAACATTACGTGACATGACATGACATGACATAACATTACATTACATTATATTACAATGGAGTATAAAGGAATTTAGTGCGAATTTATTTCTGTTTTTTATATTAATGATGTTATGATCAAGATCTACTTATTCTTTTCTTATATATATTTTTAACAACCGAGTTATTTCCTTTCTTTAAATATTCCCTTCTATCCCCAATAATTTGAAGCAAATTTCAATAGATGGCGCACAAGCTAGCAAACGTTAGAGAGCACAGTATACTCTGTATACTGTGTTCTTTATGTACGTAATGGAGATGCTTGAGGAGGTCGAGACACCGAGGATTGCTTTCTGCTGCCTCGTCTGCCGCTGGTTAAGAGGTTATTAACATATTATGGTTGTCGCAGAAAGCGACAACAAAATGTTTGTATTCGACTTTCCCAATATATGAAGTATGCCAATTAAGAGACTTCGTTGGCTCTGATATTATGGTGGTGTATGTCTCTCGGTTTGTTCGCTTGGTCTACACTAATTACTCCGAGTAACCACTGTAAAAATATGTTAAGTGCGCCTGCGTGTAGTTGCATGAAAATTGTTGTTTGGAACCCGTACTGCACTGACGCAGTTGGAGTCTACACAGTCTGGAGTAGGGGTAACGAATATCCGGCAAATTTAAATTTCAAATAAAGAGAATATTTAATTGGTGAACATCATTTTCGACAAGAAATGCATGTATTTTAAAGGACGATACTGGCAATCCCTTGATAATTAAAAGAATAAAGAATAAAGAAGGAAAACTGAGAACATGCTGCTGTAAAATGTTGATATTGCAAACAATAAGTTTAATAACATTAATAACAGCACCAATGTATTCTAATGTCGGAAATCGGTTATGACCCTCGCCGAACACAATGAAGGACGCCGGCGATTCGCCATCATTGATCCAACCCATCATTTATATTAACCGTACGTATATGAATCCCGATTTCAGGCATATCCAACCGCTTTTGAAGTATATCATTGCTGTCAGTAAGTGCGTACTCGTTTCTGCGAGTTTAGTACTTACACACAGAGGCAAATAATTCCAGAGGCTTATAAGCCTCTGGAAATTATGTGTGTAAATTCAATGAAGTGCTTTAAAAATGTGTTGGAAGAATGTCCTCTAAATAGTTGTTTCTAGACCTGTTTAGCGTCCTTTTACTAATGTATGCCAACATAAGAACTTTTAAGTTAACAGCAAATGATAAATATAAACTAATGTCCTGCTACTTATTACCGCAAGGAAAAGACAAAGATATTTATCATATACTTTTATTTTGAGATTTGTATTGACAAAATCAAGGTACATAAATTTGTTAAGTGTGACTTACAAAGGAAAATATATAAAAAAACAAACTTTTTTTCTCTAATGCGCTTCTTACAAACACTTATCCAATCCAATACAAAGCCTTTTCGTTAAACAAACTTGCGCTTACAACTGTTAGTATCATTTATCTACATAATTTGATTTTTTAATAGGTACATGTTTACATAGTAATACGTATAATGAAATACACAGAGAGAGAGAGAGAGAGACAGACAAAAACATACTCCTTTGTATTTGCAAAATGTCTCAATATTTCTAATCATGCGCAGTAGTAGTATATATTATCACTTTTATAAAATACTATACATTGCCTAGAACATATTATCTAAGAAAGGCCGTTGAAATACACTGCCGAGTATGGTTTTTACGTATGCCTTCGAAAACGAATTCAAATTTATTTTATTTTGCGTCGAATTGTTGGTATATCTACTCGGCGGTGTACACAATAAAAGTCGTATGTTTCGTGAATTCAAATTGCTAAACACGGTAAAGCTTTGTCAACCCGACTGGTCGAATGTATAGATTGCACAGTTCAGGTGTGAGAGATTTTGATTGTTAATATTTTTTGAAGTATTTAAAACAAACGAACTTATATGTACGTTTATTTATTTATTTATATGTACAAGTAATTATTCGATCAGAAGAAGACAGAACACAGAAAACGAAATGTAACTTATTGCTTATCAAACAAGGTTGTTCTACAAAAAGAAAAGAATACTTAGAAAACTTAAAAATATCTTTTCGTAGGTATATATCATTTATAGACTTTTGTTTAAATACTATGTTATATAATATATAATATATACACGTAATAATAATATTAATAATTTAATTTTTCAATCCTTATAATTTTTGGGGAATGTATACTTTGGTATCATATTGTTGGTAATTGTTCGTTATATTATGAACTAACTTAATACATTATAATTAATAAAAAATAAATGATGAAACAATAAATACTATTAAATTAAAATACTTTGTTCTTAAGAAGAAAAAAACAAACGAAATACTTGTTGCTACAATTAAGAATTATTACACAAAACACATGATTTTTAGTTGGTTTTCGAGTCATCCTATACTTGAAAGGAAGTCAAAAACTAAAAATATATCACAAAATAAATTAAAGTGGAAAGCAAAAAAGAAGACGCGCTTATAAAGTTGTAGCGTTAAAAGGTGTAGTACTACAATTACAAACACAAACTTTCTACGGCGATGATGCATGTTATACATTTAAATGTGCAATACTAATTGACGTTAAACATTACTATTTTATATGCTATTTTAATTTACGTTAAACTATACTTAATTTTCTCTTATTATTTGTTTAGAGTTAGAGTAATTATTTATTTTAAATATTAAAATAATAATTACTTACTGAAGAAAAAAGAAAAACCGTTGGAAAGAATGAAAAGAGCTAGGAATAGTGTAATAATAACACGATAACTAAACTGTTGAGGGTATTATCAACTATGTAATTTGTAAATAACACAAAGTACACACATAGTTGCAACGAAAAACATCAGGCATTCGTTTCCTATATCTAACATAAGAGTTATATGGGAGATACGTCTCCGTTAGGACTGTAATCCTTTAAGAGATCTCTAAGCCTTAATATTTCTTTCGTCGCGATTGCCAGGTCACCCTGCAGACTCAATTCCTTTTCTCGTAATCGTTTGATATCCCTTTGGCAATTCTGGAAAAACATGATTGTATTAGTTAGAGGCTAATTATTTCGGAACATTTCCATACGTACCACATTCTGCCTCAGTAAATCCAATTTATCACATTTCAACCTTGTCACTTCTTGTATTAAAGTCTCGTTGTTAGGGCCTGATGTACTGTTCGGTCTCTCTTGACAAACACTGCAAGCTTTCGCTGCTGTCTCTGCGCTAGACATGCTTTCCAATCCGGTGTCGCTATCTATGTAACCTCCGGCCAAATGTTCCAGATCTTCGCTGGTCAACGAAGAATCATCCGATGCTTCGGACATTGCAGTTCTAGTATGAGCATGCGCTGTAAGATCGGGGGATGATGCAGTCGAAGAGGTGGCGCTCTTCTTCCCATTGGAAACGATGGAACTTTTAGATAAAGATCTACCACTCTGAAATAGATTGTACTGAAAAAGTAAGTGCGTACCTTAAAGATTCAATATGTAAATTAACTAACCGAAGGTGTGGATTCTGATATCGTCAGTTGGCTTGGCTTTTTCGAAAGCCGATCATGACCGTTCGAAGCAGATAGGTTGTTATCAACGCTTTGACTGTTCCTGACCTTGGAGCTTAGCGCTTTGCGTACAGTATCGATGAACCTGGATCCGGGACCGGAATCGCTTTTTGGAGTTCCCGGTATAAGGCTACCGCCCGAGCCCCCTAAGAATTCTTGCGTCTTCTCTTTCAAATCGTCCGTTAGCTGTTGAAGTAAAGATGTCCGTGTTCTCAGCTCTAACTTGGCAAATTTCTCAGCCTTATAACAGGCATTCTCAGCATTTATTAGTTTCGTTAGCAGGAATTCCTTAAATTCTATACCGTGCCTGAAGATGGCGGGCGTTGGAAGAGTAGGACCGAAGAAGGGCACGTCATCTCTCGCCGTAACGCTTACTTTGTACCTTCGAAAATAGAATGGACAATATTTCAATACATCTCCTTAATGTTAAATCTAAATGTTAAAAGTAATTAGCGTATAAAATATCGGACGTTACAGAAACAGCGGCATTTTACAAAAGTCTTAAAACATGTCAATGGAATTTATTATTTTTCTTAATTTTCATTTTTTTTTGTTACATTCTAAGACAAAAGGAATGCATCAAGTAGGCTGTGCCGACTGTAGGCCATGGCAAAAATCATATAACCACACCAGCTGTCAAATATTGTTGATTATCAACAGGCTTAATATTTGTGAAATAATGTCGCAAGTAGAAAGTTGGTGGAATATTTGTATATAAAAGGTGTTCAACACGTTAAAAAATTGGTACGATTAACTGAACTCGGAAAAAGTGCAGTATATGAGACAATAAAGAGGATATAAAATAGGAGAGATATGAGACACGGACCAGTTTTTGGAAGACCGCGTAAGATTAGCGGAAACGATCTAAACGCTTTAGGATGACAAAACCCGCGGCTAGGCTTTCGAAAACTGGTTAACAGATTTGGAAATAAACGCCAAATAAGAGTGTCTCCAGAAATTGTCCGCATTTAACTGAAACTAAAGAAAAATCTCTGCAATGACACCTCTACAAAGCAACGAAGAATAGATTTTTGCCAACGATTTCGAGGCGATAATTTTACTAATGTTTTTATATCTGACGAAAGTTGTTTTTAGCTTGGTACAAATTGTTTAAAAATCCTATCAAGAGAAAAATGTTATCGTTCAAATTTCCAAATTTCCCACGAAAATAATGGTTTGGGGAGCATCTCTCTGTATAATTGATGACACCGTCAATAGTGCAAAGTATTGTGAAACTCTGAATGGCTTTCTTCTTGAAACGGCTCGTGCTTTATACTCCGAAGGGTAGCATGCTAGAATAAAACTTCGCAATAATTTCATGGCCAGCAGCTTCCCCAGATCTTAGCCCCATCGAAAACATATGGGGACTAATGTAAATTGAAGTAGAAAGAGCAGTATCATAATAAAAAAAATTGATTTGGTCAGTTTTACAAGCCCGGACCACCATATATTACCGCAAAATTATAGCTACGTTTTTTGTTTTCCAGATACTTTCTAGACGGACTATACTACGTCGAATCTGAATCACTTTGAACTGTCTACAATAAAATAATGCTTTATGTGAGTCTATGTACGAGTAACAATTGTAATTATTCGATTTTTACGTTGCAATCAAGTTGCAAGAAGACTCAAAGGCAGATGTAGCGAAGAGCAGAAAGTGGGGTTATAATACATTGTTAACGATCATCTGCTTGTTGTTTGAAATATCCAAGTATCGGAGAACATAAAATAGTGAAACTATCAACGAAAGAATTCCTTATGAAGTATTATTAACCTCTGCTGTTAAAAAGTATTGTATTATTTTCTCCCACGATTACAGCAATCGTTATTGCAAGGTAGACCTTGTTTTTGTCAATAAGAATTACATGCTACACAAGCAAAAAAAACGTATTAAAACCACATTCTTTCTTTTACTTTCTTCGTGTTAGTGTTAGAAATTTCGTTGCGGAGATTTAGAATAATTATTAAATCTCCCATTTGTTTAAATTTGCTAAAGATTCTTTTAGTTACATCTTATTTGTAAAAACTCTTCTAACTTTAAATTATAAGTTTTTCTTTCATCGGTTCCGCTTGCAACGAGAATATGAAAGAAAATAATAATAAAGATCGTGAATTGAAAGATGAATTTTACATCAGCTACTCGTTTTTAAATATATAAAAGATGTTTTCTAAAGGTTTTTTAAGCGGATGGTTTTAGGAAAATTTGAAAGTGCACAAAGGGTGCGTGGTAGAAGAAGCCTAAAGATGGAAATGCATCTAAGTGTTATAGAGAGAAAGGAGGAAAGGATCATAGTAATAGGTTGGAATAGAAAATACTTTCGAATCAGTCTTATTACGTACTTGCGGAATTTTGTTATAATCAAGCTTTTAGGAAGCAATGGTACAATCAATTGAATTAATTAAAAATCGTATACCTGGCATTTACAATGGAACATTGGTAAGTGATCCTTCCCGATTTAAATGAAATTTTCTGGGTTCATAGGCCAATTTAGTGTAATAACAGCAGTAATATTTTTAGATACCCAATCGGTGGTTCTCAGTTATATTCGAAAATATTATGGATGATTTGTAACTACTTTACGAGTATTAAAGGCAACCGCCAGTAGTTTCCTCTTAGCTAGCACTTAAACATATCGAACGTATTATCGTAAGTCTATGGATAAGCGTTAGCTACAGGATAAGCTGAAAAAGTACGATCCATTGTACTGCACATGGAAGACCTCAAAAATAAGTCTCTATAGATATGGACCCAAAACTCAACAGTTATACAGAGTTATTAAACGTTTGTGGTCATTCAACCGTGAATTCCATTAATATAACGACCGTCGAATGGTATAATTATTAATATGATTTCGTTTATATAGTTTAAATTTTCGTTTGCTTTGTGTTAGAATGCTTTTTTAGATTACATGAACTTGATTATGTGAATTTTTTTTCGAGAAATGTATCATCTTACATTCCAAATAAAAGAATATGTATTCGAAGAAGGAGAAGGAGGTTGACACTGAAGCCCAAAGAACTGTCCGCACTATTAACAATGAAGAAGCTATTTTGTACATGCTTGATATTTTTTAAGCGCGGTGACGGCCCAACGGAATGCATAAGCTTTCTTGAAGCTTGTCATAACCTCAGTAGCATTTTTACTGATAGCTTTTTTTTAGATAAGTTGTGTGTGTAAAGTGTTCCATTATCTTGTTACTATTAGTCCCTCGCCGTAAAGGGTGAGTTAATCGTACCCCAAGACTTAGGAATGTATCAGACTCACTTCAAAAGACTTTTTGATCCTAGCGGAACTCAAGCACACAGCGTCTAACTCTACCCAGTTAAACCCAGTTAAGTAGGCTCTCTTACTATTGGATCAATAATAATCCCAGAATTACCACTAGAAAAACAATCTCTACTATTCAACTACTTCTAATGTGCTTCTATACATTAGAAGTAGGTTTTCGAAGCGAAATATTAAGAAACGTTTCATAGTTTAAAGCGTTTTATTGCTACTCTGCTTTCGATCTATATTTATGTTTGACAATATGGTAAAACATTGCGTACTCGACAAATAACTGGTTGTCGATCTACGCATATGTCGCATACGAAGCGACGCCAATTTTGGTTTGACGAATTTATTTGGTGCTTTCCTTCAAAGTTCATCAACGTTAGTTATTTATCGTAGATCTACACATCGTAACGTTACCGCCGCTTATCTATAAATCGCATATCGCATAAAGGTTAAAACGAACATTCCCTGAAAATTGGTACGCTGTTATCTTCTCAATATGCCACCTCAAGTGTTTAGCTTAATTATTATTTCCCGATTGTCGACCAGCGCCTAACTGATTTTGTTGATTTTATGGAAATAGATACCTAACGTTAGAAAATTACCATTAGCTTTGTGCGTCGTACTGACGTCTACCGATCGTGGCGTGATGGGTATAGCGGCGACCGTCCGACGATGAACCAACTGAACGCCAACAGAGACAACTAACTGTGCTACTAATGCATTAACAATTCGCCAGTCGTTACCAAAGTTACTAAATACTGGAGGAGTTGAAGAACTCTTGTTATTGGTTTCTTGAAGTAGCTGTTGTTCGAATGATGTTTCGTTGTTCGAAAATTTAGTAAAAAGATCAACATCTTCACGATTCCAAAGAGAACATCAATGGTGCAATCTCTAGAAGGATTTTGAATAGGGAAAAAATATTGCAAGCGCGTTTTCAGATGAAGTGATACTTATGAATTACGGTATATTTCTACGTAAAAGAAATGTAATTTTTAACTCATAATATAATCGTTGTAAGCTTTCGTTTTGTTTTGTTTTCTTGTTTATTTATAGAAAAATCTTAGGGTACATCGAGTGGCGGCTGGAGATAAACTACTGGCGTTATTATTTAAGATTAGTGAGGATGTTACAAAGTTGTTCAAAATATTTTGTAATACTTCCTATAGTTTCGAGGATGATAACGCGAATAATGTTACCACTCAGAGAGCTGTGAGGGTACACACCGAAAATGAATGATTGGGCACTTTAAAAAAATTATCAGTGCTCTCAAATGAAACTAGTTTGTAATCACAGAAAGTTCCACTTAAATTGGTGAGTGTCACTTACCGGCGTCCCTTTATTAGTATCGAGAAGCAGAAATCACAGAGTACTGATGCATTGGTTCCTTATCGCAAATTTCACCTGAATAGGTTAAAACAATCCTACAAGGCATTAGAACAGGACATGAAGAATTAGGACAAGTCACATTTAGCCGGTTTAGATCAGATCAAGCCTTATCAAGTTCAATCATAATTTGTGCTTTGGACGTTGCGATAAGGTCTTATATCTTAAGTATTGTGTATTGGTTATTGCATACAGTACGCGTGACGTTTAGTGCTCGTGTTAAACTTTATATCCCATATTTACGTAAGCAACAACTTTACATTTCCTCTGGTTTTACAATTTTATTTTGTAATAAAAATATAAGAAAGCACATTTAATAAAGTACTTTTAATAATAATAAATAAGAGCTTCATTTTAAACATACTCACCTGGTATTTGGTGTATTTGGCTCCACTACTTCTACAACAATGAATGCATGTAGAAAGTGAGAGGCGATCATGTCAGGTGAGAATGGTGTATTTTCTTCTTGAAATACAATTGCTACAATATCATTGCCAATATGTCTTTTTCGTTGTAGTTGTTGAGGATCGCTTTCGGTGTAAGGTAGTAGCGTTGAAACATGGAACATGATTTCCCGTTCCTTAAAGATCTCGTACACAGCTTGGTCTCCCGTATGTCCGTTTTGTATGTCCAGCCCTCCTCTATATCCCCTGTGATCCTTCAGTTGAATCCTTTGTCCTAACAGATTGAGGAATTCATTGAGAGCGGGCGTAGTTATATTGTTGGAAAATAGTTCCTCTTCGGTCGTTTGACCAAATTTTTGATAAAGAACTCCAAACTTGAAATTCGAGACTAGAACATGTTCATCGTAGTTGGCTATTAACTGAGACGCTTTGGGACACAGGACCGGCGTTATATTTTCTAGTGTCAATTGTTCGTTCAGTAATTTCGCCATTTTTGCAGGATTTGGATTCGCACCCAGACAGGAAGATGGTACCAACTCGTGCATGGTGCCCACCTTTAGTCTAAGAAGTATCCTGGTGTGTTCCTGATTTGCCACGTTTTCAGTTTTGATGGATATCAGAGCCGGACCTAAATTTTCATCGTATCCTATAAGTGTAGTGTGTTCCTGTAACAAAAGTATAGATTACATACATTTTTTGTTTTAATAATAATTCTATTAAAATTGTAAGTACATATTAGCAATGTTTAGTATTGTAGTCCTAAGCTACTAATAACTCCGTTTCACGTTATCAACAAAAAAATTAAGCAAACAAATATACTATTTTGGCATTTTAATTGCACAAATTTTGTTGCCACTATGTATGCATTATAAATGCAAAGCTGTGCCAGTGATTCTATCCAAAAATGGTCCGACCTCTTCAAAGTAAATCTCTTTGGCGTTTGTTTTTATTGGTTGTTATTTCGCAAGCAAATTTTTATATGCGTAAATATGTGCTGAGGTTGATCGTCTAATTTTTAAGGAAATACGATACAATCTGTTAACAAAGAGTGATATTCGCTTAACAAGCGCCTCGTACGTAGTAAATAAATAACATATTAAAACAAAAGAAGAAACAAAACATCAATTAACTTCAGAAAAAACTCTTTGCTCCGCTCCATAACGTATATTTACACATTTATAATTACCGACTTCCGTGCATAACTGTCTGCATCAGCAATAGTTACTTTGATGTTTCTTCGAATTAGCTTTACTCAATATGCGGCCTTAAATATCTCAAAAATCGCTAATTGGGCAACATAAGCTTTACAAATCACAAGATAACATAATAAAGAAAAACAATGGTTATATGTTCAAATTGATGATGCCCTTAGAAAAATGATTCCAATCATTGCGTTAATGATCGGCGGCATCTTAGGTGTATTATAGGATCTATCAGCAGACTCCATAATTCTGTTCCATAATTGCTCTTTATTATTTAGTTCACTTTATTTTACGTAAACCTAGAAAATGTAAAATCGAAGGGATTAAGGTGGGAACTACGAATTGGCTATGTTATAGATCTTTCACGACCAATACACTTATTTCCAAATCTAACATTCCAACATTGGGAATATATGTTAACGGATATTTCTCTCGATATACACATTAAGCTTCTGAAGAATTTGAATCAGTTTTGCCGTAACACATAACCACGTGTTTGTATTCTTCAAAAGCGTAGAGAACCATGTTTAAAAGCAATTTTTATAAACGTAAAACAACAGAATCTAACAAATACGGAATTGACAAACTTGAATAAATTATTATAATATTAATTTGACATGTGCCATCATTTTTATTATTATTATTATTATTATTTATCTAGGAAAAATAGTTTTGAAACTAATTAAAAATTCACGTACACACACATTCAACTTTAGGATATTTTCTTTTTCAAACATAAGAATCACTAATTTCAATAATAAAAAAAAAGACTATTTGCCATCAATTCAGATTATAGCCACATAACATAAATTAAACTACACAATATAACGACAAACATGTCCGATCTATTGTTCTTTAGGTATTGTTGAATGTGTGAGACTTAAAACATTTTATATTTGACAATGATTCCAAGTCGCGTGGTAAAATGTTAAAGAGATGCAATCCTAGAATTCAGGGACACCTTTCTGTACAACTAAAGAACACGGAGTTATGTATAAATGAAGCTTAGATCTGGTTATTATTATTATTATATCGACTAATATCGTTATTATTCAATAAAATAGATTTGTTTTTATAAACAAAATAAACAGAATAGTTTTTATTAATAAGAAATAAATAGAAGTTTCTGTGGTGAATACGGGGATGTTATACTAATTCGAACTTTAATTTTATAATTTCGGATATCGAAGCCGCACAGGTGTGCATCCGCGCATTATCTTGACGGAAGACGATCCTTTTCTCTTTCAAATGAGAAAGAGTATTTCTCGAATTTTTCGCTCAACCGGTCCAATAGCGACGCATAATACTTTCGAGTTATCGTTTGTTCTTTTTTCAAGTAATCCAATTTCACCGTCTTCGCCTTCTTCGGAGCCCGTTCGCCTTACAAAATTCACCGTTTCGTCCATAATTATGTATAGACGAAGAAAATCGTCAGGATTGCGGCGGAAAAGCGTCAAAACAGTCCCATAGTCAACCACACGATTACGTTCATCCGTTACCCAGAGCAAAGGTGGCGTCCATCTTCCCAAGATTTTTTTCACATCCATTTTTTCGCGTAAAATTGAAAAGATTGTACCTTGTGATATAGTCCTGAGTTCAATTATTTCGCGTACTTCGATTTGTTGTTCATTTAAAACTATATCGTGGATTTTATCAATCATTTCGGTCGGGGAACAGTCAATTCCACTGGATGTCCAAAACCATGTTCATCTTTTGTGGATATACGGCCACGTTTAAACTCACTTGCCCAATTGTAAACAGTTACATTTGTTAACAGTTAGACTAATAATACTTCCTTAGAAACGAACCATTTTTGACATTACAAGGGCCACATCTTACGATTTTCTAAGGACTCTTCGTTGGAGAGTGATATCCAGGCATCAAATATCTGGGTATTTACAGTTTTCGTTCCTACCGAAATCAAGAAAAAACTTTTTATTTTTTATTGTGCGCTGAATTGATAAGCATTTATACATTTTAGTTTTACAAAAGTTGTTGAATTTTTATAAATTCAACAACTTTTATTCAACAACTTTATGGGCTGCTGGAGAACATATCTGAATATCAGTATACCGTGGTATTGAACACTACTTACACCGATAGTTATGTAAATTATTTATAACTATTCAAATGAGCTAAGATATCCTCATCGTTCCTCCAAATCTAACATGGTAAAAGTTGTGAAAGTTCTACAGAATTTTTTTTCGATTTTTCTGGAACAGGCGCAATATATCTATCTAGAAACGGGATACATGTTGTTGTAAAAAGTTTTGCGTCCGATCTAATTGTTTTTCCTTTATTAACATCCTTGCTTCGAAAAGAAACGTATCAATTTCTCTTATTGCGGAAAAACCAATAAATGTCAAACAGCGAGAGACATTCCGGTCTGAAATGACAAAAATGGTATATATAGGTATTGACGAACACCGCGGTTTCCCTAGGGCAACGTCTGTAATATGTTTCAGTTCATCCGCGAGAGGAACATAGAAACAAACATTAAACGGAAATACTTCAATCCTTATTTCCGTATATGAGTGTCACAGGTTTTTTTTTTTTTCTCTTTTGGCAGTGGTTTCTGCACCGCTGTAAGTTTAATATCTTACGTGGTGTTTTAGTTCAGCTTTACAATCATAAAATTTGGTTTTTATATACAGAGTTAGTGTTAGTCTAATAAAAAATATAGTTTTTCCAACAAAGGCTCCATCGGAGATCTCAATATTCTGTTTGATGATATAAAAATGTTAATTTATATGTAAGAAAGTTTAAACTTTTACACTTATTTTTTAATTCGATAATTATGAAAATTGGCGATAGGTAATTGAACTCCAGTGTATTTTGCAGCATTAATTTTAAGCTAAATACAAATTTTAACAGAAAACACTTGCGGCTCAGTTTTCAATCAAAGTCTGGCTTGCGGTGCCGTAAGTACTATTTACTCTTTACGAATAAAAGGTTGCCAACCCCTGAACCAGACCATGCTTTGATTCATTTTCAGAGGCATATCATAGCCAGCTTGTTCATGTAGTGAATATCAAGGAAAATTATTAAGGACCTTTAAGGTTAGTTTCTTAATATTAATTTCTGATACAAAAGTTCTTATTAATACGAAGGGAACCCTAATAATTTTCAGGAATAGAAAAAAACAGATATTTTATCAAAAAACAAAACTTTGTTTCTCAAAAAATCCGCCCTAAGTTTTAAGCACCTTTGCATTTGAACAAACTAGTTGTCGAAACATTTATTCCAATCTGAAGTGCCCGTCTCAGAAAGATTTATTTTTTAAACGCTTCAACGGCCTTTTGCGGTGTCGAAATTTGTTTTTGACAAAAGGGAACAGGAAAAATGTGATAAGTCAGGCGAATACGGACAATGAGTAATCAATTGTTCGATGTGCTGTGCGAGAGCTAGCGTTGTGGCGAGGGATAATGTGCAGATGTCTGCTGCTTTTTCTGATTTCATCGAAGACTTCAGACAAACAAATTGTTGTATACCAATCTGCGTGTACTATTTTTCGTTCCTTTAGAGCAACGGTAGTAACAGGTTCAGCTTTACGGAAGAAAGAGGCGCTTCGTGACCGAATTTCGCCTTTAGAACACATAAACAGTAGATTGATTTTTGTTTCTGGTTCGTATGAATATATATAGGTTTCGTCACTTTTTACAATAATTCGTTGGGAGAAGCAAGGCGATTGAACTTTTGACGCATTTTTTGCACCAACTCATACACAACATTTTTCGAGCTTTGATTAAATTGTGTGGAATCCAACAACCTGTAAAGTTCCTTCGATACTAAATGCAATTACCAAAAATTCGTTTCTATTTTCTTATTTTTTGGGTCAGCACAAGCTTTACTTATGGAGTATTCATTATTTTATTATGTTTTTTGAATAGTTTAATAAATGTACTAAATCGAAACAAAATGTACAGGCGTACTTTTGAACTTTGCCAGCAATTAAAAAAAAAAGAGCAGTTGGAACATATAGGTGTGAAATTTGGTATAATCGTCTATTTAATCCAAACTCGGTTGTAACCTAAACAATTCGAAATAGAGAATTCCATAATGCGATACTTTACATGGTGTTACTATAAGTCCGAGAGTACCAATTAGAAGGAGCGAAACCTGTTTACGCATTCGCTGTTCCTAGCTCGCTTTAGATTTACCGGGCGTTTATTATGCACATATAATAAACATAAATATGCCTTAAAAAAATTCGTTGAACAACAGATATGATGGTTGTTAGAGAGGTATAGGGTATTTTATCTTGCTTATTTTATACATTTTTATTCCTCTTTCGACGACACGACGCGACATGCAGAGTGTATAAGTTAGTACAACAAGCGTTAGAGGCTCTCGAGAACGATGAGGCGATTTAATATATATATTAAATATATAATAAATAACTGTTAATAAATCAAGTTACAAACTAAATACTTGAAATGTTTCCTTGACACAGATAATGGTTAGTACCGATATTAGAAAAAATCTTAAACTTAACCAAAACTAACATGACTAAGGAAATATCAGATCTTGCATGTTATGGGAAATATGATCATATACAGAGTGTTGCAAACCTTGAAGGGGGATATGGCCGAAAATATGCTGGAAAGTTTTAATGAAAATGGAATAAACTGACGATTCCGGGGTTGTGCGATCTCTTCTTTTGTTAGCAATAACTTGCATCTTGTTTAGCTTGCTGACATAGGTTCTTTGTTCTGCCAAACATGTACGGATATGCTAATGGGAATGTCAAAGAAGTGCAACGTTGTTTGACATTATGTGTATTGAGGCTCGTACCAATCGCCTTTCTTTCTGTTCGAGGTTTTGTAAGATTGCTTTTAAAGTTTCGTGATACCGATTTATTTGGCAAATATTTTAATAATCAGACGTATCCATCCCTAATGCAGGTTTAGGACCGCCAAACTAGAATCCAAAGATGTGTTTGAGGCCAAAAGTCAGAGTTAGCGCTTTTCTGATTTTTGAGAATTCTCCACGAACAGCAGCTTTACTCCTACCATGCAGGTCTAAAATTCACCATTATTAAGCGCGTTTGGTTTTCTGCTGCTGGTTTTTACGCGGTCAAGCTGCGAACACCAATTTTGTTGGTAATACTTTTTTTACCGATGAAGTTTTCCATCACATTTTCATGACGCTATAGCACCCAAGTGCGTCTTTTAATTGATTTTAGGTGATAAGTTGTTTTTAAATTGAATATCTAAACTTTTTAAAAACACAATGTGATCATTTGGGCGATATTTCTTTGAACCAAAGGCAACAAATGTAGTTCCAGGACGATGGTGATCCGACGCATTCCTCAATTGCCGCTATTTATTATGCAACTGTAAGATCGTTCGATTTAAGCCTCCTTCATTTTTTTCTTTGGGGATAATTGAGCTACACTTGCAAATGAGCTCGACAAGTTGCAACAACGCGTAAATAAATGATGATACCAAATCCTAGCCAAGCAGTGATTTTCGGTTCGAAGATCATCATAGGGAAGACGTCGTGGCTGCTGTGGAGGAGGAAAACTTCGATCATCTCATGGTGAGGTCTTGCCGTTGTTGTTTGTTCATAACTTACATCGTTTGTTTGTTTAAATATAATGGAAAAGAAATAGAAAATCGTTTGGACCCATATTCATCAAGACTTCTTCGCATACAATCCTGTTTTAGTTTTGTAACGTTTTCCTTTAACATCCTGTATATATGAGTTGAAACAATTTAAAAGCTTTCGAATGTTTACGATGGTTTTGAAACTCCTTATAACCTTTTTCTAGATGCTTGTTTGATATCTTTATAATATTTTCTTACCGCAAAATGCAAATTATACGTAGAACAGGTTGTTTAGCCTTTTAGTGTCCAACGTATGTATTTACAATTTCAAGATTTATGAATAAGGGAAGTAGTTAATGTCAATTTCTGTACGGGTTGACGTAAAATGTGAAAATGCAGGAAGTTTATTTAAAAGCGATCGAGTAAAAAAGGAAATAGAAATAATATCGCTGTAGAAGAAATAACCGGGTTCATTGTGCGGCAGTGGCATGGCTACGACGAAGCGCCTAGCTTGAATTTTTTTGACGGATCGTGATTTGTTCGAGTGTTAAGGCGTAGCTGTTATTAGTTTCGAATTTCGCAGGAAAAAATTCTCATCCTTTTTGGTTCCAAATAGTTTTTCCCTTCATTGAATACGGTTTTAGGAACTGTCGTTCAGTATTTTCTTGCACAATATGTTTGTAATTGTTAATGGATAATGTTTCTTCCTTTTGAGAAATGATCTTGGATTTTCTTTTGTATATTGTTACCAGAACATATCAGAAAATGTGTAAAAACAATAACAACAAAAAAAAATAATGCTAAGATAGCTTCCTCGTAGTATTGATGGAATTATTTTGCGGCAAACGTATTACAAGGAGAAAAATACACTATCTACATACATGTTTCTGTCTACCCAGCGTCATCTCTTGTTGCCTGACAATTAATGCCACAATATATTGAAACGGCTGGCTAGACATATTTCTAGACATATTTTAGCGCCTTCTGGTGACGCCGGATCGGCAGAACACGTCCGTATTGGAGCATTTTTTTTTATTCTTGCCGTAAATGATTTCACATTATTAAAATAAAGAAGCTATTTTCGTATTACTTTTGTTTTTGCTATTGTTTCTAGATATTTCCTAATACGCATCATTGCAGTATACTTAACTTTATTTTTCGAAGCGGATTTTTAGAAATAAATTTTTTCTCAGAGAGTTAAAGTAATATTTAAGTTACCTAACGGTAATAAAAGCCACCACCATTACCTTCTGAAACCTTTGAGGTTTCAGAAGTTTGGGCCATCTGGCCAGGTGATGAAGTGTCATCGGCATATCGGAACCAACGATGTAGTTTTTTGCGAAAAACAATATGGTTGTGGTTTCTCATTGTGTTTACTTGCCTGATTTTGATTTCTTGCAAATTTTTCTTTTTATCAAAGGTAAAAATCAAGTTGGAAGAGCACGATAGAAGGGATTGAAGTTGAATCGTGGAGGGTGCCAAATAGTTTAACCAAACAAGACTTGTGACCAAAACGTGACAGCGGAACTGGAATTAATGTTTACGATTTCGATGTGACTAATTTGAAAGTGACAAAGGTGAATGAAATCCTGGTGTTTTTTAATTTTATTTATAGTTATACTTGGGAAACTTTTGAAAAATACCTCGAGTGTTCCATTATATTAGATGTAAAGTTAAGATTAGAATTAGTATTAGTATCAATCATTCATTAGTGAATAATTTATTTATTATTCACTATTATTATATATTATTTTGTTTATTTCTGTTATTAAATTTAGCAGAGAGATTTATATGTAAGAATATGCTCTAAAATTTGATAAAATATGAAGAAAAAAAGTAATAATTCTTCCGCTATGGTTTTTATAGTTACCATCGTCAAGTCCACGATGCGTCGTTTTCTTTCTCATTATTACATCAGTCTAGCTACCGTGGTGCCACTTTCTTTTTGTCTTTCGTCTGTAGTATTTCAAATAGGCTCTCATGTTCGGAGAAGCCAGTATTGTTTTCGATGAATATGCTAAGCTACAAGAGCGCGACATTCTCAGTGAAATAAGGGAAAAATATAATAGCCGAGGAGAACTAATTACGTCATTGTGATTTCATTTCCGTTTTTCCTGGAAAGAACAAAAAAAACGAAAAAGAAGAGGAGATAATTAAGAAAATTTGTCTACTAACTGTTATGAATTACTATTCTTCTATAATTAACCGGTCCTCATCCGTTTCCGAAAATTAATTATTTCTCCTTTTTAATTATTTAGAATTTATTTAGAAAAAAGAACGCAATGGATAGACTTCCACTTAGGAGTATTATTAATTACCAAACACATCGTCTTGAGTCGTCCGTTATGTTTTCTTGCTTTTCGAAGCTGTATACCAACAACAAAACAATTAAGAGCTCTATTATATTTCTCTTCTTGACTTCTCGGAATTCGTGAGTTTCCTGACTGTGCCTTCTAAATAGATTATTCGAGAATAACAAACGCTGCTCGGAAGTTCAATCCAAGAGTAATTTAACGTAGATATTAATATCCGGCGTAGTCATTGTTAAAAAAAAAACAAATTTATCTGGCTCTTGTATTCATTTTAATAATGTGTGAGTTGGGAGAAAATTGAGATGATTTTATCTCAAGAATAATTCCCGCAGTTGCTAATGTTTCATCAATTCTTCTATTATTAATTCTTACTGATTTTAAGAAGATTTATTGCTGTTATTCTTTGAAAATTAAAGTGATTATTCTTATTCTTATTTACAACAAAAAAAAAGAAATAGATATTGTGAGGAGTATTGAATTTATGAAGTTGAAGAATTTATTATTCTCATTCAATCGAAAAACTTATTTATACTAGGTTTTATGTTCAATTCGAGGTATTGGGTCTTATGGAGTATAGCCTTCTTTTGCTAATTTTAATATTGTTTATATTTATGGCGTCTGTAACTCTTTGGTCTGAAACTCTTTGGTTTCTGTATAGTTTAGGTAGAAAAATTACATCAGTATGGAGAAATGGTTAATGGAAAAATAATAGATAATAGAAGAAAAAACAAGAGACATAACTCTGCAAGATCAATGATATACACTTAAAGATATAGAAAATGTGCAAAATTAGTTTGTGGCACAATTAAAACAAATAAAGTAGTAAGCAAGCAGATTGGTGGGCTGAGGAAATTAAGATCAATGTAAAATTGAAAGTGAGTAAAAACAGACAACATTTCAGAGACAAAACTGGAATGAGTTTTAAACTATATAAGGAATAAAATAAAATAGCTAAAACACTAGTAAAAGAATCAAAGCAAAAGTATTGATGAATGAATTTGGAAAAAAGATGGAAAATGATATTAGAGCAAGTCGAACACTATATTTTAAAACAATAAAGAATGTTGATCGACAAATATAAAAGAGGAAAACGCTATGGAACATCGGAAAGAATATTTTCAAAATTCATTGGAAGGTGGTCGCGTGACAATGGCAGAAAAACAAGAAGAACAAGCATTACGTAATTGTAACAATGATCAAACTGAACCTGAATTTGGAATTACGTACGAAGAACTTTTAAATAGAATTAAACAACTAAAGTATTGCTAAGCTCCTGGTGAAAACAAAACACCAGAAATGATTAAAAATATAATTTCTGGAAGAGCAAACTACTTTATCTTGGAAATTTTGAATAAAGCCTGGAAGGAGGAACAAGTGGCCGAGAATGGGAGTGCCGGTCTCAGTACAGATATTTTAAAAGGGCGATAACAAATACTGTACTAATAGTACTACATATGTATATATAATAGGGGAACATTACTACTCTGCTCCACGACTTGGAATAAAAACTCTTAATAATAATTAAAGCAGCAATATCGAATTCACAGAGTGGCTTTAAAAAAGAAAAAAGTACAATGGAACATATTTTTACAATTATAATAAGCACAAAATAGTGGAGAACCAATATATATTACATTTATAGATAAGGATAAGGCGTTCGACCGTGCTTCATGTAAAAAAATTAAAGTAGTAATTTAATAAGAAAGCCGATAATAAATTGATTCGATGTGTAAAACGTATACATAAAAATACTACGAACCGCATAATCAACAAAATCATCAAATTTAATGAACGTGTAAGGCAAGGTGGTAGATTAAGTCCCTCGCTATTTGTGTTATACATGGATGAAATTGTTGAAGAACTAGAAAAACTATCGAAACTATTGTACATAGAATACAGATAAATAGAAGAGGTCAATCTTTGCGGATGGCGTTATAATAATCGCAGGAAACCAGAAAAATATATAGTACAATCTAGACGTATGGAATAAACTTCTGGATAAATATGGAATGAAAATAAATAAAGATAAAAAGTACTGGCAATAGCCAAGGAAAAACAAGTCATGCAGATAAAGATAAATGAAATGGAAATTGAACAAGTTGATTCATACCAATATCTAGAAGTTACTTTAGAAGAATCTGGTAATCATGAAGTAGCCAACAATGTGATTACTACTACAACTTACTCGTTGCTAAAGAGGACAAAGCCGGATGAAATTATTATTTTTTTGCAGAGATTAGACAGAGTCGTGTTTCGTTGACTCTCTGGGAAACCAGTAGGCAACACGAATCCGTTCTCATGAGGCGAGTAGACGCGAGTCTATCTAGTCGCTGCAGAAAAAGAATAATTCCACCCGCCTTTGTCCTCGCTACCCATTATCCCAACTACCTAATGGACTTAGAGTCATTACTACATATTAGCTAAACAATCCGCGTTCATAGCATTCGGCTACCGGAAAAGTGAGTTTACCTTACAGCACCGAGCTGAGTTGTAATGGTCCAGTGTGTGCGATAACCCTTAGACAACTTGTATGTTATTTAAAGTTTTGATAATATATTTCCTTCAGAAAACGTTCTTTTAAATTAATATAAATAGACAAACTTAATTCAATCCCTATGCCATAGCCAATTTTGAAGAGATTATAAAAACATTTTAAGGATGGTGTGCTTCAAAAATTATGGGGGTTACTATGGCGATACTAATCTTGATAGTTACATACGAACAACAGTATGCATGTCTAAATTTGGTATGATCGAGAAATTTATTAATTAATATAATATTAATATATAAATTAAACTTGTGTGGTGCGGTGGTTACTGATGCTTATGTGTTATTTAAGAAATATACTGTTTAAATTTAGTAATTTTGAATTCTTCCAGCGCAAATGGTTTAATTGCCTTCCAACGTAGTTAAATATTAAAATTCCTTTTTTTTAAGAACAGAAAAAATATTTAACCAACTGCAGAAGACTAGTCTACTTAAAATAGAAAGCTACTGAACAAAGTGAACGTGTTTATTTAACATTTATAATAACAACTTATCGCACCAACATTAAGTTAGCTAATTTTGTTGACTTTGTCGTTTGCGTTTGACCTGCAATTTCTTATTGCACCATACTAGTACAATTGTTTATTCACTTGATCACTAAACGGGGAGCTTGACCTAAGAATTATGTGAAGTAATCTGCTTTCTTCATCTCAACTAAGCTTGGTAATATTAATGCTTTAGAACTCAGAACAAGTAACCCGAGATTTCTCATCGAGCAAATTATTGATACTTCGTTTTGGATTTATCCATTCTCAAATCATTTTTCCCTTGTTCTCAGTTATAAAGTTATGACAACTTTGAAGTTTGAAGTTGATACCTCCATAATTACACATCTCCATGTTTCAGCATTTCGGCTGCTGAAAGTAGAGTAATCATCTTATGATTTTAAAGTGCTCACATGTATATTATATAATTTCATGGATATATTAAAACACAAAAAAGGTTCTTTTTCATTATAGCAACACTGTTTTACTTTTACGAAATTAGGGTTTTTCGTATATTTTCGTTTTACATTTCGATAATGCTTCTAAAATAATCAATGCTTCTAAAAGCATAATGTTGTTATTACTTATTTGAAACCATTACAACATTAGATTTTCATCGCTTGTATCAATACTAAAACAATCATCCAGTAGCAATTAAAACAAGCGAACATGCTGATGTAAGCAGTGACAATTCAAAATATTGTGCCGCCTTAAACGTGAAAACTTTGTCCTTCTAAGCGAGCCTCTTATTTTTTCTATATTTTCGGAGTAACATTATGGATGTACTTACACATGATTAAATTTAAAATAATGTAAATGCCAAGGTATCTACACCTACCATGTTTTCTCAAAATAAAAGTTTGAGAATTTCAAAAAGAAAAATGTTCAAAATGCGAATAAGCTGGACGTACCTAACGAATCGTCCTTACCATTACGTGCATTTTTTTTATACAATACGTTTGATTGATGGATTTTACCAATAGTAGACTTAGAAGTAACCTGAAGATCCAGAATAATAACAAAACTGACTTTTGACAACTTCCTCACTGACCATCTACCGACTCTTAAACTAAATGGAAAATTTTGACATTTGGTGAACTCATCATCAATTCAACAGTAGACCTTTAGCACTATTAACTAAATTATTGATTGGTAATACAAAACTGTTTAGTATCAACAGATACCTTCTTGAAGAGAGAAATTATACAATTAGCTTATAATGAAAATTAATTAAACAACGGGGTATTTATTTATGTAACGTTCTTGGCTGTCTAGAAACAACTAGAAAATAAGTATAAGTTAAACATTCAAACACATAACAACTTTCTTATACGCAGTAATCTTGTGGTTTTTCATTATTATAACCTTGGTAATTTGATATCGCATTTATTCTCTTTTCTTTCAATATCAAATTCATAATGACGTCGTAGAAAGGAAGTTTACGGTATGGGAAATAACTTTCACGTCTACATGCATCCGTTGTTTTATTTATACCCCAGATACTTTACCGGAAGTAAAAGTCTTATGTACCTATATTGGTATTTTTGGTGTATATGTAGGCGATTGGAAATTAATTTTTGTTCGATTGTTATCCATTTCTTAATGGCAATCTCGCAAGAAAACAATTCCTTATAGTTTTTTTTTTAAGATTTTCAATGTATATTGTATATTAAAAATATATTGTATATTGTATACTAACTAAAAAAAATAACATGAAATTTTACTAGATAAAACTTGCATCCAAATTTTGATTTCCATGGTTATTCACAAGTAGTGATGTCATATAAACACATTAAATGCACGGAAACTATAAGTAAAATACCGCTTATACAGTTTCTCACGGAATTTATAGAATCGTTGCTGGAAAAATCACAGCCCTGTGATGGATATGTTTCTGCTTATTTGGCGTCATAAATGTTGCTCCGAGTGTTTCTGCGTCTCACATCCGTATTTGTTCTTCGGTTTTACTATCCTTCCAAACAGCGAGTAAAATACTTATTGGTGCCATGTTGTGCCAGAGAGAGACACATATCCGTTGTTGATGAGGTAGACACAGAAAGTGGGTACATCTTTTTAAAGCAATTATGCAGCACTTCTGGACTAATGAACTCGTGATGGCGTGCGTCTTTTTACTTTTTTTTTTTTATTATTATTATTGGGCATTTTTGGATACGTGCATTGAGATGCACGCCATAGCTAGTTCAACTGTTCAGTTTGTGAACTGCACTCGCTTTCATGTCGCTGTTTTCTAGACCGCAGCGCTGTATTGAAGGATAGTGCCAATACTCGGAGCAACGCTCATGTCGTGGTTTTTGTCGTAAGTGATTCCATCAATACAATGAGGAGTTTATATTAGCATTATCTTGGCTAATAACGTCTTTCTAATTTTGCACGTTCTATATTTGGCATGCATTTTCGCTAGTCTGTTAATTGGACGTACATGTGATGTCCTTAATTACTTTATATACAATTAATATTGTTGTTTTTACATTAATATGTTATAAAACATGTTTTTGAGTTTCATTAAGATTTGATATGTATTTATACAAAGAAATCCGCAACATAAGGCAACATTTGTTTATTAAACTAAACTGTTATTACTATAACAGGAAACATTACGAGCAAGCGTTATAAAAATGTTGACGATTTACAAAAGAACACCAATTCAGATTTCGATGAAACTCTAGGGTATAACAGAGTACCTCCGCAATAATAACACAATTTTTTAGCGGCTGGATCGCTTGATTGTTGCCTTTTCAAAAAAATTGTACGGTTTTATTGGAGAAACATCATAAACTGTAACGGATGTAATTTTTGAAGCAGCCTTACTCTACTCTATCCCAATTATTTTCGAAAAAAATATATATCGGGTATCAGGTTCTGCTTTTTCTTTATATAATTTGAAAATAATTTGTACAATTCTTGATATTCATTTTTTTTTGTGTGACTTTTAAATTATTTTACTGTTGCCATACAAGTTCAAGATGAATTATTTCCAAAGCTTTAACGAAACTTAGAAAAGACACCGACATTTATTAATTAATATTAGATCTAATCTAATCTAACATTAAGCTTAGAAATTCAATCACCAAGAAAAAGGAGTAATCTTTGGAGACTATGCTATCCTACCAACGGTGGTCGACTATAATTTTCATTTTTCAAGTGTTACCTCGTGATTGTCTTGCAACACGTTGTTCAATTAAAATATTATCTTGAATTTATCAAATATAGCTCTACGGCTTTTCTTTTTAACCGCATAACTCTTATTCTTTTTACTACATTTAGTACGGTACTATTTCTATTTGCACAATCTACATACATAGGCTAATAATAGTGCAAACATACAGTCATTAAAATGTTCGTATCTTTGCGCTATTATTAGCCTATAAATTCCCAACCATTAAACGTTGCAAAAAAATTGTTTGCGTACATACATCAAAAGCTTATGATATCACGTTACACAACAAAAAAGGAGAACGTCGGTGTACACCTAATTTACTTTGTAATTTCAAACACACACTGACCTATATACCTAAAGAGATTCTTAATAGAATCGCTGACACCCTTGATCTTCTCTCGAGATAGGTCCAACTGGAAGAAAACCAGGCGGCATTCTTGCAGAGACGGGTTCGTTGTTGGCCTTTTAACGAATTTAATTTGTAATCGTATCGTCGCCCATGTTTCGGCGTTTTTGTAGCTCCTTTTTCGACTATCTTTCCTTCCCAGATCCGTTTTGTAATGCTCGTGGCGCATCCGTTCTCTTCGTGAATATGGAACACCGCTGCTTATGGTCACACATTTACACATAAATGTCGCATTACATCTGTAAGCGCATGCCTATGTATGCATTATGTAGAGGTATCACGGTACAGTTCGTTACATCCTCTTATAAATGGTGTTGTATGAAAAAATTAAGAAGCGATTGCGGTGAATAAGTAATAGAATGGTGGCGTATGCAAGTTTGTTTCATTTCCGAGAAAAAGAACATTTATTATTTAATTGACAATCGGAAAATATTTAACTTTTGTTTGTTAAGTGAGAATTAAAAGCTGGTTGTTGTGATTTTTTAAGTTGATTTGAAATCTCCACAATGATATCCAACTACAATATCGCTAATTCTACAGATCTCTTGCACACTCATCGCTGTGGGAGATGTTTAAATGATGTTCATAGATGTCCTTTTATTTTCTAAAAGTTTAGATACCATCATGGATATGTTACGTTAAAACCGGTTTAAAGTTACTGGGAGCTGTGAAAATAAATTAAAAACGGAACAACAACATTGAAGCAGTCCTGGAGATGGAAAGAATGGCTGTAAGCGTTGTCGAAAATCATTCAGAGTTTAGTAGTAAACTATGGGGATAACATTGCGTAAGAATTTTGGCAAACACTGTTAATACGCAATCTGCATGTTAGCTTACGATTTACTGGCTGCTGTAACGAAAAGAATAAAGGCAGGTTGATGAAGCAGTGAAATATGAAGCCTCTTAATTCAAAGGTATATTTATTGATTAGGTAAATTATGCCTATTTTTGAAACATAATTTTCATGAATATTTATTTATTTTTTATATAATAGGAATGGTTTCATTTATTTAAATTATTGAATATTTTATTGAATATTTTACGTACACTACTTTGTATTTCATCCCTGTACATTGAATGCAACTTTTCTTGATGGCAAATAAAATTATTTTTTTAAATTAATTTTTTATGGTATTTTGTGTGTATTGTCATTGCTGCGAGATGGTAAGGCATCCTAGTTAGCAATAAGATGATGTCACCCAGCCGAGCGTTATAAAATTATGACAAGTATACGTTTTTTTCCCAGGGGCCAAGGAGATAGGACGTGTGACCACCATCTAAGCATAGTCGGTTATTTGTATCAAACCTCAAATGCCCAAAAGGTAGAGTAAAGGTTTAAGAATTCTCTCCATCTTGTAGAAGAATATATATATTCTATATATGTGCATGTTGGCGTTACGGCGGGAATTACGTGGTATTGTACCATTATTATACATATCTTCGGCAAAGTAAGGGCGTTAATCATAGCCTAAATAGTGGTTTACGCGAGGTAAATAAGTGTTTAAAATGAAGGTGGTCATTATCACCAGTAGATCACGCAAAGCGTATTAGTAAATAAATTTTGATAATTTAAATAAAATTAGTATTCATTTTAAACTATTTTCGGGGGCTCCATTTGTCAGTAATAAGTCGTATTTTTGCGTACATTTGTTTGTAACATTATTCATATTTTTTATTCATTCGTCATAAAACCTGTTTGTAAAATCCATTATTTTATATATTGGCGCATGGCTACTTAATTACTCGTAAACCACACGACATGAGCAAGCCGTGAGCTACGAAACTACAAAAAGAGTCTTTAACATAAGCATTTAGTATAGAAACTAGCAAATTTTATTTAGTTTGTCATAAACCCCGCTTCGCACTGTTGTAAATTGCTTACGTACATACTGTTCACATTGGAGAAAAATATACCAACATAATGGAACAGCGACTCATTCAACACAAAAAGATTAGCTTTATTTGAACGTTTTGTTTATTGCATGTTCAACAAAAGTTGTTGCGTGCGTGAATCCGTTCTTAGGGGCAAATACCAAAGGATACTATGAAACAAATTGAAACATAGATTTCTATTGGTTCCCCTACGATACTTTATTTTTTCGAGACAGCTCGTATAAGTTTTCCACCGTCTCACAATAATTTACATGTCAACTAAAGAGACAATGTAGACATGACAATTTATTTAAACAAGAAGCCCAAACTTTCCTTGAACATGTCGACTATTGCCGACAGTCTGTTAATTTACAAAATTCAATTATAAATATTCAACAACTTTTTATAACATAAGTTGCGATAAGTTGGTGAACGCCGGTCCAGTGTGAACGTACACACCTTTAATGCATATCCCATAGTTGCGGACTGAAAACATTCTGAAAATTTTCCCTTAACAACACTAATTTAGTTGATTCAAATACACCGGTTTTTTAGTATATTTTACTTCTATCTTTTCATCATTCTCTAAAACGACTTCGATGTCCTCAACTCCAGTATTACTGATTCAAGAGAGGATTATAATATATTTCTTAGCGATCATTTAAAGTCAGGATCAGGCCAATGTAATATAAAGCAAACAGGTAACTCATTTGCTCGTATATCAATACTACTTTTGATATATTTTTCATGGTTCAATTCACTTATGAATTTGTTATGTTTTGTTATTCACACTTCTTTACTTCGATTCTTAAATTCGCGTAATATAAAAGAAACAAGGCATCTATTTGATACCTATTTCTAAAATGTTTTCACGTTTACCGGCCGACAAGGCCTAAAGTAACTCAAGATTAACGTTTGTACTTATTTTTTTTTATTTATCTCGATAGTTTGTTTACCTTTTTAATTTTCACTTCTAATTTCAAAAGTTATTATTTTCTAAATTCACTTTATCGTTTTTAAATTAACATACGGTATACGTCATTAGTAGAACCTTCACAGCAAATAATATCAAGCTAATACCAACAGCAAATTTTAAATTCTATTGCTTGAACTACCTTGATAAACTGTTTTTTCTTTACACTTGTTTACATTTGTCATTCAGGCTAGTAACAGTTTGTGTTTTATTATTCTTTGCAGTTTTTGAGTCGTGCAAAACGGTCATTTTCGTAAGTTTTATGTCATTACGCCGAAAACGTTTTATGGTCGATGCAAATTGCAGTGCAAAATTTCGAAGCAGAGCGCGATAACGAACTTCTTTACAGTGAGCATATACAGCATTAGCTATAAGCGTAGGTGCAGTTATTACGGTTTTTTTTTTATGTTCGAAATAGCGATACCGAGTGTAAAATAATAGAAGGAAGCCTGTTGTGACTATTGACGATTTCACCAAGTACGTACGTATTTTATCAGAAATGCTGTGATGCTTCAAAAGTTTTATTAGATCGTTATCATTTTTGGTTTTCTGTCGTTCTAGAGACAGTTTTCCTTCCAATTCATTTCAGTGTGAATTACGAGGGGAGTGAAGAAATCGCAAAGTCGAAGAATTAATATAGCGAAAGGGAACGCTAAGGAACGACGCTTAGAGAACTGTCAAGATTTTTGGAATTATTTTAACATAATCTCGTCAAAATTTGCGCCCGCATCGTAATTGCAGATGGATTTGTCAATATGATCCGGAGTCGAAAAAGAAGTCTATGCAGTGGATTAAAAAACGAATAAGGCCGCCAAAGAAAACCAAGGTGCAAAAAATGGCTTCTTAAGGCTTAAAAAACTTACGGCTACAATTTTTTCGTACAACAAAGTCTACTGAAGGGGATTCAGGTTCGTAAGCGTTCAGCGGGAAACTCACTCGCGGTGTGCTGTTTTTGCAGGAGTTTCTAGGCAGATTCCAAAAGATGCAGCTTTTACACAGATCGACCATCCAGCCTACTCATCTATTTTCCAAAGTGAGAAGGCTGGAGATTCGAAGAAGAGAATAAGGTAAATACAGCCATATAAAGTAATTTTGAAACCAAAGGAAAAGCATATTTTTTTCAGCAATATTAAAGCACGCGTGATGTGAAAACCGCATTTTACTCGTGGGACAATATTTTGAAAGATATATTTTTTTATTGCAACTTTTCTATTATTTAATATTTTAGGCCGCGAAATTATCAGCCGTCCCCTGCAAAAACAAAAATTATGAGAGATTGATATTTTCATTAAATTATGCTGAATACGGAGCATAAAAAGAGCATATTTTGCTCTTTTTTTACTACTTTGATTAAATTAATTAAACTGAATTTATACATTTCGAGAGCCATGTATATGCACGTGAGAACGAAAAGAAAAAAGATCAGGTTAAATGTACAACTTCGTTTTCAATACAGAAGAAGAAGAAAAAGAGAAAAAAGGAATCGTCATTACTCAAAGGTAAGTCGAATAAGAAACACCTGTTGACTTGACAATCGAAAGGCTGACGTTGGCAAAGAGCTCACGGTTAACTACGTATATACGTACGACTGTATACCTTCGAATGGTATTCTTACCTTGTACCTTCTTCTGAGCGCGACGGAAAACTGTGTAATAGGGAGCAAGATGCAGTTCCCATGTCAAGGCACGGTTCAGTGGCCATGAAGGCCCCGACTTCGCGGCCTCTCTCGTTCGTATATCCTGAGCACCCACGACTCCGTACCAGATCAAATATTCAGAACGTCGTCGTACGGTTGTGTGTATGCATATACGTATTATATGTTGTAACGTATACGCTTAATATTTCAGTTCCAGTAGAGGAAACATATGAGAAGAAATGACGGGCGCACTAAGCGTACTAAATTACCTACGTTAATTCGTCTGATTACTGTGTCTGCACGGCGCATTTTTAAATTCCTCTGAAATGATTTCTAGAACGTAAAATAATTTCTTTTGCACAAAATAGAATGAAAAAGTAAGTTTCCACCGGTAGATAATATTAAATGGAAATACTGCATCCTCCTGAATAGTATAAAAGGTGAAAAAAATAGTTTCCTTTAGGATACGTTATTCAAGTTTAATAATAATGGGAACGACGGGAAGATAAAATTATAAAAGGTTGGTTGCAAATTGTACACAGGATGAAGAGCAAAAATACGATGTTTCTACTTCTACTAACTATGTTGTAAGGGTACTATTATTCTTCGCGTAGAATCGCGGAAATTTATTCGCTACAAGTGCTAAATCTGTTTACTAGGAACATTAATACTATTAATCTATACCTGCTATCCATTAGTAGATTCGTTACATATGGATTTGTAAATATGGATGCGTAACGTTCGTAATAAAAGAGTGTTGTCGACTATTTTTGGAATAATAATAATAATTGTGCATTTAAACTCTTGAATGTGAGTAGATAAATAATATACAAAGAGTCATTAGGTAAATTGAGCATTGCTTACAAAGAATTCAGAATATTTTCCTTTAAAAGCATTCAAATTAACTTTATTTCTAATACCATGAGGCAACTTATCAAAGCGTAGAGAATCTATATAATCTATTTGACATTTCGAGATACACAAATTTTGTTGAAAATCTGGTCTTAACGTAATTCCATAATCATTGTAGGAGTCATTTATATATTATTTTAAATTTCTCGAACAAAGGCATGCAATGAGTCAGGGGATGAACACCTTCTATAACACTGACCAACAAGTTGTTTACCCTAAGTTAGTAACTGATGAAATTGAACAGCATGTATAAAGTAAAAATGATTCGAAAAGCGGCCACATTGGCTTAGCTCTGGTTACAAAGAAAATGCCTTTATAGTATGACCGGTAATCTGGTCTACTGCTATAATGTTTATATACTTTGTGTAACTTTTCGAATACATCATGATCCAGGTTCTTGGAGATTATTCGTAGACTCATCAAAGGCCAGCCTAAAAGCAGTTTTGTTGTATAATGGAAACCATTATCCTTCTATTCCGATAGGTCATACTGTTCCTATAAAAGAAACTTACGACAATCTGAAAATTTTATTAGAAAAGATAAAGTAGAAAGGCTATTCCTGGAATATTTGTGCAAACTTTAAAGTAATAGCAATTATTTTGGGTATGCAATCCGGTTACACCAAATACTGTTGCTTTTTATGTCTTTGGAACAGTCGTGACAGGGAAAAACATTACCATAAGCAAGAGCGGCCACTACGACAACAGTTTATACCAGGAAAAGACATTGTACATCAGTCTCCAGTAGAAAAAGAAAAGATAATAATACCACCTCTCCACGAGAAACTTGGGTTCATGAAAAACTTTGTAAAGGCACTGGATCTCGAAGGTGAAAGTTTTAAATACCTTCGTGAAAAGTTTCCACAATTGACACAAGGGAAACTGAAATAAGGCATGTCGGATCTCAGATACGAGAAATAGTAAATGATGAAATCTTTGAAACCAAATTATCAGCGAAGGAAAGAATAGCTTGGCTTTCCATGATACAAGTTTTCACGAATTTCTTGGGAAACAAAAAAGCTGATAACTATAAAACTTTAGTAATGGATATATTACAAGCATTTCACGCTGCCGGCTGTAATATGTCCCTTAGAGTGAACATTCTACATTTTCACTTGGATTTTTTTCCGGAAAATATGGGCGACGTTAGCGATGAACACGGTGAGTGCTTCCATCAAGACATCATGGGAATGGGAAAGTGATATCAGGGGAAATGGAATCCTGTTATGTTAGCGGATTACTGTTGGATGTAAGAAGAAGTGCTGTAGATATTGTTTATAAGAGACGGAGCAGTATTACTTCACATTTCTAATTTTACTAGTTTGAAATGTACATTAAATTATGATCTAATCTAAAAAAACTTTTCATTGAAATACAAAAAAAATCGAGCTAACTTGGTCTTCTACCTTCTACTAAAATAAATGTTTATATGTTTTCTATTGAAATTAGTATAAATTATTCTATGGCAAAATCAAAAGTTGAAATTTATTGGCCAGTGTAATTCGAGCTATTTTGTTTCTGGATCTTGGAGATAGAGCAGACCTGCGAAGTGTAATCGCAGAAGATCAACCTGTACGATATAACGGATTGCACCAAACCATAGTGCTTATGTTTGAGCACCACATGCGACACTCTTGATCTTATTGTTTTAAATACCTGAAATTTGTCAAGAAAGCTGTACCGTCTTTTAGAGAAGCATTATTTATTTTTTTTGTTATTTGGTTCTGCAGGGTAATCGGCCTGTAATTTTTTACATCATATTCGTTAATTTCCTTTAAAAAAATGTATCTAAGAGTTTAGATTTTATGATATTTGCTTGAGTCAAAAGATTTATTTATTAGTCCTGGACTCGTGGCAATCGACTATTTCGACAAGAAGGGAAAACAATAACGGGGTATACTACGTATCATTACTTGACAAGCTAAAGGCAGAAAATGCGGAAGGACGGCCGCATTTGAAAAGAGTTTTGTTCCACCAAGACAATGCATCGCCTCCTACTTTATGGTATTCGCTACGGTAAAAATTTCCGAATTGGGCTTCGAATTAAAAGACCACCCACTCCATTTACTAGATTTTATCCCCAGCGACTTTTTCTGTTTCCTAGATTAACAGTTTCGAACGGACGACAGAGATTTTCATCGAACGAGGAGGACACTAAATTCGTAAATGCTTATTTTGCAGAACAAGGCGTCAACTATTATTTATAGCGTCGTTTTGAATAGTTAGAGACATATGTTTTGACAAAAATTGGATATTTTCTTAACAGGTAGATGTTTGACGATAAAAAATAAAATTAGTTTTGGGATCAAATGCGGTGGCTTTAGAGATATTCTTGAAATTTGCTTTTCTTGATATTTTACTAGCTGATCAATTAATTTGTGGTACAGAAAATGTTGTTAATGGAAAGAAGGTATTAACAGTTTCGGTTAAAGAATTGATATTATTGTAAGAAAAACGATTTATGTTTTTACCAATTTGTCACGATACGGTTAATCAGATTAAAAACGAAATGCGAAAATCCTCAGCAAAATCCTCAGGACTTTGCCGAGGATTTTTTGAGGAGAAAATTTAAATATTAGCAAAATCCTCAGGAAAAAGTTATGATGATACCGGTGCGATGAGATTAACACTAGTCCTAGTTATGCGGACACAAGCTACTGCAAATTTTATCTTATTAATCTCAGTACATAAATGCAGTCGTTAGTATAAAACAATTAACAGGCCTTGTTTCTAAAAAAGAAGTGGCAATACGATATCAGCCCAAAAGACAAAAATTTTGATTGAAATTTTACTTACATTGCTACAAACGACATTGACTACTGCTGTCGTACATACATCGTTCAATCTAGACAAGAATTTATTTACAAGACGAAGATTTTCCATACTTAGTTTACTTTATAATTTTGAAAAGAGTGGATTTTCAATATTTACATTCTTTAACTCTGTAGCCCCAATTTTTATATTTTTAGCGAAACTTTTCATTAACTTTAATTTCAAAGACGTAATAAATAAATTACGAGACCTACAGTGGGCTTGGCTAAACCCTTTTTTTGAGCTACATACAGTGGGTCATCGAGATAAAGTGCACACAAAGTAAACACAAGTTAACATATTAAGGTGTGTTACTTTAATTGCAGTATTCGTAAAACATAATTCAATTTAATATTTACGGAATTCGACTTATATTTGGTTATTTGGATTCTGACATTTTGATATCAATTCTTTATTAAAGAACGATAATAATCGAAGTCATAAGATATACAGGGTGTTCCCCACTGTATAAAAAAAATTGAAACAAATGTTCGTTTCTTATTCTTTAATCTGATCAATATACTTTCCTCTATAGTAATTTTAACATTAGACAATCAAAATTATAATAACACAAAACACTAATATTTGGTCCAAATGTCTTCTGGTGGCAGTTAAATATGATCTAAGTGACCTTTGCAATTATTTATACATACATAAAACAAATGTGTTTTTGTATTTTAACGTTTGAAGCAGTAAAGAATTCCTTTCAGCGTATGCATTAGGAATGCTGGCTGTTCTCATTTACGTCGTTGATTCGATGAGATCCTTCAGTAAGTGCTAGGGTGCATCGCAAGAGAATTAAGAACAAATAAAGTATGCGTATGGCGTAACATACGTCATTTTCAGTTCAGTTCAGCGTTTGGAAGATAATGATAGCAACCGTTCACCAGATCTGATTCCTTGCGACTTCTGTGTATGAGGCGCTTTGAAAACGTTAAAAAGTCAAGCATTTCAAACAACGCAACAAGTAGCACTGCAGATGTTACGTAACGCCGATCAAGCAATAACAAGGCGTGACGTAACCTCAGTTACTGCCAGAAGATCGTCCGAGCAAATGTGGTAAAGTGTTTTACTAATGTCGGAAAATACTGGCTAAACTTAAAAACGGAAGAATATTCGCACATTACGTCATCCTTCAGTTCATGTTCGCGAAATTCGTAACACCCCATTTACTCTTAATACACAAAATTTGTATACAAGGCACACTATATGGTATCCGGCAGTTTAAATTCACAACGTCAATTCATAATATAAGTATCAAGCCGTTGGATTGACATTCTTAGAGCAATGGCTAAACAAGTGGACAGATAGAAAAAACATGTTTTTGAAACTAAAATAAGCCATCAGCAGTGCCAAAGGTATAGATTAGTAACATGTCATTTGTTAATTTAAAGGTGCTTTGTTAGTTGCGTTACGTATAAGCTATGAATATCGATTTCTGTAGAGATATCGCTAACATAGTCATAAATTTTTGAAGAACATCGTTAAACATTTATAACGTTGTATGAACCGAGTTACTTTCGTTCATATTTAAACAACCATTTTCGCGTTTGTTGCAAATTTCCTGCATTAACGGCTGAATACCTAAAAGCTTTCACGCTTCCTTTCAACGGAATACTACTATATCGTTGGTTTTACCAGCTCCTTAACCGAAGGTAAGGATCTACTGAAATATGAAATGTCTGTAACCGATTAGAGTCTATTTTGTTTCTTCCTCTTCCTTTCTGAGTGATATATGAAAAAGGAAACTTATAAAGTCGTACTTTTGTCCAAATTTCCTAGCTTCCTTTTTTTAGGGGAGTCATTTCCATAATTCTATTTTCGTGTTTAAATCAAGTGTATCTTGATCGGATGTAAATTCAAAGAATTTACATCCAATTGTAGAGATTTTAGTTTTCCTATCAGCAATTTTAGCGATATTACATAGCCTAGAATATGTTACTTTTTATCAAACAACATTTTGTAATTATAACCTAAACAGTGACTAGCACAATTACCTTATACGGTCTAACATCCACGTTAGAGGGAGGTTTCAGGGAACGAGTTTGAAGATTGAAAATGTTTTCATGTAGATCCACTTTATCTTTTGTTTTGTTTGTATCTTGCTCTTTGTTCTTTTGATGTATGTAAACACTGTGTGTACTAGCGTAAATAAAGATTATTATTATTACTTATAAATTTTCAATCGACTTTTTACGAAGGAAGTAATCAATACTACGATGCAACATAAATTTGAAGTTGTTCTTTATCAGGCTTAAAGGATTACAGCATGAAATTAAGTTTTTCCAACGTAAATTTTCGAAGAGAACAAAATATCGGAATCGTAATTAAGGTTATATGCATTGGAATAACAATATCGAAGATTGTCCTTTCCATTTAATGAAAAACAAAACACCGATAGACGAGTACCTGAGGCTAGCGTTCGGTCACGTTTCTCTTCAGTGTAATTGCAGATGAGCAATCAGCGATAAGTATTAGTTTCTATTTTTAAAGCTAGTCCGAATAGGACGCATCGACCCGCAATTGCGATGAAAAACATTTATGCCGGTATAACGTGCTCCTCTTCTACCTTTGCGCGTTATCTTCTATGCTGTTGCCGTCAGACGGTCGAGTTATTATGTTGCTGCTATCGCTTCCCCCGGTCCCACATTGCTTACGCCCCACTTATTACCTCTCATCATCTGGAAAATAATCTTTCATTTGGGTAATACATATCTAATCTGCATATAATTTACAATAGACTGGAGTAGGGTTTAAAGCAGGCGTAAGTAATTGATTCGATGACAAGAACGTACTTAATACGATACGAATGATTTCGTAATAATGATGAAAACGCAAAGAGGCAAGAAAATAGAGAAAATGAATTAAATGACAGGTAATTCATTTCTTTTGCACGTACGCTACTTCCAGATAGAGTGCCCTGAGCTGTATAATTAGCGTCCACTAATTAATCCTTGAACTGAAGTCTCTGCTTATAATTGAATTTACATAATGAATTGGACTGACACGCCAGGATTAGACAGGTATAACGAAACGATTTTTCTATGATGATAGCGTGCTTTCAAAAACCGATTTACTTTTCATGCGAATACCGCCTTTTGAGTTTATGTCAAAAGCATTTGAAAAGAATAAGTAGAACAGAAAATCGAAATTTTGCGAATGTAGAAGTAGGTGAGTGATTACTTAGTTTTTGAAAACATATTATTTTTAGTTACATCGAAAGTGATGGATTGAAATGAGGATTCTGGAGTTTCCTACACCTAAATTATACCATTTTATAAGAAGATCCGTCTAAAAAAGACATTTCCACTATTAATTAATTAAATTATTTATTTATTATAAATTACGTTGGTTACGAAAGAGTTGTTCCGTTAAACTAATGTCCGTAGCATACTTCCTGTCCTTTGCTGAAAAAGTGTGTTAAAATATTAAATGTCAAAGTCAGACATTTACTTCTTTGTTTGGTACAGAAGAAGTTATTGTTTATTGTCCACAACAACAATATTTTGTTTATAAAATTTTCAACTGTAGTAAAACAAAGGTAATTGACAGAGCAATGGATACGTGAAAGAACAAACACTATACTAAAAAAAGTAAAATTTTTTCTGTATGCTGTGTAACAGTTGGCGTTATCGTGGTGAAGGATGATGCGTCGATGTTTGTTCTGATTTCATCGAAGATTTGAGGCAAGCCAATCAGCGTATTCTGTTTTCCGATCCTTAAGAGCAACCGGAATTTTTGTTGGTTTTGGTTCATTTTGAAACACCTAAACAGCAGAATGCTGTTTTTTTGCGCTGGTAGAAGCACGGCGATTAAATTTTTGAAGCATTTTTTTTCACCAACTCGCACGAGTCATTTTCTTGAGTTTCGTGTTTTTGAGTTTTTTTGAGTGTGAAATCTAATGACTGCAACTTTCCCCAATGCCCAAGTATGTCTCTATCTCTCGATATACCTTCTTCACAGTACATTCAATTTTAATGCCGGACCTTGTATTATAGTAAACGCTAACATCAGTTAAATCAAGGTTTTCGAAGGACAAAAATAACAAATTTAATAACGCGAAATTGAAGAATCTGGAAGAATTTAGCTATTTTAAGTAAGTAATTGGAAGATGGGAGTGGCGAACGATAAGCTTAGTAGAAAGAAAGTAGAAGCATAGGTTTTTTTTTTATTTTATATACCCTTAAACATATTTCAATTCAATAAGATTTAATTCAGGAAAAACTTCCAGATAATACGAGCACTCGCAAAAGAAGAAAATTACAATGACAATACAAATCTGCATTAGAAAGACGAATTACAAAAAAAGATATAATAATCTTAGGCGCCTTTATATACGAGAACCTCTTCCGCCACATTAAAAACGATCGAGAGGGCTTGGCAGATTCTCAACAAATAGGGTCTCCAAGTCCACGTCCATGTGGGAAGATATACGAGATTTATTCTATTATTAGACAAGTTATTATCGTCCGTCTTTTTCTAGCCCACCTAAAGGCACAATGCAAGCGAATGCATAAAAATAAGACGCGAACAACAGGCACCGGAGTAACGAGAAGAGTATAGAGAAGAAGGAGAAAATGCTTTTTATGTAAGGATAGTCGGGATTATACCGATCCGCATTTTTTGAGACGAGCCGAGAAAGGCCTTTAAAAACCGTCCCACATGGTCGAGGAGTTCACGGGAAGCTTTGTCGTAGTGTGCAGCGAAAAAATTATACGATCGTTGTAAAAAAATCGGGATATAAAGTTATTACGCACTCATATCAGCAGTCGTAAAACTTGGATGATAAAAACGGGACTAAACGAAAACGCATGAAGTGAAATGAACATACATCACATGCGAGGTGGTTTTACATTATGCGTCAATAAGTTTTATGTATGTACATGTGAGAAAATCTCTTCGAAGAATTTTCAATAATTCACCAGCCATCAACTGCTGTAATAGGAAAATTTCCAGGCGTGGTATTTATTCTTCAACTAAGAATTAGATTATGAGCATTTAACTTTCTAGGGTATGTTGATACTACAACTAACGTTGCGTTTACGTAACGAAGTTTGTATTAAATTAAATGTTTACCACTAATCATTCGTAAAGTCATGCAAGTTAGTTAACATGTTCCCTTAATCGCCAACATCGAATGCTTAGATATGTATGTATGTCTAAAGTTATGCACGACAAATTTTTGCGAATAACAAACAACACAACAGACAAGTTTAGATATTTAGACAACAAAAAAATTCCGAATTATTTGATCGATACTTAGGCTGGTTCGATTAAAATATACATAACGGGTCGTTATAAATTGTTTTGAACAAACATGTTTAACGTGTGTTGGAAGAAAAAAATATTTAGTGAATATGTAAGCAAATCAAAATTCTATTTAACATTGAAAGAATTATAATTGTGTTCCATGGTAGACAAGAAAGTATGAAAAATGCGAAATGTGCTCATCACGTTCAGAAAATAACCAAAAGTACTAACTTTTTTTAGTGATATACTTCACTATTCGCTTGAACTTTGGGATTATAAAAAAATCGGAGGAAGCCAAGTTTCAGAGAAGAAGGTCATGCTGTTGCTCTCGTCGGCAAAATGTAACAATTGTAATATGGATGGCATTAATATCTCCATGTTGCGTTCTTATTCTCCTTCTATCTTGCATACGTTGTAAATTTCTGCTTAGTTGAAGAGGTATTTCTGCGAATTCGGAAGGAAGTAGTGCCTATTCTAAAGGCTGCTAACTCAGTAGGATATTGATGAAAAGCTGGATCTCCTATTAAGGAAATTCTTGCAACTCTGTTCTATTTTACTGCTACTGCAGAGTTTGGATTCCGACGCAGTTTCAGCTGTAATGTTGATTGTGGATGATATTATTTTCAACATTGATTTTAAGGCTTTTGCCACAGTGGATAATGCATAAAAATTTAACAAAGCAAATATATTTTTGCTTTAGTATGGTTGAAATGGTTGCAATTTTTAGGAAATCTCTCGTCTGGCAGAATAATGCATGGATTAAATTTAAATCATGAAAGGATAACGATACTAGTACTAGATCGTCAAACAACTCTGTTAGGCGTATCGAACTTCGAACTATCGAAAACTTTGGCTGTTGAATTGGATGGTAATGTGTGATTTAAAAAATAGCAGCTTATTGCTTAGTAGGGAAGTACTTAGGGAAGTATATTGAAGATAATGCTGTGCGACGCGTAGTCACTTTAATTGGTGCGACACCGAGTAGAGTCCATTGATACGAGACGGATACAGAAAGTGAAGAATGCTTTAGAATGTTTTAGGTTAATACACGGAGTAGTTTCACATACTTTAAAACAAAATAACTGGCTGGACATGGAACATAGTAGATTGTTGCATTTTGCAGTCCTTTCACATGAGATTATTCTCTTTCGGTTACCGCTATATTTGTATTCCAAAATATTTTACAGAAGAGATGTTCATAACATGATATTTGGATATTTGCTCTCTCTTCCAATACATCGAGCGCCTTTAACTAGGTTTTTTCTTTTGTTAAGATTTATAACGATTTACCCAATTAGTTTAAATGCCTGCCGGTTCGAATAATTAAAATTAAGGTAAAGTAGAAGCTATTCACTTCAATTAGTTAATTAGTAGAGAACTTGACGAATTAACAAAGTTTAGTGATAGGAAGACTGACGCGTTCCCTTTGCGAACCTTTTCACACAACCATTGTAAAACCACCATGGATGCATTTCTGGGTGTGGGTAAGATTCCTTTCCGACTTACTGTGATAATAAACAGTTGTCTGAATTCTGTAGTCGTAGATCTCCCATTATGATCATTTGCATGATCATAATGGGCATGCAGCATTTGTCCAAAAATCTGTTGTTAAACGTTCACTCGACTTTTCTTTACAGTTCGGTTTTAACGCACCAGATTTCTGATTTTTGAACGTGGACATCATGAGATGGAAAGGATAGGGTCTTTAGTCAAGGACCATTTCTGAATAGTGTGAAAGTTTTTTCTCTCGTTTCAGATTATACGGAGACAACATTAATCGTCTGATAATTCTTAGGTAATGTTACTAAGATATAACATTGATACGAATACAAATATCTTGGACCCAAATAACAATAACTCGAGAATTAGACAAGATGTTAACAATACGAAAACCTGAGGTTATGAGGGTGGTTGTGCTGTACATAACGTTGCTTGTGCAATAATAACATCAAATAAATGCATCTAAGATAGATAAGATAGACATCAAATTATGTCACAAGGGGTGCTGATACCGGAATCACGTCTTTAAAGAGAGTTGTCAAAATACAGGTTTAGAAGCATTTTGACAATTTAAGTAAAAAAAAAAACCATTCTGCAGATTTGGCTCTCTCGGAGTACCGTTCCCCAACGTGAAGAAACGGCTAAGAATCAACTAACTACAGCAGCGTTGGATAAAATGTATAACCATAACAAGAGACTACGTCAAGAAATAGAAAGAATTTATCTGGAAGAATTAAGGACTTTTGATTTTTGGATGGATCATGCGAACCACCCTCGCATATGGCGTCACTGATATCCGCTCAGATATCAGCCATTCATGTGTTCGTTTTCTGAACACAAAAACATTTCGAGAGAATGTTCGTTATTCGCAGTTCAGTCCGTGCATTAACTGATCACTCATTATATTTCAAAAAAGCTCTAACGAATGACTGATGTCTCACGATGTAATACCTAGCAAAACATTTTGTATGGCAATCATTATTTTGTTAACTGGTAACATAATTTTGTAATGGTTTAGTTTTATAACATCATTTATTTTCTGCTTTTCTTCTTGAGAAATATGCTAGCCTATTTTTCCTTCGCAAAGGAAGGGTAGCTTCTGCATCTGCTATATGCATTACATCGCGTAAATCAAATATGGAAAGCATATACGATGATACACATGTACGTGTATAGAAAAAATCTAATGAAAGAATCTATTGTTTCTATTGTAACCTGTTTTCATTCGAAGAGATCCTAACGACACACACCGAACAACAATAGAGCCGGGCTTTAAAATAAAAGAGACTGTGTTTTATGCAGTGGGCGTGAAAGCCATGGAAAAACTTCACATTGTGTGCCCTACCCATTGACTAACTAAGAGAAATACTTCGTTACGTTCTAAATCCAATCTCGGGTGTATTTCTATTCACGTACCACGCGCCCGACCGTTTTCTTCGTCGTTTATCTCCCTTTCCTCAAGGACCGGCCAATTTCTTACCGCGCGCTAAATAGCGAATGCGACTGCTACTCCTTTCATAGATGCCCAGCGATATATTGCAGCGAAGTTTCTCGGTTCCATCACCTTCTATTTTATACTCGGAGGAATTCCGTTCGGGCATTGTTTCTTCAGCAACGCGGTTTTATATTTTAATCGTGAAGTTAGGCAGGGTCCGACTTTTAAGCCGCGTTATAACTGGAAGCGAGAAGTAATAAATTTACTTTTTCGAATCGTGAACAGGTGTGGGGATTATAATCTGAAATAAATGCGAAGTCGATACTTCAACGCGATCAATATATTTAGATTGAAGTAGCAGGTGAAAGGTGAGAAATTTCTTTAATAAACATTAAACACGTTATATGTAGCATGCTGAAACATAAATAAACGCTACAGTTCACTGTGAGAGGAGTTCGATAATTAGATGGTCTCGGAAAGAGATGGCGCTACTGGAATTGAAATAACCTCTTGCCTTTCCTAAAAGTGGCCTTCGATATGAGTAGCGTTAAGTCTACAAACAGATTGGATAGCTGAATTTAAACACGGCCATATGAGCATTTTCAAGATTACTATATCAGGTTCATTGATTAGATATGACCGGAAAAATTCAAGATATGATAATGAATGATCGGAGACTGAAAGCGTGTGGGGTTGTTGAGCTTGCGGGCAATTCAATTGATCGGGTATATAACGTTTTAATAACTCATTTGAATGTAAGGATGCTTTCCGCAATATAGATGTTGCGACTGCTCACAATTGAACATAAACACGCAAGTGTATCATCTTCAAAGAAATGTCTGATTCAGATGAATTTTAACGTCAGTTCACAATTGTTGACGAAGCACGAATTTCATCATACCACAGTTCAAACAGTGAGTTTCTTGCGGCCAATCGGTGCCAAAGAAGATTGAGGCCCAACAAGACTATGCCACAGTAGTTTTGAGTGTAATCCACGTTGATTACTTTGTAAATGTCAGAACGATTAATGCCAAATATTATTCCAAACTATTGAACCGTTTCAACAATGCTATGGGGAAAATGTCCGCATTTGGCGAACAAAAGAATTCTGTTTCCTTAATCCGATGCACGCGTGGTCATTAATATCGTCACCATGGCAAAATTTGCACAATACCATAAATGCTAGATTTAGCTCCAATTACAGATGACGATCTATCGACCATGCTTTTTTGTGGTGTTGAAAAATAAAATGAATTTTACATATAAAAGCGTTTTTCTTTTGTCAATTCATTGTATCTACGTCGATACAATATAACGATTTGATTAATTGGAGCAGAGGTTAAATATAAACTTAGTAATTGGAAGGATGTTACTTTAACCAACGTACATATATTTAGTGATATTAACTAAACGAAAATTTGGCATTATAATAATTATATAATTTATTCCATGTACTTTCATTTAACAGTTCTATTAAATGATTTTAAGATGCCCCTTGAGCGATATTTAGATTAAACGCTTTTTGCAATTAAGAGTGAAGTGATCTTGGTGAAAGCAAGTAACATACAAGGTAAATGTGCAGTATACATTTGGAAAAACAAATATTCCTACTTGGAAAAGTAAGATATATTTTTAGAGGTTAACGTATGAAGAATGTATGTGAAAGTTTAGATCAAAGCAAAAAGAGAACATTGACAAAGTTGTTCAACAATTATACACATTTTTTAAGGATATAATGTTTGGTTTAAAAAGTCAGGTGAACATAGAACGTGCCCTCCTTTACTACGTACTTTTCCAAAATTGATTCTTAGGTTTTTGGATATCTCATCGTATATGTATAAGTATAAACAAAATATTAATGTAATTACACAACATTACACTTAATAGGAATTTGCTGAAAATATTTTACAACAATAAAATAACTTTTGTTTTATAAAAATGTTTTTACGTGAAAGTCCCCAGTAAATCGAAATATGATGTTTTTATTTGTGTCGTTGAATAATATTTCAGTATTAATTATACTAGACAAATGATGCTTTTTAATCTACTATCTAATCTCAATTCCAATAGCTTGTGACGATCGACAAATTCTTAAGCTTCAACGTTACATATGTACAAGGCGTTCCAGCACTAGTAGGCCAAATTCACTGTAGAGATAATTCTGAATAAAGTAACTTAATAAACATATGTCTGCATACGGAGTATTAGTTACAAATAAAACGATATTTCTTTAAAAACTAGTATATTATTTTCTGTTTTACTAAATAGACAATAGACTTGAAAAAAGAACCATTGCAAAAAAATTGTCCCAATACCTTGTAGAAGACGCCTTGCTATATGTGTTAGACATATCGAATATTTGTAGGTTGTTTGCCCAGCTTCTCGAACTCGTTCTATATTTCTTGTAGTTCGTTAGTTATTTTTCTATTTTTTTGAGTGCATATATAGATTTTCATCCAATGTTCTAATGGTTCTAATAATTTGTTCAAAGGTAACAAACTGTAATCAACCAAATAACTGCAGTAACTAGGTACGACTTTACAGTATTAAATGTATATTTCTGAATTTAAGAAATTTGGACAAAAAAAAAATAATGGATGGCTAATTTAATCGCTGTAAAGCGCCTTATGGTGGATGGCTAATTAAATCGCCTTACAGCTGTAGGATGATGTACATATAAACATAAACTATGTGACGAACTCAATAATTTATAACACATAATAAATCGTTCTGTGGCCAATAGAAAAATTGGTATTCATGGAATAATTCACGACAAACGCAACAAAAGATGAGAAAAAATTACATTAACACGCGGACATGTTTCTGTTTACCCGCGTTATCAGCGCGGTTTCGAGAGCATTTTTTATCTCTACTATAAACAGAGAGATAAAAAATACTCTCGAAACCACACTGATGACGCCGGGTAATCACTAACATTGTTAGTGATTTTTTTCTCGTGTGTTAGTGTATTTTTTTCTCTTCTTTTGTTGCGTTTGTTGAGAATCATTCTATCAATACCATGCGGAAGCTAGGCTATCTTAGCATTATATTTTTTTGATTATTCTTGATAGTGGTTGCTAGAAATATAAATACTACTTTCCGTAATGGATTTGATGCCATTTCATCGTTTATTATAAAACATTCTCTTTTCTTTATTGTTAAAACGCACTTGTTTTAATATATTTCTTGCAAGACTGAAATTGTCCACCGTTAGACCTCTTAAAAAAAATCGTTAATGAATTTTCCAATTATCGTCCTATTAATTGCTTACATATTACTAATTTCTGCTAAAATAGACGAGTTCATTACGAATACAAAACTAATTAAACACGTAAATACACTTAATTATCTTTCCGTTGGTCGATACGGTTTCTGTCCTGGTAAATCTAGAGATTTATTTATATGGCAATTTTAGATTCCTTAAAAAATATCTACGTGTTTGATGATTTATTCAAATGATTTATTCAAACCTTTTGATTTAGCTAAACATAACATTCTTTTTAATGAGATTGGTTTAAGTCTTATTTATGGATAAAGAACAATTTGTTGTATTGATGAATAGTATCTTGCAACTCTAACGCAAGCTTATGCAAGGTCATGTACGGTGATGATATCAGCTTACATATAAACTCCAAAAATTTATCAAAAAGTTGATGGATGGGTGGTATGTAATGAAAATTACTTATTTCAGGCTTATATATCCAAGTGTACGTATAGTAATGTTTCAACGGGAAGAAATTTTCGAAATTTTAAGGAGGCCTTTATAGTAATTGGGAGTCGTGAATCCTATACACTCATTCGGCAAATGAGAAGTTGTTAGATGAAAGTTTTAAGAAATGAAAATAACACAAAGTTTATATCCTCGAACACGGCTTCTTCAACTTATTTTCAATTTCACATCGTATTCCGTATTAATATTTCGCCATGAATATATTGCTTAAATGGAATATCTTGTATTGTAATGTTTTGACAGGATGAAATTTTCGAAATTTTACTTAAATCTAAAAGGTCTTAAGTTTACAGAAACTGTGAATCGTGAATCCGGGAATGTTCCTAGATACATTTTCGGCAAATGAAAAAATTTTAAATGAGAGGTGTTAAGACGTAGAAATGAAACTAACTGCTAACCTTAACTCTTGTCGTAACTTTCCACTGCATAAACACAAGGTTTATGTCCTAGGTTTATGGGTATAGGTATAGGTAGGCACAAATTTTTAAATTTAAATATTGTAGAATTTGAAGAAATTCTAATTACAATGTGTCTGGATGACAGTTAGACATAAAGCAACAGATAAAATTAGCGTTGTTTTTAACCATTGTTAGATTACGTTGGCAATTATTTTAATCCCTTGTCACTTATGACCACTATTATTGAAACAGATGCCGGTTCTTTGACGACAATCTTGACTACATGCAACACTACAATGTCAAATTACATTGAAAATTTTTATAAAGTGGACCGAAAGGCTTTTAATTGATAGAGATGACCAACGTCTAGGGATACAGATTTCTACCAACAGCTAACCTCGTTGATGTTATTTTGCAACATTGCAATATATTCCTACTGAAATAATTTATATTATTATACAGGGTAAGTCGAAAAGAATGCTCCAAAAAAGTTAATTAACGTTCTTTTCAAATGGTCCAATTTTTAAGTAAAATATCATTCATTAATCAAAATTATTTCGACAACTCCTAGAGTTTGGTCCATTCCACTCGACTCACTCTGTATACGCGATGTTGATATGCACTATGGAGTATTTCGAAGTATTGTTTAAATTACAGCACGCACGGCTGAAATCTGCAAGAATCGATAATCATTGTTTAGAAAGAGTTTATATACGCGTACGTTCAGAATTCCAAAGATTTTCTCATACGGTATGGAATGCCGGAATGCACGGGATTTTTCAATTTATATTTAGGAATATAATGGAATCGTGGAAGGTACGCGGGATAAATAAACATTTGAAGTAAGCTTAGACGTGAATTTCGAAGCCAGTTACGGTAAGTATCTGTATACTTCTTTTCGTTATGTTATTGTTTGTACGTTGTCCGTATTTGTTTGTTGACTTGTGTCACCGCACCATTTCGATTTGAGATGTAACCTGAATGATATATGGATTTAACGGTATATATATAAAGGCATGTATATTTTTGCTTATCTCGAATGGACGATACGTTATTTTCATATTTTTGTAAACTAATGGATGCCATTAAGGATTATCGTACGCATGTCTTTTGTGCAAGATAAATTTTGCTTAATAACGCGTTATATTCGTGAATGTTATAAGAAGATAAATAATACTATGATCATTGGAAATATGTGACTCAATCGCACTTATTGAAAATATGCATAAGAGATACGAAGTTTTAAACATTAAACAGATTTTTTTCTTTCCGAATGAACAGTACCTTCTTACAAGGAACGGTGTCAGGAGAGTCAACTTCAGATTTTAAGAATGAAACCCGCTCCAAATGTAAAGCATACTAAAGTATGCATATTACATTTTTTTTTATCTGCGGACATCATCTTGCAGAAGCGAAATAGCTTTCCGAAAGCTGGGAGATATTTGATTTTCTCATTGCAAGTGCAGAACGAAAAAAGATATGATAAACGTAAAAATCAGATCTTACTTAGAGGCTTTCTGGAATCCGTAATTAACGTATCAGATGGAACCCGAAAGCTCCCGAGATGTAGTAACAATTAAAATTGAAGGATACCGAGGATTTCATTCACCTTTGCAACCTTCAAAGCAGTTTTCTTGGGACCGATCCCGGCGTATTGTCATTTCTTCGCTTCCTCAACTAACTTTTCATTTTTGGAAAAAGAAAAACTCGGAAGGAATCAAGTTGGATGAATATGCTGTCTGCGAGACAACGTCTGCATTGTTTTTCGCCAAAAACCGCCGTTGAATGAAAGCGGTATGTGGCCTAGAGTTATTATGACGAAGTATCCAGTCGTTCTTGTGCTGCATCTCTGGACATTTCTCCATCATATCTTCCTATCGCCAATTTTTTTTTTGCGCTAATATTAAAAACCTACAAATAACTAAGCATTTGATACCTTCTGTAGTAGTAAATTGGCTAGAAATCACAAATTGGAATATCTCATTGACACAGAAAAGCTATTTTAAACGCTATATTTAAGGTTCATAGCAGCTTGTTAGATTGAAAGTATTAGAATTCCAAATATTTACTTGAAAGCACGAACTGCTGGAATTGTTCGACGATTGTTTAGAATCTCGCTATCTTTTCTAAATATGTTTCTAATTTATAAATCCGTCTTTTCAGACTGTAAAAATTGACATATTTATTAATTCGGAAATTGATTACAGATGAATGTTAGAGTAAAATGTTCTGCGTATTGTTTTCTAAATTAAACAAATTAAATTTTACGGAGAGTGTTGCCTAGGCACCCTCTCTCCAGTTCAAATAAGTTTTATTAGAATCAAATTGGAAGAAGAAGAACTAATCTCAAATATTGACGTTACACGAAATCTTTACGGTAATCTGTCATGCGCTCCGAAGGCTATGTTTATTTGAATAACAGAAACTTGAATATAATTTAGTGTTGAAATACAAGTTGCACACTTTAATGTTTTAATACGTGGAATTATTTGGAAAATAATACAGATGTGTTTATTCAACGCCGTTTTGAATAAATAGAAAAATTATCGCTTTTCCGCCACTCTTTTGATCTGTTAATTACAATATACATACGTATGAAATATAGATAACATTTTAATTAAATTTCAACAAACTAAGAATATGCAAGTTAGCGTCTCAAAGCTTAACTCTATGTCCCTAGAACCCAAAAGTAAGACATTTCTTGACAACACTTTACGACATATCACCGAATGACAATTAATTTGCAAAATTACGAGGATACGATTGAATTTGTACAATTTTATAGGAAGTACTGTATTGGCATCGAATATTAAGGTCGTGAAGAAAATGTAGAAAAAACGAGTTATTTAGTCGTTCCATCGCCATTACCATTGGCTGGAGTTATGTGTAAATAATAAATGGTTGCTCAGAGTATTTGGACTGTTCGTAAAATGAAGCAAGTGAATGCATAGACAAAGAGGCGCTAATAACGGCGGTAATGGACCTTCGATGTGGAAATTTTAACATAATAAAAATGCAAGGTAGCAGTACCCTAATTCCAAAAAAGACGAAATATTGAAAATTCTTGAATAACAATAAAATTCGAATGTAATTCTGGATAGATAGGTTCGAAGAACAATTCCTTGTTCGCTTGGTTTTTGAGTGTAATATTAATTATTGGATTTGGGGGAAAAATTTTAGAGAACAAAACATTTTATGTTAAAAATCAATCTAATAAGATAGGAACGAGTATGAGGAATACAAATCTCGAATTCTCATCGCGTAATTATTTTATATTATCCATTACCCGCATTTTATCATCTCCATATAATTTATACAGTTTACGGGTATTAACCGTTAAGTCCCGAATTCCTTTTTCAGGTATCCTGCCGCCGTTTCCTATATACCGGAAGAATCCCGAAAACAGTTCCCGTACCGGACCGATTTACTATGAAATATGCAAATTAGTACCGCGCGACACGATAAACGCCGTACAGGTCTCGTCCGCGGTACATACGTTTTGAATCTCTCTCCAACCGCTTGCAGCAGATTACCTCGCGCGCGGTACAGATTATAACAATAATAACGTTCACACATTCCTCAAATACGTATTCGAGCAGGGCGGCGGGCGAGGAGGTTCGTATCTCCGGATTGCGCGTGGGTTTATGAATAATTCAGAAGGTTAGCGGCGTAGCGTGGTGCCGCACGGCGCGATCACCGCGCGCCGTACTATCGAGATTTTCAACTTAATTAACGCTCTTTGTTCCACCAGAAACTATGATGAGAGAATTCCCATTCTCACCGAAAGGAAGTCCACGCCGCTCCGATGGCGTTTCAATCCTGCACTGGTGGCGATTTTTTGATGTTTCGGTACACATCTGACCTGAACTATCTGCAATCAGTGCAGTGCTGCCATCCTCAAGAATAATGTATTTAAAGGGAAACAGTGACTGTATCAGAAATGCATTTGCGTACAGTAACATTCCATCTTTTTTTAATACTGATAAGGGAAGTGTCTGTGCCTGGATTGTATTTTTTTTGTTGTGAACGAGTTTAATAGTGTTAAATAAAACTAATAAAAGTGTTTTGTTACTTTTTTTTATTGCACGATATCTCTTGCGTTGTTTTGTTGCAATAAGTGCAGTAAATAAAACAGGAAATTGTAATGGCGCGAAATTTAAACATTATTATATCAAATAGGAAGCTTCCCAGGTTTCATTTACTGGTTTGAACTAACGCCGGTAGGATCCGCCGAGTGTTGTAAATCGCTCCATTTCGATTCTACGGATACCACTGTTTAGGAGGTGAAATCCACTATTGAAATTTCGACAATTTTTACAACTTGTACTGTTGTTTTTTTCAAGTTTTGTGGTGTAATTAATATTTTTCTTGGCGTTTCGCCGACTATGCTGTCAGCTTCTTCATAAGATTTCTAAAGACATTTTTCTAAAGTGTTTGAAAGAAATGTCTAATATGGATTACGGTCGTGAAAGCCTACATTCAACTTGTTGTTATTATTAAAATTATTAAATTCTTTTATGTCTTTTGGTCTTTCATCTTCGTCAAAAGTCTTTTATGGGTCTATTAAACTAATACAGATGAAACTTTTTGACCTGCGCGTTATACCGCGTATGCAACTAGTGTGTCAATTTAGAGAAAAAGTTAAAATTGTTTTGGAAATAAATTCTGAAAACACCGTATTAGGGTGTTCAATTTCCGCTAACACGATAAGAAGTTTACCTTTTTATTGAAATCTAAAGGTATTCATTAAAAACAATTGTCGTTCATGAGTCAATGCGAATTCATGTTTTAAATCTTTAGAAATGAAAGGTCCTTGCAATTTCTTTATTAAATAACACAAGGCGACCGGTTTCGTGTATTTGAATGCACATGCCTCAAGCCAGAGGTTAAAAGCCACCTAAGAAAATTTCACTAAAACCATTAGAAAAGGGCCATAAATTCTTAATACAACACAAATTGTTTTAATTATTTCCTAAATAAACAGCTTCAAGGAATCAATTCAAAGATTGTTCCAAAAAACAGTAAATATCGTCACCCCGTATTGTCACAATGATATCTACATATTATTATTCAATATTTTTAATAACGGTATCTATCAAATCCTCAAAAGCTCTACACATTTAAACAAATTCGCTTGCTAGTGTTATTGTTGGTGGTTATCAAACCTAAATGAGCAATATCAGTTGCATTCGTATTCATACATTGATAGTTTATGGGTGCTTTATCATTGCCAAATATATATGTTTAGATACCTTTAGACTGAAATCACTTAGATCCACTCGCCTTTTAAAAGTCTGCAGCATATAGAAATGTCGAATAATTGCTGTAATTGTGTAAACCCTTTCTCACTAAATGTAGAGTCTTGAAGTTATCTTTCTTATCGAAGGACTAATGGAATTGCAACAATTGAGACACAAAGAGTGAATAACCGGAAGCTGAGTTGAAGATAACAGGAGTGTTTTTTTAGTTTAACATCAAAGGATTATTATATCCTTCCAATACATGCATATAACGTCATACTCCTCACAATTAAGCACTTATTAATTCCTTCCGTATTTTCGCTGTTCAATATATATTTTTTTAATATATATTTTTAAAAGCTAAAGTTTTATAACATACATAGGTTAACGTGGACATTACTAATAATAAGTCCAATAAAAGAAACAGGTCTAAAAGGTGTTACCTCAGACTCTACAGATGTTAAGTAGGTAAGTTTTCCTCCCTAAATTTTATTATGTATTTTAGCTAATATTTCATCTATTACAAAAGGGATAAAGTCATTCAAAGAAGCAATCTGTCTAATAGTCTGCACTAAACATTTTGGATGTTAACAAGCGAACTGAATTCAACAAAAGCTGTTCATTCAAAACGGTAGCTTGTTTCTTTCGTCGACTCTCACACAATACATTAAAAAAATTGATTATCCGAAGGAGAAAAATATCGAATTAACATCTTATCGCGCGTATGCATATCATGTGGACAGTGATTCTTATCACGCTGAACCAACCAAAAACCATGCCTTGGAAGCAACTCTTACAGTATAAGAAATGTTTCGAAAATCGGTGCGATCCGAATTTTAATACTGAATATTTTGAAAACTACTCAAATTATTTGTACCTACTTTTTCTTCCGTTTAAGATATCATTCGTATTACTCATTCAACATAAATAACACCATGGAACAAAAACAGAAGGTTGCAATAAGCGTATAGGACCTACATGGAATAAGTAGCGGTAATGAAATGTGTCTCAACCGTACAACAGGTTTATCAGCCAACACAATGAGAACATCTTCAGCCCCGCCATTTAGCAACGTTCAAAGTACAAAGACAAATTCTTCCTTGGAAAACAAGAACGTTCGCATGGCGTTTGCGCCTCTATTACACAAAAGAGGATGTCGCAAAACAGTTTTATATAATAGATGCCATTGTATGATGTATATGCGCATAAGTAATCTACACATTTACAATTCCCACGGGCCGGCGCAAAACACGCAACGATGTAAACGCGTCGTCGGCGGCTATTACCCAACGCAGGTGAAGTCAGGTCATCGGATTCACACTTTCCTTTATTGGCACTTAAGACGGAGGTTTCCATTATCGATACGACGGTGGTCATAAGTTTGTAAATCCGATTTAGAAGTCAGTTCCTTTGAATAACCGACACAGGTGATATTCTCTTAAGATGCTGAGCGTTTCGTTAAATATCGACTTATTGCTCTCTAAAGCTATTTTCTTGACTCAACACTGAATACGTACAGTGTTGTTTGCATGTATGTGCAAATATAAGAGCGAGAGGATTTCAAAAATGATTGTTTCTTTTACATGTAGAGCAAATCGCAAACGATTTGGACGATGTTTTAGAGGAACTGGGCAAAGCAAATTGAAAATTGCAAATTTATATTCACGCAAGTGCGGGTTTTGAAGATCTTGAATTTATAAAAACCGATGCTTACCGAGTACAGAAATGCTTACAAATGCGTAGTTGTGTTGCATATATGGGGATATCACAAAGTATGGTGTGTACTTCGAGATCTTACGCACTTTTACGAAATTTAAATAATTGCAAACTCAATTAACTAGTCCGAAACAGCTGCGTGAATCCCCATTATCAACCGTATGACCAATCGTACGGTTGATAATGGAGAATCACACGTCCTCGAAACAGCTGTTCCGGATTAATTAATTAAGCTTGTATGGTGCGGAATGTGCCAAGGACATCTTTTTTTAACGTAATAATAATTTATTGTTTAGGTTAGCGTTTGTATATGATGAAATGTGTGATTTCAGTGAATTTTCTGCTTTATGTGCGCCTAGCTTATCATTTAAACGATTTTGTATGTAAATTATCAAATACTCTTATAATAATCAAAGCCAAAATTCTACGTCGCCCATATCACTAACAACATAAGGTTTTAGTTTCGAGATTATAACTATAAAGATTAAAGGCACTGTCATATCGATTCTCATTAAAGTTTTTCTATTGATATCGGAAGTTCCTTCATAACCGTTTACTTAAACGCAACACTTGTGTAACGGACATACTTGTAATAATACGGAAATAGGTTTTAAAAGAAAGTTGTTACCCTTTCGCCTATACAGAGTGTTTCAGACGTAACGTGCACCCAAAAAGTACCTCTTTATTTAAGATATTTTCCAAAATATTACAAATATGGCCATAGTTAAAAAATTGCACTTGAACGTAACCCTGCATACCTCGCAGTATCGTATTATCAAGCAACTTCCGGTATAAGGTGGTAACACTTCCATTTAACCATCACCTTAAATTATTACTGTTCGAGGGTTATATCGGAAAAACATGAAAATTAATTTTTGGGGCGTTGTTACCCCTTCAGATTGAATTTCCGCCGATAAAACATGTTTTCCTTTGCATACCTGAACTTTACATTCTCACTAAGTTTCCTCCGTCTCTGAATTTGACACTTGAAAAACTTTCCTTGTTAGTAAAAGAAACATGTTGAATGGTACTGGCTGTAACCATATTGCGGCGAAATAATTTTTCTTAAACTCTTAAAGTTGAATTATGATACAAGGTGAAGTACCAATTACTTACTAAGATTATGCAGACACATATAATCTTTTACTATATTAATAGATATATTAGGATGCTTTGGTTAACTAAACGATAAATAGCTACCTTTAGAAAGATTTTATTTATTACACCTATTAATGGTATTGATCCTCTATTTCAAAAGCAGGAAAAAAAATAACTTATTATTGTGGCTATAGATAAGAAAATATAGGTGCTCCTAATTTTATTTAGATCTAAGAAAGGATTTGCAAATTGTTAGCTTATTGCAAAAGTATTTTAAATCATAGTTATGTAAATTTCTTCATGAACTAGGTAGGTGTAACACCTATTCATGGCACTACATGTGATTTGTGTTAGCACAATAAACTTACGGATGGAACTGTATGTAATTCTCTACTAATGATGTAATATTTATTACCAGTTGTTGGATGATGATTTTTAGGTTGATTTGACGCAAGAACTAAACGATGGGATATTCGGGTATACATTCACATAAAGATAATAAGCAGATTAATTTCTATCTTAAAACCACTTTCAATATTTTTATTGCCCGTTTAATACACGTAATTCCATTAGCTAAAAAAGATAATGGTAATAGTTCCACTATATATCCTATTAGGAATGTTGATGCTCTTGTCTTAATACCGTGTAATCGGTACCTCTTTAATCCGTCAACTTTAATATTTTGAAATTTCCTGACTAATGAACCTTCTTGGAATGTACAGGTAGGCAAGCAATAATTACGCTCGCGTGAAAATTGTAAAAAGAAAAGCTGATGCTATTGAAGAGAATAAAAAGATGAAAATAAAAGCTGAGTCTAAATAGAGGAAAATCATGTTTGGACATTTAATAGACAGCTCTGAAACGCGAATAATATAATTTTTTTCGTCTATCAGTTGGCTTTTATTCAATAACAATAGACGGTATGCAGATAACTAAAATACGTACAGCTTATTTAGTAATTTTTTTTAGAGCACCTTAGATATCGCCCTTTATTAATAAATCCATTGATGTTGGGATGTTTTAAAAATGTTTAAATTAGTAGCATTTTTCTGAATCATTTAAGGTTCATTTAAGGTTAAGGACAACAAGATAAGGAGTATTTACAAGAGAGATCCGAAAGGTTTCAGATCTCATTATTAAGACGTCAAAAATATCCCAGTAATAATTGCACATGCGTTGAAAGAAATTTTGGAGAGCTGAATTTAAACGAGGCTGTATCGGTCTGGTTGTCGATCACCACCCAATTAAAGTTAGGGATATAACCGGGCTCTGAGTTTCTCAAAGGAACGTATACATTTCTTTTACATTACGTTGTTTTCTAAAAAGTTTCAACTACAATTATTAAGAATTTATGATATTAAAGATTAATATATTTCCATGTTAGATATGTTGTATTTATGTTTTTTGTTTTAATAAAAAGATATATAAAACTGCAATATAATTATATTTAATTTGAAAACATGTTTTCCTCCGTGTGGAATGACGGGGAATGTGACGCTATCTTGCTACCGAATAGTGCTCAAAGCCTTCAGGTGATTGAACGTGTGTCCGGTTGCATAGGGGTTATCGGAAAGTTCTGCAGGGGTCAGTTTGCGGTCCGACTGTTTTTTTTTTTATTTAAATTTTGTATTGAAGACGAACCGACCATGATCGTCAAATACTAGCATATCGATATTGAGGAAAAATATTTAAATATCCAATGAAAAGCAGACTACAGAGTGTATTTTTAAACAATTCGATGGAAAACAAACAATAAATGGCAGAATTTACGATTCGGCTTCGGCGTTGGGACTGATCACCGACAACGGTTTGAAATGACGAGAGGATATACATAGATACGGTATGCATGAAATTAACGAAAATAAACTTCGTACTGAGAACGCTGTCTGGGTACTTGTACCTTGGATATCTTGAAATCTCAGTATTATTCCCGTTTTCGAGTATTGGCTAGACGAAAGACTAGTGAGGATGGAAGTAATGGATATTTTTGTCACTTAAATAGCAAAAGGAGGCCTCTTGTGATGCATGTAAATTGTTTAAATCATTAGTTCTAAGAAGTAAAAAAAATAATAAAACTGCAAACATGCTTTCTACAACATCGATGAATTTTTCAAGGTAACTTTGCGAGGTCGCTGTTGGCTGGCTTGTTTATTTTAATTTGGTTATTATTTTTTTTTCACATATTAACGCCTATTCTTAGATATATAGGATGCTATTAATACATTTACGTTATCTACGTGTGCATGTTTGTGTGTTTATGTACGTGTCTGTATGCGTTAGTATTACTTTTATTTTGAAGCATGGACAAGGACGATTTTTTTAAATACTTGTTTACCGACAAACTTAAATTATTATATTTTAATAAGAGCTGAAGTTACGTTCCTTAATTTCTATAACGTCCTCTACGCTTTTTTAGCATGTATTTAGTATCCCAAAATAAGCAAAACAATTGATCGGTAATTACTTTTTTCGAAACATAAAAAGTTAAAAAAAATGCAAAAATTGGGTATTCCATCCGGGAACACCTTTTATATATCTGGAATCAATAAAAAATTTTTCATCAAGCTGTGAAATAATACAACACAATGGTGTCTCGGATTATGGAATTAATTGGTTCCAGAAAGTACTTCGTAACCCGAAATACTTTGTGGAAAAACTGGAATCAAACTTTCTTATAAGAAACCAAGGATGTAAAATAATTACAAGAAAGAAAAGGAATTATGCATTTTAAATGTTAAAATAATGTTAAATAGAGAAACCAGCAGGAGGTTAAACGACTGAAATTAAAAAGAAATAACTTCACACACAATATCCTTAAAGACTCTTTTTGGTGTAAGGTGGACGATGAGGGTGAGATGATTTCATTTAGGTTATAGTATTAGCGACGCGATAAATAAGAGGTTGTTTGATAGTAACTGTAAATCGTTTGATTTTGTTCTTTGAACCAACCACATCACAATTATACAAATCACCTTCTTAATCACCTATGTACACGATTCGCTCGAAAATTCTATCGAATCTGTACGAGTGGCCCGAGTTTTGCAACCGGGAACACCTTTCGATAAATCCGCAACAAAATATTTTCATAAACCGAAACGCAACTGAAAATTCAACTTAAAAAGTGGCACATATTTAAACATTTCAAATTTCTAATTTGCCCTTCGGTTGCATTAGCATCAAATACAAATCGTCCAATGGAAATATTAATATAAAGTCAAGGAAATCATTCTAATTTCCTTGACTTTCAATTCTGTTATCTGCACGTTATTTTGCAGCAAAATATTGATAATTTAACCGATTTCGAATGAACAATAAAGACGGAGACGGCTAAATCGTGTTAACTTAAATTGTAAAAAAATTCAAACTGATAGAATCTGGACTATAAAAATATCGTCCGCCGAAATTAAGTTGAATTTTAGTAATCTTTTAAGTTTACATGAATAAATAACTTAATATAAAATCTGAATAAATCATAGATGCAAAGGCTTAAATAAACGAGAATTTGCGATTTTTCTGAACTTTTAAGGCCTCCATTATTTTCCGATTAAATAAAAAAAAAACGCCTAATTCGTAGAAGCAAGTAAGTAGCAAATTAAGTACGTAAAACTAATAGGAAACCGATTTTCCCAACTCACCCGACCCACGAAGAACCTTCTGTAGCATTTGGCCGTATCGTCGGTTTCGAATTTCGCCCGCCACGTACCGTGCGGCAGTATCGACAATCCCCTATGGTCGCACTCGCAGTCGTGATCGGTGCCATCCACCCAGTAGCCCTTGGGCGGTATTGCTATCATGGGATAGGGGCCCGGTCGCGACAGGACATCTTGCAGCAGCCGCCGTGAAGCGGTGGCCAGTTGCGGCGACGCGGGTGGCGTCGGTTGTCGGGGAGTCGAGGAGATCTTGATGTTGTTGTTCGAAAGCCTGTCTTCTTTGTCATTTTGTCGGGATGGTGTCTGTAACGAAGATTAATAAGTAAGTACAAATAATTTAGGAGCACGTGTGGTAATAATGGTATGTTGAAACATGCATTACCGCCCATAATAAGTTTGTTTTAAAGTTTTCCGCTAGCTAAAGAAGATAGCACTTTGACACAAGCACCTAATACTTTAATAAAATAATAAAAAAAAAACTGCAACGGTTTCAACAATGTTACGGTACGTAATGCTTAAAGGTATACGTAACAGTTTCAAAACGACAAATAAATTCCTAAAAGACTGTAAACTGGGGATATTTTTTTCTTTGCGTTCGAAATTCATTGTACAGATGAGTTCGTTTTATGAACATAATGCTAATTCACAAAATTGTATTCAAATTTGCAAAAGCTTCTTTCTAAATGTTGGCTTTAGACTCCTGTGCGTAACGTATAAAAAATAATTGTTTCTGCTAAGTGATGCGTTGTCTTCAATGAATTATTGCCAGGTTAAAGATAACATCGATATTTAGAACAATTAGTATTTCAAAAATTCAGTAAGCACAGATTGGGATGATATGGAAAAGATCTGGCAACATGCCTTCTATAATGAACTTTGTGTTGCCCTCGATATGTCGTGATATGTAACCCGTGCAATGCCTGAAAATGCTACAAATAATATTTTCTCTAATCGATGCTGACTTTTTAGCGGTTGCTGCATGTTTTGTATTATTTTTTAATACTAAATGTACAGTTTATAGAAAAGGTGATTTTTGCAAAAATCGATTTTGGAATTCCGGGACTCCCAAGGAACTAGTTTGGAATTAGAATTTTTACGAATAGAAAAAAAAAAGACCAAATCAGCATCACATGTCGGATTTTTCAGAGCGAAAAGAAAGTGCTGTAAGGGTATATCCATGCCGGAATAAGATGGAAAAGTGAATATCCCTGTAAGTACAACTTTCAATTATTCACGTTGTTTAGCAAAATTCCTTTATTCAGAATCCTTTTTTTTACTCAAGAATTTACGAAACATAAGTTGTGAATTTATTAAACATTTTGGCTGGTGCGGTGTGTGTTTGTGTTTGCCGTATTACAATTCTTGCTATCATTATTAATTCCGGATTATATCTTGTACGTTTGTGTTTTGTAAATTTGTTGCAACTATTGTAGATTTCTTTTATCTAATTATTATGTAGCTGTTTAACTTCCTTGAACGTTTAAAAGCAATTTGGACAGTTTGGCAATTTAAAACTCACAAATTCAGTATTGTATACCGATTCGAGTTAACATATACATCTTTTGATATGCTCCTGTAAGCAAACAATTCACTTTGCCCGCAATAAATCGAAGTAAATAAAAAAGCTTTCCGACTTACCCTTTTTTTACAACATTGGCCCCTCCGGATTATTTCATGATTTACTATAAAATTTATGTGGGGCAGCAGGTGTGCTCACTTCGACATTAAACTCGGTTAATTAAAAGTATTCTGGTTTCATTTACATTGTGGAATTATTTTCACACCATTAAGAATTTATTTTACGATACAATTTTGTGCATCGTTCGTACATTTGCGTAGCCGCAAATAAAACCTCAGCGAATTAAACGAAAATTTTTGACGTATCTAGTTGCTAAGGTTCGTTACAGATTTACTTAGGACGTGCACAGGTAGCACGGCGGGCAAATTCATTTGGAGCAAATAAAGTGAAAGGTATTCCGTTTTATTTCTTAGGTAACGATGTCCTAAAAAAAAGAACGGTTGCCATTTGTTAACAAGTTCAGCGGCGTTGAAGTCTCAATCAAATAAATTTTAGATGAATTTCTTTCCAAGTTGCAATACAGTGTGTTCAAATTGTATAGAATAATGCATCGAAAGTTGTTATAATATACTGTTTGCAATTAAAAATACATTATCTCTAAGTTGCAGGAATATTTCGCTAAAATTTCATAAGTGTATTTCTCACGTCGATTTAAACGATTGTTTATTATAGTCCAGTTTGTTTTACAGCATGTACACAACTCAAACTTTCCGCACGTGCTTTTCAGGAATACCTATTATAATCCGTTAGTTGCAATCGAGTTGTACAAAAATGAGTAAAATGCGTATTTCAAGGAATCGTGGGCGACGAAAACGAGCACCTTATAAACAATTAGCCCCCTTCGAACGTGGTGGGATTATTGGACTACAGGAAAGCGGTGCCAGTTTCCGGGAAATTGCCTGTTAGACTTAATAGTAATTATACGGTGTTCGAACTTGTGGATTGTAAATCTAGGGAAAGGCACGTACAGCAGGTTCAGGCGTATCCAGAAGGACCGCTTTTCGAGAAGTGCTTGGTTGTGCAACACCTGTTTTAGACGATAGCATTTTTTACTTTTTATTGTTTGAATTTATTTATAACTTTGTAATAAGCATTAATGTGTAAAAATTTTTGCCGATGCATTTTTAATTGCAGCCAGTGTACGTTATATAAAAATAAAATTTCTACAAAAGTTGTTCGGCGAGTTGTTTTGCGTTGTGTGAAAAAATTTTTTTGTCAATTTTGATATAGGCCGTCATCACTCGACTTTTTTTTAAGAATATAACTTTTACATAAACTTTGCTAATTCTTATCTCAACATTTAAAAGGGCAATGGAAAATTATATCTTTTTGGTTGTAAAAAAGGCATCTATATTTCCAGTAACACTTTGTTAATTTATTTATTATGTAAAAAAATCATTTCAAAACTACTGAACAATAACAAATGATTGTCATTTTAATTGAAACCAAGCAAATAGCAAGTTTAATGATGATATGGTGGATGATAAGTGTTTTAGAGAAATGGATCACGTGGAGACTTTTCATAAATCTAGAGTAGCTAAGAATGTAATTAATGGTGATTAAAATTAGACGTCTTGTTAGAAGCCATTGCAAACTTAGGTTTTTCTGCTTACATCTTATTTCGTAATGATAGAAGGGGTAATAGATAATAATTAATCACCCAATAAATTGTAAACTAGGGAAGACATCTATATGTCTAACATAAGCCCGAAAATATGCAAGTAGAAGAAGGGAACTTCTACTACAATGGATTAGTATTCGGAAAGTAAGTAAGAGTCAAACGTAATTTGTGAATTCGAAGAGTTATGTTTTTCAAAGTGGTCTATTCTCATTATTTCCAGACTTCCCGAGAATTTTTCATCAAATGAATGAGTCTTATCCAACGAATGTGAAGTAAAGCGGGAAAAGTCAGGCGCTGAAGGTTGCAGTCCAGGAATATGTTTTTTTTTCTTTTTTAAGTTTAACGTCAAAAGATCTGAAAGTCTTACTCATACATTTCCGCAGCTGTATAAATAGACGCCACATCTCGTCTACATACTCAGCTGTGGAGAATTTATAATTGTGGCTCATTTTTAAAGCTTTGCGTAATTTCATTTAGACTGAATTTAGATTTTTGATATATGGGTTTTTTTAGTTTACAAAGTAATTTGTTTTTGCTATTACTTTTACATTATTTCAACAATTTTAACCTGTTATGTCGTTTAACTTTACATTACCCTTAGTTGATTTTATTTTTACAATTTCGTCCGTTAATCGTTTTAATCTATGTATGTCGTATGGATAAGGCGCACAAGGTTTACTTTCGTAGAAGTTTACTGCTTCTCGTCCAAGTTTGCTTTTATCCCATCCATACAATAGTAACCAAGCTGTAATTTCCTGCGGAGCTAGAATAGCAAGTAGAAAATACTTCTGTTTTTATTAATTTTATTGCAATCTGGTGATGATCGTTATGTTTTCTCTTTTGCTTATACATTTTATTCGGACCTGAAAATGTACGTGTAATTTAAACGTACGAAGTCGGTCGCCAATTGAAGATATTTGTGAGATTTAGTCTTTTATTTACTCACAAGAACTTACGCCGAGTTACCAAATTCAATTTTTCTCGAAGTACTGAACAGAAACAAGGAGGGTTGTAGATTGGCCACCACGATCAGTACACTTTATATCCGGTGTGACTTTTCCATGGAGCAATTTAAAAAAACGCAGCTTACCGCAATAGTCTCAGAATTGGAACAGTAACAGAATATTGCAGAGAAAATTTACAAATGCTTTAAGAAATTCGATTTGTGAGTTCAGTGAAAGGTTAGGTCGACGTCTGGTTGTTAATGGTGCGCATTTTGAAAAATTGTTTGGATTTTTTTCAATTTCTTCTTTATAGTTTAAAATTTTAACATATTTTTCGTTTCTTTAACACTTTGGAAATACCCACAAAAATTATACAGTTCTATTTACGGAAGTGACGCATTGGTATACAACAAAACATATATGTTACATAAGAAATTACTTAAAAAAAGTACGTCATTAAGAAAGTAGATATGTCACAATTCATACCGTACTCACAACTCGTACGTATAACGCAGTTATACGGTTACTGTCAGTGAAAGCATTGTCTTTTTAATAAAAAAATATAACTAACAAGTATGACAGTTAATTACTCGTATAATGCAGACAACAGCTTAAAACTGTATTTCCGGTTTCTATTTTCCTAATAATAAACACATTGACCACATTGAGATAAATATAATTACAATGTTTTAAAAATGTTAATATAGTTCAGAGAAAAACTACTATTTCTTAAATCAAAACCAAGCTGTCTCTGTACTGTGGTCTCTTAAATAGGGTTCCAAATTTCACCAGGAATGTTGCATTTAACAATTATATTTAAATACTCAAATTTATTTATTTATTTATATACGACGTTAAATAAATGCCCACGACCGACGCAATTTGCTCAACAAGACTTTATCTACTGATAGATATGATAACTGCATCTGAGTGCAAGAATGAATTCTCTCTGTAGCACTTAGAAATCATTACATAACCAACATTAGTAAGAAATTGAGCTAATTGTAAAGAATTGTTAAACATTCCTTGCTGTATATTAAAATAGTTACAGTGTCGCCATATCTTAATAAACTTCTAATATTCTTTGTTCTGTCCATTATGGAATTCATATTTTATTGCATTATTATATTTGCAAGTCCACTTTGTGTTTCTGCAACAAAAGTCTTAGGATTAATTCTGTTTAATCGTTGGCAGTAATGTTTATAGGCCACAATTTGTTGGCGGTAAAATACTAATCACCTATAATGCGAAGACTGAATAGTTTAGCTCCGTATATTGAGTTCTATGCGCATTTCCGGCCCTAAACGATGTAATAATGTGTTGTTAAATGTAGTATCGCACTATGCGTCATTGCAACGTAATTTTAGCGAAATGTACCGTACATTAAAATAATCACAGGTTACAGGGAAGAGAACCTAACGCGACACTGGTGTTAATTACATAATCATCGCACTTCCAATTTCGCTAAAGAGCAAGACTGACTAATCGATATTAACCATTGGACAACATGAACTTGGAGTCAGGACCGCAATTGTTTTATGTTGATAGTTGAATAGGATTTTAACAGATTTGATTGAATATTAATGTAAATAATATGCATTATCAAAAAAGTTTTAATATCAAACAGTTTATCAATTTAAAACTAGAAAAACTTTAATTTAGAAACAAAATGTATCTATGAAGATACTTGAAAACAGATAGAAAATGATGAAGCCAACATTAACATACGTAGTTTCATTGTGGTTTAGTAAATAAGAGAAGATACTGAAGAAAAGTAGGGAACGATATGATCCTTATACTTCTTGACCAGATGCACATTTTTTTTGTCATACTGGTCTTTAAGAGTAAATATTCTCAAAAAAGAAAAATACTAATAGGGTAGTACATATTATTGTTTGTCAAGTTAAAGTCGAAAGGAAGTTGCGGGAAAATTGCTGCATTTGAAGGAAAAGGAAGTTTTGTCACACCAAGACCATGCTCCGTCTGAGACTTCGCTGGTCGCAATGTCAAAAATGTACGAATTGGGGTTCGATTTTTTAGGCAACCCACCCTATTTACCAGATCCGGTTCAAAGTTTCGTTGGAGGGTACAGACCTTTATCGAAAAAGGAGGCTATCACATTCGTAAACGTCTACTTTGTAGAATAAAGAAACATCGTTGATAAAGGTGTATAGGCTCATAAGGAGAGTACGTGGTGAAGCGAAACTGAAAAGCAGCGGTCTCATAGTCACCATCGTGGAAATTTTGCAGGAGTTCTTTAGCGGTGACTACATTATGGAACATTTTAACACGGTACATCAAATAATTTGAATTAATATTTTTGATAATCGGAAAGAAGGAAAGGTAATATTTACGTAACTGATTATCTTATTTATTGTCAAATGGTAATGGAAGAAAATATGAAATTTATTAAAGAAAGATTAGTTAAGACAATCATAGTTTGTATTTATTGGAGTTGTCGAAACTTACGTTTTCACATTTTTAAGAAGCGAAAGAGACGCACACATATCGTCATAAACCATATCAAATAAAAACTTACTACGTCGGTGTTTAGGCCAAATTTAGTAATATCGTCTATTATTGACAACGCCCATAGTTAAACCATTAAGCTGTAAATTGAGGTAAAATTTCGGTGTTTAAAAAAAACTTTAAAATAAACAACGTATTCGTCTGGCGATACTCAGCAATCGACATAATTAATCTTTTCGTTTGCACGACAACGTAAAAATTTCATTACTTTAGCTGGGACGGGAGTTTCCGTTCTTTTCTACTAGATCCGATTCTGGTACCGTCGTACCTACCTAGAAGAATAATTGCTTTTAAAGACGTAATTCATCAATTAGTTTATATTCCGCGAATTAGTCGTATTTCTCGGCAGTCGCTTTTCAATAATGCAAGTGTTAAGACATCCGTTACGTGTTGCAGTAGTGTTCTTCAGTCGTCCTACTTTATTACTATTAGCAGCTAACGTCGAGTACGAATATATCGATTTTCTTTCGATAATACGAGACGAGGCGTATGGTTGAATAGACCATGCACATATTATTAAGGTCAAGGTCAATCGTGAGTGCACGAATGTCGTCGTCGTTGGTGATTTTCCCTTTGGATACATAGCATTTAGCTCAGGCCTCGTTTAGAGGCAATTGAAGGAATTGAGTGTTCCCTTAAGATTATGATAGTCAAGTTCTTTTGTGTTTTGTAGGGAGAAAAAGGTTAAGTTTTGTAGTTCTCAAGTACAGTATATACGGGAGAACAATGACATTGGGGATATATTGTTAACCTAGTGTAACGAATGGCGTTGTAGAAGATGCAACTGCGATTTAAATGTTGGCTATTAAAATGTTACAAGAGTATCAAAAAAGATGTAGAGGTTAGATATCTCTCCTCAATGTATGGCAACCTTCATTAATATTTCGTATATCTAATTATTATAGATAATTATCTCAATTATTTTTTGAGATAATTGACATCATTTAAGATTTTTTTTAGACCATGTAGCTTAGGGTGGTAATCCAAATTTCGTTCGATGGAGTGTTTCCCGAAAGATTTTAGAGATTTTTTACATCGGTCAGATTCCATAAGATGGCCCATCATTAGTCTTGATTCATGTTGCTTCAGTTTTTTTTTAATAGGACGCACTATACATTTTTTTACAAAACATGGAGAAGATTCTCCGGAATCCTTTTTGTAAACACTTCCTTCTACGTAAAATTCATCCTTCTTCAGTAAATTAAATATTAAAGAGTGCAAATTTAAAAATGTAGGGTGAACCGCGACGAAATATAAACTGTTGTCAGGCTAAAGATATTTACTAAAGCAAGTAAGTAAAAGCTATCTTCTTTTATGCAATTTGTGCAAGATTGAGAATTATGTATCGACTTAGTACGGAAAATTACTTTGAAAGGATCGTCACACTTTTCCTTGCTGGCCTGTATTAGTTAGAACACTAGACAACCTTTGGAATTTCACCAAAGCAAGTGTTAATGGTAATTACTGATGCCGCCGTGGTTATGCTTCGCACAGGTCAATTATTCAAAGCTGTCCAACCGAATTTTTTGCACATAACATGTCTGCTTTATGCTTTAGTTTTGTACTAGACACTATATGAAAATGTTATTCCGAAGTAGATCAACTAAGAACACAGACGAAAGAGGTTTTTTTTAATAACCGAAACGTATTCGACTACTTCGTTCACAGTGGTCCGACATATCGAAATCGCCGGAGCCAATTCTTGTACGATAGAGTACATGGTTAGAAGCAGCATTCTATTATTTTAAACATTGTGCAAGAAGCAAACCAAAATTCAGCAGAATTAAAAACTGTTAATGACAATTTGTTGCCGTTTACAACGGCCGTAAAAACATTGCCGTTACGGGATTCGTGTGAAATTGTTGACCACGTACAAACAGTGTTACATGGAAAAGTTAGAGAAAAATTGAATACTATCTTACGATAAAATGTCGATTTTTCCAGATTACGTCATCTTTTTAACAAGTGTTGCGGATTCATTATCCAAATTCAAAGACCACTTTAAATACGTGAATGAAAATTGCATCGCTAGATGTACAACGATCTTTTTCTGCGTATAAGCAGATATATACGACGCAACGGACGAGTCCCAAAGAGACCATTGTAGAAACATAAGCTATGATCTATGATACAGTTGTTGAAGGGCTCACTTTCGGACTTCCTTTCAGCCATCTAAACACATTGGGCAAGTTGTTGTCTATGTCTCCGTTTTCATAAATTCTTTTATCTTTTTTTGTTCTAAATAACGCATACGATTATTTCTATTAACCCGGTGCAGTGACGCTACTGCTACGCACTGGATTTGCTGCGCTCTACTCATGATCTTACGGTTACATATTTTATTAATGTTAATTTACAGCACATATTCAAATGTAATAGTTTTTTTATAACATAGAGATCTCTTATTCAACATACGGATACTTCTTTGATCCATTGTACAAGTCCATTTGTATTATGTGAAGTACTACAAAGGAAGCCCCTGAGGGGAAAAATTGTGCAGTACTTTCAGCGATTAAGTTTTCTATTACATTTGTGTTCCCTCAAAGGCGAGCCACAAGAATCAAACGCTTTTTGTTTTAACGAAAAGTCTGGAACTCCGTACTACCATTTTATACGAGAAACAATTACCGAGGTAAGTGCAATACCTATGGATAACTATATCTTAGGCACATAATTAAAAGAAAAGAAACGTTTAAACTTATGTGTAACGGCTCATCAGAATTGGAACACTACATAACACAAACAAAAAAACAATAATTACGAAGTTCTATGTGATGACAAACTAACTATAATTGAGATGGAAAACAGCGTGGAAAAAGTAGTAAAGACATATAGAGATTTGGATCAGCTAGCATGTTTTTATGTTCAATATTGACCTGAAATAAACAAAATAATAATGTTCAGTACCAACAGAAGCGCAAGTTTCAAGCTATCTGTGTGTTTACTTCACGGGTGTAAAAACAAAGTATCGAGCTTAATATTCGTTCTTATCTTGCTGTTACAAAAGCTTCTGCTTATCTCAAGTGTTTCAGCATTTATCTCTTCGCTTCCAAATATTCTGGACCACGTTCAATATGGCTAAAAGTTGATTTTTTTTAGTATGTCCAACGTATTTCAATAGTTTGGCATTCATTTCGTCTACTCTGGCAGCTTTTCCTATGTTCAAATTTCCGAGCGCTTGCTGTAGTTCCGTTTCTATTATGATCTCTCCCGGTTCCTGCGTTTGTTTCCAGTTCAAATTTCTTTCTTTGTTTGTATCCTCTTTGTGTTCATATCGTTTGTTACTAAATATTTCGTCGAAATATTCTTCCCGTTTATTCTTAACGTCGTCTGGATGGAATAGATGTAAACATGAGGTAAATAAATATCGTGACGCTATGATGGCAACCGTCTATACCACGGCATATATGAATCAAACGAAATTTTCATACGCGTGTACATTAACAGTCAGTTGATGTGGATATTCGAACGGTTAATATATAAAGGTTTTCATAATTTCGCGAAGATATAAACAAAACTTTGCCTATATTCCATTAGGATTCATTTGAACGTTATTATATTTACCGTCTCTGTTCTTAATTATCCGATCACCGACCTATAAAGAAATAAAATCAATTCACCCTGTACATATGCCTCCTAACAAACCTCTCAACACGTGTCTTTGTTCGACGATTCATTTCCCAACGCGGCCAAGACGGTAAACCAATAGTTATAGCTCCAATAAAAAACCACTAATCGAATACCCTTGAATAAAGTTGTAAATCAGCGGGCAGCAGATGGCAAAAATTGAACGTTCCACGCTCTCGTTCGTCCTCCTTTGTGCGCATGAAACCTGATGTTCTCACATTAGAATGCGCTGAAAAATATGCGAGTTACGGTGCTATTATAACGGATCGAACGAGAGGTACTCCATAAAGCCGTGTCTCCGTTTATGGTAATTCAATTCACTACGTCGACTGTACCCAATTAGCCGGTAACTTCGTGTCGTCGCGTACCGAGAAGTTCGTCGAAGTTGGCCGTGCCAAGGTCCCTCTTATATAGAAACGGATTCGTACAATCTTCTGATTAAACTAAGCGCTTCATCGATTAAGTTATTAATTAAGAACTTAATCGAACTACTGTAAGGGGAGCCGAATAAGCTACTGTGTATCCGTAAAATTGTTTTAATTGAAAAATAATAAGAATGTGTGGGAATATAGATTAACTTCTTTAGTAGAATTGAATTGGAGGAGGAATACAATAAATTGTACATGTCTATGCATTAATGCTATGTGGTATTTAATTTTTTCTTTTTGAGATTCGTGGTGTTTAAATAAAATATGATGGTTTTCTAGCTTTTAGTATGACCAATTTGTTACTTCACAAAGAGAACAAGCACTAGCTATAGTACTTTGATATCCCCGTCTCCAACTAAAACTGATTTAATAACTGTACAGGATGATTAGTAATATATGTAAAATACTTTGTCACGTATAAAAAATGTTACGAATATGTATTAGGTTATTCAGTAGCCTATGTTTACACTGAACAACATAATTTGAATGTAAATGGACATTTTAAGAAACAACAAAATTGTCGTTTGTTAAAATGAATGAGTTTAATATAGTTCTTACATTTTAAATTTGAATTTTTAAAACCGGAACAATGTAATTTGTGAATAAACTAATTTGATAATTAAACAAGTGCAACTAAATATGCAGATATTGTTTATACATATGGGTACAGTGACGGTAACGACCTTCAGGCATCTAGAGAGTATGGCTAAAGATTTTCTGATAGACGTCAATCTTTTCACAGATTTTTCACAGATTCACAAAATGGTATTAGATAACCGTCGGTTGAGAATACGAGGGCTAGCTGATACGCATTTACGGCAAAAATGCCGAATATTGTGAAAATTCGGACATGAGAAAGTTATGCGCAAGATGGATGCCACAGTGACCAACAATACAAACAGCGCTGTGAGCATGCGATGTTTCGCAACAATAAAACAGAGTTCTTGCGTCGTCTCGTAATTATGGATAAAACATGGGTTTCTCACTTCATAGGTAAGACGAAAATGCGGTGAAAATAAAAAGGTAATTGACTGAAAGGGATGAATCGGTTCCAAAATAAGTGAAGACAGCTTCATCTTCTGGCAAGGTCATGGCGCAAACTTTTTAGGATGCGCGTGGGATAATTTTCATAGACTATTTTTAAAAAGGAAAAACAATAAACGGCGATGTTAACCAAACTCATTACATCAATTGAGTAATGAAATTTAAAAAAGGGCTGCGTTTGGCCAAAAGGAAGGTGTTGTTTCATCCAGACATTTTATCGTGGTGGCCAAAATCAATGAATAAAATTGATATTACTTTCCAAACTTGAAAAATGATTTGATGGTAGAAGAATTGCCAACAATGAAGATGTGGAATCTGCAGTTAATGGCTATTTTGAGGACTCTTCGGTTCTCACTATAAATAGGCTATCGAAGCTATTGCACATCGTTAGGAAAACCGTATTGGCTAAAAGATAAATGACAAATTTGTCTTCTTTGTTTGGTCGGATATTCCAGTACTACCCTTATATGAACGTTGAATTTATACTTTCGTGAAGAAGATACTATTTGGTTTTTCACTGCTGTGCTAGTCTCACAACGTAATTGAGTTGATCTAGAACTCAGATAATTGTTTCTTTATGCCCAATTCCTATCATATGGATTACTTCAGATTTTTGTTTTGTTTCTGTTGTTTTTGTTTTAAAAAACAAAAATAAGACTCATCAAATTTGCCAAGTTTTTGCCAAGTCGACTAGTTTTGTTTTTATTTTCAGTACGTTTCAGTAAGCGAGTTGGTGAAGTTGAAAACATTGTCGTTTAAAAATTATTTTATCAAGATGCATAGAAAAAGAAATCTTTTCTGTAGTTTGAAGTAATCTAGTTTGTAATTGAATCACAGTCGAGCTTTTGCCTAAAACCTAATAGATTTTTGCTTTAAAAGCTTATGAGAAAGAAAAAATACAACTCTAACAAATTATTTCCACTGAATACACACGAACTAAATAAATTCTTTTAGTCAGCAAAAGAAGTTGCAGTTTCTCTTGTTTTTTAACTTTTATCTGTTAAAAACTCGGCATTAGGTTGTAAATTTCTGGTCAGTTCGTGAACAACGGCTTTCATTTTCTTGACCTAACGGACCCAAAAGATAGTTATTGAAAAATCTTAAAAAAACATTTATTTTTTTCCATGGTTTATTTTCTTTTGGTAAGTTGATAGGTTAAGTAACGTTATGAAATTACATTCACCTTTTCTTCACCTTCTCAAGTAAGATCTTTCTCATATAGTACACCCATGCATCTTTATTTTAATGGAAACAGGATTTGTTTGCAGTTATTGAGGTTTTAAATTATGAGCATTTAAATTTTATTCACGTTGATATGCTATCCGAAATACGGTACAAAACAAATTCTGATGTGGGTATTTGGGGCGGGTCTTTATTATATATTGAAACGACCTGTCAAGCTGAATTGATGCCAAAAACGCCCCCGTACGAGCCTTCCCAAACAGAGAAGCCCATAACAGGTCACTTTCCCTGCGTAATATATTCATCGAAGGATGAATTTTTACAGCGCAACCTATTACTGTATGATTTCCCAAAGTGGATCATAAATCGGGCGCGAGACCCGCCATCTAATTTTGGAATGCCCTAAACATCAGCGATCTCACTGTTCATGTCGTTGCTTATCACTTTATTAATACATGGCAAGTTTGCTTGTTGTCCTATTGTCTGCAGTAAAGAAGAAACTCGTGTACAAGAAGTGGTGACCCTGTTCGCTATCGAACCGTATTTAAATAGAATGGACATTCCGTGATGCACGTTTTATTATTTATGTTGACGGAAGAGAAATGATTGAGTACAGGTTAAATGGTAAGGCGGAGTAGCTTGACAAGCGTTTTGTATGTCACGCAACGTGCTACGTGAACGTTGCGTTTAACTTAGGTAGGTCGAAATTGTATCAAATTATTATAATTGCTAATACAGTGTTAGAAACGCATGTTGATTCTTATATAATTTATTCTGCTTCGCAAGAAGGCAATTTATTATGTAAGTGTAAGAAGAATGTCGAGGAAGTACAGTTATGTAAGTTAGGTTTGTTAGTTTTCCTTTTTAGGAAAAATCTTGCTTGAGAACAATGTTGGTTTTTGCTTACCTTTAGTGCAAAGAATGTTTCGACGGAATCAATCGAGTACTTGTAAAGCGATGGCACAATGAATTTCTATATAGTTAACGCACCTAAATGACAACTTTCGGGCGATAATTGATGTCGGCAATTTTGAGTTTTTGGGAACGAATCGGTTCCAATAATAGTCGTTCGCGAGACAAGCCGAAACAAGAAAATGATTGGCACATTTTTTTAAATTACATCAGTACACTGTAGCGCTGGACTGAAATGCTAAATGGTACACCAAGGTTGACAATGCTACTCGAAAGATTCGCTGTTGGTCAGACCTCGCACCCAATGATTTCTTTTTATTTCTGCCAGTAAAGAATAAGTTACAAAGTTTACGTTTTAGCTCGGCCGAAGAAACGATGGATGCATTTAAAAATGAAAGAAACACCCTAACGCGGAGTGACTGGAAAACATGCTTTGAAGATTGATTTTCACAGATACAAAAATTCATTGATTGTGGAGGAGAGTACTTTGAAAAATAATAAATAAACGTACTTTGTCAACAAATTGTCAATTACCTTACCGGGATCAGGGAAAAGAGAGCAACTATTGTACCATGAAAAGACCTGCAGAATGGGATAAGAAAAGCTCAGGAAAGATCTGGATACCTATAAGCAATTAGTTGTTACATGTGGAAAACAAGATAAGGTTTAATTCAAATGATATTCATTTCACATTTTCTCTGATTGGTTGCTTCCCGTATGTTACGCATCTGATAGACGGAAATTGAATGCTGGCATATTAACGGAAAAAAGGTTGGATTTGTATCACATTGAAATTTTCAGCAACTTTTATTGATTATAAGAGATGGAGTATCTGAAATTATAGCAGTGGCAACACAAGAAAATATGTTAACAATCAGATGTAAAAAAAAAAAACATATGTACAGCAATAAAGTATCAAATCCGATTGGAAGAAATCTGCTGGAAGAGAACTAACGCTCAAATAAATCACTATTTAAAATGTATAAATTGCCCTTGATATCACACTAAGATTCTACAAATCAATAGTTTGAAACATTACGCAATTTCGGATAACTTAACGAGATTATTGAATTGATTTCTTCGGTAGTCGCCTCGCTGCGACTAGAATCTAGAAATGGTATTGGAAATTGTTCGAGGTCAATTTATAATCATGTAGTCGTAAATGTGATTTATAATGGTCGTTCGCGTGATAACTATTCAAATAACCTTGGGTCTAATATTAATTTTGTAACTGAAATGTGTTTTACATGCGAACAAATCAAGTTTAAGGCACGCAATACCCGTAACCTTATTTCGTATCAAAAATTAAGCATAATTTTCGATATGGCGTATTTGTGAAAGTCCTATTTCATCCGAATGTCGCTTAAAACAAGCAAGATGCAACAATTCGGCACAAGAGTTGTTCCAAATTGTATTAAGCTATTTACAATGTGATCTAGTCTCAAGAATTTCTTCAATTGATGTTAATTGCGTACTTAAATCTATTCCCGACAAGCTCCTAAGTAATGTTGTTTTGATCATTTTCTGTAATAAAACGTTTTTATTTGTTTCATTACTAGTTTGAGCGTCACTGGCACTAATTGTTATCTAACAACCTATCTTGGAAATTAAAAACCGATAAAAGTAAATACGGAGGAATTTTAACGATTGGATTAACTTTTGGGATGGCTTCCTATAAGACAGGGCCGTAAGGTTTATTGAGAAAGTTGTCGTAATTATTTAATATCACGTATTTTTTGTTGTGTATAGTAAAGATATGTAAGAAGGTAAATTGGTATCATTTAAATAAAATTATAACTTGGATTTAGCTGCGCCACCCAATTTTGCTACTCGAAAATATGGAGTTAAATAAATTAGATGAGGTTTCTAAGTAAATGGATGATTTTTTACAAATAAACGAGCCATTCATACAATTAGAAGAATATTATATATCCAGATCAAAAACGAATACTTTTGAAGAAACCAGCGTGGTTAAATATTTAGTGACTGTTCTGCTCAACAGAAGAACAGGTTTTTGAAAACTGGTAGGTGATAATTGCTAGGTACGCTCAACCTAAACTGAAATTAATTCAGTTCCGTTAATTAAGCCTAAGCGGAAGATACCTATGTAATAAGATAGCCTTAAGGTATTTTGAAAATATATTATGCCGAAATCTCTATCATCTAATGATATTTTATTAAAAACATCTTAGAATATTATTAGATATACAACCCAATACAAAAATTGTTAATATTATTTGACATTCAATATCTGCAGTATTATTTTATTAAAATTTAAAATTCAAAGCTATACCATCATGTTACCCATTATCATAGAATAATAGGTTAGACAGGGAAAGCGATACTAGAGTTGCAAGTTAAACGGTAACAGACACAATAATTACTTGTGTGTGTGGAAAGAGGTCGAAACCACAACGAACAAGTAAGCCACTTCACCGCATTCATAATAACTTTTTTTACAATTAAATTATTTATATAAAAGTATAACAAGTAGGTAGAACAATTCTAAATCAAAAACAGTGCTTATCAGTATTCCAGGGTATCTTTCATAATGAATCAGAAATGGAAACCTTTCTACAACTGGAAATAAATTTCCCAATTTTAATGAAAAAGTAATATCCGAATAAAAACAGGTGAAATTGAAATATGTTCAGTGTAGTCGACTATTGAAAACAAAAAGGAACATGTTATATGTGTGAACACGATATATGTGCCGACATACTTTTGCTTTGAAGGAGCAGTTTTCATTGATCAAGGACAGCAAGCTTTGAGGACGGTTTGGTGCATTTTCTTAAAAAATATCTTGATCTTCATATCGTATTTCACTGGCTTGTATGTACTATGTATCTCACTCTGAGTACATCAATTGCTCTAAAGCAACTTACACTCTTATCGAAATGTTAAAAAATCAGAAAAGTTGTACTCAGTACAGGTAGCCGTGTTTTCTTTTGGTTATCAAATAGAAACATGACGATAACATTTCTCCTTTTCTACCATTAGATTACAACTTCAAACCTTAATAATCGAACGAACAGTGCAAGAAGCTGTTTTGCAGGTTAATTTTGAATTTTCAAATTGTCTCACTTAAAAATAGTCAAGCAGCAATACATTTACAGAGATTTAGTAAAATCAAATCTTGTTGAGAAAATTTGTTTGTCTACAGCGCTAATGAGAATTCTGGAACATTCTGTATTTGATGGATAAAATTTCAAGATTGTCGCAGGAAAATTGATGTGGTGTGTGGTCCAGTAACACTGCCAACATTTCTGTATTTCCTCTACGCGTGGAATTTTGAAAGTTGTAGATAATCTTTCGACTATCTATTAAGACAGCGAGTTAATAGATGTGTAGAAATTGGAATAATAGTGTTGCTCATAAAGGTGGTAGAGGAGGGATCTTCGTTATTTTAAAAACATGTTTACCATTTTCCCCCTGAATACCAATAAGCTTTCAGCAATTATCACTCAATGAAACCCACGACATATTTAGTGGTAAGCGGCTGTATAAACGTTATTCTATATTTATGAAAGGTGAAGGAAGAAAAACTACGAATGCCTTTTACACCGAAATAGAAATCGAAGAGTGGTAAAACTAATATTAGCGGCGTTTCCCGGTGTCTGTCAACTGGCTTGTGAAACTTCACACGTGCCTTACTTAGGGTATCCGTGGAGAGGTATTGGAGTAATAATTCAAGGATGTGTATAAGCTATTTTCGTGTTTTTTAAGAAGAAAGCGTTAATTAGATAATATATTTCTGTAACGTAAATCGTTATTTTGATCCGAGAAGACGGTTTTCTTTCAACTGGCCCCGTAGCTGTTGCTCATCAACCGAAGATATTAAATAACCTATGTGAAGGGCTGTAGGTGTAATTAGCATTGCTTACTGAAATATAAAACGAATTCCGGTTTTTAAAAATGTAGAAACTGAAACAAGAGGATACTCTTATTAAAAAAGAAAAGGTATGTTTCCAGAGTGTACAGAATGTCTGTATACCCTGGAAACGCATGAATTGGAGACATCTGGAAATTACCTAAAACATTTTAACATGCTTATCGCTGATGATCAATTCGGAATTTAATATATGATATACTGGCTTCCATCGAACAATACTGAAAAATCGACGTTTTCTTGATTTTGCCGGTATAACTATATTTAATTAACAAAATAAAAATTCCAAGACACCGGTAACTCTAATTAACGACTTCCGTTCACTGGACGGGCGCGCTACCACTACACCACCGAGATAATATTTATTTTACTTAAATAATATTTATTTTAAGTTAGGTTTTTTCACGGCCGCGGAAGCCTTCAATCAGTGGGTTCCTGTATAGTATTTATTACATACAAAGTGAATAAATATGGATTTCTTTGAATTATTTATAATTCAAAATACATAAAATGCACCATTTGCCATTTCTCAACTCTTACTAAAGTGGCCCTTCGACTCTAGTATTTCCTAACACGAACCAACAAGTATTACAGCAATTCTGTCTAACAGGTGAAAATCACATTCTTGAGCATGCAATAGCCTCTCAGTATTGGAATCTTTACTAAAGAGAACAAAGACGGATGAAATTATTACTATTTTCCAGAGACTAGGTAGACTCGTGTTTTGTCGACTCTCTACCAGCAGGCAACACGAATCCATTCTCATGAGGCGAATAGGTATGAGACTATCTAGTCGTTGCAAAAAAGGAATAATTCCATCTAACTTTGTCATCTCTACTCATTACATAGAGTAGTTATCTAAAAGAATCTAATACTAAACATGTCGATGAATAAACGCTTCCAAATTCATTATTAAGTTTGCACATGGTTTCATGAAGCCCTGTGTAAGCCTGCAAAAATCAGTGCTGTCGCAGTAGCGTACGGCTCGGTTACTATCAATGTTAAGAGTAATATGCGTAATTACTCAATATTTTGGTTTGATTGTGTTAATGATGTAGACAGACGCACAAATTCGCTGTAGTATTGTATCATTAGCATATTCCTACGGCGAGGTGATAATATGCTGCTGTATTTGGTAAAAGAGCGCTCTGCATCTGATGATGCGATGTTTACGATATTAAGAAGGTCATTCGCACTTTTGGTTTTCACTGGAACTTTTATATAGTTGTTAACTTTTCAACATTATTTGTTAGATTTTCTAACGAGACTTTGAGGTGATCTAATATATTTTGCGCTTCATGTAATGAAAGCTTAATGTTCTCTAATTTGAAAATAGTATCTAAAGGAATTGAATAATTTTCGGAAAATTTGCCCTATTTGAGTTGATTTCGATATATGAAACCAGCAGCTGGATTACTGAAATTGTTTGGGCTTCTTGCGGATTTAAATTTAAGATAGAAGGTGTAATACGCAAAATTTAACGTAATATAAAACGGTTTCAAGCCACGTTCTCCATCTCGCCAATACCGGTTGTGATGGCTGAGGAATGTCCTGCCAAGCCTATTTAAACTCACGAAAGCGTCTCGGAGATTTAATAAAAACTTAAAATTTTAAGTCAAATAGTAGAAATTAAATAAATTCAGCTACAAGATAACATGCATGGAGCAATTAGGTTACATGAAGCAATTGAGGATGAGATTGATTTAGTAACCTTTCAGCTTTAACTATGTTTGAGTTCTCATCTGTAATCAACCCATAGTTGCGAGTTGGGTTACCCATATATTGAACTTCCCAAAGGTGCCTAGTTGTTTCTACTATTGCTAAAGCGATGTTGATAAAAATATTGATATCGCAAATAATACATCTAATAATAGTGTTAGTGTATTCTAATGTCGGAAATCTATTTACATTCATCGAACATAACAAAGCACGTTTTCCATTCGCCATCATCAATCTAGTCCGTCATATATACACACATTAACCGTATACGTATGAATCCCGACTTCGGGTATATCCGACAGCTTTCGCCGCCAATGAGTATGCCCTCGTTTATGCAAGCTTATTATACAGGTTTATTTCTCCTAATACCCGCTAAGTCATGCCTAAACTTTCTGTTTGCCTTATATATTCATACCAATTTACTATTGTAGATTATGGATAGATCCATCACTAATAACATTTTTTTTGTAGAATCACGTCATTTTATTTCAATACTAGGTTTCGCCATAAAATAGACGATAACCGTATAAAAGAGAAAATAATATTGCTTTTATAACTTAATCGATTTTAGTTACGAAGCGGAATTGAACTTATAGAATTCATAATTAAAATAGTCTCAAGTGCAATGTCTAACGGAACAAGAGAATCTTCGCGTGAAGCAGAAATAGAGCAAAGTAAAGCGCAAACAAGAACGCGAAAGGGACGGAAATAGATCAGACATTCAGGCGAAATTCTAGGATGAAGTCGTACTACTACTGCATCTGGTCGTGCCTAAGTAAGACGAGCTGGTATAAATGAGTTAAGAAATGGAAAATATCCCCCGGTGAAGGAACGGCAAGAGCCGTTGGCAAACACATAGCAGCACTTTTATCGGTGCTTCAAGTTCTAAGAACTTAAAAGAATAAAATTACGGAAACAGCAGATAGGGGGAAAAAGAATAACAAAAGGAATGACAGAATTCGCTTTAATTAGAATTGTGAACGATTTATTAAAGAATTTCAATTGCATAAGCTTGGCTGTAAATTGTTGTCTTTTTCATGCAAAATTATCAGGAATGTACAGCTGACAGAAAACCTAATGGAAGGCAGGTATAACCTCTTCGTACTTTAAAAAAGCTTTTTTATGTATAATACACATATTTTTATTGATTCAGGACTTCCTTTAAACATTTTTGAAATACTGAGTAAAAATCGTTCACTCAATTGTTATATCTAAAAGAGAAATAATTTGTGATGATTAGAACTTAAACATTTTAAATCGCAAAGTACCATTTGCTTTAATGTGGAATTGAGTATCCCATTTCCAAAATATTGAAACTGGTTGAGTGTTGGCTTTCACGACCATAATCCATAGTAGAAATTTCTTTCGGGTGTTGTGTAATTAATATTTTACTTGACGTCTTTAGAATTCTCCTAAAGAAGCTGACAGCATGATAAGCGAAACGTCAAGTAAAATATTAATTACGCGATGACACCCGAAAGAAACTTCTACAATTGAAACTGTTTTTTAATTTAATTTTTATAGCATTTTAATGGTATCAAAATAATCTTCGATCTGGAGCCTTATTCTTCAATATAAGAGAACAACAACATAGTGAGAATAGCGGGTTTAGTTCTAATGATTAGAGAGGACAAAGGCCGATGAAATTATTACTTTTTTGCAGCGACTAGACAGACTCGTGTTTTGTCGACTCTCGGGGACACCAGTAGGCAATACGAATCCTTTCTTATGAGGCGAATAGATAGGAGTCTATCAAGTCGTTGCAAAAAAGGAATAATTCTACCTGTCTTTGTCATCTCTGCTAATAATATTACAATTTTTATATTTAAAATTTTTTTTTATCAAATGTGTGGGCTTATAATTTTAAAATAACAGTAAATAAATCGGGGATGATAAGGTTAGAAACTACATATTATAATGTGCTACTATATTTCTAAATTCAAATTAAAATTAAAAGCAGCGTAATTTGTCAAGCATATATTTTGATGTATAAGAAAGGAAATTTAGTTATCCAACAAGTTGTAGTACAATGTCTGTGCTTCAGTAATAATAGTTGTTTCTTGTATTGTAGATATTTGCATTAGTGCACAAAAATTCCTTACGGATTCTTCTAAACGTTTATTGTACTTTCCAGTATAGCTTAATTTTATTCAAACTTGGGGGGAACACATTTGCCTCTTATTAAAACGTAATTCTCATTCAGTAAAGTACTTCCATCAATTCAAGTTATCTTTTAATCATACTAATTTCGTGCTAAATCTTCTAGCGCGGAAAAATTCGCTGGTTCGGTCGTGTGGATTTTATTTATCAAATATTACCAAATAAAAAAGACACAAGTCGCCTGCTTCTGTCAGGCTATCAAGGAATTGTTCCTTCTGATGAAAGCACGCTGAAACTACGTTGATGTAATCGTTGAAAACGTAGAACAATAGCTTAGTCAGTACTTCCATCTACAACTCAAGCACAATAAATGTTTAAAACTGGGAAATTGGTTTTGCGCTGCGTCACACGCAATACATACCCGGTGAAAATTCAACGTATTTATTATTTATTCCTCAAACGAAGTACCTAGATGGAATTCTGCATCTTCATTCGGTAAGTTTGCAAAAAAATGTCGAAAAAATTGAGAAAAGCAATCTTCATCTGCAAAGGAAAGATGTAGGATCAATATAAATTTCATGTAAATACAGTTAGTATGCTTGAGGATGACGGTATTTCACATTAGTTAGTAAATTACTAAAGTTTGCAGTTTGCATGTAAGAAAATGTGACTCGGCTGAATAGGATAGTTGCTTAATTGCTAGACATTTAATAGGGAAGTCCCCACTTTGAAAGCCTAAGGAAAATTGAAACTTTGAATATTTGATTTGATAATATTTGATCTTTATAATAACTGAATATTTCAATCTCGAGCCTACATCGGAAAGTAAAAATGCCGATATTGGATCACCTTGCAAAATTCTATAACTAACTCTTGTGTTTACAATTTTATGAGAAGTTGAGCACAGTTTAACGACGCAACATAAATCAATAAATATTATGACTGCATCAAAAAAAGAAGTTTTCTCGAATTCTCTTGCAACTGGATAACGTGGTATTTATTTTAGTACATAGAAACCTTGCTTCTTTTTACGCATATTAAACGATGCTGGTTTTGTTAATAACGAGCCGGGAAAGTTGCAAAATTTAAATTTCTGAAACGATTAAACAAAATTTTTTAATCTACCGTCAAACTGTTGAAATCGTGAAAATTATGAGGTTAGTTAATACCTTTTGGAAAAAATCAAAACTAAATTGCACATCATTAAGGCGCATTTTTTAAATATTGATTGATATATTTTCTTTTTAGCCAAGCGTTTTAGAAACGCAAAGACATCATCAGGTTTTTATATTCAACAAATTCATTTTTCCAATTATAATGATCGCATTGGGAATAGTTAGGGAGGTATTTATATTGAGTTTTCTATTTTACCATATCAAGTAGTCTCTGGAACTCTCAATAAATCATTCTTAACAATTTTTTTTTAATAACTATTACTAACATTGAATTACATTGAAACTACATTGAAAGCAGTACTTCATTTCATTTATTGTTTATAGTTCTTGATATTATTATATACGTCTTTACTAATAATCCAAACATGAAAAATTGATCAATCTGATGGGTATATGTAAAATGCTTATTAAAAGAATTTATAATGCTTATAAAATAAAATATAAGGGAAAAGACTAATGCTTATCACTTAATCTGTTGGAACCCATACGAGGATAGAGTAAATGTTAGTAAAATGAAATTGAAAGAGGAATGACAAAATTCTGGGCAAACAAGAGAAGTTCTGGCACAGCATTTATTTTAAGATGAAATAAATGTGAAACTTATTTTCAATATGGTGGTAGTTACTTCTTCTCTTTTATTTTACGTAGCATCTTTAGCTTTAGTGTTGTTCATAGTTCATTCCTTGCCTCTTTAGCTTTGGTGCTTTCTTTTCTTTATATTTCTCTTCTGCTCTGAATAACGAGGAATTCTTTTTCATTATTTAACATCTCTTTTTCATTTCATTTTATTGACAAAATCATCAGCACGTTTAAATTTCTCAAACGGTTCATCATCATGATGGTCAACAATGTGCAGTGAACGCGTTTCCTGAACTACGCTAAATTTTATCAGTGAATCTGGAATAAATTAATGCTTTAGAATTACATAGAAACTGCACGTGACTAAAAGTTGAAATGACTAGAAGAAAAAGAGGTCAGACAATAGAAAGTACAACTTACTTGATAAAATTATATTATAGAAATTGGATAACACGGCTTCCTTAAAAAAACCAAGAATTAAATGCGATTATATTGATTAACGTTATTACTCAACTAAAGTAAAATTTTGCGTTTGTTATCTCTTACATTTACGAATTTTCCTATATAGCACTTAAATAAGTGTCCTACTCCTACCCAAATGAATTTTCGTATACCAACACTTGTAAATGTAAAGCCGGCTTAAGGTACGTTAAAGTGGCAATGACAAAAATAATCTAAGTTAAAGTGAAATTCCAGCATTTTTCCTGTTTTTGGAATGATACGTGTAAGTGCAAAAGAATGATCGAAATATCAATGATGATTACCTATGGATCTAAGTCTATCCAACTTTTTACTCCTGGAAAACCTAAAACGAAAGGTTTACATCATCAAAAATCTGAGGTCATTTTACGCTACTTAAATTAACGGAGGACAATTTCAACATTTAACTTAATCTTAATTTACTTAGATTGTTCCGAAAGAAAAGTTCGATACTAGCATGATTTCTAAATTTTGGCGCAATGCTGCTTGAGTTTTGAGCTTTAACAGGAAGGAAGCTTATGATTATGGCCTAAGTTTGGTTTACATGGTATTAGAAATTAGAAATATACTGCTGATCTAAGCTAATCATTAGAGAGGACAAAGACGGATGAAATTATTACTTTTTTTGCAGAGAGTAGAGATTCGTGTTTTGTCGACTCTTCATTCTCATGGGACAATCAATAGACACTGAAAAAAAAATAATAATTTCACCTACCTTTGTCATCTCTACTAATAATAGATATTTTGAGGCTATAAAGTTCTCAAAATCACCTAAAGAAACCCCGCCGCAAATAAAACCGAACGAAAATATTCTATTTGTGGATATTTAGAGCCTTTTTTTATTTTGAAACATTCCGAAGCGGCATTGACGAGTGAGTATACATATGCGGCGTGTAGATATCCTTCGTTAAAGATATTCATCTACAGAGAGAGCCCACGTGGTTGGTCGGTCCCTTTCCGTTCGTTAGTTAAAATTAAATTATACCGAAAGCAATACGATACGAATGGAAGAGAGTGTACGGTTAGTGTCCCTCTTGCCAAGTGAGGAGACCGTAACGTCCAAAAATAATTTCAATTACTGTTTCTCCTTCGTTCGTAAGCCGCCTACTGATAGTTCCACATAATCCATTTAAAATTTAAATCCTTCAACGTACATATATCCTTTTCGGATATAATGCGTGCACGTAACATACGTTAACGGTTACCCCACGCGAAATGAGGATCTGTTGTACAAGGGAAGTATAATTGCCACTAAACGTATTCATTAGTGAGACCCCACCAGATTTGTTTCATTTTATACCAATAAGAGAGTAGGGATGTACCGCGTCAGCGATCTGCACAAATTAAACTATTTTATTTGGGATACGAATTTTTGGAATTTACAGTTCCTCGTGGAATTTAGGATATGCCTTCATCTTCATTGAAATAAATGCCTTTCTATTATAGAATTATTGTATTAAATTTATTAGTAAATATTGTCTACTTGAAGCTAACTAATGAGAAATAGTCATATAAATTGAAAAGGTATTAAAACTATATACAGTGGTATGTTCCTCGCTAACTAAAAGAAAGGACAGTTACTTGCTATAAAGTAGAAATAAACATTCAGAAGTTAACGTAAAGTATCGTATAAAATATCTGCCTGAATTTTAGACAAACTTCACTCAGCTTCGAAATTAGTTCAAGAAAGTTTAAAGTAATATCGAGCGATGGAAGCAATGTAACCTGCACCTCCACCAAAGTATAATTTTGAAGAATAAACACGAAGTATTGGTGGATAAGTATGAACGTAGAATTTGATTTATGTTGTTTCAATTAAGCCAAATAAATACTACATTACAAGAAATACAATTTTGATATTATGTTAGAATCTAGATGCTAAATAATTTCGGTCCTAAATTAAGCGAGATGATATGGGTATCTTTCTTGTTATTAAAGATAGACATTTGTTTAAAATGATAAAATCATCATCAGCTGGATAATACACCCAAATTCAAGATGGTGGTTTTCGAGAGAATGTTTAGCAAGATAATACTGTTTATTAGAAATAAAGATTGAACAGGAATTAAAAAATCAAACAAACAGTTCGAAAGATGGCATTCAAATTGCACCTTGAATCGTCAGCGTAGGCTAAGGGATTAGCTTGCTTTTGCAATTTAAATATTGCCGCATTGGTAGCAATTTTGCATTTTTTCGTTTTAAATTGATGCTGTATTCCATTCTTATTTCCTTGTGTTAAGGATACAACACTATCTATCTTCGTTTCATTGATCATATATACGTCATATTTGAAAAAGAACCCTCCTTTTAGTGGCCTATTAGGAATGATTAAAATAGATTAAATCACTATCCGAGGTGATTCTTGACCTGTCCCACTGCAACTTTTTCAGATCCATTGTGGCTCCTCTCTCATTAGATCATTAACATTAGCTTTACATTCCTTGTTAGATTTAGCAGCCTTATGAGTAATCCCTCTACGTAGGTTTCGGTTGTTAGATATTCTTCCCTTGGACAGTCTCCTCGTCCGCTTGCCAGAATCTATATGCTGTTTCCTATATCAGGTCCAGATTGTTCATGCAGTTCTTGAGCATTCTGGTAGGTTTGCTGTATATGTAGGTCTGCATCCAATCAATTGCTTACTTTGTTTCTGATCTGGTATAATCTTCTGCGAGTCTTGAGGTTTCTTATTTTTCCATTGTTTAGTGATTCCTTTTAAAGTTCGAAGTTCTATCTAATATTTAATTATATTTACTTTCATAACGCTTACCTATTGTTTGTATTTAGACTGCATATTCTTTATTACAGTACCGCTACCATTAACGCACATAACCTTAAACACCTTATCTCCAACTAATAATTTGAAATTAAAATTAATGAATTTGTTGTTTTTTAATTTTTAAATCTTATCTGAAACAATTATGCCATACGTGTAGAAACATGAACATTAAGCATTTTCTGTTTGTTCCTATTAAATAAATATAAATAATCTAAACCCGGGATTAGTGGATTTTCTTTTGTAATTTAATGCAAAGATTTTGCGTTATAACAAAGGGTTTCTTCTTGAGTACTTATTGCAATTTGTCAGCTTTTAAGATAAAGTTGGTTTAGACAGTAACAACATAGCTGTCCTGCAGTCCAAGAATTCATCAAATGGTCAGAAACAAGAATTTCCATTCGTGAAATTGGAATTGTCGACTATATCTTCATGTATTTTCTTTTACATCATATTTCAAAGGTTTATATTCTAGAAACGTCAGATGGTTTTTGATCTCCATTAACGCTCGAAACATCTGACAAACGCGCATTTTTGGCAATTACAAGAATCGAAAGTCGGATAGTGAAGGCCCGGCACGGAAGATATACGATAGCAAAAGAATCACGACCAGCTTGCGCACACATAAAAGCCCATTATGTCGTCTCAAGTAAAACCATATTGCCTCATATATCAACAAAATATTTATATCCTTGCAACTGGAACATACTAAACGTTTCACGCGCAAATATTTATGCTCGCTTTTTCTCTAGGTTCGTAAATGGCGTCTGTAAGTATGGTAACATACATTACACCTTATACAACAAACCAACCACTCCTCGTGCGCCGTTTGTCAAGTAACGGTGTACTATGTTCGACAATCGAAATGTCCGATGTAAGTTGTAGTTTTGAGGTCGGATCCTTTCAGCTGTTCCTCACCTGTATCTCATACTTAAAGGTGCATATCTGGAACACGTATTGATATTCAGAAGATCAGAATGCCGCGGACAAAGACTTTAGTTCATTTGAATATGGACGTATTTCTATTCGTACACATTTTTTAGCGTATACAACATGAGCACTTAAGGAGAAAAGCGTTGAAATAGAAATTGTATGCAAGTGTTCAGCCGAAATCTGAACCAGCGTGCTGCTAAAGTAAAGCACTCCTAGTAAACAGTATAAGCAGTTAAGATATTATCTTTGTTGCCAGTAGTAAGTAAGAAGTACGTTCAGAAAGTATTGGAAGTAATTTATTTGAGATTCGATTATTCAGTGGGGAGTTATCACCCAAATACTTAGAGTAAATGATTCTTATTCAAAGTAAATTAATTGTACATAGAATAAATGAATCTGGGTACTCGAAGGACTTTTAAACAACTTCAAACACCTGCCGTGCTACCTAAAATTAAAAGCATTTTAATATTTAAATACTTGCAGTAGGGTATTTTTAGGTAGTTTCAAAATAAAATAAATTAATGATTAATCAATAATAATTTTTCATCTGAGTTTTATTTAAAGTTGAGAGGATTTATTTATTTATTTATTTGATTTAGACGATCTAATATTAATTTGACCTGGATTTGTCAGTAGTTATTACATGTTGTCATTATGCAAAATAACAGAGTCTCATTTGCAAAATACATAAATAATTATAAGTTATAACCTTTCAGGGATAACTTAAAAAATATAATTAAATAACTTAAAATACGGGATCTCACTTAACTTCATTTTGTGAAGATAAATTGAATGCAACTTACACAATTTTTGGTACAAACGTGTTTACTGAACCTGAAAAATTCTATTCTGAAACTTGTTTATTTCTCATATTGTTTTCTAATTCTGATCCAAAGTTTAAAATATCAATACTCACTAAATATACCCTTTGCTTCCAGGGAGATGTTATGTCGATATTTTCAGGTGTAGTACGTCAGATTAGGTACTATGCTCACATATATTAATTTAGTTAACGTATGTTCGTCAGCAGTAGTTATCGATATTTGCACATTAAAAATGAATTCCTGAAACTGGAACAGTGTTGTGTGAAAAACGAAGAACAATAACCGGTGAAGTTGCGGGGCTGGTCGGATTGGCAGATGAGATGGGCCGCGCCAGACCGAACCGATAAACGTAGCGGGCCATGCTAACAAACGAGTTGGGCATAATTCTTGTAAAAATACGGAAGAATGATTTAAAAAAGTCAAAAGTGAGAAAAGTTGCAAAAGTAGATTACCCCATCTGGGGACATACTATATTTGCACAAGTAGAAGCCAATCAAATCTTGCGCTTTTTCCGTATCCAAATCAATTCTTATTTAAAACTCCCGAATCACATCACATAATTCAAGATAAAATAAAATACAAGAAATATATAGACAAAAATATGATACGTGTACGGACTTTTCGAATTTGATGCTTAGCACACATAAGTATGAGGCGACAATTAAAACGACGACTTCCTATATCAGATGCTTATCGGCGATGATATAATGTCCGTCGGAACGGTCGACTGTAGCTGGTCAGCCGTACATGGTTGCCGGGACTTGAGCAAAGCGTTTGTGTAAGTGTGACGTATACGTACCGTTACCGCCGCTTTTCCAATATTAGTTCTCCCCGATAATATCAACCGGGAAAAAATCAATCCGATAGCATGTCGGGAGAAAATTGGTAATACGGCAAAGCGTATTACACGGAGCCATGTGCTCATAAAGGCAATACGCGAGGAAAAATAGCACATAACGGGACAACAAAAGGAAAAATAGAAGATGGATGTTTTCGTTTTAATGCATTTCTTGTTGATGTATTCGTATCGACATTCCAGATTGGAACCGGTAATGGAAATAGAAATTGAATATGGATAACGTCCTTAATATTAATACATCAAACTTGGGTTGAATAGAAAATAAAGAACTGATTCCGCCAATAGAAATAAATTATTTCCTTCCGTCTTGATATAACCTTTTCCATATGACCACATTATGATATCTTCCTTACTCTTATGTAAAGTAAAGCGGTTCATTTCGATTGATTTTTCAATGCTATTAAAAAGCAAATATTAACGATTAGTTAGTTACAATATAACAGCGTAATAGTAAATTTTAAAATACAAATCCAAATAGTTGTCTGTAGAAAGGTTAACCACACAAACGTCATCTGACAATGCTGGGTGAATGTAACAGATGATGTCTTCTGCTTGTTCCTAATAAAGGATAAACCACCTGCGTGGGTGGTCGACTCTTACAGAAGACCTTCCCGGCTTGAAGTTCGAGTTCGTGATCGTCGAGGAAGCTCTACTAGAGAGACAACAACTCGCATCAACCTACAGAAAAGCCAAAGCGTCCTAATTCACGTGTTTAGTTATCTTGATTTTTTTAGATGTAAAAGATTCTTTCTTGTTCAATTTGTTATTCAAATACGTTAATTGTACGCAATATAAGTATGCAGAGCGCTTTAGTTAGATATAGCGGGTTAATGGATTTGGGAATTTCATCTACTACCTTGAATTAAGAATAATTTCAGGTTAACTATTTTAACTTCAGAAATAGTGCGTTAACTTTGTTACGTATGATTAATTTTTGTAGGAATATTATAAATATAAATTAATATAAACATCAGATTAATTAATTATGATAGTAAAGACTGTGGCAGGGGTAGTATGAGTATTGCCACACTCCTCATCCCACAAGTTATTTGATAAATTCGGAAACAATTGTCTTAGGATTTCGTGGATTTCCAACGTCTATCGTAAGCAACTAAACTATTTATTTAAAGGTTATAATAAAATAAAAGTACTGTTAAGTATCGAAAACAATTCTGCGCGGGTGGTGAAGTTTTCATTTTTCACAATTTCCTCAATTGTTTTTATAACAACAATAGTTGTTATAAAAACATTATAATAACAACAGAAAACTAAAAACATGTGCGTATATATATATAAAATAACAATAAAAATAAAACATCTCGGAATAAAAATCCTGACATGTCTTCGCCCAAACAAATCCTGAAAAGTGTCTATGTCGGCGGTCTTTTCATAAGGATGGTCCTTGCGAAAAGTGCTATAAATACACTGTTATACCTAGGATTACGCCGTAGTCTATACAAGAATCGGTTACAGATGCTATCTCTTCTTGCAGATAAGAGGGACATTTGGTAACGCGCCAGCTCGTCGTAAGCAGCCGCTCTTTCGGGATAAAGTGTAAGAAGCTAATTAAAAAAAAAGGTCATAAATACGATCTAGTATTAAGGAATTACATGCATGAATTGCGTTGTAAATTAAAGATGTATACTTCAGATTATTCAACGGAAAAGACTAATAACAACGATTGTAGTAATGATATGTCCCTGAATTAATATCTTGAAACATATCCCAACGATTTAAACGCTTCTGTACAAATACTTTCAATGTGTAATTGAAATATAAGGTCTGAGCCATAAACAACTTCTAGATCCCTAAATTTGGTTTTAGAGTAGAAAGTTTATTTCTGCAGATGGAGAAAGCAAGTTTCTTTGACGGATTCTTCTGTCTTACTGAGGTTGGTAATGTAACTTTCGTTTATTTTTTTTTACTAAACGTATAAATTTATTATAAAAATCCATATTCTTTGATTTAATCCGCCTATTATGATTGCGATAGTAATTGGTTACTTTTGAGGAACGCAAGTATCGATAATTAAATATATAATAGAGACCCCGTATAGCTTTCATCTGCTCCAATGTAATTAAGCAAAAAAAGATCAATAACATTGTGAAAGGTGATTATATGCCTTAAAGTAATTGTAATGTAAATTATTAGAGGACGGAGAACGTCGCTGCGAGTTAGAATGTAACAAATGCATTGTAGTTTCGAAACTGGGATGATAAGGATCGTCAATATAATACAATAGAATTTTCGGATTGTTCAATTTTAAAGTTAAGGTCGCTGTTAGAAATAATTCAATCCAATACTATCCCATCATTATTTCCCGTATTGTTTCTTTTTAATAAAGCAGAGACAATTAAAATCAATACGTTAATTGCAATTTATGTGAACATTCTGTGGGATGCTCGATAATAAGTTCGATGAGTCGATAAGTCGATAATAAGAAAAAAAAGTTTTAATAGAGCGGGTTTCTTTTAAAATCCAATAAACGGCAACGATCTTGAGGTAGAAGCTATTGTAGTTTACTGTATATCATGAAATTAGTAGAGACTGGACAGGCTCGTGTTTATTCGTCCATTGGTGTTGGCTCTCTCTGCTAATTTCGTAAAGCGCATCGTAAATGTACTTGTTTCTGCAGGCTTAATAACAACCGATATTTCGATGAATACTTCATTCTGAAAGTCACATTGAACAATTTAATAAAATGTTGAGTTATAATTTCATATTAATCAACTGTCTTGTTGTACAATAAATTTAATTTAAAACTAAACATGTTCCCGGTTCGGACCGTGTCATGTCGTTTTTGGTTAAACTGAAATTCAACATTTCGCCCACAATCGTATGGGGCTTTTTCGGGAGCGCGAAAAGTAGACAACTGTAACCGTGTAAACCACCAAAGGCGAAACTAATTGGGCGGGAAACAGTTGAACCAAGTAATCTGACTGCTTCCTGTCCCTAAAGAAGCTCCATAAGATTACACGTTTAGTTTTAACTGATCCTGCCCACGAAAGCCTACGTTTTTATTATAAGTTGAATTGTTTAGAATAGTAAAAGTAATTACCAATACAAACTAACATTGCTGAAACATTAAAGACGAACACAACAAATCAAAAACAATGAAAAAGGAACAGGTACAGGTCTTTCCGAAATGTATAACAATGTGTTATACAAAACATTATTGTCAACGTCTATTCTGAAATTATGTAAGTTTTGTTAGTTTTGATGTTTAACATTTTTTATGGAGTACATATGTGTTTCCGATTGCCCTTTATGTGCGTGTGCGTCTGTGTGTAGTTAGTCACTCTATCTGCCTTGGGTGTGAAGAGCGTTTTGTGTTTACCCTGGCGTCCATCTGGATGGCTAGGGTTTCAGGCAAGTATATGGTGATGGTGTCATGGTGTAAACTAAGGCCAATAATAATAATAAATAGCTACAAAAAGCTAGAAACTTTTGAGAAAAAAATACAGAAGATTGGTAATGCTTAAACATATGTTTTATAATGTAATATGATATAAATGGTGCTACTCTTTCTGTCCCTTAATCCTGTATCTTTGACAATTACTGAGGATCCCTAAATGGAAATATCATCCTTAACGTTAACCGTGCACTAGCAATCACCTCCATTAATCAGTATTGAAGTTTTTCCCAGACTATTGTCCGATATCGTTACGGAATTGGGGGTGATTTCAGAAAATTCATTCGAATCTTCAATTTATGCACGGGTTCAGTTGAGGGCAACGACATTTTGACCACTGTCTTATGGGTAGCCTCATCGACAACTACATGAGAGACTACGGTTACTGGATCAATAGTTTTCATACTTATAGTTAGGAATTGGCGATTGTTACTCCGTTTTCTAGGAAGTGCAGCTGGAGGATCGATATTTACAAAATCTTTACGTTCGTCAGAGTTTAAATATTTAGAATTGGCACTCGCTGATATGTAATTTGTCGGATTGGATTGCATCTGATGTAAACTATCACTCTTTCTAATAGACAATACCTCATTAATAAGGTCATGTTTAGAATTTTCATTTTGATTTGAAGGAACATTTTTCTTCGATGGTTTCTTTGGTATAACTGTATTGCCGTCTTCCGTCACCATGTAATAACATGTAATTATCGACAAGAAAATCTATTTACAACATTGAAATTGTTGCAAACATTTCAAATATTGCTAAAATTTTATTATACCAACCGAAAATGGGACAATTTTTTGCTTTCATAAATTTTCTCAACTATGTGAACAGTTGTATATATTTCAATTCTTGTTTGCTCGTGATAGCTTCCATATGTCAAAAGGTAACAATGAAGAGAAAATTAACCTGCGACAAATGACGTCTGAGATAAAAAAAATATTTTCTCCTTTTACCTCCAGCATTTTTATTTCATTTTTAATAAAATATCTCGTTGATTTTCATTCCTGTAAATATTACACGGCTCGTACCTACCTTATTTAATTTTAAAATGTCTTCTTCTTCAAAACTTTTGTCAGCATGTTATATACGGTAAACAAAAAATATTTATAACGATATCAACATCCAAAGAGTAAGAAAATTGATGAAGGCTAGATAGCACCGACAAGTCATGACTACAGCATTAAATAAAAAATCGAAAGGCTTCGAGAACGTGGTTTTAGTTCTGATAAGCCAGATATGTAAAAGGAGAATTTTTTTCTAAATTACAGGCGTTAATTATCACCAGTTTTTCATAACAAACACAGAATTTAGCAATTTTGCTAATTTTAAATTTGATTTCTGTCTTCATTAATAAGCGGGATTCCCTAAAATGTTAGTATTGTAGTTACTGGCGCTATTATTGAATCTAAAAACACTTTTTGGAAATGAAATGCATTTTTACTTTAAATAATGAACCATTTGTTCAAAGTACTCGTACATGGGCCACAGAGGATCCCCATTACAAATTTGTACAAACATTCAATATTTTTAAAATTTCTGATAGTTACTTGAAACTTCTGTGGCATCGTACTGGTCCTTGCTTGGAAGATGCAGTTCATCGAAATCAAATGTTAAGAATATTTGGTTTTTCCTATTTACTATAATTTATAGTTTTCCCAAGATATCTGAGACATATAACCAAAGTAGTACGTCAAATTCAAAAGTATTAAAGGTATGTATTGTATATATATATTATGATTATATGTATTATATATAATCTTAAAATATAAAAATCAACAGAAGCTTATACAAAGCGAAAAATAAATCTGCAAAAAACTTTCAGTAACTGATAACGTAATATTCAATAAGAAAACAATTTTAACGAATGCCAATTTCAATAATAGTAGAACTAATGAAACTCTTGTGGTAGCAATTTGTTGCGTTTGCTTCGATTTTTATATTCGATTCTATAACATTGTATTCTACATTTACTAGATTCGCTACGCTTCGATGCGTAAAATCGAAGAAGTCGTTACTATTCTAGGAACGATCGATCATTGTACCGAGTCGATGATATACCGAAGACATTGAGACTAAAAATTCCTCAATGTCACCTCGTTTCGCGAAGTTGGGCGCGTATTTCCTTTGAACGTCAACGTCGGATCCGCGCAAGGCTAGCAGACGCGCGAAAAGAACGAAAAAGAATAGAAAAGAATAAAACTTGCTGCACTCGAACAAGTGAAATATGTAGTATATACGATGGTGATGCGTTCTTCATCAAAGGCCATCGGCCATATGGTCAGTGCGCCGGTATTAAAGATGCCGTTCTTCGAACTTGCACACTGCCCGCTAACATACATATAGAGAGAAACTGGAAAAGAGGTAAATAGGTTGGACAGTTAGATTGTGTGTATAGGCTTACATACAAGTGCACATATACAGACATATGATTTTATACAGCGCGGCCTAAGTCGAGTAGCTTACCGTGGGTATCTTTCTTATTATCAACGTTAGAGTTTTGTTTAAATCGCCAAATTGTGCAATATTGAGCAATTTAAACTATGTAGTAACTATTGAGAGCAATGTAAAAGTCTGAAGAGTTTAAAAATTGCTATTTTTGATAAAGTAAATAAAATATCTTCATAACTATAAAAAATATGAAAAAAAAATTATGTTGAAGTACATTTACAGTTAATAAATAAAGATATTAATAGCCATATTTTTATTTTAAACGGCCGTCTTATTGGATTTTAAGATAATTACATGATATTTTCGCTTTTTCAAAAAGGTATTATATACTAGGTCGCATTAACGATATATTCAAGGTATTATGTGTCTTAATCCAAAATGAAGTATGCATGAAGTGAGTATGCACATCTATGAATACTAAGCGAGGCCGCATAACTAATCAAGCTATAAAATTAATTTGTAAAGTATGTTTTTTTTTTACCTTTAGTGCCTTTATTTGTACCTTGTACAGAAAAACTAGAAACACATCCCCAAGGCCACTTGTCATCCTCTGTCTAACGGTGCAGTAAAAATGTTAGTTTCGGTTCTTTCTGGCCATCATCAACTTTTCTATTTGTCATCGGAGCTTTATTAGATTTTGCTACCGTTAGAAACAGCCCTTTTTTTCTGATTTCAACCATGACCGGTGACGAAAAATATATTTTAAAACAAGCTACGACATTTCACTCTGTTAAACGTTTTGTCGTTCATGAGTAAGCAAATATTTTTTATTCGCCGAACCGAAATACAGCAATAGCGTTTACTTAGTATTTACGCAACAGCTAGTTTATTTTAACAGGCACTATTGAAGTTCGTTTCTAAAGAAAACAAAGAATTTTACATTTGTTAAAACCTTGTTAAATAATATTAGAATGGTCGGGTAAATAGCTTTTTGCATTCGATATTGTACATTAAATAATAGCAAACAGAGATAACGAATATCCATAATTGTTTAAAGCAAGCTGCCCAAGCTTGCTTTAAACAACTTATATATTTATTTTATTTATTTTTTATATGTTTTATTTATTTTATTTTACTTTATTGGCCTGCTCTGAATATCGTGTGAAGTGCAATTAAAGTTGCATTTTGCTCATCACAATTCTGATTTTACATTGGTTTTATTGAATTTCCCTGCTTATATGTGAAAGGTTTAGGAAAGCTACATCATAATAAAAATTTTAAAGTTTTGCTGGTAGTGTCAATATTTTTTATTCTAGGAAACCAATTTCAATTAAAACCCTATAAAGATTGTTTAGTTAAATGAAAGACTGTCGGCCGGTTTCGTACGTTTATATGAAACGTAAATCCTCAGGTCACGCTAAAGTAGATAAGCAGAAAGTTACCAACGAGAAAAATAATACATAGATTAATAAAAACTAAAGTCCTTTACTTGTTATTTTGGATCTAGAATAAGACACTACGACCATAGTGGTAAAGATTTCAGAAGATAACAGCAAGCGGTAGACTTTTAAAAATAAAATGAATTAAAACTAGTAGACGATACAAGATATCACTGTCAGACTGTAACTGTAAAGTCTTCAAAATTGTAAATATTTAAATAAATTAACTGTTTTATTTTTACAACTTTTTCGATAGAATGTTGTAAATGACATGTTTAATAAATTCAAAGAAAGCATTTAGCTTTTAAAGCAATTATTAAAGATAAAATAGGTTTATTATGTCTGATACTCAAGAGTGCCAAGAGTGAAGAATGAAGATATGGTAATTTTATTTAAAGATGAAAATACCGTCATTTAAGAGAGCATTAGAAAAAAGGAACCTGATAATTATTAAGGGTAAAAAAATGAAGACCACGATGCTTGGAAAAAAGAATAGTAACGCAAAATATATGTAATCGCGGAAAATTAATAAACAAGGCAATCAAGTATATTGGTAGAAGAGAAGCAAACAACAAGTGCAACAATTGAAATACTTAGAGGTCATCATACCAGAAGGAGAAGATTAGACAACATTAAAAATACATTAGCAAAAAGAGAAATTCCAAAGGAAATTAGAATACAAAGAAAAAAAGATATAAGAAGGCAGTGACCTTCATGTTTATATAAGGAAAACAAAACAAAACAAAGTGTTGCGTTGTACACGGATAAAACTAAACCTAAAACTCCACCACAGACCGAATCCTGAAAAGTCAACTGATATGGTACAGCCTTGAAAAAAGAATACTTTTCCTTGGAACTTCCGACATATCTAAATATTTGACAAAATCCCGTCCCGGTACGTAATTGAACTTGACATCTCCCGCTTGCTGGACGAGTAACCGCTACACCATGGTGACCTGCATGCTACCAACATTCACATTTTAATACATATACACGATATTTCGAAAGACAATTTTTATTTTTATATGCCAAGTACATTAATTAGTTAATATATCGTGGCTTTCGAGGGTGAATTAAAATATCTGTGAATTCGTTGGAACTTCCCAGAAAATCGCGAATTTTCATCAGTCACCGACGGAAGTTACAACATACTATTGAGAAACGCGTTTGAATGCAAATTTTATAGGGATGGCGAGGAAAGGCACAGCACAGGCAACCTTAGGTCCAGAAGGATAAATAGGTTGAGGAACGAGGATATGTAACTAAGTAAATTAAACAGTTACAGGCGCGATAATATAAATGTTCAAAACATTTGTTCAGAAACTATTATGAAACTTACGGTGTGGTGCCGAGTAGACCGACAACTTCAGTGTTTATTATCCTATCTGACAGATGGAATAACAACCAGATTTAAAGATTTTTTTTACGAAGCCATTTAGTCACGACTCAGTAATTATAGTGAGTGGAATAGTATTTAACAATTGTTAAATGTATTTCGACAGAGTGTTTTAAATTTATCGTTTTACAAAATTAAAACCAATGAGACTAACTAGACTTTAAAGCAATTATTGAACGTATAATTGAAACCTATTTGTAACAATACTAGATTACAGATGTAAAGAATTTCCAAAGAAACTGTTTTTATTTAATTTAAATTATGCACTGGTGCATTTAACGTAAACATCACGTTGTGTTCTTCGTATTTGGTGCTAAAAATACGGCGTTTCTAGTGCATTAAAATGATTATACTACATTTGTTCGCCGTGCAAACTACAATTACTATTATTGTTGGAGATACTTTAATTAGAGTTAAATATTTTCAATTGAACTGGCACACATACGGCAAGCATAAGCACGATGCAGACATAATAATAACGAATGTTTCTCCTCTATTAATTAAATTCGTTTAAATGGGTTACTAAGGTAAACACCATTACGCATATGCTCAGAAAATATAATAAGTGAATGTTATTTTCCAGCGTGCCCATATGTTCACACAGCTATAATGGATATGTAGATGTAGGTATATGCTTGGCGTATGTGAATAGAAAGAGGCAAACGGTTTTTGTCAAGGTTAGAAATACGAATCGAATTCCTTTCTATTTTAATGAAATTTCTAACACGCACCTTACATATAAGCGAAGACGGGTTATAGAAAAAGGTGAAGAAAATGTCTTGTCGTGAGAGTTGTGAAAGTTTTCGAATTATATCAGTTCAATTACTCGTATCGATTTACATCTACGATATATCAGTATAAAAAGTGTAATGTACCTATGTACGTAAAGAGAGATTTAAATTAACCTAAATTTCAAACTTACTCCTATTTTAACCTTCGGTAAATCAAGTTACATTATGATTAAATGTTAGCAGTGTTCTTTCGCACTCTACAAAAGCGGATTCAAACACGTTCGATTCGATCACCTTGTGTTCTTTCGTAAATATAAACAATCTTAAAACAACAAACGTGAAATGTGAGATTGGGGATTTTAATCAAGTTTTTTGTTTTTGCAAAATTTGATATTGGATTATCAGCAAAAGAAGCGATTACATTGTAATCGATCAACTAGCACGATATATTTCCAAATAATATCAATTACATTGTATTGAAACATGAAATTGTTGGATTGTCCAATAAAACGTTTAAACGGCGTTGACATTCAATTTTTGATGTTGATTGTTTAAATATTGCGTTAAAAATATTTATTTCGTGTTTTTTCCCATTAAGGGAATTTACACAAAAATGGTGATTACGAACCAGCGCACGAAGTTGAGGTATGAAGAATCTCCAAAGAAAAAAAGTCATTTTCAAAGATAAAGGCAATCGTGATTTTATTGTTTTGATGATTATCAACGTGTACTTATTAGGATAATAAAGAATTTCACATCTAAATTAATTTTTTTGAATCACAATGTTCTTTGTATACAGAGTTGTGTGCAGTTTGCATACGTTTATGACATTAGTAGGTAAAAGAGGAGTTGTTCAATTTAGATAGAGTGAAAAGAAGGAGATTCTATTGAGCACTCCGACAAAATAATGTGCTAATGATAACAAAAGCAACTTCCTGAAACGCAAATATCATTTCACTTTTATGGTTGACAGACTGTACCAATAAAATCAGCTTAATTTAAAGTTTAATTTATTATTTGCCTATGCCGGTTTATTTTTATTTCTTTCAAGAATTAATCGATCTATGTTTCGGATTCTTGTTTTATTGCTTTTTCCAAATGTTTATTTAAAAGCTGTCTATAATATTAACTGTATAATCGTTTTGTATGTAACTTATCATTTATTTTGCCAAATTTTATGAATGTGTAATGAAACAAATTTTTTTAATACTAATAATTCTGTTCCATCACTTAACATATTATTTGCTTTCTACAATGGTCTGTTTCCTGACATCTCGTTTATATTTAAAGCTATTACATTACCAATTATTTAAATTATATTACTCTTACAGGCACCCAATTTACTAAAAAAAATTAACACACAATTCTTTTTCTATATTTATAAGTTTAATTTAAATATAAAAAAAATTAAATACTTTCAAAATGATAATTATTTACACAGGGAGTAGTATTAAGCCTAACATATTTACTAGGGTTAAGAATAACTGATTGTCTCTTAGGAAAATATTATTATAACAGCAAGAAAATAAGACAAACTAAAAGAGGAATGCATAAAACTAACACCATTATTGGTGCGCTAGATATTGACACAACGGGAAAAGAGAAAACTGCAGGCAAGTGAAAAGGAGAAGGAATTAGAAGGAGGGACAACATAAGTAATGAAAAAGAAAATAATAGGAGAGCTAAACATAAAATTCGACGACTTATAGACTTATAGAAGAAAGGCAATTGGGATGGTGGGGACACTTACAAAGACGAAACGAAGAAGGCTCGGATACTGCGAAGCAGAGGAATGGAGTAAAGCAAAGGAGTTAGGAGGGAATAAAGAAATGGAACATATTTACAAGAAGTTGAATTAAAATGAATCATTTTGGATATAGAAGGGCCAAAGTATAAACGTCTTGAGTGGTCGATCCTCAGACTTTGATATGAAATACGTGCACGCTATTTTTTAGGCGTATTACCAAACTTTCATAAAAATCTAACCACCAAAAAGAAAGTGAAAGATAATCTAAATAAATAAAGATCCTCTTATACTTTTACTATGCGAAACTCAATATTCAAACCACGCATTTATCTTCTTAACTAAAATTCGACCGAGCATATAATTCAGTAAACGATATCATTACATTAAATAAACTCAATGCGTTAAAATTTAATGCACAACCCACAAAGTCGCATGCATTACAGTGCATTTCGAAACATCCAGGAAAAGATCAAATTACACTGGCGACTTGTATAAAGCACACACATTCGTATCAAATTTGACATTTGCGACTTGTTTCAATTATAGCGTGCCTTCTAACGCTGCTTATTACGTGTACTGCAATTCGCTATAATCTAATTTGCAAGTACTTAACCACTTCGTAAACAAATTGTTTGAACTACTGAATGCATACCATGTGTTCTACTTTTCTCCAGTCAAGTCAAAATACCGAACTCATGTATACAGATTAGATTTTTCTCGTAGCATGTGACAGGCGTAACAAGTGTTACCTTTCTAACATGAGTCTTGCACCTTTAGACCTCGATCGAGTCCACGGTGACTTTTAATTAAGTTTTTCTCCCGCTTACGCGTTCGAAACCAGTTTAAATAGCTGATATTAAAATAATAGTTCGCATAATTATCGCCACAAAAAGCATGCGATAATCATTTACGAACGTGAACGACGTTGTGACGCAGCGTTGTCGCGCTAGCAGTAAAATACACGCTGGATTATGCGTTTCTTCCTTATGTAAGTATATAATGTTCTCGATTCGCCGAGGCAACAATCGTTATTTACTGTTAGGTTTTCCGCAAGAATGAAAATAACCCTTTTAATGAATAAAATACGAATTACGAACGAGTTGACGGAAACGTAATGCGTCCCATTCAAGTTACTAACGGATAATTGTATGAAAACATGTGCGATTTAAGTTATTAGATCAAAAAGTTGCATTTACTGTATGGTGTATTTTCAGAGTTTCGTTTGTTTCTTTTGTAACTTATGTAGGTAGATGTCAAGAATGATCTTATATTTTAGCTTCGGTTTGGCCGTTAATCTTTCGTTTCCTGTAATGATTTAATGTGAGTTTACAGTCGCCATTATGTTTGATTTAAACCTGTGTCTAAGAACTATTTCTGGCTACACAGACTATTTAAATTAATTTATTTGAAGCTGGCTAAAGTTTTTTTTTTTTATCTACAATATTATGCTCCATTAGTTGGCGAGATTATTTCATAAATTAAGATTAAAACCATTATAATAAAATTGCCATGACCTACGTAAATATAATAATGCATTCTCGATTGATGTTTAGCGATAATGGAATGTCTCGCAGCAAGTGCGAACTGTTATCTGTAGCAGTTTCTGTACCAGACACTGGAAAAATATACAGATCGTTCCATTAAAAAAATCAAAATAGCACGAATCAAATATGGCAACGATTTCGATGGCCATCTTATGGATGCCAATTCATACGAAAACGTTTTTGAAGTATTATTTACCGTTTGCCATTACATGTAATCCATTTCGACATGCCACATCGGGTTTTGGCATAAAGAAAGTGAAGGATTAACCACCACAGCGCGATCTTCAGCAAATCCCAGCACCGGCCAACCTACCAAGAAGAAATGAAAGGTGGATCTGCATAGGTGTGTGTCTTGCAGATTTCAATACATGTGTAGACTGGTGTGTATAGAGGATATAAGAGGTCCAGAAATATCATATTAAAAGATTTATATAATAAATAATCAACTTTTACAGTAAAGAACTTGCACAGAACCAAATAAAAATAAATGTATATATCCTGCCATGTCATAATAACATTTTATGCAATTATCACATAATGGAAAATAATGGAGCTATAAATTTAATATTATCAACGAACTTTATTTTAAACGGTAGACAGGTTTCCTTCCTACGCCTAAAAATATGCGAAAATTGGCGAACGTCAAGGTCGATTTTGTTTGTTTTTTGCCGGAATTTATACGTTCATTGCACGTTTGCGATATGTAGTAGGTAGAGAAGTTTGCGCGGAAATCAATAAAAATATTCCGGTACAAATACGACATAAATTTATCCTTTCTGTTGATATTAATTTGGAACGGATTATTTTTAGCATGCACAATTTATACGCTAATTTCGGATTTGTATGCGCGAAATATAGTGATATAAATGGTGGCGAATCGATAAAACCGCAAACTAGTAATTTGGACGAATTTAGTATACAGGATGTGCCAAATGTGTTGCCCGTTTAACGTTTCCTTGAATACAGGATATAACAGGAGTGTTTTCAATGAAAGACATTAATGGAACACAAGAACTAAAATAGAATTACGAGCGTCTTACTGCATTTATTGCCTCTAATATATTTTTCAACATCATTAGTGGGCACTTAAAGATTTATCTTTCAACATATTTACACCTTTTTCAAGAAAGAAAAGATTTTGATTAGGATATAATAGTTCTCACAATCATCATAATAATAAATAAACAAAAATTTTACATCAGCTCGAAACCTGAATTATATATTGCATTTAAGTAAACGGAGGTTTCTATGCACTGGAGCATTATCCTGATGAAAGAATACCACACAACGACAACTTTTTTCTTATATTTTCTTTAATACAATTACGAGGTTAATTAATTATTGCGGCGTAACATTGATCTGGCCACTTTCCATTAAAATTTTCTTAGTATCTTAGCAAATGATAGCCATGATTTTATCCAATCAGAATTGGGTCCTAAATTCGCGAGGTGGTCAAAAATCTTCAATGTTGCCATTCCTTCTTTTGTTGTTTAAGCTTAACATCGAGGTGGTGAATCCACGTTTCGTTAACCGTAACAAATCATTCCGGAAACGTTTTTGGATCATTGTTAAACAATGTCAAATTCACTTCTGACTCTGGCGACTTTCGTTTACTTTTGCTAGAGCGTCAATATTCTGGATATTTATGATGAAGAGAAATGTCTAGTTTTTGATCGACGATCGCAGACACGATCAATATTATTTTGAGTGCAAGCTGTTTACGATCGACGAGTATCTTTTGCATATTAGCAAATTGTTTCATTACATCGAAACTCCCGATACCAATTCTTCAGTATCTGATATGAAACAACAAAATTCTAAAGCGCATTAACCTTATATTTGTGTATTTGTTGTGGCGTTAAGTCTTTCTTCTGCAAATATTTAATAACAGCATGATGTTCTTTTTTCTTAATTCTTTAAAATGAACTTGTATTTTAACTTTTGCCAATAAATTAAGTTCTAAAAACCAATGATGACCGTTTGTTTGACGGACATGTTGTATTCTTATGAAAATTTTATTTTAGCGTTTATTGCGTTAGAGACAACAAATACTGTATGTAGTTATATTCAGTCGCTAAAACATTCCTTAATAGATTCCATCGAACCGATTCTTAAAAAGAAACACGCTTGCCCCACATTATTCAACTACTCGCCTTTGGTTGTAGCAGCTGAATTACGAGAATATATTTTTGTTTAAAACCTACCTTAACGTTTTTTTTTCTTGTTTTATTATGACGTCATCTTTGACGCCATTCAGATTATGATATATAAATGATTATTTAAATATATCGTAAATGTTTTGATAATCGGAATTACATTTGTATAGCGCTTCCAGTAAGAAAATATTTAAGCGTTTTCTGCGTTTTGAAACTCGTACACTAGAGAGGACGAAAGCCAGTGAAGTCATACCTTTTTTGCAGTCACTCGATAGACTCGTATATATTCGTCTCATAACAAAGGGTTCGTGTTACCTACTGGTTTCCCTGAGAGTCGACGAAATACGAGTTTGTCTAGTCGCTGCAAAAAAGATGCTATTTCACTCGCTTTTGTCCTCTCTAGTGATAACAATAATCAATAATGCTTCTTCTAACAATTTTAAAGAATACCTGATCCTACCTTCCATCCATTCGAAAATGTTTGTGTAATTACCTGAAACAAAAGGGAAAATTATTAGTTATTTGTAAGCTTTTCATTAGAGAATGTCTATTGTTTATTTTTAGTAAATTCCAATATTTGAGACAAAGCCATAATAATAACAAAGCAGTATATTCAATTATATTTAAAATATTGAAGTTGGGGTAAAGTTACATTTTGCATATACACATATGGACATTTAACATCTGATCTCCGTAATTTAACTACAGAATCATCATGTCTATGTTCTATTTATGCACTGTATCAGATGAAGAACATAAATTGATTAAATTATTAAAACAGGTTATTATCCTGTTATCCCTTCCCTCCTTCGTTACCGATAGCATTTGTTAAATCTTACAATAAGGCTATAAAGCCGTTGAAAAACAGCCAAAAATTGCCGACAGAGTGGAAAATCTAGACCAACTAAACGGAAATCTGTAAATGTTACATTTATAATGAAACGATTCACTCGTTTATCTATCTATCCATTACTCCTCTATCTATTTAGCAGCCACTAATAAATGCCATGACTGAACAACATCAGTTTTCTTGGGTTTGCATCTTGACAGATCTCTAACGTGGGAACGGCATATTTGTTAAAAGAAAACAACCGGGATTCAAACTACACCAGATGAATTGGTTTGTATCAACTGAAAATCTGAAAAGAAGGTACACTAGAAATCCACGATAATGGCAATTTGGTCATATGGATCTGGGCTTCGGGGTACAGCCAACAGTACTGATTTGGTTCATCAAATCAGTTATAGAATATCGATATTCTTTCGGGAAAATTAAATGGAGCTAATAAATGCTGTATGGAAAATAATCTAGGCAAATGCTGTTCCAGCTAAATCTAAATGTGTTGCGGGCTTGGACGGTGTCATGGTAGTTGGTACAAAATTCGACGTTTCGCCCACAATCATACGGGGCTTCTTCATGAGAAGGAAATTTAGTAGGTGACAGTTAGTAGAGGCGCAAATTAATTGCAATTGATTATTTGAATGATCATTTTAATGACGCAATTGAATATTTTTAATAATCTAATACTTCTGGCTGATGTAGCTATCAACTTTGTTATTTTAAATAAAACGAAGATTATTTAAATTTGTTTATTGTTTATGGAGAATCCAATGAGGTGATGTCAAGACCATACCTTTGCTGCTCGGTATGTACAAAATTATTTGGACAAACGAAGACATACTTACAGGAAATGGACTGCCAAAGAAGCACAATTCTCATTGTTAGACGAATTCAAATCTTCACACATTTGTTTATTCAACGTTTTATTAACTTGTATGTTCGCTCTTTGGAACAATACATATTTTCCTAAGTATCTCGAAAAGTATTAATTTTGGATATGCAATTAGCGATATTCTTTTGTGTTTTTATGAGTAATTTGATAAACAAAATAAACCTTAAAATTAAATTAGAAATTAAAAAATTATATATAGGCCATTACCTTCAAAATACACCCTGTATAATGGTCTCCCTCGGTATTGGTTCACCTCATACATTGTAAAATTGTTTATTAAAATTACATGTTAACATCAACGATAACAACGATATACACAAATAATCTGAATACGTTGCAAGGCTTAGCGTAATAAAATCGTTGCAACAATCCGTTAGAGTGGAGATCGCTACGCTTAATACGTTTATCTTCCGCATACATTCGTTGATATCCATACCTAGACCTTTCCAAACGTACCTGTTAGTAATATGACAGTATAATTGCGAGGGAGGCTGAGAAGCCAACGAACAAGTGAGAGAGCGAGACGGCGGAGGCGCAGCGGCGACGTTATTTATGCATACCACCGCCACGGCTTTCAGCGTAATTGTCGATGGCGGGTAAATTATCATTAGCGCGATGATAAGTTGGGCGCGATAGATCCATCTATCGGAAAATGTTTAGGTACAACGTATACGTAATACGAACCTACGAAGGTATTGAAATCATTAGCGCCGTTTGTTTTGCAAATGGGTATGCTGCATGCATACGCTCTTGGAATCTATGAGTATGCGAGAGCTGTATCGATAGGCATAAGCGAGAATTAAATTCCTGTAAACTACGGGATCGGCAGTAGGTCGATTTCCGATTAGCTAGTTGTGTATTCGTTCCTCATTTGGTCGAAGAACAGTAAATATCAGCGTACTATTAACGTTGATACGTTCGACTGTGAAAAAAAAATTGTTTTTGCTGTGATTTGCCTTTGGAATTTACGTGTAATGGTCGTGTTAATTTTAAATGCTACAGTTGTATTAGCCGTGGATTTTTCATGCTAAAAACAATCGATTCGATACGAGAATATTTGAATTTTATTCTCGTTCTATTTCTAGCAGTTGGTTGCGGCAATTTCCGAATATGATAACGTACAGGGGACGCAAAAAGTTTCACATTTGAATGGTTTATTGTACAAAAATGGTAAAAGACCATTCATAGATTTCATTACATTATGCATCACAAAAAACAAAATATATAAAAGTTTGCTTTAATTTGTTTAATTTGCGTTGAACCAATATAGTATCTGAATACTCTAATTATTCAAACACTGAAGATGTCGCCATAGTCCACATCACACAAAATATTTAATAAATTCGGAACAGTCGTTCCGAATATTCGTTGGATTTCCATTGTCAACCATCATCAAGGATGTGCCAAACTTTGCATGATGCAAGAAAAAGTTTTAACATTTGTCGTTCCATTCCTACTCAAAAAACATATTTATAAATACATGGAACATTATCCTAAAACTAAAAAGAAAAGAAAAAACGTATTAAATGCTTCAATGGAGTTGGTATTTCGGCCAGGAAATGTGTGCAAAACGTTGGCTATTGGCGAGTTTGGTGACGTAAATATTGCTTTTTTCAATTGCGATATTTACACTTTCATAGCGTCATCAAAATAGCTAGTGACCATGGAACTCACATACGAGCAAAAACTTGGTTTAAAAGTTTGTTTTTGTATTAATCTAAATGGACAATTCTAGGTGTAATTTCAGAGACAACTTTTATTCTTGTCTTTCTGTATTTAGAAAATGTCTCGAAAAACAAAAACTAATCAGCAAATTTAATAAAAATTAGCTCCATAATCCCTGGAGCAGAGGTAAGAATCAAAGTTTATGAGATTATAAATAATAAGTAATAATTGCAATAATTATAAATAGGAAATAATAATTTGAGGTTAAGTACTCTATAAAAATATTAATTGTAACATACACAGCTGCTGACTCCTTAGAATGCAGCTACTAGAGGATAAAAGCTTTTAAAGGAAAATCGATATTTTAATTAACTAGGTTTTAACATTATATTACATCTAGAACAAAGAAAAAGTTATTATGCATTAAATTTTGAGGTTATGAAGTACGAAGAGTTGGTAATTCCATCAGGTCATCTTTTCAAATGTTATTCTATCGACAATTCATCAGATCAGTGATGTCAGAAACAAAAACGCACGTTATGCTGATTTTTTCCGATGGATTTAAAAATGCGCTTACAAATTGTTACCTTTAGCTGCGATCAGTGGAGATTTAGTTGCTAAAAGTTGGTGACACAGCATCTGTAAATCTTGGCAACTCTGGGGGAGGGAACACTAACATTGAGTGCTAATCGAAGATGCATGGATGTACATGTTCATATCTAGCACGTGCATAAATATTAAAATATTTAAATAATACAATAAATATTTAAATAATACAATAAACAAGAAGTATTAAGGTTGACTGTGAAGGTTCCTTTTTCTAAAAAAGAACTTGTGAGAAAAGGGACTCTTTGATTTTTTCTTTAAACAAACTAAGCAACTCATACTATTCAAAAACATTGGAAAACACGTAGCGTCTTAACAACTATTATTATTATATAAGGTGTTTCAGATCATCGCAGCTAGATTAGTGCGACGAAAGGTTTAATATCAAAATCCCATCCAAAGAATCATTTAAAGATGTTTTCCATCTTCCGAAAGCGGCTATCAACTCGTTTATTTTAGTCATTTTTACTCCAAATACGGATTCTACATTGAATTTGAAGGTAACCTTATCTAAACAATTAAGTGTCCACTTTGTATCTTGCGAGTTATTGGAAATTTTGTCATGAAGAGTAAAATTAGATGCATTTGTTACTATAGTAAGTAATTTTATTTTAACATGTTGGTAATCTAGAGTGTCTAGTCCCAGAAATGGATTCGTAAAATATTCAAGTGAGATTGAGAAGGGGTGAAGGTGAAATGACAGATATTTAGTTTGTTGAAACTCATTTTTTTTTAATGGCAACATGCGTTTCTTCAACGCCAATCTATTGGACATCACAAAATAATTATAAAAATGTCTAAGAATTGTAAAAGAATTAGCGCCAAAATAATGATTTTAAGAGATATTTCAAAAACTATAGCAGCATAAAGTGATACCTAATAAAACTTAAGTACGTTTTTTGTTTATTTTATTTATTAAATAATTTTTTGTTAGTAATAATTTGCACAGTATTAGTACATTAAGCAGAAGTAGTTATAAAAATAAATAATTGTAAGTGCCTTCCGTGCTCTTTCTGTGCATCGTTACAACCTAAACTGAAAATTTCTATATACTCTAGATGGTTCTTCTGCTTAGTTATCTGCATGCTTCTTTTATTCCACAACTACATAGGTAAGATCTAAATAAAATTAACTGCAGGCTCGGGCACTGAGCTGAGGTCACAAAGTTTTTCAAGGAGTAACTGTTGCTTGTCCATTTTCAGAAAAGTAAAGATAGTGCCGAGTACAGCAAACTGTAATATGCAGAGACTGTTAGTGACATTGATAAGAAGAGTAAGAAAGATTATGTGAGTGTATATATTCATACAAGTAGAAAAAGTGTATTCAAAAGTGTAATGTGCATCATCGCCTTCAGGATTTTTCCTTGATTATAACTTTAACCAAAAAATATTTTCTGTACTCTTTTTTTATGCTGCAACGAAGTTGAAGCAAATTTATTTTCCAAAAACTAATTTTGCAGTTAGAACATTAAACTGATGCAAAGGGATAATTCAAAGTACACTAACGTTTATGAAATATTGCGTTAGTACGCGGAAACATTTACTAACCGCATTTTGTCATATTACTAAAGCGATAAAAATTAGGTAGAGCGAAACGAGTCAAGTGTCACGTGCATCTAAATCCTCCGATTTTAAACCCACACAAAAACTTACATTTGGGAGACGGATACAAGACAAAATGAACTATAACTCTGGGACCTACTTTTATTCAGTCTTTTAATGAATTCGTCTTTTAATGAAAAGAGTGTTAAGTCCTGAAAGCAAAGTAGAAATCACATTAATATTTAGGATGGATGGTAACATGGAACCAAAAAAAATGTATTATATAAAAATATTTGAGGGGATAATACTTTTATAAGCAGTTAAACATATGTCGTCTAGACACTAAAGAGAGTCACTATAATGGATATAAATTTCCCAATTTGTTGTTAATAGTTAGAGAATGTTATGCTGATCGCAGAGTAGAAAATAAAAAATATAGAGAAACACAATTTTTCCCTAAGTTGTATCCGTATTTTCAATAATTCTCTTTCATATTCTTGAAGAAATTTTGAGTGAAAGTCACAGAGATGAAAATTACCTGAATTTTAAATCAGGTTCTTTGTTGTTCATGTCTACTATTAATTATTTCCTATTTCTTTGAATCCTAACGACTTGCTAATTGCAGATTTATTATATCTTTAGCAAATTGCATGGTATCTCTTAATATAATAAGTAGTGAATATCACACCATCAAGAACTTCGATCTTGGTTGGCTGTTAATAACTATAATTTGCGGGCGTTAAAATTACCGCCTTAGCGTTAAAAAATTGTAGCTGATAGAGTTTTATTCTAGTTAGTTTCTCCCAAGACTTAATGGTTGTTTCTTATAAATTTATCAAAAATACAAAACGTTCTGACGCAAGTATTTAACAAAATTACTAAGAATATTTCAGTGTTAGATGAAAAATTATAACCATTCTAGTTAATAACACCTATTTAACTAAATTATAGAGGTTATTAAGGAAGTTTAAAGAACTGCTGATAATTTATGCAGCTTGTCACAAAAGTAATTTTCCGTTATTAACTCTTTTTCTGCGAGGTATTTGTTTAGGAAGCAATTCTAATTAAGAAAGAGGTTTGTACGGAGGTTTGATTTTGCGCAAACGTGCGGAATATATGCAATTGAAATTGTCACTAACGTGGAAAATGTGTTCGGATTAAAGAGCAGTAGTCCTACATAAAGGTGGTTTAATGCATGAAATAAACCGTAGGGTGTACATATGCGGCTAATGAGTGGGTAATGCAAATTTAATTACAATTCGTACAAATTTTTATTGTATCTCATTAGCCTTAAAAGAGAAAGCAGTAAATATGGTATGTATTATTTTGTAATTACCAGCATGTTATATGTCTTCAAAACAGTAAAGCCTCAACTACAAAACTGTTACGTTTGCATGTAAAATTGTTGAGTTGGGTATTTATAGTGGATAAGCACGTATAGCTTCTCAAGAATAAATGTGCCGTTGAAAGCCGGGTCCGCATTAGATAAGTGAATAAGTGGGATAACTCATTTATCTCGAAATGTTTGTAAAAAAGTTGATCCAATGAAAAAGTATTTATGTCAATCTATTAGGAAATAAAGTGTGTGATTGTCTTGTTATTGAATTTAGAAGTAAAGTAAAAAACGAGATAAATTATTATCTTTAGAAAGAACTTAATTCATTTTAGAAAGCAGATAATAATAGAATAACGAATATCGAAGGTATATGTTCTCACTTTAGCTTGAACGCTGTTAAAATGATTTGAGTGAGCCTGAAGAAATATTTGCAGCTGCTTTTTTTACGATGTGTATTTTTTTAAATAACATATGTTCCTACTTATAATTAGCTTGACATATCGAAGTCAGTAAGATACATGCGTACAGCTACCAGTAAACATTAGGCTGTTTATTACGTTCTTCGGATCTTATATTTTTATTTTCTTTATTCGGGCACTTTTGTGATATACTTGGAATTATATTATATGATAAGCCTTTGGATTGTAGTTATACAGTTTACTTTTGTATATTTTAATTTGTTAATCGTTTTGTCTGTACTTCCGATCTAAATGTATAGGTTTAATCCTCTTTCGCAGACCTGGTTTGGTTGTCGCCATTTATTTAGTTTATTGGGACACCATTATGTCTTATATTTTTGAAAAGAAGCTAATTTATTTTTTGGGGAGGAGCTAAACTATTATTTTTTTAAGCAGAGGTAAACATTTAGGTTTCTGATAAATCATTTCGGATCTGAGATAGAGCAAAAGATAAAGATTCCTGGAAAAGATATAATTTTGTGAAACTAAGTTTTTTTTTCTGGAGCTGAGAGGAATGTTCTCGAGCTTAGTTTTTCCCTTGTTTGTGGAAAGAAATTTCTTGTTTTCTTGTTTTGGAGCAGATTAAGCGACTCTAAACACATCTGTGGTCCCAGGTCAGGATTTTGAAGTAGCC